>JAWZSL010000007.1:29041638-30241638 GCA_034769285.1 Lutjanus argentimaculatus
TGCAAGTACAAGGATTTTCATTTTTCCCTGGTTCTGTATCACTGTAGACCAGATATCTTTTGTCAAGACATTTGAAGACATCACTGTGTCTTCTGACTTGACAGACATTTTTCACTGTTTACTGATATTTTGTAGTCCAAACAATTAATCGAAAAAATAACTGTCACATTAATCATTAATTGCAGACCTACACTAACCCATTACTGTTAAAGATTAAACCAATGGTTCCCAACCTTTTTTGTTTATAACCCTGTACTGAAAAACAGTCTGTCTGGTTTGGGCCCCTTATCAGATGTCTGTGATTTGTTACAAATTCCTTTGCTTCTCTGGTGGTTTCATTTAAATTACTGTACATATTAAGTAATGTGTGAAAATATGTGTAAGTAAAGAAGAGATGATGTGAGAGATTTAAAAAAAAATGGAAAGAAATGTTTGTTGCAGAAGTTTGTTTTTTCTCCCATTAATCATCTCACCCGTCAGATTTATACTGTGACCCTTTGAAAGGGCCCGACCCCTTGCAAACCACTGGACTAAACCACCAAACTGTAAATAAAGTAGTTAAAACTGGATCCACGTCAACCAGCTACAACAGTAAAATACTGCTCACACACTGATGCATCAGTACAGTCAAATGATTGTCATATATCACTCACAGTGGACATTCTCCTGAACAACCAGTACTTTTTACTTTACTACTGTTTCAACACTTAGTTATATCTGTACCTTTTATGTTTTCTAGTCATCAGCAAATGCTCTGACTGGTTAAAGCACAGATCAATTCACTGAATAAGATTTTGACAGAAAGCTGTGGTAAACATGGCCGCAGGATTGGTAAGACCTTGCCAGTCTGAGCTTGAATCATATTCAGATCATTCAGGTGAAAAAGATCAGGAACAGACTTTTTTTTTTTTTTAAAAAAAGGTCAGCAGGATGTTTCAGAGCAGTAAGTTGAGTTTATTCTAGTATGTAACATTTTATATAACAACAGTTTGTCAGCTTGACAAGTGGAAACACACTGTTGCTGCCTCACTTAGTCAGAAGTTGATGACTATTGGTTATCCAGTTTCAACACAGAAACTGGCAGCAGTAAGCAACTTCATATTTTCACAGCTTTAATTTCACTCCTCTGAGTTAAAAGCACATTTTCACAATATACCTTTAAATCACAATACTTCTGTAGTCTTACTTATATTTAGTTGATTTTGAAGGCCCCCTGTGGACACAAGTGGTAGCATTTCCACCACAATAACCACAAAATATAATGTCAAACATTAAATTATCAGAATAAAAATCCCTGTATCCACTGTAACTTTACCTGGGAAAATGTAAACACGGGTTTGTTTCATCTGTTTTCATGTAGAATCTGATGCAGTGGCATGAATTAGGTACAACTATGTAGAAATAGCCCATCCTCTCGCTGATTGTCTCATTTGTTTATGTAGGTCATATTGAGGCATCAGTATTAAACTGTTTCATAACCAGTTAAAAGCTCCTTGCTTTAACTATGATTTTGAATATTTCCTCCACTGCTGACAGCCATATCCATGCTTCTGCTCATAATTTGGACTACCTGAAAATGTGCCCTAAAGGCAGCAGTCTGTAATTTTACTCATATTTAAGTATGCATTACACTATGCAATTTACTTTGCTACTTTTCAAAATTATAATCCACTACTGAATATATCCAAACTTCTCATCTGCATTTTGTAGCCAATATGGGCCAATAAAAACCAGTGCATGCAGACAAATAAAACCCAAAAAAACAAAAAAAGCAGAACAAAAATGCTGCAGCAGGCACAGATTTAGAGAGGTTTAGTTTTGTGAGGAATACTTTGTACTTTTACTTGTACCTTTACTTAATATTTAACACTTGTAGTTGAGTAATATTTCAGTAATGTAACATAACTTGAGGACAGCTTTTCAGTATTCCATCACTGCCTTAAGGTACCTTAATCTAGCATGTCCATATTCATAAATTCTTTATATTCACCGGTTTATTTCACAGAGTAAAATAACTGTAAAACATCCCACAAGTTTGCTGTAAACAAGAATAATTGTGCTTTACACGCTCTGAGCGAGCGCGGCCCCTGCAGCTTGTTGAATGTAAAACGATGATGAAGAGATGTGTGAGAGCAGGCAGAGAAAAAGACGTCTATTCGCAGGAGAAGAGGCCCGCTTCAGGGTTATCATGAATATGAACACTGGCTCCACCATGCAATTATCACCAAACTACTGCCTGTGCCCTCAAGGATGAGAGGACTGGGCCGAGCGGACTCGACCCACCTCAACCGCTGGCCTCTCCCACCCACTGCGCTCACTCTCTCCACGTATGAGAGTTGTGCAGCAAAGTGCCATCTGACAATTACACCCGTCAGCATGACACAAGATCAAGGAGGTTGTGGAGAGAAAGAGCAGAGAGAGGGGAAAAAGTAGCTCGTATTTTGCCAGCAAAGTAATTTGAAGTAATGTTTGACAATGAGCTGTGGGTTTGTGAAATGTGTCGTGGCTGGATTTGCATATATCGCTTTACTGCATTTGAATATTTGGGTTTGTGAGGCCCTCCTGATACACAGCCGTTTCTTAAAGCAGCCGTGGAGAGTATCTTCAGTCAGCTGGAGCAGCAAGCAGCATCAATCACTGTAGCTCAGATAATCAGATTTCAATCCATATAAAAGTCAAGCGCTGACAGTTAATTAGTCCAATATCTGTTTCCTAATTAGCTTTGATAAGCAGTACATAAAGAGTTAATAACATACAATAATACAGTTATTAGCAGATATAAAGACATTTTTATAATGTCCCTCTTTATTTTTCAGAGCATTCGTGCCTGGTATATACTGCATACAGCTTCAAAACATTATGTAACATGCTTGTAATCATATATAATAATATGAAATCTGATTAAATGAGTTCTGATCATCAGTTAATCATTTTAGTTGTTTAATCAAGCAAAAATGGCAAATATTTACTTGTTCCAGCTAGAGCTGAAACGATTAATCCACCTTAATTGATTACTAAATTAATCACCAACTATTTTGAAAATAGATTAATCAGTTTGTGAAATTTTTAAAGAAAAAAAAAATCTAAATATTCAGATTCCAGCTTCTTAAATGTGTGTATTATCTAGTTTCTGTACTCTTCTATGAAAATAAACTGAATATTTTGGGTTGTGGGCAAAACTTTGGGCTTTGTGAAACACTGATCAACATTTTTTTTTTTTTTACCATTTTCTGACATTTTATGGACCAAATAACTAATCGATTAATCGAGAAAATAATCAACAGATTAATTGTTGTAAATAATCGTTAGTTGCAGCCCTAGTTCCAGCTTCTTAAATGTGAGGATGTGTGTCTGGTCTGTGTTATATATAATTCAACATTAAATATCTCCTGGCATTTCAGTGACAGTTTACTTTAACCCCTCCTATTAAGTGTTTATAAGCATGTTAATAATTAGTTTATAACACACTATACCAGTGTTTATTAACATAATTGTCAGCCACACCTCTCATAATTGCAGGCAGGTGTGTAAACAGGTAATGAATGACAATAAAAAGTGTCTGTATTAGAAGTTATAATCCATTCTTATTTGTCTATAACTACAATGACCTCTTTATAACTCATTCTTTGACGCATCCTTTAGCTGCTATATACTATATATAGATAATTAATACTTCAAAAATTATATAACATGCTTGTAATCATATATAATGATATGTAAATTGAAAAAAGCAGTCGATTAATTGATTTGTCAATCAACAGAAACATAATGATAGTATTTTGATCATCACTTAATAATTTTAGGCAGCCAAAGATGCCAGATACCATCTTTGTCATATGAATAATTTAGCTTTTATTAGCAGCATGTAATTAAATGTTTTTTAACACACTATACCAGCGTTAACTAACGTAGTTGTCAACAGCTTTAACACCTTCTGTGGGCACTTATGAAAACAGATAATGAATGATGTGAGGAGAACACAGTCATAATAATATAAAATATGTCTTCACAGGAGTGGTTATAGTTGTTGGCAAATACTTTACATAAGAAAACACTTTTTTAAATTAATATTTTAATTGCAGGTTGTAGAATACATTCATCTTGGGTACATGAAAGGAATCCTATTTTTTCTATTTTCTTTCAAGAACAACATAGCAGCGTAAAAGAACGCACAGTTCTAATTATTTGGTGTATTTTTATACACATCGGTGGAGGTAAATAAAAAGAAAGACTCCTGTTAGAAATCAGGGGCACAAACAAAAAGAGAAAAACAACCGTTCTGGTGCTGCTCGACCTCAGTGCAGCGTTTGATAAGCTTGACCAGGATATTCTATTGAAAACGTCTGGGGGATGAAGTCTGCGCTAAACTGGTTTAACTTTTATCTGAAGGAAAGAACATTTTCAGTTTCAATAGGAAACTGCTCCTCTTGATCTCATTGTACATGCTTGGCTCCATATTTAAGAAACACAATATCCGTTACCACTGTTATGCGGACGATACGCAACTTTATGTACCAGCTACACCCGACAATACCTGCTCACTGAACAACCTTTTTAACTGTCTACAGAATGAGGAGCTTAAATGAAAATAAAACAGAAATGATCGTGTTTGGCCCTCCTGCCTCTGTCACCAGCCAAAGCAGTGCATTTTTGCACAGTGAAATAAAAAATCTTGGTGTTTTCTTTGACACTTCATTGAATTTTAATAAACAAGTTAGTGGTGTTGTGGGTAGTGTTTATCAGCTCAGTCTCTTATTACTGCAACCCGCTGTACGTGTTGTTGACCCAGTCCACCTTTTCTCGATTCAAAATGCAGCTGCTGACTTCACTAACTGGGACAAAGAGAAGACAACACATTACTCCTGTCCTCGCCCACCTGCACTGGCACCAGTTACATACAGAACAGATTTTAAAATCCTGCTATTTGTTTTGAAAGCTTTAAATGGATTAGACTCTCAAAACATCACTGACATGTTAATTCCATATTCTGCTCCCAGGTCACTTATGCTGTCTTCACAACAAATTCTCTCTGTCCCCCTCTCATGCCTCAAAACCAAAGGCAAATGAGCATTTTGTATTGCTGCCCCTAAGCTCTGGAATAGCCTCCCATCCCACATTAGGTCCTGTTTGTCGATTCACAATTTAAAATTTGAATTAAAGACCCATTTTTATTCTCTTGCTTTTGGTTCAGTATGAGTTTTTTTTTGTGAATTTTAATTGTGTTGTTGGTTTTATACTTTTTTGATTCTGATTTTATCATGGCATTGTCTTATCCTTCCCTTCATTTTTTTTTTTAATTTTCCTCTCTCAGCTATTGCATTATGATATTTCTTGCTTTCTTTGGTGATATTGCTGAGTGTTGTATCTATTTCTTCAGTCATCTAAATTGACGCAGATACTGACTCACCTGTCTCGACTGGAGTGCACTTTGGCTCAAAAAAAAAAAAAAAAAAAGAGCTATATAAATAAACTGACTTGACTTGACTGTGTATATATATAGTATAAGTTTAAAGCACAGTATAAGATTTGGTTCATGTGCACAATCATACGTAGATCACCAGCTGAGTCTTCCTAAAATGGGACACTTTCTGAAAAGCTGCATTCTGGAACAATTTACTAAATCACTCAATTGTAGCTACCAGCTTATAAATATTAACTCCCTGACCACAAAATACAGAAAAAACTCAGAAATAACTCAAACCTCATATGTCCTAAGACCATTTTTTACAGGCACTACTGGCAAAATGGAACACCTTCATTGTCAAAAGGGGACAAGTTAATGAAGATAATTTCAACATTATAATGTCTTCAAATAACCATCAAAATAGACCAGATGCCTCTATACTGATCGTGCCACAATATTGTAGGGATGACTATTGGTGCTTTGACAAAATATTATTATAATGAGATTTTTGACAAATAATCATCAGTAATACAGATGTAGTGAGTAAATGGGAAAGGACATAATAGAACAGCTAGACAGTCTGATGAGTTCAGAACCACTTTACTGTAACGCAGCCTTTAAAACCAGGAAAACACAACACATATGCAACACATAGATATCTAGTCTCGTACTGCAATATATTCCCCAGCCCTAGTTATGAGCATTCATTAACTGTTTAAACACCAATCAGGGATGCTTGATAGGAGGAGTTAAAGTTGTTCAAAGTGGCCGCTAACCTTTATTTTAATATAATCTGCTATTTTCTTGCTTAATTGTCTTGTCCATGAATTGTCAGAAGTGGTAACTTTATTTAGATTGCTTGTTTTATTTAATCAAGTCAAAATTTCTATGACAAAGAACAGCAATGACTAAAACGATAAATCAATTATCAACATATTTGCAGAATAATTTTCTTTTGATTGACTAACTGATTTACCTACTAATTGTTGCATTAATAATTTATTATGTGTTTATTTAATAAAGTGTTGAGCTTTGAATCCAAAGTCTGAAGCAGGTTATGTGGGATTACAAGAGTGTGGACGCAGCTATTTTCAGGAGAAAATGTGTTACACAGGATATTTGTTCAGCCCAAGATTTTAAACCAGCCAAACGAAGCCATAAAGTAGCTTAAATTCAAAAAGCACAGCGAGCGAGGGAGTTGTGTGTCAATTTCTGGATATAATTGAGCCATCATGTGAGCTCCTGAGGGGATTAACCAACACAGCCCCACTTGACCGGCTGGATAGAAGTAGATCAGTGGCCTCGTCTCACACTCGATTCTCTCATTTCTGCCACATTGCTGCTTTATAGAAAAAAGACCATTGGCTTCTTTTATGTGCATAAAAAACTGAAGAGAAGTCAGAATTAGATTGTGATAAAGTTGATTGCACTTCATTCAGGAGTCAGTGTTTTTTTTTTTTTTTGCAGAGTATATGCTGTGCAACGCCTGGTTGTAAATCTGTTCATGCTGAGGTAAATGACAACTACTAATTAAACAGAACTAATGTCAGGTTGTTGATTGGATAAGTGAGTTTTAAGACACCAAATTAATAGCCAAATTTCAACACAGAGGGGGAGGAAATAATTGAGAAAGCTTGTCTTTTTCCTGCCTCTTGCCAAGTGCTTTGAGTTTCTTGGGGTTATCATAACTCCTGGCTCTTTATTTCTGAAAACATCAACAGCCGTTGGTTTAACTGAAAAATATCCAGATCTTGTAGCCGGTCTGGGAGAATGTTGCCTGCTGTCTGATGCACTCAACAAAAGGGCATGTCTGCACAACGTTAATCGTGATGTACCAGTGGAAGCAGTGGGGCATCATTTGAAAACAACAGCCCACAGGGGTTTGTTCTTCTTAATGCATCTCCTTAATTGCATAAGACAGCCCCAGATTTCCTCTTTGATCTATTAAAAACACACTACTCAACAGAATTAACTTGCATTGCTTGTTGCTAGCAAACAGAGCAAAGAATCGGGATACTCTATATTTGGAAATCATCACCTCAGAAGAATACATTAAAATCAAATAAAAATGCAAATCAGTGTGGTATTTCCAGCTGGCAGGTGTGCTGGGTACCTTTAGACAAAAGCTATGCAACGCTGATGAGCACTCTTCAAGTTCACCCATGGTTTCAGCCTGTGAGTACAACACGCTGCATGCTCCGAGACCCCATCTTTGCATTATAAATATTTCAGAGGGAGACGGAGAATAACATGGCTGGAGATGAACGCTCTCATCAGGTGAAGGCTGGAGCCATGCAAGGGTATAATTGTTTTCTGTATTTCCATTTTCCCCCATTATCACTGACTATGAACAAAGTCGGTCGCACAAATGACAAAACAGCTTCAGGGTGTGTGTGTGCGTGTGTGTTTGTGTTGTTTCCCCAGCAGCAGATTGATTGACAGGGAACAAGGGTCACACTGAAATTGTCATTCGTCGGGTCAGAGGTCACACAGCAGCAAAGGGTCTCAACTGAAACTGCCCTGTTTTTTGTTTGCCATGCTCTGTGCTCCTGCCTCTTCATTACTCTGAAGCCGGGAAACAACAGAGGCTGTCAGGAAACGAGGTGACCACCTACAACCTGCACCCAACAGTTCACTGCTCATTTTTAGGTCTGAAAGCGCTGGAAAAGTCATAACTTTCTGCTATATGAGGTGGAGAGTTCTGTCGTCTTGTCTGGGATGATTTGTTCCTGGTGTTGTTTGGTTTCTTATGTTGATTTATTTCCTGTGCTGACATTTCTTTTGTCGGTCTGTTCTGGCTGCAGACAAAAAAAAAAAAAAAAAAAAATCCCTGAAAATGATGAACATTTGATGTGTTTAGTGTTGCAATGCACGGTCCGAATTTTCTGCTTCCACTCTCGTCTGACAGCCCAGTCTCAAGTCAAAGCGTGTAATAGACCCGCCAGTCCACAAGAGGATACAGTGTAAGGTGCATAACCCTAATCAAATAGTTTTATTGCATAAACCCAACTGCTTTTTTGCTTTATTTTGAAAGTCTAACCGGACATTGCATATTCATTATTTCTTTCTTCTACTTCCTGTCATGATGGACTGTCAGGTCTATTACCAGACTGACCAGAATAATGTGCAAATTGGTCCAAAGTGTAAGCAGCTTATTCTGACTGATATGTTCAGTTACTGTTGGGGGTGCCCCCTAGTGGCTGTAGTAAGTAAAATTAGCCTAAAGCACCTATCCAAAGCATACCAAAAGTAAGTTGAAAGCTGTTCATGAATCATTTGGAGCATGCAAGGTTTTAATCTCTTTTGAAGGGTAACACTCTAAAGTTATTTCTCCAACAGTCAGAATTACTGTAAGTGCTACTGGCATTGAGTAAGTTTGAATAAGTAAGTTTTAACACACTGAAATAGGAGGTGTTTGCAAAATATGCCTGCAAGTGACCCATAACTGTGACGTATTAGCTTGAAAACACAATGATACAACAGCATTTAGCCTTACTTTGTCGCAAGTTCAAATGTGATAACATTTTTACATGCTTTTCTAAGGGTATGTTCAGGCATTTTCTAAAAAAAAAAAAAAAAAAGCTATTTGTAGAAACCCCCAAAACCCCTGCTTCAGAGCAAAGATTGCATAAACAATTATAAATTATAGTGCTTCCTCCCTTGTTGAAACTATGTTGAAATTATACTTTGTGCATACAAAGGTGTCAAAACAAGCGCTATGGTGGGAAAGCAGTTCATATAAAAATCATCTCACAGCAAACAATTTAAATTTGCATAATTTCCCTGTTAGCTTCATATTCATAAAAGCTGTATATTGTCATTTTCGGGATTTAATTCGCTATATGAAGCACCAGTCATCCGCACCATCTGTTCCAATCCGCTCTGTCTTCACACAGGAGAAATGAGGCAAGCATTTCCTTTCAACTCAGACTCTCATTGGCTATTGTGAGTTGTAGACAGGACAAGTGAGGTGTTGATCAAAAGGCCAGACTGCAGTGGCTATCTTGAGGCCAAGATATCTCTTCTATCTGCATGCAAACTCCATATAGATGTATTTAAGTGGAGAATTATTTGTGCAGTTTATGGGAACAGTGGAAATAGTGTGATTTTAACTAAATATGTGACTGGATTGGATTGATTCAACCTTCACCAATAAAACAAGTACATTTTTGTCTAAATACTATCAATCAGTGGATTACTGGGTGAGTTGACTCAGTTTTGTAATTGTTTCTTTGCTAACAGGTGGCGCTGATTGTACCTGCCGGTGTGAGTGTATCTCAAAATGGGTTGCATTAATCGAGACACAACAATCTGAGCTTTGAATACATGAATACACATGAATACATGCTTACATTGTAGCTGTGTACTTTGCCAAATATTGGTGGGAGAGTAAGCATCTGCCAGCTGGTTTGTGCAATTTGTGGGTATATTAATGGAAATGGTGTGTTTTGGTCTGAATATGTTAATGGATGGATCGACTGGACCTTTGCTAGTGTAACAAGACTGTTTTAGTCAGAATATTAATGTTCAGTGGGTTACTATGAGTCACTATGGGTTACTATTCAAATGTGAGTTGCCTGCTGTTGTGATTGTATCTAAAATTGGTTGGCATCAATCGAAACACAAGAATCTCAGCTTTCTAACAGTATTGCCTGAGTATACGCATGTTTACATAGTAGTTCCAGGGGGATTAAATGGTAATCCACTGATTTGCTCTTCCTAATGCTTGAAGGACTCACAAGAGACAGATTTTTAAAGGACAAATCTGTGCAGCAGAGGGTGAAATATTATGCCTTCTGGTCCCTACCATGGTTCAGACTCCCAAAACACTGGATTCTACATTTCCCATAATGCAATTTGACAGCACCATCCATTTGATCCCTCCTGCCTCCTAAATGCCCACTTCTTTTAAACTACACACTACCAGGTAAGGCTGACATTATGTTCAAAATGTGAAAGCCCAAAGTGAGAGAACCCTGCTGACATCTACAACAAAACATTATGAAAGGTCCAGTTCCATCCCCTTCCACCTCATGAAAGTTCAACATAACGTGGATTCACAACAGTACAGCAAAGTGTACTTACATATATTATACATTACATGCTGCGACGCACCCTTTTGGGCAGGCATGAACAGATATTCTGCGCTCCCTTGGCTCATGACCAACCTTTCCACAAAAGCTTGTGCAAGTCTGTGAATCCATGTGGAAGTTATGCGCCTTTTTGCAATAAACCACTCCCACTGCCATGACCCATTTAGTCAATTGGCATGAAAACAAATACACACACTTAACCTCCATGCCAAATTTTGGCTCGTAACTGCCAAAGAGTGCGGAAATTTTTGGACCTACTGACTGACAAACTCAAAGAGCGGGCTATAGAGCTGCTGCTGATGAGTTATAGTTCAAAATCAGCAACCTGGGATGATTGATATGGTAGAAGATACCTCTTTCCAGAATGACTCTAGGGCACTCCCAGTACATACTGTATGAGCCCACAACCCGAGACTACATAGATGACAGATTGGAGAGTGAATGAGATCACGAGGTGACGTTATCCATGAGTGAGATACAGTCTATGTAAAAAATCGAAGTGAATGAGTCAGTAGCTATGAGCTTTTAGATGTGCAGTCCAAGTTGTCCCAAGTTGGTCAAGATCTCTCTTCCCCACCTGACAAACAGCGAGAAGACAGCGACAATAACAGGGTAATACAGAGTTTATAGAGCTCAAAACACTTCTTTGAACACCCACATCCAACATGACGTGAAGCTCACGGGCGTATAAAGATTAAAGAATGCCCCCAGGGTACACCATAAGAACGCATGGAAGATCTGAGTTGCAGGTATAGGAAAAATAAAGATCCAGGTAAACTGAATCGCAAGTCATTAAACATTCTGAGATGCTCCTCATTACAGATGCAAACAGAATATGAATACCTGTATCACACCATTGGGGAAGTGAAGAAGGGGTTCCTCCCATAGGAAGAGTAAAATGATGGAAAATGGGACTGTGGGTGTGCCGCTTAAACTGAGATTAGCTTTCTCTACAGTGAGCCAAGTTGATAAAAGGAAGACATTATGTGGCCCTGTTTAGATTTGGACTGTTTAGGAAACACATTAGAGTATAATACCAAGCCTTATAGGCAACTACAGCTCGCCATGAAACTGATGCATTAGGGACTAACCAGACTGATAGTGGGCACAACACATATGACCAAATATTCATCTTGAAATTGGGGGCAACTAGTCCTCCTTCCTGCCTGCCACGTTGCAGAGTTGACAGTGTGAGACGAGGATACCTGCCCCTCCACATGAATTTTGAGATGAGACCAGGGATCATATCCCAGTAAACCTTGAGGGGGTGAAAGGGGTAACATGTTGGAATAAAAGTTCACCCGTGGAAAAATATCCATATTTATTTGAAAATAGGTGCTTGTGGGGACATTTCATGTCAGCTTCACCTCTACTTCAGACACTCTGGAAGTTTGTAATTGTAGGTGAGTACGGGGGGAGGGGGGAATATCCACACCCAGGTATTTAAAGGATTTCATCACCAGAATGTGAGATGGTGGAAGGGACAAGAAATGAATTGAGTGGAAGTAGTAGTAACAGTAGTATTAGAGGTGTTAGAGGTGGTAGTAGTGGATGTAGGAGTGATGACTTAGACCAGTTGATTTCATTATCATATGGAAGTAAACATTTGAGAGACTTATACTTGAGTGTTTCCATGTCATGATACTTAAAACTTATACTGCACTACATTTACAAGGGGAATACGGTATTCTACTCTCCACTATATTTATTTTAGAGCTTCAGTTATTTATTACTTAATATCTATAAACAGATTTCTGCATATGAATGGAGAATCTGTAGGCAAGGGACAAAATTTAATAGCAGAAGTGTCCTGATTTGTGTTTGTAGTCAGAGTAGTATTGACCAATCGTGTCTGAGCGGGCTTTGATTGCATGCAGGTAAATGGTCCATGTGGAGAGCAAAAGAGGCACTGACAGAAATGCAATCTCGGAACTCATCTACTATCATCTGACGACAATTCAGCTTTTTATTAGCTTGTCTGGATTCAAATGGAGATCAGCCTCCAACTCAGTTCTCACTCCGAGTTGCTACGGACTGTAAATGCTTGTGCATGGAAGAGGATCTTGCATGGATCTGTGACTGTTATGCAGATATCCGCTGGCTACACTGCAGGGTTTCTGCCAGTATAATGCAAGCCCAGCTGGCCGCCAGGCCTAAGTTGATCTCTCAACAGTCCTACACATCGGGGATTCAAACTAAAATTTGTTATACAAGTAGCAAACTCCTGCATGGAATAAGTTAGGGGTGTAGACTGTGTGCATTAGCAGGTTCTGCGCAGTTGATTAGGAGAGACAGAGGGATCTCATGTGTTGCTTGCTGATGAAGGCTCCTAAGTTAACCACAACTTCGGTTCAGGCTCACTTAAGGTAGACTGACCTTTAAGGTGAACCAGCTGTTCCCATTTTAGTGACAAGCCACTCCTCTGAGTTTTGCTCAGTTGTGTTCGTGGCAGTGCAGCGTGTACAGTTTAGGCTGTTTGTTGGTGAATAAATGCTACAACTTATCTCTTATAATAGCCGATGGGTTCTGAGATCACCTGTTACTTTACTAGTTAAGGCTTTTCATACAAAACACACAGTCACCTTTTGAATTATGATGAATTTGTTCCCTGCAAAAATCTCCTATCAAGTCATTTTAGTCAACATTTTAGTCTTCAGCCTTTTATTTTACATTCAGTGGAAAACAGTTAAGCTTTTCTTTTTTAAATCAAGTTTCATTTTTTCATAATTCTAGTGCAGTGACATACTGACACAGTCACTTCTTTAGACAGGTTCATTTGAATGAAAAGGTTGGAATTAACAGGTTGAAATAGTGAAATGTCACTGCACTAAGAAATTTATTCACTTGTTTTAAGAAACTAACTTTTATGACCCAACTGTGTTTATAGTGGGACTTTGGCACTGTTAGCTTTTGACATTAAAAGCTTGAGCAGTTGCAACAGTAAAATGCCACTTACACATTAATATAACAGTAGTAATCCAATAATATAATCTATATATAACAGTATAAAACAGGCCATTGTACAGTACTTTACTTTGATATTTTAAGCAAAATTTAATTAATTTACTTTTACTTGTAACAGAGTATTTTTACATAGTTCAAAACTGAATATAGGTCCAAGATTTATGGCCATTTGTTGGCAGAATATAGCAGAAATGGAATATAATCTTCATAAATACGTTTTCATTAGTGTATAATTTCCCTAATGGCCCGTTTATATATACAACCTCACTCCTAGATGCCACTAAATCCTACATGTTTAAAGGACTTCTTGTCTGTGTTGGCTTCAGAGTTGATGGGTTTTTGTTTGTTGGTTTGTTTTTTTGTCTGTCTGTCTGTCTGTTTGTTTGTTTGTTTGTTTGTTTGTTTGTTTGTTTTAACTTTCTGAACATCTACAAGGCAACTGGGCAACAGCCATCTGCTGATGAAAATAATGTGATATGATAGAAAGTAACAGACCCTCAGCTACTAAACTGACGTAGTGGTGAGATAGATTTCATACCCACATCACTGCTGTATTTATTTGTAGAAACACAATCATTTGAATTGTAAATGCAGAGTTCCCAGCCAGCCTTAAGTAAAAGTAGGAATTGCACAAATAAACCTTGTGGTGAGGTTGTTTTCTCAACTGCTGTTTTCAAGGTCAACAATGAATAACATACCTTTAATGCCTGTCATTATGTACTGTATAGAAGGCCTGTCTCATGTTTTTCTCATCATCTGAAGCTGTAGCAAGCTGTCAGACTCTGCTCTCCTACTGTACCACCTTTTCCACAGGAGGAAAAACGTGACCACAGTTTCATATTAAAGGACTGCTTGCTTTCTGTTGTATAATAACATGGGTTGTATGTCCACTTGTGTGTTCCATAATGTATTTTGTCTCTTATATATAATAGCATGAACTATAATGTTTAATATCGCACCAAAATAAAATACAAAGACTTTGGACACTCGCATTTTGACAGTTTAATACTGCCACGTGGACATTACAGGCCAGACACCCTCTTTCAGCATGTGGACTAGCAATTTCACAACAATATACATAAGGGTTATTTATAGATCTATAACATAGACCACAACCAGCACAACAAATAGATCTCAAAAGGGGGATCCATAAGGATAGCATGAAAGTGTATCCAGTATCAGAGTTCTGGACCATTGCCGATATTAAGGAGTTTTTAAAACATCAAATATGGATATATTCAATTAATTTAATTAAATTTTTTATTTGTATAGTGCATCTTCAAATGTTAATGTTATCTCAGGACACTTTTCAAATAGAGCCAGTCAAGACCATAACCAATTGTTCCCACCAAGAGCAAGCACTCAGGCTGATATTCTTTATTTAAATATATAAAATACAAAATGACAACAGAGCAATGAAGCAGTAAACTTCTTCTAGTATTTTTATTCCTTATAAATCATTATAAGTTTTAAAAAATCACAAATAGAACTACTCATATTAAGACAAAGGATCAAATATACTTAAAATTCTGCCTAGAAAACTAAAAATATATATAAAAAAAGAATCTACACAATGTACACAAAGATGTACAATATCAGACAACATATACAACAATACCAATATAGACAATATAGCTGTTCTAAGCCAATACCGGGCCAAACGATACATCAGTCTGGCTCTAATAATCATTGCTAGATTTTTCAGTGGATTGTTTCTTATGAGTTGAATACAAGGGTGGATATTTAATGCCACGGATGGTGGGGATATGTGATAAACATAAGAAAAGCTTTCAGTCTCCTGCCCGAGGCACAGGGTGCGAGGGGAGGTGGAGGATGCTGTGCTGCTGCCAGAGGAGTGCTGACTAAGATTGCAGCATGCATGGGAATAAATTACAAAATATTATTACACAGCTTTGTTAAATACTCAATTCTGATTGGTCAATTACAGCATTCTAAGGTCTGTTATTTCTGTATCGCAGACTGTTGCTATGAACACAGTTCTGATAATAAGGATAATGTACAGTGAGCAGGTCGTTATTGTGAAATAAACCCTTTCAGGATGATTCACTTTATGCAGGGGTTCTGCATCATCCTGTCCTACCCGGTTCTCCACCTTAAGTGTTTTCTTTCTTTAGTTTGTCATGCTTTAGAATCTTATACATTAGATTCTGTGCATGAAAGGTTATGGTTCCCCCTGTTGGGATGCATTTGTTGTGCTGGGGCCAGTCATCTATAATTGACCCCTCCTGTATACATTTATTGTGAAATTGCCAGTACACAGCTGCAGAAGGTCATCCCAAAACATCCATATAGCAGTATTAAACTATCAAAATGGTAGTGTTGTCCTTGTCTTTGTTTATTATTGTAAACTACAGCAAGGATTCAGTACCCAGTCTTTAAGATTTAACAGTTTGAAAAATGCATCTTTTTTTTTTTCCCTATCACACCGAAGAGAGAAATGAAAAAAAAAAAAAAAAAAAAAACTCACTTAAGATCTGGTAAGGTCTGGACTCATCTTGACCCCACTTTTCAGCCTGCCGGGGTCTTCTTTTCTATTCTGTTGGATTTAATTCTATGCTATGCCTTCTTTTATGTGTGCAAATCAAGATGTAACAGTGTATTGACAGTTACTATAAAAATAAATTTAACAGTGAGAGTAAAATGGCTTTTTTGAAGCCCAACAAACCCTCTGGCACTCTACCCAACATCTCACACAGAGTTTGGCTTTGTTCAAGTTCATCACGTGGAAATTTGTCAGAGCACTTAACTGTAATGCTATTATCTCCACAAATGACAACACCTGGCATGAGCGTTGTCTCAGCTGCTGGATGGAGAGCGGAGAGTGCCGTCGAGTCACGCTGGAAGCCAACAAAACACTGCATCAAAATCCGATGAGTTATGGACAGCAAGCCTGGATGAAGGCGAATGCTGTCAAATCGTGCATGATGTGAACGTGTGTAGTGCAGATTCTGAGTTTCTGTGGATCTGCTGGTCCTGCCTGCCTAATGAATGCGAGCAGAGTTCATGTGGGACCAGTAAATGCTTGATGAAACAGCCATTGCCAGAGGAAAATGGTCAGTCTATCTCAATAGAAATGTCACTACGCAATAAGTATGCAATGACTCGCTGTCTACTGTAATGAGCCCAGACTGCGTGGTTGTCTCTGGAGATACTGATAGCAAGTATACCGTCTGAATGGCAACACTCCTCCGCCATCTGTTCCATGCGTTCGACACAGTGTGTACATGGGAAAAATACTATATGTGCAAATTCTGAACACGTTCTATCATCTGGTTGAAACCTAATAATTCAAGTGAAATATGTGAGTTTAATGAATACAGTGTATGAGTGAAAGGAGAGCAGCAAGAGTAGTCACTGTTACACTCCATATACAAACCAACTGGAAAGCCTAAGGGACTCAATTTAGCAGCTAACCTGTCTCTCTCCTGGGGATTTGGATTCCAGTGATTGGCAGCCAGTGGCATACTGAATGTGCATGCTCACACACACATTTAAGTGCCGTGTGACGATGTATCTTGATAAGCGTGTGACAACTAAATAACTCCTCAGACAAGCTCAGAGTCCATGTCACACACGCAAGTCCCTGCAAACTCAGAGTCCGTATTACCTGTGGTTAATTATTTTGTAGCTTAAAAGTCATTTATAAGAGACAGCGGGTTCTGATCTCCAAAACCACAGCAGTCCGTGTTTTAGAGCAGCATGCCTGTCACCTTTTAATGGGAAATGCATCCAAGGTGACCCATAATAGGCTCCACTTTCTCTGTGCATGCTCTCTGCAGACATCCAAGCCAGCAGGCTACGGTGGTTCTGTCGCTGACAGGAAATGGGAGCGGCAGATTAGAGAATGTCAAATTAATGCAGATGGAAGACAGTGAGCGGCACAAAACATGTGACTGCATGGTGTCAAATTGAGTGACTACTTTTTTCCTCCTGCCTTCTGTGAAAACAACTGAAGTCCCTGTAGTACTGTTGTTATTCCAGACATAAATGCCGGGTGAAAGTGACTGACATATTGCTCGATAAACTGCGAGACAAATTTGTTTCGAGGGTAGAAAAATGCAGAAGACCTTGTGTGCTGGTGTAAACGACTAAGTAGATTTGGGAATTACAAATATTTTGAGAATTAACAGTGTTTGGGAAGAGCTTCAGTAGGCAGGATGATATCAAACATTACAATATTTTTGATCAAATACCTTTATTTATTTATCTATATTGCACCAATATTATAGGGATGACTAGTTGTATTTTCACAAGATATTAACACAATAACATTTTTGGTAAATAATCATCATTGGGTAAAGAGTAAGTCTTGACAGATACTGGATTTTTGGGGCTGATGCCAATACTGAGAGGGAGAGAAGAAATTCTAATATTGATCCCGACTGAGATTCCTTGTACAGAATATAACATACAGAATATAGATGATGCACATATCCATTTTTTGCACAAATCTATCAAAAGTTGTTAACAATGACAGTGACATATTTAATGGAAGTGGGATATTTTACTGTTTAAAGGAGAAAAATGTAATATATTTGCTGTAATAAATCATGAAATGACAATGATAAGTCAACAGAGATTAAGGAAACATGCCAAGTTGAAATACTGGCTTCTCTGACAACAACGCTACAGCCATGGTGTCCTCCTTTGACATTTCTACTCCAGCCAGTAACTTCACATTAATTAGAGTTCCAATTAATGCCAAATGTTTGCCAAGTAAGTGTCTGTTTATGAGTCATAAAAATCATTAACAATCTTTTAGAAGAGGGAGATGTTAATAACAGTTAAATTGAGCAAAATGTTAATGGAGTCTGGCAAGCAGAAGGCAGGCAGTGTTTTCACAGCAGAGGTCTTTTTGTTCTCAAGATAACAGGCTTAACTTTACACTGGCAGACAACTGACAGGTATGAACAGCTCATAAACTGACAGTGTAGGGCTCAAAATTACTTGTTATTGTCAAATTACAATGTTGTGCTCGTCTTGCTCTGCTGTAGTGTTCCTGCAGCTTGCCTGAGCTTCCTCGAGTCTGAGGAGGAGGAGGTGAGGGGAAACAATTTGCTTCGGCCATCCAGACTGTATAATTAATAGATTTCACCTTTAGACCACGTATGGTTCTAACTTGCACATTGGACTGCAGTACTCATTTTTAGACGTGGGATTGTTACATATTGTTCCTTTAACAAACATCAGGCCCCTCTAACAGTAAACTTTCATCGGTATTTAATAATTAAAACTGAATTAAGAAAATTGATCAAAGAAATCCAGAATGCTACCTTCAAAGCTAAAAATTAAAAACATAATCTGCATTATGTTAAGTTAAAAACAAAAAAGTTTTCTTATCAGTGCATGTTGGACAATATATATGCCAATAGCAATATAGTGCTATGTAAGCATGACATGGCTCAACAATAAGGATTGCCTGCTTGCTCAGGGCAAGTACAGATGCTATCTCAGGCTAGTAAATCTAGCAACTCACTTGCCTGACCACGGAAGTGGTTAAAAAAAAATCAACTAATTAACTATTTTGATCATCAATTAATTGTTAAAGTAATTTTTGATGCAAAATGGCAAAAAAAAAAGCTGTTTCAGCCTCTCAGATATGAACATGTCCTGCTTTTCTACATTAATTATCTATTAAACTGAATATCTTTGGTTCTAAACTGACCAATCAAGACATTTAAAGACATCACCTTGGGGTGAATATTTTTCATTACTTTCTGACATTCTATAGATGTTCCAGCCCTAGAATAAACAGGACAATTAACTTTTGTCTTTGTATTTGGTAACCGCTAATTTAATTGGGGGCAGTAGATTTCTGACTCATGTGCAGACATTAATGTTGAACCATGTTTGATAGACCAACATCAGGCCAATAATATCACTCGACTGATGTATCGGTCAGGCTCTAGAAAAGTAAAGAAATAATAGAACAGCTAGAACTGTCTTGTAAGTTCAGAAAATTGCATTATTTTACTGTAATGCAGCCTTCAACACCAGGACAAAGACAACACCGCCATATCATGATGTAATGATATCCAAAATCTAAGATTATATCTAGTCCTATCATAATATCAGTATAATATCAATATATTGGCCAGCCCTATGCTTCAGATACCAAAAGTTGTTTTTTTTTCTTTCTTAACAAATTCGATTTTAAGGCACGTGTGCATTCTACGTTTACACTTGTGAGTGCTTTTGCTCGCCGGAGAGAAGAATCAAAACAATTTGCAACCAAAGAAAACTACCAATTGCTTCTTGAAAAAAAGCACTGTCCATGACAAACAACAGCATAGAAATTCATGAAATATGGCTGGCGGTTCTGACAGCGTGTCACACAAGGAGGCCGAAAGATTGGTCCTGTGCAGTGGGCCAAAGATGGGTGATACTTTATTGAAATGCAAAATGACTACTCACAGAGCAGAGCTGGTGTTGTTTTAAGATGCATGAAAACTGCATGGAACAGAGGAAGCAGCGAGTAGCAGGGAATGGCTTTTGCATTTGCATGCGAGCCTCAAAGGCTGTCGTCTCTGTTGTCACACACAGCACAGGCCCAGGACACGGCAAGACTGGTCCTGATCAAGGGCATTAAATGCTATTCTGACGCTCAGCAAGTAGGACCCGCACATGAAAAACGCCCGTGGTTATTTGGTTTTTATGGTGGAGATGTGTGGCTTGTTGAGCATGACAGCGACGTACTGTACAACAGCAATCACACAGCAGCTTTCATGTCCATTAAACACATACAAACAAAGGCACTCTATCTTTGTTATCCTCCTCTAGCACACTTCTGAGCTCCTTGAAAACGGGCAAACGGTAATATTACAATGTAAAAATATGTCTTCTGTCAGTGCGATGTCATTCATTTTTAAATGTCAGGCTGTTCCTGTCCTTCATTCTAGCCCTTTTTCCCCAATTGGCAAATGTCCAGCGCTGGTATTTCACATTTTTAGATCGCCTGCTCTGATGAAACAATCATATTCAGGGAGAAGAAAAAGGAGACAGAGATAGAGTCAAGTCAGAGATCCTTTAGAGAACAGCTGCTCGCCTCTGATGTGGCTGCTGGCCCTCTCACCGCCGGCCAGATAATCTACGCAGTGTGCCTGCAACATGTAAACTGTGTAATAATGCATAATACAGAGGCTAAATGACCTTCCATGCTGTATGACATGTACTCTGAAGGGGCGGCAGCGATGATTATGCAACACCTGCGAGCTGAAATAGGCAGAGATGGGTCTTTACTTATTCAGGATGATACAATAAAGCAGATTGAGTCACATGATCAACACTTTGATCACGTCTCACTGCAATCAAGGAAGGTATAGAACATGTGTTTCAGCTCCTATATGACATGTGTTAAATTAGACATATATAGGCTGCCTTATTAGATTTTGTTAAATTACAGGGTGCAGCATCAAATCATAATAGGAACCCACAAAACAACCCACTGCCAGAGATGGGCAGATTTTACTTTTTAATTTGTCTTTTGGCAGAAAAAAAAGACGTAATTTGTAACACAATACTTGAACAGCTTTGAAATGCTAAAATACATTATTGAATATGTCATTTTATTCTCAAATGAGACACACTTTTTATCATCAGGTTTTTAAAAAAATTGCCTAATCGCAGTCTTTGGCTGAATTTAAGTAAATAACATTAGCTGTCCGGTCGGGTCCAGCAATGCACTTATTGTGAACGACCGTATTTCATTCATGCTAAACAGCTTGAGCAAAGAAGCTGCTTTGGTGATCGGTGCAAATTTCCCCAAGATAAACATGTAATCAACATATGATCAGATATGCATGGAAAGGCAAGTTTACTGAATGACACTGTAACCCCTTTTACACACGCACTGCAACCCTGCAATTATCCAGACACTATACGAGCTATGTGTGAACACAAATGTCTGCATGTCTGCATTAGGTGGCCTGGACTTAATCCTGCCAGCTCCTTAGTCCTAAACCACAGTGAGCCACATGTGTGAGCAGAGGAGCTCAGTGTCCAGAGCAAGCAAGTGGGCGTGTTGATGACGCTGGGTGGTGTGCAGCTGCTCCTTATATTGATTCGTTTTCATACAGACTATCTGTCGATCAATATCAGCCTGCACGAGTCTAATGCTCTTTGAGCTAATGTTTTAATCCCTTTCTTCAGATTACAGTCAGAGAAAGTAAAAGTGTGAGTCCTGCATGTCTCAGCGCATCAGGAAGCATCACTCCTGCAGGGCAGGCGCTCCGGAATCAGCTGATCCCGACGGCTGCAGTTAGTTAATTCTGAGGTGTCGTGATAATGGATGAATCTTGATTGCCAATGACTCCCAAAAGGACCAATATGACCACTGGAGAGTGCCAGTGACAGGCATGCTGGACCTCAAGTATGTGATGGAAACCACATGACATAAGACGTATCACATTAAAGATTGTATAATGTTGTGAAATGGTCACAGTTTAGTTTGGTTTGGGCACTAACTACATGGTTAGTTTTGAGAAAAGATCACAGTTCTGGTAAAAATACATATGTTATACTTCATAATTTACCACACTTACAAAACAAAATTTAAGTAGTTTAAAACTTTAAATAAGGCAACACTGACTTCTTGTTTCACACAGGACACGAACCTTGGTGTCCCACATGAAAGTCCTGTGTTTGACACATCCCTCTCTACGTGGGCTTTCTCACTCTTTATACAGCTCCCGTCATAATTACTACAGCCTCTAGAGGTCATCACCTCATAGTGTTCTCAAATATATTTATTTTTCAATAAATAATGGTTCTGAATATTTGAAACTATTTCAATACTCATTTTCTGCAATATCAATACACCAGGACCAGCTGTAACAGTAGCAGAGACGTAGCAAGTGGGCTGTGAGGGGAAGGGGGAGTGTTGGAGAGCCAGCTGACAGCAACATTAACTAAAAACATTTAAGCCAAAGACTGTAAAATGAGATCGGTATGTTGCACTAATTGTGTGTTCACAGTAATAAAGGGCAAATTAGCTGGGATAGTCCGTTAGCTTAAAGGCATAATATGTAACATTTTCCTAAAAAATAATGTGCAGATTCATAAACATAATCCATTTTAATCATCACTTGACCCACAAGAAGTGTGTGGTGCTGTCTGTATCTGCCTGCCTGTGTATTTTATTCTTTTGCTCAGGAAGTTTACCAGCCCAAAATGTCAGTGTATGACGTCCTGACATCTTTCTGGCACGTTTAGGAACAGCTCAGACAAATCCCTCTGATTCTAACTTTAACTCCGTCTTTACTGGCATGACAGCCATACAATGAACACTTAACATCAACTACGCAGTGCAAAAACGCGAACAACTGTGAGAGAACGCTGCATGAACCTTAAAGCGATATTCCACCCCAGAATGATAGTCCACTCAATATGTACATATTACTTCGTATATCTCACGAGATGTATCTCAAGACTTCGTATATCTCTTAATGGATGCACGTGTGAAAATATCGCGAGATATACAAAGTCTCGCGATACATCGACGCCATGTTTACATGCTACCTGGGAGGCTACAGTTGACATTTCGGCTAAAAACATAGTGTAAATGGCGTCTTTTGTGGTTAAATTTTAATGTCGCCGCTCACGGACACACTGTTATCCGTGGTCTCCATTCACTGCCATTGTACTGGATGAGGCTGCAACTATGTTTTCTGCTGAAACTCCAGGATTGTTTTGTGAACTGAAGATCTTCACCCATCATCACATCGGCATAGGGGTGAGTACATACTGAGTGGACTATTATTCTGCGGCGGAATATCACTTTAAAGTTGTAATACAATTAACATCGTCTGTGACTTCTGCACCAGCAATTTTTATACAGTCAATGCCACAGCCCATAGCTTGTAACATGTGAATAGAGAGGGAAACAGAAACAAACCCTTAATTTAAAAAAAATGAAATTTCAAAATAAAGGCCTCTCAACATAATAAATAAATCACTTGAAAATTTTAGGGTTATGGCCCTGTCAGTTTTTCCCTGCGGTATGTGAAAATGGTACGGAATAGCGATATTTTTCAAAGTATTGTATCAAAGTTAGAAACTCAAGTATTATGACGACGCTACCACCTAATAATAAACGCAAATAGGCTACTTGCAGAGACGACCTATACAGCTCTTCTTCTGGGGAGGACGGACTGAAACCACCCAGCTTGCACTCCTGAATTCACAGCCTCCCACCTCCAAGATATCCTGACTGGCTACTTCAGATTTATGATGTGGAAAATTAGCAGAGCTCATCTTTTCAATGCAGGAGGATTAAGATCAGATCCATGTTGAGTCTACCTAAGATGTGATCATATCAGTTTATATTGAATGTATTTTTATATTACAAATTACTTGTATTTTAATGAAATTCATTTTCCATACTAGTATTTTGTATTTTATTCAAATACATTTAATGAACAAGCATTTGTACTTTGTAACAAGATCATTTTTGATGTATTTGTGCTCATCTGTGTGCATTGCTCTTTATTGTACTTTCATCTTGTGAGACAGGACATGAAATGTTTCAGTCAATCCTTCCATCATTTTGTTCATATTTGACAAAAATGTATTTTCCCACTTTTGTCCCTTCATTTTCCACACATGCTTATTTCAGTCTCTCCAGGAAAGGTAATTGGATCTGTAGAGTAAATATGCAAGAAGACTTATGGCACACCAAGGAGATATGCGAGCAGGAGAGAAGAAAAAAAAAAATGAAATCTGCAATAGAGCCTGATAAACCCAATATTAATTACTTTGCTTATTTCTCATACTACCCTCCCCCTTGGAACCAATTAGTAAGTTGAGATGCTTCTTTTCAGTTTAATGAGGTCTAAGTAATGATAATGAATTTCATATTCCTGCCAAGCATTTAAAATAGGCGAGTGGAACCACAAAAGCATTGCCATATGAAATGATCTCTCAAGCATAATTCCCATTTCTTTCATTGAGAAAATCAAAAATGAGGAAATGAGGTCCCATTTTCACCAGGGTGAATTAATAGAAGTAGTTTTTCTTCACCCTGAGACCGCTCGGGGACGGCGGGGTGTTAGTCACATGAAATCGCTCAGAATCTACAGACCCAGTTTTAACTAGATTTAAATAAACGATGTGTCTCACAACTGGGTCACCAAATCTTCAAAATCACATCTAAATTCCACCGCGAATGGCCAGCAGTGAAGTGACAAAAACCCTGTTCATCGTCTAAAGAGCAGTGAGAGCCGGAGGGCTGCCACACCTTGAAAATACTTCACAAAGAAAGAAAGAAAAAGCCACAGAGAGACAAAAGCACCCTGTGATAAACTTGCCACATCCCTGCACTTCCATGTAATGTCAGTTAACATGAAAACTAAGCAGCAGGGAAGCCTTTTACCTTGGCAGGGGGCAATCCTCAGTACACATAAGACAAGGAAGGTCTGAACTCCTTGAAATAATATGTACAAACAGTAGGGACACAAAGCTGTCATTAGTTTATCAAGAGATTTTGTTTTATGGGGAAAAATGTTGAATTAAAGAAGAACAGTGCTCACACATGGACCCACACAGGCTTGTGCAGCCACTGGCATCAACAATTACTGTGAAGTGTGATGATGGTGGGATCCTTTCCATTGTGAAGGCTTGTTTTGATTCTCTGGCATGGGAACAAAAGATAAAAGGTTGGATTGATTTTTTTACTCCATGTTATTAATCAAGAGAAATTTGAAGTGCTGTCACTGTGTCCAGACACAACATTTATTGTGTCTGTTTTCCTAGAACACGGAGGGTTTAACAGTGTGTATGACTCCAAATAGGGCGACTCAAGGCTAAAAATGTAAAGATTCCAGTTCTGATGCTGGTAGACTTGTTAGTATCATGTAGGTGCTACTGAATCGGCCTACTGGGTACAGTCCCAGGCATCCTGGACCAGGAGCTCTCCATGAAGTGACTGTTAACATTTAGTGAGAGACATGAAATGAACACAAAGAGACTCAAAACAAAGAGAAAAAAAAGAAGATTTAAAAAGACACAAAATGAAACACATAATGACCACAAATAGACCAAAAATGATTTTAAAAAAAGACAAAACCATTAAAGACAGATAAATAACCAATAAATATAAAATGGACCAAAAAGACAGACAGAATGACCACAAGGAGACCAAGAATGATTTAAAAAAGAGATGCAAAACTACTAAACAGAGACCTAAAATCACAAATAAAGATAAAATGACCAAAGAGGAAGACCACAAAAAGATAAACTGACCACAAAGAGACATAAGACAAACACACAAAATAAAGGCAGAATGACCACAAAGTAACAAAAATGACCACAAAAAACCTAAAATGGCTTAAAACTAAAAACACAGGAAAACAGGAAAAGATAAACCAACCACAAAGACACAAAAACAAATGAATAAAACTACTAAGAGAGGCAAAATGTCCAGAGAGAAACACAAAATAACCACTAAAAAGACTTAAAAGAGACACAAAAACACTGTGAAGCCATGCAAAATGACCACCAAAGGTAAATCAACCACAAAGAAACACAAAATGACCACAAAAAGACCCAAAATGACTAAAAACAGACACAAAATGGCCGCAAAAAGATAAATCGACCACAAAGAAACAAAACAAAAGCACAAAACTACTATGAAAGGCAAAATGGCCGCAAGGAAACACAAAATGACCACAAAGAGATCCAAAATGACTAAAAAGGGACACAAAAACACTATGAAGAGATGTGAAACGACTACACAATAAATTAATCACAATAAAACCCCCACAATACACAGAACACACAACACTTCAAAACTAGAGAGGCAACATGACCGCAAAGAGACACAAAATTCCTAAAGGAAGAGGTGCAAATGACAAAAAATAACTAAAAAGAGAGACATAAAACAGCCACAAAAAGATAAATCGACCACAAAGAAAGCCAAAATGAACAGAAAAAATAAAACTGTGGGACACAAAACAACCACAAAGAGACACAAAATGAAATAGTTAAGGAAAGTGCGGGTGCAGGAGGTGAGAGGCCTTTTATGGAGCCATTGTCTCATAGTCTGTCTATGTCTGTGGGCTATTTGAGGTTACAAATAGCAGCTATTATATTATTTGACATTAGAATATTTAAAGTTCATTTTTACGATGGATAAATGAAAATAAATGTAACTATTAATAATGTACAGTTTGTTATTGCCAGGAAGCAGGACTATAAATGTGAGCTATAACACATTTGTACAAACGTGCCCCCTCTTGTTTAAGACTGCGCCCCGGTCTGCCCTCAGTTTCTAAAGCTGCTAATGCAGATGCATAATTCACAGTAATGAAAGTTTAACACTGATTACACCTAACATCATCGCTGCACATTAATTAATATGAAACATTAATGTAATCCATAAACTCTTTTAAGAAGCTGCTAATTCATTTGCAGCTGCAGAGAGTTTTAAATGTTCAGCAGGCTCAGAAACTTTCCACAGCATTGTTTAATATTAGCAGAAGCACTTACTTGTCTGCACACACAACAAAAAGAACAGTATCTGTAATAGCTGAGCTTTGTTTTTGGACTATTTCTGGATTAAAGCAAACTGAACGTTTTTATCAGGACTCGGGGATTCAGAGTCAACTATCCTTCAGCGATGTCAGCTGTCACAACAACATATTTAGAAAACTGCTGCGAACTACAAAACAAAACAAGGGTCTTAAAATCTCGCTAATGACCCCAAGAGGATGCTCTGCTTCTTCTACACAACGGAGGCAAAGTGGTTTAAAACGATCAGCTAATAATGCCATTCTGGGGCAAAATGTGCTCCACTATTCTCAGTGGTTATTAAACAGCAAATGTCTCTTAACTACAGGCCTCCATTCTGTGCAGTCAGGATGTTTTTTTTTTCTGGAGAAATAATTGGCCAAGGGCTGCAATTCATGGTGGCAGTTCTCTAACAAAAAAAAAAAAACTTATTAATTTGGGTTGCAGCAGTACATATATCCCTCCTGAGCTGTTTGGGACAGGATATTTGGATTAGTACACAAATTGTTTCAGTTCACTCAATCCTATGATCCAAATAATTAAAGACTTATTAGTATAACACACCACTTACTGTTTACTTCTCGTAAATTGCAGAACATTTATTCAAGTCCCACCCGCAAAAATTTGGCAGTGAGTCAGCCGTTGGCTGTGTTTGTCTTGTCCAGCTCATGTATACAGCTGTTTGATGTTGACATTTTTGACGAATACCTCAGCTACAGAGACCTGAGGTAAATATTATAATATGTCTAATTGATCGTTTCAATTCAATTAAGCCCCTAAAGGGATGGTTCAGGTTTTTTGAACTGGGGTGTACGAGGTACTTATCCATGGTCGGGATATTACCAGCAGTAGATGGCAGGAGTCAGCTGTGGGAAGCTATACTGCTGTGGACAGTGTGAGCAGCAAAATGTATTTCAGCCATTAAAAAAGGCTTACCTAAAAAAAACAATATCAGTTTCATGGTATGCTATATTTACAATATTTTCACCACTTTATTGCGTCATCAGAAAGCCTTTTCTGACAGGGAACTGCTGTTATATAAGCCAAATATTGCTCTCTCTAAACCAACCAGACTCCATTGGAAGAATCAGTAATATTACCTTGCAGGAGTTGCTGGTCACTGCTGTCTCGATCAATTTGTCTGTTTGTGTAATTGACTAACTGTAGTGTTTTAAAAGGTTAGTCTGCATTAACCAAGTCACACAATTACACACACAAACTAACTGATAGAGGCAGTGGTGGACCAGCAACTCCTGTGATCTGTGAGGTAAAATGATTGATTTTGCCGAAGAAGTTTGGTGACTTTGAAGAGAGCGATGAAACTGCAAGGTAAAGTTGTAAAAAATAATCTAAATACACTTAAAATGATGCTGAATTTATTAGGTGGGCCTTTTTTAGGTGGCTAAAATACATTTTGCTGTTGATCCTGTCCACAGCAGTCATGATTCTCCAAATCCACGATTAGATTTTACTTCCAATTTTAAGGTCAATATGCGATTAGATTTTTCGATTTAAATTTTTTTTTTTCCATTGTTAACTGTTGAGTCTTGATTTGTAAAGATCAGATCACTAGTTTTATGCCCTAACAACTTTTATTTCACCTTTTCAAATTCTTCTTTAAAAGATAATCAATCAGCGACCTGGTAGCTCAATTGGCAGAGCATTTGCTCCACACATGTGCTAAGTCTGAGTCCTCTACAGCGACCGTTGTTCTGACTCCTGCATGTGCATAAATGCCCAAAAACACTAGTTTTAAAGAAAGATAATCCATATTGTATGAAGTGTAATGTAACAGCTAGTAAGCGACGCTGCACTGTCAAGTGTTATTCTTTTCTTTGGAGGAAGGGATGGAGAGAGAGACAGAAAAAACAAGGGGAATCACAATCTCAATCGATTTTCTATTTTGATATTGAAGATTGTGACACCCCTGCTTAGCTTCTTAGACTGGCACAAGAAAATAATGAGAAATACTGACAAAGGGTTTGTTTTAACAATTGTCTAGTGTCAGAATGTTGAAACAGATGGAAATCCTTTTTTGTTGCTAATCTCAACATAATTAACCTCAACATTATTATTATGCTGGTTTAGTATAATGTAAATGATCAGAAAAGAAACAAAATGTGTTTTGAGGCGAGGTTGCTGTTGTTAAAAGTATGTTGTAAAAAGTTTAAAATGGGATACGTATTGAGCTGTGAACTTTGTCGGCTGTTAACACCCCTTTTATTAATGCTTGGGGATTCAGGCTAAGACAAGAAACAGCTGGTGTAGTCTTGAGAGAGAAAGCTGGCTAATTAATTAAGCTGTGGGCCACAGAAATTCATTTTGCATATAAGCGTTGTGACCACAAACCATAGCCCCTGCACAGAATTGGCTGAAAGACTTCAATTAAACATGCTGTTTAAACAAATATCCACAAGCTTAGAGGAGCTCTCACTTATGAATAATTCATAGCCTGCAAGAGGAAATAAATGGGAAATATTGAAATATGCAAAACCTATTTGTAGCTGTGAGCATACAGTAATAATTAGGGCAGTGATTGTCCTTAGATTCATTTACTTAGGAATATATTTTTCTTTCAGGGGAGTGACACAAATAGTTTATTTCTGGTAAAATATATGATACAACACTGGCTGAACAAGCTTTGCCTCTCAGAGCTACAAGAGCCAATAAAGCAAAGAAAATCCACTTTGAAGGCTGTAGAGGAAGTTTCTGGTGTTTTATAGAGCGGTCAGAGGTGCTTCGACGTCACAGTTGCATGTATAACAACATCAGGACAAAGTGGGTTTGCTGGGCTCCAGATGTGCAGAGGCCTCGGGCTGAGGCAGCACGCCACTTCCCATTGGCACTGCAGCGGAGCAGCGATGACACTAGTGAGAGCATGGTTGAGAGGAGGTCTCGGGGAGGGGAGGAGGAAGATGTATGTCAAAATAATGTGCCTCCAGGATGCATTATATAAGGCTATTAAATTGTCAGTGTCTAAAACAGTGCATAGAGGATGCAACCTTTGTTTGTGACAGCCGAAAATCCATTTTTCATGTTTGTTTCATTGTGAGCTTTACCAGCGAGTGGTTTCCTTTGTTGGAGTGCATAGAAAAAAAGCCCTGATCCTCTACTCCTCACTAAAGCTCCCGAAAGGGAGACAAGAGGGATTTTAATGGTATTTTCACTCTCGGAAGAAGTGAAACTGTAGACATATTCTATATATTAGAAAGAAAACTGATGTTATAGTTGCTTAAAATTGACAGAGTCCGTGTTGAAACCTTAGAGAGGGACTGACAGAGCAACCCTGTGTCCTAGAAATTATGTTTGGATATTACTAAATTCTTTTCACAATTACACTGGGTGACAATGTGATTCCTGCCTGGATTATGTTCATAGAAAACATTTCTTTAAAAGAATATATTTATATAACACGCTATATTCACAAGGAGGTGGCTGGAGCGTACAAAGCAGACCACAGTCCAGGGTTTGTGTACAGTAGTGATGTGCTGATGGGCTCTGAGTTCATTCAAATCGGCATGTACACATAAATCATCCACCCACCACCTACGTACATGAACATGCAGTATTTTCTCCAATTTAGAAACCCTCAACTTCAGCTGCCCTTATAGACTATATTATCTGTTAAATTGTGTTGAGCAGCGCAAGCTTTTCAGGTGATTTCTTTAATGGGTGGTATGGATGTATGTGTTTGTTTTAAAAATTTACTTTTAAGACAATACTTCTAAATGTTTGCATGTGTGCAGTAATGCCACAGCAATTGTGGGACATTTATGCAGCATAACTAAAAACTGTAGTGCTAACTGTAGTGATTTAAACTGCGCTGCTGTGTCTCGAGCGTAAATGCTGGGGATACCCTTCACCCTGTTTCCCACCCACAACTCATCCACTTTTAATCAGAATTTCAATTTTTATGACCTGGGCCTTCTGATCCACAGATTAACTGCAGTGGTGGGGATTGTAACTGCGATCTGCGCATGACTAGCATCCATACTCCTGCAATAAATGCGCTTTTGTTAAGGTCAGGGAAAGATTGTTATATCAAATATGAATAGATATTGATATAAATCTAGATCTAGATACTAATTTTGAAAAAATCTCAACTCACTGCTGACATTTGAATAATGCTGTAATCACTATGATTGGATAGTGTCTTGCAAGAAAATTAATTAAATATGTTGTCAGTGGACATTTTACTGTTACTGTCTGTTTTTTTGTTTTTTTTTTGCAACCTTTAATTAACTAGTACTTGTGGATATGTTGACGACTAATTTCCCTTTTGATTTAATGGAAATTCTAATTTAGACAACTTGACAGTTTGAGCAAATGTTTCCTTTATTCAGAGCCATTTAAAGCGTCTGTTAATCACATTCTTCAATAACCCAACTGTGATTTAAATGCCACTGCATTATGATGACTGCTCATTATCCTACAAAACATGATACCATCTATTTACCACTATCTTTTCAGACCGAGCAGGAATCACAGCGTCTGTGGGTAAATAATGTCTAATGCCTAATCCTTGCAGGTTAACGTCCACTATGACCATAACCACTATGCTGAATGTGGTTTCACATTGCTCTTGTCAAGTGGTTATATGCCAGTCTATTCTGACACAGCCTACATAAAACCTTTTATTTTCTATATCAAAATACTGCCAAACCACACTAGTTTTACCATATGTCATCTGTGCCATTTTGCTGATTACATTTGAATAAAATATTGATAAATTCATTTAAATGACTAGTGTTTCTGGTGCCATCTGCCAGGGGTAGCAACGTTTATTTGTCTAGTCGACCTAATCCCTAAACATTTCCTCATTATGTTGAAAGAGAGTATCTTTCGGTCAGCGTTACAATTCCCTCAAAACATAGTTTTAGTTGTATATTAACGTAATTTTTAGGAGACAGGGCCGGGGGGTTAGCTGCTATGGAGGACTATTATAGTGGATATCAGTATAAGCGGTGAGACAGACATTGGAATGGATATCACACAGAGTAAAGTATTTATGACCTCAGTCTGAATAAATTATAATATGCTGTGGATACTTACAAGTGAGTTACTTCAGCTTGTATCCTCAGTTCTGCTGCTCTGCATATCTGATCTCGTTCCGCACGTTCATTCGCACATTTTGCAGCAGCACATGGCAAGAGATTATCTGCACAGTATTGTGAATCAGCGACCTTTCAGTTATGAACAGTTTGACCCTGCAAAGTTGGCTGTTGGTGGGAGTGAGTTCACAAGGGAGCAAGGCCACCTCAGGCAGCCACTATCTACTCTTTGTCGTACTCTCTGCTAACACCTCCACATGATGCACTGCATCACCAATGGCACTATTTCTTCCATGGGAGAGAGACTGCTGCTCAACACACTCAGTGCACCTTTGTTCTTTCTGCAGCAAGCATATATTTCAGTCTTTACCAAAAATCATGCAAGAGCTGTGATGTCGGTCCTGAAAGTCTCATTTGTCACACTTGAAAAGCATATTTTCATATTTTCAGGAGTTGGATTAAAAGAGGAATATGTAACAGAATGAGTACAGCAGTCCAAATAGTGATTTTGTGTCATATACAGTATATTAAAAAGGTTGAAAACCTATTTAATATACAGTCTACGGTTGAAAGGAGTTGTTTCCACCTGCTCCCTAATCCCCAAACTCTGGAGGTTCAGGCAGGCTGCAGGAAAACTGCAGGAGCGCAAGACGAATGCAACATTGTAATTTGACAATAACAAGCGACAACGAGTCTTCCACTGTGAGTTGATCAGCTGTTTATAACTGCTAACTGTCTGTAAATGTAAAGCTAAGCCTGTTATCCTGAAAACAAAAGCCCACTGCTCTGAAAATACCAACATATCCTCCAAATCATATGCCCAGATAGGTCGTACGTGGACATACGACCCAGTAGAGCGTTTCTCATACGCCCAGATAGGTCGTACGTGGACATACAACCCAGTAGAGCGTTTCTGGTCACGTTTCTGGTTGTTTTCTGTTGGAGAACAGGCTGCATTAAGAAAAGCAAAAGTCAATAGAACAGTGGCGTGGCGCATCAGGGAGGGCGCCCGCCCCTGGAACAGGAGACTTGAGTACAAACCCTGGCAAGGCCAAGCCCAACGGTGTCTCTATTTTGGGGGATTAGGGTTAGGGTAAACGTACGTATAGGTCGTATAAAGCTGCTTTCAAAAACGACCTCTCTGGTCGTTTTCTGTTGGAGGACAGGCTCGAAAATACACACAATACAGTTTGAGTACAGTGACTGCCTGCCTTCTGCCTGCCAGACTCCATTTACATATTGCTCAATTTAACTTTTATAAACATCTACTCCTTCTAAAAGATTATTCATGATTTCTTATGACTCATAAACAGACACATGCTCATTTGGCAAATATTCTGCTTTTTAAAAAAACTCCAATTAACATGAAACGGGTAAACAAAAACAGTTATTCTGGCCTGAAATGGAAATTTCAAAGGAAGACAGAGGACACTGCAGCTGTAGCTTGGGTGTCAGAAGTATTTCAACTAACCATGTCTCCTTAATTTGGTCATTTTATGATTTATAACAGCAAATATATTACAGATTTCTTCTTCAAGTTTGAAAATCGATCGAAGAAGTTGGTTTAGAAAGTCAATATTTTAGACAAGAAAATTCATCTGCAGTTTCCTCTAGACATGTTCAAGGGTCAAGAAACGCGTGACCCAAAAAGCACCATCTCTGCCCGGCACATTACGGATGCACGACAAACACAATCTGTTCTGTTTTGTGAACAGTTCACGCTCTTTGCACCAAATAAATACAGCACCTTATGAATCATACCGCAGAGAGCAACACTGCCTGTACCAGGAAGGCAGAGAACAGCCCTGAGCGTATCTGAGAGAGTGGCAGGCAGCAATCTGTAAGTAGAGCTGTAGGCTGGAAAGCAGGCTGCCTCTCCGAATCACTGAGCACACACAAGCACCTACTCAAGGGTCATCCAGCTAATGGACTTCTGGACACACATTCTTTGCAATAAGGCTGCCAATATCTTGTGAGGGAGTGGAATAGTTGCTTATACACTGTCAAAAGAAATTATTACTGAGAACACGTTTGGAGAGAGCAACACAATGCTGCTGATAAATCTGTAATCTTCCTGTCTCGTATGCCTTTTCACGCTACAGGTGCTTTTATTTACAACCAATAATTTATCTCAATGTTTGCGTGTGTGTGTTGAAAGGATATGAAGATCAGGTCACAATTTATCTGTTCGCAAAGTCACTCCACGTGATTGACTTGGTTTTCTAAACAACATCCTCCCACAGATCTAAATTTCTATTGGCAAGGACACAACTGATCTCCCGCCCTCTGTAATCTCGATTTCCTCTGGTAATACCAGTTACCGTGAACTTGTGGCATTTCGCTGCCTTTAATGATTGGCCCAGTGGTCTGCAACCAATGGCCTTCTTGCCACCAATTCATGACCCGTCAACCCCAATCCTCCCACCAATCCAACAGGCACACAACACACAGCACAGAACAAATGTCCCACTGTCGGAATCAATCCAGACAGGCATCCCCATCCTCCTCTCATAAAACTGGCATCTCATTTATCCAGGAGTGAGGACTAGCCATACTATGGTAAATGGAATGACAGGGCATTTACACTTTTAGTGGCAGAGGGTCCTGGAGGACTCGGAATTGTTCACTTTGAACTCGTTTTCCTCCAAAAAACGGCACCTGAATGCACATTTGAAATATTAATTCCATTTCCCTTTTGTTGACGTGAGACCACTTTCTACAAGATATCCTATTTGTGAGTGTCTTTTTTCCCCTCCTTTAGCATTTTTTTCTCCTCCAATACACATGTGCAGACGTGAGTAATGAAATGAAGGTGTTGGAACAGGAAGTCTTCTGACTCACAATATTGAGAGTATTGAAAAGACCCCTTGCTGATATGCTTGAGGTGCACCAGCGCATGGAGGAAATAACACACCAAGGACCTGCACGCTCATGCAGCCATACTTCTCCCCCTTTGAAGTTCTGACAGCATTCGGCTTCCTCTCCTCTGTCGAATCCTGAGATCATAATTATTTACCATATAACCACATAGCTCACATCCGCCTGACGAAAACAAAAGTTCGACCGTAATGTTACGGTCATATTCTATTCATTGCAATTTCACACAGGGATCACAATCGCACAGATCAAATTGAGAAGGAGCAGTGTAGCATGAATATCAACTGTAATAGCTCAAGAAGAACAAAAAAATGCAAAGGCATTCATCATCTATCTTTGTGATCTTCAGTATAGAAATTCTCATGCTACCAAGGCCAAATATTAAAGCCAATGCTAAATAATTGGCTGTTTGTCCAAGCTAATATATCAATGATTGTAACGACTTACTGTAATAAAAATCAAGATGGGAATATAAACCCAGAGCAAAATAAAGTGTTGTTATTTACGCCAAGCTTGTGACAATCTAATTAAACACATGAGCGACCAAACCCAGCATGCTACAGTAACAGTACTCAAGGGGCTGGAAAGATTACACTTAAAGAAAACATTTTCTTCACCCTGATGTTTGATGTTTTTAAGAAGCAGAGTGCATATTTGCACCTGGTTATGAATAGGCACATGACAGCTGTTTGGTTATTCACACCCGATCAGACACTATTGTTAAGAGGCTGCAGTGAAAGTAGACTCTGGAGATTAAGATTTGATAATTGTGTGAAATTACATGTCAGTGGTACCTGTTTTTTACATTTTAATTTCATTATTACTTTCAGTTTTCAGTAGCAGTTTAGTTGGGTTAATGTAACAAAACTACTTGGTTAGGTTTAGACAACGAAACTACTTTGTTAGGTTATCAGACAAAACTACTTGGTTAGATTTAGGCAACAAAACTATTTGGTTTGGTTATGGAACAAAACTACTTGGTTAGGTTTAGACAATGAAACTACTTGGTTAGGTTATCAGACGAAACTACTTGGTTAGATTTAGGCAACAAAACTATTTGGTTAGGTTTAGGCAACAATACTGCTTGGTTTGGTTATGGAACAAAATTACTTGGTTAGGTTTAAGGAAAGATCATTGTTTGTCTTTGCCATGAGAGTGTAAATAGTCTCTTTGGCTTTTTACAGCTTGGTTGCAAATAGCATTGTTAGCTACAGACACCTGGGTGCGTTTCTCTGCTATGCTAGGCTATATACACTTGGGTGTAAATAGTCATATTGGCTACTTACACCTCAAGTTGTCCATGAACACCTGGGCACTTTTTTGTGCCATGTAAGGCTATACACACCTAGGTGTAAATAATTGGCTATTCCAACTCAGCTGCAAATAGTCACGTTGGCTATTCCAACCTCGGTGCAATTAGCATCTGCCCTTAAGAAATCTGTGGTACCCAGAGCAGGAGATAGTGATCCGAAGGACTCACCGATCATGTGTATGGTGGTTCGTCCAGGCCTCGTCCCATGATGCTGTTGGATGGTGTCGTAGAAAGTGGCCTGACACAGCTGAATGGCAGTCACACTGACCCAGAGGCACAGGCAGAGCAGCCAGGACATGACAGGACACATCTGCTAAGGACCGGCAGAGGTGGAGTCAAAAAATACATCACGTTCTCAACCTATGACCTCAACACACACAAGCACACACGCACATGCTTCCTGGAGTCATGAGCAAAATAAATGAATATATTCAAATAAATGAGATTTTGTACAAGCACCCGGGTCTATAATTGGCCTCCTCATGAAGTCTTTTAGTCACCGGAATTTATCATTAGCATGATTATATAAGTATGAGTTCTTCACTGTTTCGTCTTGCGAGTTTGCCCTGTCTTGTCCCTGAGCCACAACGCTGCAAATGTGGAGTGATCCCTGGGGAGTTTTTCCCATGCAGCAGAGATTTCCCATGACAGGCTGACTCCCTTCAACTCCTGAGCTGTGCTCCTGCCTCAAAACCAAAAATCAAACTTAAAGAGAGATAAGATTTTGCGAGCAGCTGGCTGCCGAGGCTTTTCTGTATCTGTCAGAATAATGTGACAGTGACACAGCAGTAATAGGAATCAAAAAGCCTTGTAATGTTTCACCATGCTGTTTAGATAAGGGGAAAAAAAAGAGAAGGAGCAGAACAACAGCGAGGAATGCTCGTGGTCATAGGAGAAAGGTGGCTGTGGAGGAAATCTATGAAGGAGAAAATACAAAGTGTTTCAGCCCTGAAATCATTTCACAACTGTTTTATTCACAGCAGCAAACTGCCAACAAGCATTTAGATTATTAATCATCTTTTGAAATTAATTAATTCTTATCATAGCCTATTTATAACGTGAATGAGATATATTTATGAATATGATTTCAGCATGAAATTGAATTTTCAAATGCATAAGAACTTTTAGCAAACCATAGGAAGGAAAAATGTGTATTGCATCAATTAGTACTATTAAGCTCATAAATTGAGTGCATTCTCCAGATTCTACTCATGATTGCAGAATACTTTCCAGTCCTTTCACGTGTTTATTGTGCTTTTAAAGAAGTAATAGAAGAAAATATATATATATTTAAAAGGGAAAAAAAGCTAATTAGCTAAATAAACATTTTAAATGAAATTGCATAGACAATATTATTAATATTAAATCACAGCATGAAATGAAAGAAAAATGCATTCTTTTTATCTGAGTAATGTGTGCAGATTTCTCAATTTGCATTTAAACTGATTTTTATGGTAAATGTATGAATTGCCAGTTGAATGCAAAAGGCAAAATCTTCTCACAATGCCATGATTTATTTTTTGCCCACAGAGGAAGAGGAAAATCTTACCTGAGCAACCCAACAAAGAGTGTATAAATATCTCAACAGAATGACATAAATCCATCCATAATGCCGCTCATGTTGATCCCATCCAATAACTTGAATTTAGCTCGAGGAGGGAACTCCACTGACTCTGCCTCCCCGCTCCACACTTTGATAGCAACAGTCCAGTGATTCAGAAATGACCGTCAAGCCGGAGTCAGGAAATAGATTTACAGCTCTTTCAATTCCACCTTTGAAATATCACTGCTTCCCCTTGAGGAGCTGCTCCCACTGACACTGAATTCATTTGCCCCTTCGCATTTATAGGCACGTGCGGAGTGCTCCTTAATTAACTGTAGTGGAATCTCTTCTTTCACCGTCTGCATCCTTCCAGTGAGAGGCAGCCTCTGAGCAGCAGCTCTCGCTGAGTCCCCCCTCAGCGAGCACTAAGAAACAAATGTTCCCGTACAGCCTGGCTGAGTGTAAAGACTGTATCACATGTCTTAAAGCCAGACTGCCTCTGGATTAGATGGCATGGTGGAACTCCACCTGATCTTATGCTTCTGACAAATGCAAATCAGGGAAACTGGCACCACTTACTGTTGCTGTGACCACATGATTAATGATTATTTACATTTAGATTTCTTTTCCTCCTGCAGCAGCATTCCCTTTTATTCCCTTCCCTTCTTTTGGTTGTCAGTTTCAAACTCTGCCCTACATAAGGAGAACTGAGAACATGCTTAATCTTTTTAAGCGATTAAAAGTTATTCCAAGAAACTTAACCAGAAAGTCAGGATGTTATATTGCCAGATATACGAGCACGTGAGGAGGTGGATAAGTAAACCCTCAGTCCTTAGCTTACCTCGGTGTTGTTAGAGGAAGGTGCATAAAAGAAGATTAGGAAAGGACATGTTTTCACAAGCTGAGCAGAAAAGAAATTGAAAGCGGATTGTGTTGAGAAATAATAATGTCCATTCATCTGAGGGTAATCTTCACCTACAGTGGGGGGTAGTTCTCCAGCCTATGATGGAGACGTAATGATGATCGTAGCAAAAGGAGGGGAGGTGAGTTTCTGTTATTTGGTGTAAATCAGCCCTGATCTGTACATGTGGGAAACAGCCCGATCCTCCCCGCCACCTTCGCTACATGGCGAGCTCTACTTTTGCATTGTGTCTGGATTTTTTATCACTGGCATGCAGAACATGCCCAAGGCCTGCAGCTCACACACTGCCATCTCTATGGCATAAAGACTTCACATTTTATTTTGATGCTTGCTCAGGAAGACAGGGTGCATTCCCAGTTCAGGAAGGAGTGAAGAATACCCAGAGTGAGAGGAACAGCGAGAAACTGCTTGAGATGTAGGCACACTACAGCACAGCATTAATGTCTGAGGCTTTGGGAGAATCAACTCTGTGCAGAGGGGATTTGGGACATATAGGAGGAAGCCAAATACCATAAATTGCTGAGTTGTTCTGAGCAGAATACTGGTTTCCGAAGATGGGGCAGTCGTTAATTGCTCATAGAGTTTTTTCCTGTGTTGACACTGTGCTTTGACACACAATGGCGGAACTTAATTCAAACCGTCTGCTTCACAGGGAGTTTGTTCAGAAATATGTAAAATTCTTGGAGCACACAGGAGGCTGTGTATCCGAAACACAAAGCCTTGAAATCAATAAGATTGTTACATCTTTGTTCCTGTGAGGCACATCCAGAACACTTGGAAATAAGTGTTCATACAGTCTGACTTATATATGTGGGGTAGGGATGGGAATACCACAAAATTTGGTTTCAGTCCACTTAACACCAGGACCAGAATGACTTACAGAGAGCATGCACGTCATGTCACAGTAGGCGGAGTCACCGCAGTTACACCTACTGAGTAGCAAAAGGATTACTGAGTGGTAGCTTAAGCTTTAAGCTTGAATGCCACGAAAACACACAAAACACATCTAAAATGAGAAAGAGCTGCTGTGCGATTCACTGCACAAATGGATTCAACAAGAAATCGCAGCGATCTTTTTACAAACTGCCAATATGGGTTTGCCATCATGGGTTGCCATTTTGTGTCATATATGGATTTTTGCATAAAAATCATACCTTAAGTCATATACTGTATTGGCTGATGTTACTTCTGAATGCTGCTGCACACAAACATGTCTCTCTGATGTCAGAGAAAAATATCTGTACAGACCTGTCTACAACCAACCAGAGTATCCTTTGGTGTCCTCGTCACTTTAGTTTTGCCAAATTTCGCCTCAAAGTGACGTTAAGAACAAGCGACCATTTTTGTATGTCTTCGCTTTGTGTATTTCCCTGGTATCTAAATCAGGTCCATATAAATGTTCCTGTCCATATATCAGTGTCCGTGAACCACTGTTTCTTTGTTAGGATGTAAGGATCACTGTTGAGTCTAACTGCCTTTAATTTTTGGGACAAGAGGAGTCGCCCCCTGCTGGCCATTAGGAAACTACAAGAAGCTGCAGTTTCTTTATAAATGACATAATCACCATCACTAATAGACAGGTGTGTGACATGAGAATGCAAAGAAGTTTTTGTTTTTCAACCACTCACTCTGAGTAATAATTTATTTGTATTGATTTTTGATGCTGAGACAAAGTTAAATTGTTGTTGTTGTTTTTTTTAACACATGCATCAAGCTATATTCTATCGTTGTGATTATAACACCTGCACATGCAAGAACCACTCTTACATTCACTCATTCAGCCTGCTGCAACCTACAGACCTTCAGTCAAATCACTGGACCAAGTGCAGGCTACAGACTGTTTTGTGGCTGTGGATATAGTTTGGAAGCACGTTGAAGCAAGTCCATCCATAGGCGTCCATTAGGCTTAACTATAAAGCCATGACATTACATATTTATTTACTAGTACTATTCTAATGGTATTTTATTGTTTACTTTCCCCCCTTGATCTTGTTATTGCTACTGGCTACACCGGGACCTAAGTAGATAATTTCATTCCCTTTCATGTTTAACATGTTCTGGAATGACAATTAAGTATCCTTATCCTCATTATACATGTAAAACAATATTCAGTGTGCAGTGCCAAGCTACATAAGAGAAATTGAATGGAGATATAAAATACAAACATGAAGTATGGAAATATCAAATATATATACAGTACAAAAATAAACAGGCATGGAAAAGGAAGCAATGCATTGTGCATATCGTGTATGTGCATGCATGAGTAACAGCCTCTGATGATGTGAGACTGAGCAAAGGTCCTCGTATGTGTGTGTGGAGTTTGACTTTAAAGTGGCTGCGCAGTCACAAAGCAGGTTTGTGTGAAATATTAGCGGAAATGCAATATTTAACAGGCAATTAGAGCAAACGTATTAGTTTAAAGTGCCAGTAAGGCAGCGACTTTGCATGATTATTTGACCAATACATACATGTACTCAAAGGTATAATCTTATAGTTATAGTTATAGACTGGTTCAGAAGGTTCATTGCAGTTTGGTCTCTGGTGCACCTATAGCACCATCCCCAGGGCAGCAGAGTGAAAAGGTGATGACAGGGGTGTGTTGGGTCATTGCAGCATTGCATTTATTAGAACCGGGCAGCTTATATACCGTACTAATGAAGGTGAAAGCCATGAGTCGTGGCTACTGAGGTGGATGCATCATTAATTAATCCATTTCTTCATACATTTTCTTCAGCCTACCACTGAATGATTTGTCAAGCAATAATTTTTAACTTTTCTCTGCCATTTAATCAGATGCCTGGTAAAAACACAAGAATTTTTAACAGTAAATAGCACACGTTTACTGTTTTGATTCAGTGATTAAAAGGCAAATGCTGAATTCAACTGTTGTTCAAATGTTTTTGTATCTACAGAGTTTTTTTGGCAGTGATCCCGTTGAAGCTAGTGCTAGCTGCAATTGAGAAAAGGTTCCAGAAAGTCAAAATCATATGGCTCTGAGCTCATCGATTCCTTCTATTGATAGCAGTGTTTTATCTGACGATTGCACATTGCAAAACAATTACGTCAAAGTCACACTTCTATGCTTCTGGAAACTTGCAACAAGAAAGAGCTATGGCCAAAGAAAAAAAAAAGATCCAAAGCGTGGCAAAAACATCTCTCTATGCAACATGGGCTTAAATTCCAGGAATGCCATGTATTTGACACTCTACGTACGAGTGTCATTGCTTCCCAACGGATAAGCACATCCGTTACAGAGGGTAAACATCCTATGCTGTAATAACATTAGTGCCACGTAGGCAGGCTTAGCTCATTTCATCCATTTTATATGATGACAGACAGACTGTTGCTACAGCTACTGTAGCTCTCAGGCCACAGTCAGCTGAGTCACATGTATGCCTTTTTTTTTTTACTATGTTTCTACTCTGTGTTCAGACTCAGACATAATGGAATGAACCCGCTGCTTTGATGCTTAAAACCTGTGTAGGCCTACTGTACTTTTTCCCACATAGATAATTGATTTGGAATCAGTAGGATAATTGATAAAGAATCAGACCAATAAGCAGAATCAATAATAGTATTGGCAATTCCTATCCCTAATCAGTAGCATTGATCGTTAACCTTTATGAATGGCTACCTTATGGCTGGGTTAACATACAGTTTGAAGTACAGGTCTGTAATAAAGTTGGACACGATTAAACAGATTATGAAAGCCATTGAAAACAAATTACTGTCAAAAGCTGGAAAGGGCTGGAACCCAGTGAAGCACAGTCAAGAGGTTCTTTGCTTCTTGTTCAGAAATAATAAGCCTCTTTTTTAAAATGACATATTTATTTTTGGACGTCATGATTGTTGTGGGCCACATGTGGCCTCATCATCCTAGAATTCACAAAGCTTTAATTCAGCCCCTGTTAGCATCCTAACCGAGTGATCATAGGAAAATTAAAAAGTAGTCTCATCCATTTTCTTGGTCTTAAAAGGTCAAGTCTGGTGTTATATAATCTTTTATATGTTCTTGTTGTAAACAAACAAACATACAAAAAAAAAAACATGAAGTATTTTCTGACTTACAATTTAACATTTACAATCTACAGTTGTTTGCAGACATTTAGCAGACACTTATCCAAAGTGACGTACATCTGAGAGCTGATACAACCGCTTTAAGTAGCATTCAACTCCAAGGCCATTGGTTCCTGCTGATGACACGTCGGGGATAATGCACAGAGAAGGTCTTGAATCACCCTGAAGTGGTAAATGCCACAATAATGACCCACTTACAGAACATCATCCCATTTATTACATGACTGCTTACTAAAAAAAAATCAATAACTTGACACAAAATGTTGATTTAAAATTTATTTTATTGTTTCTGTTGAGTTGTCTAGAATCTATGATCAGAACTGCGTCCATAGCAACGGTCTGTTATTCAGAATTAATAGACTGTAGATTAACATAATTGACCAATCAAAATTATCCAACAACGCTGCATAATAAAAATCTTTAAATATCTTTAAAGTCTCACTGACAGCTGAGCACTCTAGTTTTTAGCAAAAAATGCTCAAACAGGAGTAAATGATGTGTTTGTTAGGGACTATTTTCAGTGGATTAATACAGAGTTGAGTTACGTTTTAGGGGTGTATGAGATTGACTCAAAATTTAAAAATCTACAGTGTTAATGGATGTATTCAGTGCAACTGTGTGACTCATTTATGTGTTTTTTAATAGTTGTTGAGCTTTGCGGCACTGTGGAATAAGCTATATTAGGCTTTGGCTACACAGGCACAAGTGTTAGATAATAATAAAATATAATAATTAAATAAAATAATTAATAATTTTAGGTTTTGGTCTTACTTAATGAGAAAAATATTGAATTTAAGCAGGTTTATCCTTTAACTTCAGTAAAATAGCCATGTGGATGACTAGAAATCACTCCTTCATTTGCTTATTTTGTTTGTTGTAGCTCAAATATTTATATACACATAACATTCTTTCTTCCTTACAGCAGCAGCAGAAGTAAACTTTACAAAACAGACTCTCCCCTTGCAAATATTGACGTGCCTTGAACTGTTTTGTGGTCGAGCTATTATCCTGTGACGCCTCTTTTACCTTCACATCTAGACATTTGTTAACAGTGTTGATTTTTTTTTTTTTCACAGATGTAAAAGTTTCATTCACTCTCTCAGCTCGCAACAAAATAAAAACTTCATTGTGAAATTATTCCAATTCTGAATGTCCCTGCTTGTATATCTATCATCTTTGCAGTCCAACAAACCAATCAAATTTTTTTTTTTCCTGACCTGCAGACCACCAGTTTCTGTCTGAAGAGGGTTCATGCACTGCTGGTTCAATGGACTCCTCCTTGAAAGGTTCTGACGGCTGGTCTCTGAAAAGTAACCCTGAAAAGAGGACGATTTTTGTAAGAATGTTCACATGACTTGTCTCCTAAATCTAAAATGGTCTGTACAGATATGGCCAGGAAGCAGACAGCCCATAAGCTCCCACGGGCTTTTGGCCTGAATGTTACATACCTCCAGTGACGAGATTCTCGGGGACACATCCAAAACATTGTGCTCCCTCTTACAGCTGCAGAAACACAACATAAAGTCATGTATTTTACAAATAATGGCAGCAATATGGGTCTACTCTTAACGCCTGTCTGATTCCATGTCAAATTCCCTTTCCAAATGGCATGCCCACAAGATAAGGTGTTGGTTGCTACTTCATGCCGAGGGTGGCTAAGCAGAGTAAAAATGTCAATAAATCGTTGTTTTGCTCGGGGTGGGAGAGCTGGAGATGTCTCGGGAAGAACTATGGAGCAGTTTTCTATTTAGCTTCCCCCTCAGCTGTGCCTACTCTTGTCATAACAGGGATCACTAAAGGTTTAGCTGCCCTAAAAGAACCATGTGACATTTTAAGATGATATTACTGTTGATTACAATGACGCCATTCCCAGGAGGCCGATTTCTATTAGACATAGAGAACATGTCATACTGTAGATCATGTCATGCATCACCACGCAATGCTTTTTGAACTATAAAAGAGGAGGAGGGTTGGCGTTCTTCTTGTAGATAAAAGTCATATATTTCTAAAGGCATTCCTGCTATAATCCTCACATACACCCTCCATTCACACATGCCGTTTGGATGCACAGCTGTGACACGGAAAAAAAAAAAAAGACAAGTGGTGTGAAAACAGTTTCAAAGATTCCACAATAGAAGATATTATCTCACTGCTGCTTTAACAACTGAGATATCTTTTTCTCTGAGATCAATAAATCACTGCCAGTAAATTACTAACAGTGAAATGGTGAGGGATGCCTTTCAAGTGATTCATTTGCATTTTCATTGAGTGTTTTTGTTTTCTGAAGCATTCTCTGCTCCTTTCTGGAAAGGTCAATGGGAAACGGTTGGTGTCTACTTTATCTGCATGAGCCAACTCTCAAGTTCAGCCAAGTAAGAAATAAGATTATCTTTATAGAAGGCAGTGTGAGAATCTGGCCTTTGAATCTTATTCAGTGGAGTATTAATGTCTTAGCGGGTGGAATCAGCCCAAACCGCTATTAAAATAACTGAAGTCTTGAGTGGTGTGTTTTTCAATTCGCCGAGCCTCTCATGTTTAATGGAAATTGAGTGTCTCACCTTTTACATCAGTTGATCTTAACATTTAATAGATTCTTTTAAGGATATTAATCTTTTCCATTATATCTTTGTTGTGGATAAGAGAGAGGCATATTTCTCTCAGGCGAAACAACTCATTAACTTCCCAGACACAAACCTTTCTACACCTGAGGTGTGATATGAGAAAACGCGGGTGAAAAGCAGAATAAAAAGCTACTAGTTTGCAAACGTAATGCATGCTTGGCTCTGTATTTTTTTTTAAAGGATATAATTAAAAGCTGGAAATGCCTCTTTCCATCCATTATTCCCCGAGTCCGATTGACATTTACTGAGAGCTACACTATTTGATCCCGCCATTAAGTCAAATGTCATTGCATGCACGTTATGAAATTTACAAATTAACAAAGAGGACTACAGTATTGCAGCTAAGGCTTTAAAAAAAAAAAAAAAATAGCGCCAGCACAGAGACATTTCAACATAAGTAGCCATTCTTTTAGCCCAAACTGCTGATGACAGTCTCCAGAGAGAGCAGATGCTGTTGCCTTCTGGCTGGGCTTCACCGTTCCATCCCAGTAACCGCCTGTGTTCCTCCTGAGATTTGCTACTGTAAAACCTGCTCTGCTCCAGGTAAAGAAAAAACACTAATACAATAGGCGGCTTTTATTCCTGCCTTTAAAAATGTCATCAGCCGTCAGCGGTTATCTGGGTTAAGTGCGCCGGGCTGTGTGTTAATAATTGAGATTAAATGTACACTATATGCCAAGTGTGATGTGCGTTTGCTGTGTTGAAGATTGTAGAATCTGATATGAAAACATTAAACAGTGAGATTACAGCTTCTTTGACTGATTTTGAAAAGGGAGGAAATCTTGTGAGAAGACATTTCCCCCCCCCAAAGTCATACAATCAATCATTTTCATTGCCTTTAATGTGTCCTCCTCCAGCACATACAGTTGACATGCATTGAAGTCATGTTGGCTGCATCACATCACATGACAACCCCCTCACCCCCCCAAAAAAAAGCTGTGGTTGTTCATGTAATTGAACGTGCCAGTCCTCCTGTGATGCCTGTATTCATCTCCGGAGATGAAACCGCATTTTGCCCTTCAGATGTTTACATTAGCACCTGAATGGCATGAACATAATAATTTGGTCATGTTCCTGTAGCGGCCATATGTTACACGTCGCAGATGCGCACACCAGATCAGACATGGGGAGGGGCTTGTGTCTGTGTTCATGCTTCACTTGATGCTGGAATGTATAAACATGTCCTCCCAAAACTAGTCACAAAACTCATTTAATACAGTGTTGCAGCTTCGTCATATACGTTATGAAATATTGCTATTATGTTAAAAAATACACCTAATATCATTTTATTTCATTTTGGCATCAGTGGCAACAATCACAACAGATGCCACAGTTTTTTTTTTTAAATATAGGCCTCTATAATGGTTAAGATATTGCTTCATGGTAAAAAAATATCAAAATACATTTACCTCTGACACCATAAAATGTCAAAAAAACATGCTTACCTTATGAAGATTACACCAAACTGCATGAGTCTGCATGGCTGGAGCGACTTTTTTGTTTCGAACTTCCTGATTGGAGACGAACTGAAAAGGAATGCTATTTAAAGACTGGGCAACATTTAGTGGATTTTTTGAGCATAACTTATCTTAACAGAGTGGTTAAGAAAAAGGACACATTTAGACTTTTTTAGACTGGGGTGGCCCAAGTAGGGCACTGACTTACACAGGGGTGACAAGCAGAATGTGCAAGCATGCACACACATGGGCACATTAACATATCATTTCTCAAATCTACTTTAATTACTAACATTACAGTATCTTGCAGTTTTTTATTCCTGTATTTATATTTTAATTTCACAACTACATAGTTCTGCTAATCACAGCAAAACAGAGTGACACCATACAAATATAATATAAAGGTTCCATACTTTATTCTTTAATGGTACCTCCATTTTCCACCATTTTAATCTATTCTCAGGCTGTGAGACACCTAAATTGATCCTTATTATTTATATTTAATAATTTATTAACTCATTAAGTAGGCTAAATTAACCTGGTAAAAATTAAAAGTAGACTACGTACAGGAAAAGAGAGAAAACAGTGCACATTTAAAAATATTCAACACAGTATGTCAAAGTTGGTTGAAACTGAGGTCTCGCCTCTCACTGGACAGATAACCAGTCACACTTGAAGATAACGGAGTGGCCAGTTAGATCTCCAGGGTGGCAAATATCGTGGCTGCCCTGAAGACATTCATACAAGCACAGAAAATGGTTGTATGTTATTTTTTGTGATATCTGGTGGTTGTTACAGCAACATAAAGATACATAATTCAGGAAGAAATCTGCTAGAGTCAGTTTTCTGCCAGTCTCCTTTGTGGTCTTAAAGGGATTCAGCAGAAATCTTAGACCAACCTTCCTGACAAGGTCAGAGTGTCTCATGCAACCTTTTGTGGAAAGCACTCAGCACAACAAATGGACCCTAAACTGTTTGATACCTGCTGTTTGCACTCCAAAGGCAGCTCGCTAGAGTTGATTATGGAGACCCACCCCGGCACTCTCCGTCCTACAGTATTAGTTCTGGGCCACTGCTGACTGAATATGACTTGAACAGCTGGAGGAACCTCACAGGCAGAGGTCAGCTAGAACGCTTTCTATAAGTGATGATGCAATTTCTGTTATCTGATGGTTGGCTGGTCAAAAATTAATAGATGGTACAGTAAGAGACAACTCTGCTACAGATGAGAAGGACATCCTGTCTTCACTGACTGTGAAGACAACGTGATGCTTTCTTGCCCAAGAAAATCAAAGAACAAACTGTATTTAAAGGTCCAGCGTGTAGGTTTTAGGGGGATTTATTGGCAAAATATGTCAGAAATGGATTATAATACTTTCATTTGTGTATAATCACCAGAAAATAAGAATTGTTGTGTTTTCATTACCTTAGAAGGAGCCCTTTATGTCTGCTTTTTTTGAAGTACAGCATGTTGCAGCAGCATGTTTCTGCAGAAAGGACAAACCAAAAACTTGCTCAAAATTACAGTCTGACATTTACAGAAAATTGATACTACTCTCATATTTGTACGATAAATATGAAACCATTGTTGCCTTTTAAATGGAATTTGTGAGTTTGGGGTCACGACATGGGAAGTCGGGTACACGACACAGGGGAGAAGTGGCACAATTATAACACTTTTTGTTTTTGATAAATGACTGCTCTTGCTCTAAAGTGCAAGTTAAATTATTGAGGAAACAGACACCAAATAATTATGTAAAAATTAAACAGTGTCTTTACAGTTGTAACAGTGCATAAAATGTAAGGAGAACTTGTTGAAATGTGAGCAAAAAACAACTCAACATGATTCCTGCATCCTGATATACCTTACAGCATGGACGCCATGGAAAATTCCACCTGCATAGCACCTGGATGAAGATTATTTCTACGTGCATTCCTTGAGAGGGATCAGACTGTCTGATCACGGTCTGGGCTAAAATAATTAGTCACACTGAGTCTTGGTTTTACACGGTACTCAAACCACAGTCTCCTGGGTGAGAGTCCCGTGTTTGACCCATCCTTCCAACCATCCCGATTACCTTTGCATGTGGGCTTTCAAAAGACTTTCTTTGGGAGCAAACTGCACTATTAGAAGTACTGTCACAACTGTAAAGCAAACGCCAAATTCTTGTGTGCAAAAGCAAGGAAGACTATGCTAACAAATTATCAGGGACTTATTCTACAAAAATAGATTTTCGGTCTTTGAAGTGATAAGGGAGAAAAGTTATTTGAAAAAAGCTTCTGCTTCATTTTCACTTTCGTTACACAGATTTTCGCAGATATACCTAGATGACAGCTTGTATCCCTCTGATGACAAGCATATACATGTGTGGATGATGAGGCCACAGGTGCCTGCGTGTATTTAGAAAAAATGCAGCTACTCTTCTCCTTTTCTTGGCGTTCAAGTGGTCAAGTCGTGAGAACACCAAAGCTGTGGGCGTCTAGAAGCCACCAAGGCTAAAAATTTAGCAAACTGTTGTTGTTTACGTATTTCTTTTATTGACTGGTTCGTTTTTTCTGCTCATTGTATATGTTTCTTGTTGTCTTTTTTTGTTTTGTTTTAGTATAGTATAGTATAGTATAGTAGTATAGTATTTTTTAACCTTTTTATTTCTTTGTTTGTTGTTTTCCTAAAAGGAGGGGAGGGGAGGTTTATTGTAGTTTTATATGTGTGCAAAGAAAGAAAGAAAGAATGAAAGAAAGAAAACTAGCAAGCAGGTAACAAGATGCAGAATAGAGGCATAATGAAAAGATGAGGCTGTGGGGATTATCAGCAATAAAGTTACTAAGACAAATTCTATAGGCTATATTTACACACTGTCATTTACCATCCGCTGTAAAATGACTTTCAAGGCCTCCAACATTTCTGAAAACATCAGCGAACACATCATAACTTGTGACTCATGTGGCCAGCAGCCTGTTAGCTTAGCAAGACTGGAAACAGAGGGAAGGATCCATCCTGACTCTGTCTGAAACTACAACTTGTCCTCTTGTTTTTGTAAATATTAAACAAACAGGATATAAAGTGTTGTTGAAATTAGTCCGGATAGCTGTTTCTCCCTGCTCCCAGTCTTTACTCTAAGCTAAGCTGAGCTAGCCGTCTCCTGTCTCCAGTTTCATATGAGAGTGGTATTGATCTTCTCACCTAACTCTCCAGCTATTCCTTTGATATGACATTGCTAAAGATGAGAGGGACCTCTTGACTATATACGTTAGAGGTCCAATTTGGTATTTTGAAATAAAAATACATAGTAAAAATAGAAGTGCACTACACAGCCAGGTGGACACTGCAGGCCAACACAGCAGGTCTGCATAGCAGGATTAGACGATGGTCAACATAAAAGAATTACCCAAAATCTTTTTTGAATATTTTCCCAACCCGTTCAAGTGAATTTCCTCTCACTATTACTGTGCTCACTATTTCTCCCCACCTCCACAGGCATAATAGGAAAATAGCTAATATAAAAACTGAAATTGTATTCTTTCCTCTGTAAAGAGAGATGATTGCATATCAAGTTGGCTGGTTGAAGTACCTCCTGTGTATGACTCCTGTGTGGTGGGAGAGGAAGCATTTTTCTTCCAACCAATGGAAGAGTGAGTCAGGTTTATGACTATGGGGAGCAGAGGGTGGCCTTTATTTCCCTGAGAAGAGTCATTATTATTGCCCTGCAAATTTATGGCTTGCTTCTAGAGAGAACCTACCAGCAGAGTGCCTGTCATTTCTCTTACTATCTTATGCATTATTGATAAGTCTATGGTCCTATCATCCATTGTGTGCTATTGCCATAACTCAACAGCAGAAAACAACATATACAGTATACGGTAGACGTGTAGAGCGAGTAGCTCTCCTCAGTTCTCTCTACTGTATTTTACAACACTGTTTTATGAGGACTTTCACCTGTTAAACAGAAGTTATGACAATGCCAAGCACAATATCAACAAGTCTGACCCCTCTTAACTGCCACTTGTTCCATGACAAAAATATTTTTTAGCATTCATGACTGGAAACATCTAACAGGGGAGAGATTTAACACACACACACAATTTAAAGGTCCAGTGTGTCAGATTAACGGGGGTTTATTGGCCGGATATGGCAGAAATGGAATGTAATAGGGATGTAACAATTAACTCACAGTGCAATAATACAACAATAAAAAAGCCATGCTACTGTATTTATCATGACATTAAACAACAAAGAAAAATGACGACTTAAAAAAATGTCTTTTATTTAATGATGTGTACAGCATTTTTATGTTCGTATAAAATTAGTTTTTCCTTTTAACTTAATGTGCTTCTGCTTTCCTTCTTTAATGAAATCAAATAAAAGTAGTCGGCCATGACCTAAGCAGGTGCAGAAAAAAGAGGCATGAAATCAGTAGCAGTCTTTTCTATAAAATAAAATCAACACGCAAAATCATGGTAGATATTGTCACAGTCCGATATCATGATATTCAACATATCGTTATATCCTTAGAATGTAATATTCATAAGTATGTTTTCATTAGTGTATAGCCACCTGAAAGAGTAGCCCAGAGCGGACAAGCCAAACAATCAATACCCATTAACATCTGGGTTTTGTCGTCAGTGGGACAGGGTACAATCAGCATTCATTCTTCAGTCTGTTAAACAGTGGATAAACATTCTATTTCCTATAAAAGCTTTAATTGCAAAGCAGCAAAATCAGGAAATGTTGCATTTTCATCAGCAGTAACTTAATTCAACTCCTGTACAGCTGAAAGGAAACATGAAAGCAGACAGAAATGGTAAAATAAAGCAGATATCTGACATTACAAAAAGCGACGCAGGAGAGAAACTAAACTTGAAACCGCAGAGATTCAGTCAGAAGCTACAAAAGTGCTGAGACTCATATTTCAATGGTTCTCTCTGCTTGCCTGCGCAGACACTTTCCCATGCATCTCAGAAAAAAAACCCAAAAAAACAAAACAGAAATGCAAACTCATCTACTAGCAATGGGAAAGGAGTCAATTGACCCTTCGCTAAACCCCTCCTGTGAACAGCAACTGTCCAATCATAGCTTAGCAACCGTAACCAGGGTACTGCCAGCCTGTGAAGCTTTGCATTTCTCTCTGTATTGAAGCGGTGTGCAGGAGGCTCTTGGTGTTACACAAGTCTGGATGGTGGCGTCTTTTTTGTAGTCTTTCAAAAACATAAAACACAAGAGCACACATGTGGGGAGTGGATTAAACTTCGTCTTTACCTGCTCTAATGTAAGCTGCAGACTTCAGCATGTCTGGCTTACTAATGCTAGCTTACTAAGTGCATAGAGAAAAGAAGGTGACATCAGGACTAATGTCATCCAAGAAGCCTTTCACTTGATCCTGTCTGGCAGTAAATCACATCAACATTTTTGGCCATTCAGCCATTCATCGGTGCATGCCACCATTATCACTGTAAACAGCATCTGTGTGGTGCGAGAGTGGAAAGCTTGACAGGCGTAGCAACAGTAGCTGAGGAGGGTCAATTGCCTATTATTAGTTCGTTTAGCGCTTAAAAAAATCTGCATATACATGCTAACTTTGGTGTAAAATCCGTATAAGGCTCATTTATGCCCCTCTTAGAGTCAAAAGCTACCTCAAAGAGGAAGAAGAGGGGTCAAACGTTTTAGACAAGATGGCGACACTGGAATAGGGTGTGCTAATGTACCTCTTTGGAAAACATGCGCAAATATTGATGAAATGAACACAGAGTAAGAACAGCACAAGGACAGATGGCTCCGTCCATATCGGTATCTAACATTAAGCATAAATGAGCCTTTATACCACCAGATGCCACTAGGTCCTTTAAAGAATGATTCCCCTGCAGATTTGTCATTTGCAAAATAAATAAATAAATTAATTAATTAATAAATAATAAATAAAATTAAATTAAATTAAAAAAAGTAATTGGCATATCAAATTAAACTGAACCAGCAGGTTTGACAGAACAGATGTGGGCTGTAATAAGCAAATCCACTGCAAGAAGCTCTGGATCAGGCACAAGGGACAAGAGTTGTTTTTTTTTCAGTTTTCATAATGCAGATGAACCTGGCCACAAAAACAGAAAAAAAGTTATATTCATTAAATCACCTCTTTGAATTATACAAACAGAAATGAGATATTCAAATCTGATAACCACTGACTATCAAGTAGCCAGAAACGCCTTGAAAGAAAAAAGTAACGCCACTTGACAATAGCCAGAACAACTGATTAATTGTGGGAGTCTGCTTCAATTAATATGCCCTGATAAATGGTTGCTATTAGCCATATACTCAGCAGTTACATGGGGAGATAATTAGATCATCATGTTGTTAAAGGATAATAAGGATCAGTCTCTTGCAACAAAGGATGCCCTCCTTTGACTCTGTCCTTCACCTGGCCGTGAACGCTGCCGCTGTTCAAAAGAAGGGAAGAAAAAAAAAAAAAAGAGCATCCAGGTTCAGACATCTTTCATTTTCCTTTATCAAAAGTGCCTGTAAATCTGCCATACTTAGACACATGGATGCACACAGATTGTAGCAGTATGCACAGGCTCCAAGTGCAACCACACACACACACACATGAAAATCACTGCACAGCACTAAACAAGTTAATCAGTGATGTTTTATTTGGCACCTCCCACATGTGCTACCTCTTTCTCTCTCTCTTTCCTCCAAAGCTCCTCTCACTGAAGGACCCTTCAGACCAGCAGCAATCATCCTATTTAGACAGCTGAGAGGGCTGCTTTTTGAAACACGGTATTGTATAATGCTGCCTGCGCTTGCAATCATGCTCTTCACTCTGCGATGATGAGGTTAATTTCAGTCTTTTGTGTATATTTTGCTTATTTGGTTGTTTATGTAAGCAGTTTTATTTAACTGCAAAACAAGTTCCTTTTAATTTTAAACTATCAGCTTTCTACACGTTTTCCCATTTTTGTAAAAACTGATTTGACCACATTGGCCCTGTTTTTAATTTAGGTGTTATGATGTTGCCGAGGCATGCTGTACACTCTGAGAAGTAAGGGTTCCAAAAGAGGTCTTCCTGAAGGGCTGAGGTTCTACCCAGAACTATTTGCTTCCAAAGAACCCCTTTTTGAAGACAGTGTTTGTCAAGGGTTCTGTGTAAGACTAAGGGTTCCATTAAGAACCCTTTTCATCCAAAGAACCCTTTTACCTTCTTTGGAAGAAAGAGCTCTTCAAGGATTGATGAAAGAAAGAAGAACTCTTTCGTCAAGGGTTCGTCAGTGGTTTTTGTATCATTATATGAAAAGGTTCTCTGTAGAACCCCTTGAGTGTGTTCCAGATAAAACCCATGGAATATTAAAAGGTTCTCGGTAGAACCCCCACGGTGGGTTCTAGATAAAATCCTAGGAATATAAAAAGGGTCTTAGTAGAACCTCCTGGGTCAGTTCTAATAACACTCTTGGAATATAAAAGGGTTCTCTTTAGAACCCTGTGAGTGTGTTCTAGATAAAACCCTTGAACTATAAAAAAGGTTCTCGGTAGAACCCCCTGGGTGGGTTCTAGATAAACCCCTTAGAATGTAAAAGGGTCCTTGGTAGAAACCCCTTGATGAGTTCTAGGTAAAACAGTCTCAGTAGAACCCCATGAATGGGTTCTAGAAAAAAAATCCTTTAAATATAAAAATGTTCTTCATAGAACCCCCTGAATGTGTTCTAGATAAAATCCTTGGAGTATAAAAAGGTTCTCAGTAGAACCCCCTAAGTGAGTTTAGATAAAACCCCTGGAATATAAAAAGGTTCTTGGTAGAACCAAGTGACTGTGTTCTAGATAAAACCCTAGATAAAGAAGGTGGAAAGGTTCTGGATAGAACCCCCACATAGAGTTCTGGGTGAAACCCTTCACAGTTGGTTCTAGTTATAACCCTTTATGTTGGGTTCTAGGTAGAACTTTCCTAAAGGATTCCAAAGTGGAACTTTTATTAAATGGTTCAACCACAGAACAAAAAGGGTTCTCCAATGATGACAAGATAAAGAACCCTTTATGGTTCTAATGAGCACCTTTATTTCAAAAGTGTAAAAATCAACCTTTAAATAATTTTACATTCCATATACGCAGCACATTAGTTATTTTATTTGCTTTATTTTTTATTCTATTGTAAAAATTTGTCTGGGTGACATATTTAACTCCGTACATGTGGTGATGCATCCTGAGCTGCAACAGCGAAGGCAGATAAAGACTTAACAAATTTGTTTATTAGGTTCCCACTTTCTGAGGCTCAGCCAATCCATCACCACTGAACGACCTTATGAATACATTACAATACATTAAAGCTGATTGGCTGCACAGGAGTCAGTTTGTGAGTTATGTTGTTTGTCATTCTGTTGCATTAGCTCTAACTCTTCTCCATTACAAAGACGGATACTGCTGTGACTGTTTACTGAAAACCCTGAGAATCTATGTCAAGTAATTCTTTGGGTTGTAATTTTCTACGCAGAGAAAATAAAGGAAATGATTACTAATTCTTACGCTAGGCTTCAGTGGAGCCTACCCACATTCTGCAGAACCAACAAATACTTGATAACCAAATGCGCTTGTAAGCATTTTAAGGTCGATCATTGATTTGTCTTGCCCGGCAGGAACAAGAATGACTGGACTGATTTTGGAGGGGAAACAAAACAAAAACAGTAGAACTGTTGAAGTGATGTGGAAAGTTACCTCAGCCACTTATACATATTTATCCATAAACATAGTGCTGTCTTTAAAATGTAAACATGGAAACTGCCTTAAACAGTATGTGGATGTGGCAAATGCATGCATTATATAAATGAACCAAAAAAACACTGACTGCTGGTTGGAAATGGGAAATGAAAAGTGGCATCCAAGTTAGGTGATCCATCCATCCACCCCAATCTCTGCAATAATACTGTGGCCTGACTTCCTCCTTTGTTCCTGTCATAATAACTGAATGTAAACATAGAAGAACAGTCTTGACTTGGAGGAAAAGGCTGGTGTTGTCCTATACTTTTCTGTCAAAACGACAGCATCGGTAATCTCAGAAAGGGAGGAAATAGTGGGACATTGTTATAGAGATGGGTTAACAAAATGTTGGACTTTTAAAATGAGAGTCTATGTTTGATTCTCATTTCCAAGTCAATGTTGGTTTCTTTGAACTGTGACAACCATTATTACCTAACCTTAACCAAGTATTTATTGAAACCCAAACCACGGTCTTTTCCAAACCTAACCAAGTTGTCTTGTGTCCAAACAATAACCAAACCTTAAAGTTGAAGATTCAGATCATCAAGTGGACACCCTTCAGCTGACTTGAGATTCTCCAAGTTGAGCAGTCGTTCGCTTTGGGGGTTATGTGTCAGTCAGTGTGCATTTCACCGCTTCCTAACTGGAAGCGATGCGAGCGAGCAAGCAAACATTGGAAAAAAAAAAACACGCTGGCCCTGGCTCTATTTCAGCAAAATTTCACGCAGTTGCTTCACCTCCAACCTGTTTTATCTGGTCAAAATCAACACTGACATATTTGGTGTTTCTGTTTCCCCTCATCAAAGCAGTCAACAGGGAGGAAGAGGAGGAGGTGGTTTGGGAAGCGGAACATTTTATATGATCCACAGCAGCCTGTTTATGGGAATATCCACAAAATGGACAAGTTTTATGAGGAAAACAGGGGAGCTGCTGGGAGTTAAAAGTAAGCGAACTGTCCCCCCACTATATAGAAACAAGGCTGATGAAGAAAGAAAATTACATTAGCTCAGCATAAATAACTTAGACACTGAACTTACTCATCTGCAAGGGGAGAAAACACAAGTGCGCCACTGCAACATTGCACGTATTATATCTGGACATTTTTTTCGCTCAAGTTTGCTCACTCGCTTCCAGTTAGGAAGCGGTGTTACAATGACATATCAAAAAATAGAAGCCTACAAAAATGCACAAGGATAAGATTTAAAAGAGGAATTATAAATAAAGATAATCATAATTATAGTTTTATATTAGCTGGCGCCCTGACTGAAAATAATCCATGTGACGACAGGGGCTGGTGGTTAACTGATGTGAGACGGTAAAACGAGTGGTGGGTTAACAATTTTCAGCTCATCATTGTAGAGCAATGCAACAGCATGGCAGGCTGTAAACTTAACAAACCAAGTCTTGAAATCATCACAGACCACAAAACTAACTGTGATGGAAGCTGAGAAGAGTGATGGAAACAGAGCGCCGGATGACGCGCTGTAGTGGCTGACAGCGCCAGAGCAGCAGCCTGGCAGGAGAGGCACTCCATGGTGCGCTGGGATTTTATACCTGAACTATCAGCAGGAGGATGCACACTTTTACTTTCTGTCACTGTGTTGAAATTTGATGTTTTTGCATCACAGATAAGGAAGAAAGCCATTAAAATGGGAATTTTAATGAAAGAACAAATCATCAAATCCTTGTATTGAACAGCCAAACCTGATTCGACTGACAAACTTCTGAATCGGGTCAGGCCTGCATAGCAGTTACTTGCAGCAATGATTTAGTAAGCAGTTCTGAAAGGTAAGGCAAAACAAGTGTTGAAAGGACAGACCAATAATTGATTATTCCATTTCTCAAGACTCTCAGGACTGCAGCTTCTGCATCCTCTATGGCACTTGGCCCCAAGCCCATTTGTTCTTTTTTGATAAGGTCACAAACATCTAGCATTTTTGTTTTTTCAAAGTTTCAGTAAGTTCCTTAAATTGGGCACTGTCAATTTTAGCAAACATTACTCAAGCAAGAGTAAACAGTGTTCATTGGGGACTATTTCTAACTTTGGATTAATAAACATTTTGGGCTTAATGCGTGTTTATGGCAGCAAGATGGTTTATTTTTCTGTGCATTGACTGTATATAAAGATGGGCCTCATGACAGCTCCCCAAAAGTGAAGTCAAAACATCTTGATCGCCCCCTGGTGGCTGGCTGCAGCACAGGTCATAAACCCCAACCCCTCCATGATACCATATGGGACATAGGCCAAACTAAAATGTCTAAGTACACGTCAAATACATTTTTCGCAGAGATGGTTTCTATCACTTTAGGTAGTTCTTCAGCAGGCTTGGGGAGTAATGCATTATATGTGGACAGAATTACGTAATTAGGATATAAAAACAGTAAATGTATTTCATTACAGTTACAGAAGAAAACAATCAGATAACAGATAGGCCTACATTTAGTAAAAATAGGGAATACTTATCAGGATTACAATTTTAAAATATATTTTAACATAAAGAACAATATATTACCATGTCCAATGCACAGACATTACACTTCAAGACTCTCACAACAGCGCTCTGGTCTCACCAGAGTAGCAGCTAATCTTACAGTGAATTCATTATCATGGCCTCTAGTGATAAAAAATCTTTCAAGACAAAAGGGGAACGACATCACAGTACAGTAACAGCTCTGTGTTCTGCTGTGAAAATGCTGTCATCATCCACAAAGTCAACATCTAATTTAAAGAAACACTTACAGGAAAGATGAACTTCTAATATTAGCCACACAGAAGTTATAGCTAGCTAACGTGTCACTACTACAACAACTACTACTACTACTTACGGCAGTTTACTTGAAGTCTGAGTGTGAAGTGTGAATGGCTACTTAACAAAATACATTTAAATGTTAATAATTCTCTTCATACATCTAAAAAATTTATTTGTGCATAACAAAGGAAGGAATATCTGTCCAAACAATTAATAAACCTAACAATGAACATAAAATATTATATTTGGCTAAACAATTTCACCAATTGGTAGTGAGGTAATCCAAAAGTAACAGAAAGTAATCAAGTTACATTACGGTGGGAGGAAGTAGAGACACATTTTCCGGTTCATTGTAAATGATGAAAGATGTCATCCACGTCACTAATGTGTTTGCAGTACATACAGTACACAGTATGGAGATAACAATAGAATATAGCACGTACAGCAAACAGGCAATATTTTGGATAAATTATCTGTTGTTTTTCTTTCCACTGGGCTTGTTAACAATAACAAAAATATAGAATATCACCGTCTACACGCTGTGAGAGCAGTTTCATTTCAGTGGTTTAATTTTGCTCGTCCTAATTTTTCAAAATGACTACAGAATACTGCTGAAACCTCCAAACTAGAAAATGAGCTTTTGAATGACTTTCCCTCCACCTGTGTAGCCATTGAAAACTTCTCTGAAACTGCTTCTCAACTACATGAAGAATAAAGAAAAAAAAAAAAAAACCCTATTGTGTTCATCCGCACTGTGTGCAGCACACAAAGCCATCCAGCTTCTATTGTCATTTCCTTCTGAGAGAACCAATAGGGTCTACTTTAAAGACATTTTATTGACTTGTCCATATGGTTTATAGGTTTCTAAATGGCTCTACTTCTCTTTAGCAAAAGAATGGGAATTTAATCACACACCTTTGGCAGGCTTAGCGAGGCAGCTGTGACAGTCAACAACCTCGTCATGTCAGCCCGAGACGCAGGAGAGACTGTCCTTGAAACACAAAGAACCCCTGATGACATTGATTCAATTCAGCCACTGTAGTTCTCATTCGTCGTACAAAGGCCAGTAAACTCGAAACCTTCTCATCACCGATGACAGGCAACAATAAAACAACACATTGCGCTCTGGGTATCAAAATAAGTTCGTCATTAATGCCTCCCACATTCCCAGACAGAGCTGCCGTCATCGCCGCTCCCTGCTCATCAACAATTTTGGTTCAGGGTAATGATACACTTAATTATTCTGGGTCCCGGCCAGAATTGTGCAGACGACACAATTTGGTAGCAGAATCTCAGTATTACAAGGCTCCTGATGTGTAATTACACAGATGTTAGGAGTGAATCAGGTACTGTACATGGGCTCGCAGTTGATTTGTGCCATCATGTTTCATCCTGCTTTTCATTTTGAGGCAAGGACAAGCTGATACGCCTCAGTTGCTCTTATAATTATTTCTGCTCCTCTCCCTTTTCCATGCCCAGTCTCTCTGTCATGCTCTCAGTCTCAGCCCGGGCCTGGGTGTCGATCCCCGAGGACGTGACGCTGGAATGCCTATCTTGCAGATGGGGGGGATTGGGAACTATCTTAGACTCAATACAATTTTCCAAATCAAACTGAGGAATTAAATGAAATCTTACAATGTTATCTCTCAGGTCGAATTGGTCACTCAAGTGTGCCACCCTGATGGACTGATAACACAACCCACTTACTTTTTATCATCCAAATGCCGCAGATTGCATGTGACTGCATGTGTGCACAATGTGTAGATGCTAGAGTGCCTGTGGGTAGTTTGTGTCATCCAGTCCTTTAGCTCTTCAATCAAAATTGTTCATATAGCAGCAGCGTAATTCAGTGTGGTATTCAAAGGATAGATTATAATCCATGGGACAATCCTCGTATTCTTCCTGTAATATGCGCACAACAGCACCAGCGTCCCCAGACATGCAAGCTTCAGTGGTTGTCTGTGTTCGCCAGATAAAGAGGAACAATGGTTCTAATAGGCAGCAGAGAGTCTCCACAACCAGTGTTTCAGCGGCGCACATTTGTTCTCACAAAAGCTAAATGTATTTTGAGTGGCAGATTAAGGATATTGGTCAGGGGCTCTGCATTGTCAACTCTGAAAAGTGGGGTAAATGTGTGTTTGGATGATAATTCACACATTCTTAGGCTCGACGGCAGACAAAAAAGACGTACTGTTCTCGGTTTTGGGAAATGTGTTTCACAGATTGTTAATTATGGGGTAACATAATCTCATTAAGTCCTTTTGCTTTGCGACTCAATTTCTTTTACAAGCATTAGTCATGATTGAGTAGTTTAGGGGTTTAAGTTCCTCTTTTGTCTGAGTTCAAAAAAATGGCCGTCTTCATGAAGGCTCTGCTTTGTCCCATTTGTATTCCACGAGGAAGCCGGATGTCCGGCAGCAGCAACAGCACTGTTTGCCTGATGGACCTTCTGTAATACCAGGCTCTGTTGGACTGGTAAAGACATAAACAAAACTGGTATTATATGTATATGTATGAAGGTATTCATTTGACCCTTATTAGACTTTATTAGAGAGTAATTAAGGATATGTTACAACAGACCTGCACTGTAAAGTAAAGTGTATTATTTCCCAGTGTTAGACACTTTTTGGACTTCAATGAAGGGTAATAAGGGATGCATTACAACTGAACTGTACTATAAACTAAAGTGTATTGTTTCCCTGCTGTGAGACTCTTATAAGACTTCACTATAGGGTAATCAGGAACACATTACAGCATAACTGTACTGTAAACTAAAGTGTATTATTATAAGAAGTAGGCATCAGTCTACTCTGCCAATTCTACGGGACCAGCCAAGGAAAGTTGTCTCAAGTGGCAGATGTGTGATTTCACTTTAGTTTGCAGTATAGTTCTGTTTTAATGTGTCCTTAATACCCTCTAATAAAGTCTAACAAGGGTCTACTGTCTAATAAAAACATATAATTTCTAGTCTTTGTCTAATTTGATACAATGTCAGGCTTGTTATATCTTATTAGTGTAACTTCAGGTGTATGCCGTCTAATTAGGTTATATTTGTGTTTGTTTACTGACTAATAAAGAACATATTATTTCAAGTTTTTGTCCAATTTAATACAAAGTACAGCTCATCACATCTTATTAGTGCACTGGAAAAAAGCCGACTGACCAAAACCTCTTATAGATTCTCACTATAAAACACCAGTGGTAGTAACTTAAAGCTATAATCAATATTTTATAATAACATCATATCAAATAACAACATGAAAACACTGTAATCATGGGAAAGGGGTCACTCGTAGTGTGATGAACCTACAGAAAATTATCACCTGAGTCTGCAGCTCCCCTCTGCTTTCAGGAGCTTTATAGAGAGCTTCAGCTCATTGTTTGGCTGTCCGGGCTGCAACTTTACAGTTTCGGTTCGCTCTCACTGCTCTCATAACGTTGTTTTCTGCTCCAGCAGGCAGCTTATTTCAGCAAAAAAAAAAAAAAAAAAAAAAAAAAAAAAGGCTTTAAAAACCCAGTGTACACTACCTGCTCAGCACCAACGAGCAGACACACACAGTTAGAGACTAGCAGGTGAACACAGTGGAGCATTTAGCCGCTAAAGAGCCAGATTTTTTTTTGGTTGGTGACCACAAACGGAGCTAAAGCAGAGTAGATAACCAGGTGGACACAAACACGACTCTAAATGAAGGATAATGTTGCTCTCAATCTGCTAGAAAATATTCTAATGTACTTAAACATGCATTACACTATGTAACCTACTTAGTTAAAATCATGAGTACGATTTGAATTAATATCCAAACTTTTCATTTGCATATTTGTAGCCAGTAAGACTATCTGATCACAAAGGAAACATTGAAAACCAACCAAGACCTCTTCACCAAACGAGTGAAGAGGTCTTGAATCACCTTGGAGGGTTTCCCACAGGTGGGAATACTGCTCAACCATAACATGTCAACTCCGTAGTCCTTCTAAATCAAAGCTAAATAAGAATTACGGTTTAAAAATATGTATTTGATTAGCAATAAGAGAACTTGTAGCAAGTTTAAAAATAAAACAGCTACTCACTATGACAGACCTTCCATCTGATGGAGCTGATGTCTTTTAATAAAACATGTCATCTCTAGGAGGTTGGCCCATTTTAAGGTTTAACAGCCAACAGTTAGATCTTTTAAAATATATTTTTTCCCAGCATAGCTGAAGAGTAAAAATCCAAACTCACTCAAAATACAGATTTATCCCAATTGTCAAGAATAATTGCTAAGTATTCACTAGTCTAAACCCCAATCTAATATTTAATAATGGATTTGAACAAGTATATCATATTTTTATGTAAAATACTACCTTGCAAAGTAACTCAGAACTATAGCTACAGTAAAAAAGAGTACATTACCTTTGAAATTTAGTGGACTAGAAGTGTTAGAAATTGAAATACTGAAGTAAAAGTAGCTCTCAATTGTACCTGAGTACACTGCTTGAATGAATGCATGTAGTTATTTTCCACTTCTGCAAAACACAGCTCACTGCATGTTTATCTGTGTACGAATGATGAACATTAACGTGTATAATCAGCTATCTGAGCGTTTTGTAGAACAGATACTCTCATCTGATTCAGACGGCCCTCCAGGGACTCACTGAGGACAGTGAAACAAAATCTAGATTTCCTTTTGTTCTTTCCTTCTACATATTCAGACGTTGTGCTGGAGAAATTCAAATTCTCAAAGAAATACTGATGACTTTCTTCCACATATCAAGGTGACCTTCATCGATGTTAAGGTAGCTGTTTGCAAAGATTATTGATTCTGAGAGTAGGGTACTCTGTCCCTTGTTTTCACCAAATGATCTCAGTAAATCTTGTGTTTCATGAGGGACGACACTCGGTTAAGACTCTCCGCAGGACATGGTGTCTCTGGTCTGTGGAAGGAGTGATTGAGTCCTTGAGAGCTCCTTGGATAGACTGACATGGCAATTGCTCCTCCGCCTGCTGGAACATGTCAAGATGCCCTGTGTATCCATGTTAGCTGCTCTGGCTATCAATGTTTATTTTAGACCAGCGATGTGTCATTAATAGCTCCCTCCACAGGGCTGATGAATAAACTCTTAAGACCCTGGTATTCGCATGACGTTGCCCTCCTTCCGAGTGTAAACATTGTGAAGACAGATTAGTTCTGCGGCTGTGGGTAAAGGAGATTAGCAGAGATTATTAACAAACATGTTGGATTAAATAGACAGTATCACTTCCCTTCTTTACAGACAGCCCGACCGTGTGGGTGAAACAGAAGTTGGGGTGCAGCTGCTCGAACCAGCAGCGTGCTTAAAACATCATGTCTCAGCACGGTAGCAGTCGTCACAGGGATTGGACACAGAGCTGCCTGGATTCAATCTTCTTGGTCCCAATTAAAACAGATTTACTGACATCAGACACAGTTCATCACAGTGATTACGCTCAAGCTGTTCACAGAGGAGATGATACAGAGTTTATAGGAACTGCCACTAATTGGAGGTCTTCACTCTCTCACTTTGTGTCCACTCATTAACCTTTTTTCCCCACAGGAATAGATGATAAATTAGTCACATATATGCACAATTATATTGATACATATATCGACGGCTTTATGTGTTCATGCCTCCTTTGACATACTAAAAATCAGTGTGTCAAAACTAAATTTATTTATCAGGCATTCTAAATAATCCCGATATCGGCCTATCAGAGATATGTCGTATGTCTGCATATAGGTTGTCTGATATACACCTAAATTAAAAGTTTTAAAAAAAAATATATAATGTCGACTGTTTTTATTTGTTAGCTTTATGGGCAACATTTTATGCATATTTAATTGTTTTTCACATTTGAAGACTTATATATACTTATATTTTGCATTATTTGTGTGTTTATATTTATAGTTATTTATAACTTAAAAAATACTGGTAAAAGTTACAGTTTCAGAGCCCTGATATCTGTACAACTGTAAAATTTGCCTCCATTGCGTATCTTTATCACAAGTGTTCAATAACCACATATGAGGGACCATTGCAAAAATAATAATAATAATAATAATATATAATAATAATAATAATAATATCTATATACTGTATATAATTCTATATAAATAACATTGGCTGATACATTGATATCATAATTTTTTTACTCCCTATTATCGGTATCTGTATCAGCCCCAAAAGTCCAGTATCCGTCGGGCTTAAAAACTGAATCAGTTTGGGTTTAGCCACTGAAATATGGTTTTAATGCTAACTCCATTTACTTACATGTCACTATTTGTTTTTGGTAATCAATAATATGTGTATTTTTTGCAGTTTTAAATGTCATTTACACAGTGGTGGAAATTAATTGTCTACATCTATATTTATTCAAGCACTTTATAAACTTACTTTATAAATTAAGATTTTACAGTCAAAGCACATGAAAAACTTTTAAGATATGGTGCATTGTAAACATTAAACTACCCAACAATATCTAATATTTTATTTTAAAGGATCAGTATGTAGGATTTATTGGCATCTAGCAGTGAGCTTGCTGATTTGCAACCATCACCTCACCCTCCCCTTCCAAGGAGAACCGATGGTGGCCACAAAATTCACAAAAAAAGCAAATTAGATTAAACAGCTCATTCTGTGATCATGAAAACACAATGAATTCTTAAACCAATCAATTTTGACTTTTGCTTTACATGGAACACAAACAGTGGTCTCCTGGGTGAAAGTCTGGGTCTGTTTGTGAATTATCAAAATATTGTGTGTGACTGTTTTGATAATGATGAATCATTTAAGTCAGCTTGTACACAAAAATACCAACGATTTCATGGTTTCAGCTTCTCAACTACTAACTAACATGCTAGTTAACCATTAGTTAATGCAAAACCCCTAATCAAATTTTATAGAGTTGCTAATGATTAGTTAATGAAAACATAAGTGCAGGAAAGATTCAGGAAACACTTGACAATAAGTACTTCCCTAATACATCCTAATGGAAGACTAAATAGTAGATAATGATGAGTTACTAGAGCACAGAGCAGGAGATCCTATATTAATGAATCATTATGTAAAAACTCATGAACATCTGTGAATTGATCGTGCTGTTTATGAATGGTTCCTGATTAACACTGAACCGACTGTTGAAGGGCACAAAACTAGCAACAACTCATTAATTACTGATTACTTAAACATTACTTACTCTTTTGTGTCCCCTAAAGTAAACAGATATATAATACTGTGTAGTTACTAAGTAGTTCCTCATCACCTAGTGATTACTTACTCTTGTTGTGTCCCCTAAAGTAGAAATATATAGGCTTATACTGAGTAGTTAATAAGTAGTTCTTATTACCCATATTATTTACTCTTTGAGTCCCTAAAGTAAAGTGACACATATTATGGTAGTTAATAGTAGTTCATTTTACTTCATAATCTTATTTTTGTGTCCCCTAAAGTAAAGTAACACATATTGCTGAGTAGTTAATGAGTAGTTTGTCATTACCTCATGATTACTTACTCTTTTTGTGTCCCCTAAATTAATGTGCCACATTTTTCTTAGTAGTTAATGAGTAGTTACTAAATAGTCCCCTACTGCTTCATCATTTACTAATGCTTGCTTAGTATTTTTTCTCAGCTCACAGATATTCACTAAATCTTACCTAATGATTCTTTAATATAGGACCTTCCATATAGTCCTCCAGTAGGAATTATTAAGAATGTACTTATTAAAAATTAATTAATTATAAAGTAATTCCTGAATCATTCCTCATGTGTTTCTTCATTAAATAATCATTAGCAACTCTATAAAACTGGATTATACATTCCTTATTTCAAAGAGTAACCAATACACTTGTGCTTTAAGGTAAAAGTTGGACTGTTGAAGCAGTCAAATTGTTGTATGGGTCAAAATAACCAGTTTAGGTAAATAATCCAACAGTAATATAAAAAAATATAAATAACACTATTTTGTAAAATTAACCAGTATTGCATTGGTGGTATATTAACCCAAATCAGGCTCCAAGAGAAGACCACCCACCCATAAGCCATGGACTGTTTATCTGGTTTTCAGATAATGTTTTCTAAGGATATAAATAAGTATTGATCCCTCACTTAAGCAGTTTTCGTCCATCTGAAAAAAGAAGTCAATACGCACCTTACAGGGACAAGAATGGATCACTTAAGCATACATCTGTAATAATAATGGCATTGTTCTTCTCCTGAATGGCTCCACCATGTATCTTGTACTGCAGGAGCTCGAGGCCAGGCGTTGAGGGGCTGTAATCACGCAGTGTAGAATATAAGAATAAGAATATAAATTTGACCTGCGGTGGGATGATGTGACCTGGAATAAGATCACAAATTTTACTTCTCTCACATATTTCCTCTGAGTGGTAGATGAGTCAGAATCTTTGATCTTGTGTTATTATTTTCTTCACAACGCCCATAATATAGATATGTTTTAGCTAATTAAAAATACTAAAAACATCACTTTCTGTTCTGAAATGTCTGAACGCCTGTAGCTATGGTAAATGTGTCGGTGTTATATGCACAACACTTTTCATGTCAGCGAGGCCAAGTAAAACATTTCAGCTCTTCACCTACACATGCAAATGATATCTTATTATTAAATGCACATAGATTTTCCCCATACTTGCTAAAACATTTCCATAAATTCATACTGAATTTTTATGACTGTACAAAAGCGATGCCCCCAGTGAAACAACTCTAACAGATCCCCAAGACACTGAAAATATATTTTACTGTAGTTGAGAACTTGAAGAGTGAATAAAGAATCTTTTTTCCAAAAGTGGGAGTTAAATTTATAGGCACCATGAGGGGATTTCAGGGAATGTATTTTACTGTAAGAGAGATAGTCTGTAGTCTTTACAACAGACATTTCATTTCCTGATTTTTTAATTGCCGTGCCCTTGGCAACCTGTTCATAATATCTGGCGGCCCATGGGAGGGTCACGACCCAGCCTTTTGAAAAGCTGCAAAGAACCAAACCACCAATGAAGATGCCTGTTGTTTAATTGCAGTTTAATAGGGAGATGATGTTGCACTTTGAGCTCTTACATGATAGTGTCCAGTGCCATCTAGTGGTGAGAAGATGATAATAAACAGTCTCTGGCCCTGTGCTGTGGGTTTGACTCGTTATTTTATATCAGTCCCTCAGGAAAATTATTTTTTATTCAGCCACTGAAGAAACAAACTGGAACAATATTCGTTTATAGAGCCAATATGATAATTGTAGTGGAACGACAGAGGTATTTATGGATGATTTATGAACAAAGGCCATTAGAGCTGCATTTGTGACATAATGTAATAATAATAATGTACATAAAATAGCCATTAAAATACCAAATGTTGCTCTGCAGATATGTAGAAAAAGTCCATCAAACTCATCCAAAGTAGAATCATCATTATCAATAATATCCTGTACACTGTATGTCCTGTTGTAGAGCAAATGCAGAGAGGTTTTTCAGTATCACATGTTTAAAATGATACAATATCCATCATAGTATCGAAAGTACCAAAGTTATAATACTTATAATACACTGTCCTCCCTGAAATTTGGCTCACAGCAAAAAAAGACAGCATTTAGTGGCTTTTTCTGTACCAGCACCAGGGTTGAGCCAGATTACTCTGAAATGTAGTCAGATACTCGAAAACAATTAGATGGCAATTTTTGGAATTAATCCATTGGATTACCAACAAAAAAGTAATCTAATCTCAAAACTTTTGCTTTACTTCGAAAGCAAACACTGCAGCTTATACTAAGCTGCAAAAAGGATGTATTAAAAATGTAATTAAGTAATTCTTGACAATGTAACTATAATCTAACTACATATTTTTTCTAATTTAATCTGGGCTGATTAAAATGACTTGTTTTTTGTAAATTGATTACTTACTGTAATCCCAACTACATGTAATCCATTACCCAACCCTGACCAGTACCATGTTAATTTTTTTTAATGTCCTATTTTATAGATACAGGACTTTTTTCATTTTAGTATCAAAGGAGGTACCAAGTATCATCTTTTTAAACCACTTTATCGAAGTTTAAAAGTCTGATATCGTGACAGCTCGACTGTGCAGTGTCATCTTTCTACATCCCCTGAAATAAAATCACTCTCTGCAAGTTCATCCGTCTGTTTCATGTGTCGTTTTGTCATCCTGGGTCATTTTAAGTTGTACTGCCTCTTCACAAGTCCTCATCTCTGCAGCCTCACTCTGCCTCCGCTCCTCGTCCAGCTTCTTGTAGTTGTAGTAATGCATGATGAAGAAGAATATGCCTGGCACCAGCATAAACACTCCGCACGCATAGTACATGTATTTGTAGTCTCCGAAAATATCAACCAGAGCTCCTGGAAGAGAAGATGCACACTTCATTGGTCACCATTTTTATAAATTCCTACATTTTGCTTAGGGCTGCACAAATAATCAAAATATTATCACGATATGGCCAAGTGTAATATCCAAACGGCTGAAGCTGCTATTTTTTTGACAAAGGATAAATGTGTGGCAAAACAGCATTATGCTGAGGTACTGTAGTGCTGCAGAGATGCCCTGGACTCTGAATCTTGCTCTTCAGATGTAAGAAAATATGTTTGTTTGGTTCAGGCCCCAACAACTGTAATGCAAAAATGATCATTCCCACTAATCGTGAATCATACTGCAATTGCAATATCTGAAAATCACCCTGGACGCAATATGCTATTTGTGCCCAGGGTGAAATAGCCAATGTGCTATTTGCACACAGGATGGAATAGCCAATATGGCTATTAGCATCCATGGTGAAATAGCCAATGCGGCTATTAACAATCGAGGCAGAACAGCCAGGCACGCAGGTGTCCGTGGCTAAAAATGATAATTCCCACTAATCGTGAATCATATCACAGTCACAATATCTGTCAAAATAATCGCTATTTCGCTATCGCTATTGCTATTTGCACCCAGGGAGTAAATAGCCATACACCCGCATGGCAAAGAGAAGACATGATATTTTCCTTAATCTAACCAAGTAGTAGTTTTGTCGCCTAAACCTAACCAAACTGTGACTGAAAAGTGAAAATAATATAAAAAACTGTAGATAATAGGTCAACTAAGTCTAAAAATTAAGTTAGCAATGATTTCTAATTTCACACGACTAAAATCGAGATGAGACACGAACTTTGCTGTCAGTGAAAGTCCTGTGCTCAACCCACCCATCCACCATAACCTCTGATTAACAGAGAATGCGTCACTCTTGATAGTTAAACTAAGAGGCTTGGGTGTGAATAGCTGAATAGCTGCCATGTGCCTATTCTCACCTGGGTGCAAATAGACACTTGTTTTTTTCACCATATCCTGCTGCATTAATTGACATCAATAATCTGAACTAAAAATCTTTGACACACCTGAAAGTGGAGGTCCGAGGAGCACTGGTCCACACTCGATAATGGTGACCAGCCCAACTGCAGTGGAGAAACGATGAGCTCCGACGAGGTCCATCAGAACTTCAAACAGCAGTGCAGAAAGCATCCCAAACGCCAAACCAAAGAAGACAGCATAAACAACCAGACCGGAATATCCAGAGGCCAGCGGGCATAAAAGGTGGCACACACCGTTGTATGAGACTGCAAAACTGAAAAAGTACTGGATCCGTGGCCTTATCCACTTGGTGTTGCCTATGACGCCAGTTGCTGGTCTGACAAACATGTCCGCCAGAGCAAAAATAGAGAGCAGGAAAGCTGCTGAATATTCATCAATCCCTTGATGTTTGGCATACGGAGCCAGGAAAACCACAGGCGCGAAGAAGCCAAAAAACATGACCACGTTACCAATGAGATAAATGAGGAAGCCCCGGTGTCTGAAGAGTGAGAGATCTATGAATTTGTGCACACAGCCCTGACTCTTGCTCTCATCTTGGATTTCTTCCGTCAGGAGGTTATCTGAGTGTGCACTGGCGTCGGCAGCAGCAGCTTCCTCAGCGGCCGCCCCGTTACACTCTGATGGGTCAATCTTCGGTTTGTGTCGGGTGTTTTTGTTGACTGGTCTCATCAAAGAACCAGCGACACAGCAGTGCAAAACAATGCCTCCCAGGACAAGGAAGCTGCCTTGCCAGCCAAAGGAATCAAACAGAAACTGGTTGAGAGGAGCCAGAGTGAAAAGAATGACAGGACTGCCTGTCATGGCGAGCCCGTTCGCCATTGGCCTTTTGACCTGGAAGTAGGTGCCGATGATGGTCAGGGCAGGCTGAAGGTTAAAGGCGAGGCCAAGACCTGTTGAAATAATAAAAAGGTCCATTAGCATACCATAAATAATGAATTTTACCTTATCATATCACTGTAAAAACTAAAAAGTTGAGCTTTCTTTAAAAAAAAATCTGAGAAACCGATTGTCTTGGAACAGGTACATAAATATAACTATTAGTCATTAGATATGTTTACTTTATATGTGCTTGTTAAGTTTACTTATTTACTTAATTTTGTGAAGTTGTTCCAAGTGAAAAATGTCAAATGAAATTAACATGTTTATTCTAAGTGCAGTAAAACCTGCTGATTAAAGACAGGTGACAAAAAACACTGATCAACTGCATTTACATCAATTACATCAACTGCAGGTCTTTATCAGAGTGATTTGTTGCATTATGGGCACACTTTGTCTCAGGAGGAATTCTGATTTCACTTTCAATTACAAACTACATCATAAAACTAAACAATAAAACCAGCATGTCCACCTTGAGGGGGTAGGACGATGGCATTTTTAACTGCTACAGCAATTCAGGATTAATATTCAATTATGTTTCAATAATGAACTAAAATGTTGATTGAAATGGATTGTAGAGCACTAACAATAATAGCAATATGACAATTATTACAATTTTACTCCACTACATTTCAGAGGCAAATATTTTACTTTTTACTCCACTACATTCATCTCACAACTTTAGTTACTAGTTACTTTTCAGAATGTAATTGTTCATACCCAGTGGTGGAAAGAGTACTGAAAATCTATACTCCAGTACAAATACTGTTACATTGCTAAAATATTACTCAATTACAAGTAAAAGTACTGGTGTTAGAAATATACTTAAGTAAAAGTACAAAGTATTTGTCGCAAAAACTATTCAGAGTATTAGTTACTTTAAACCACTGATGTCACAGTCACCTCTCCAAATTAAGGTTGCAAATATTGTGCATTTTTTTGTGCAATCGATGATCATTAATCATTTATAAGATACAAAACACTTTTTTTCCCTCATTTTCTTTTTTTGTTCTGTTTTTTTTTTCTTTTTTTGTCATTTTAAGTCAAAGTTTAAGTTTCCTAACTCAACTAATATCTCTGCCAGACAAAACACTGTCAAATGAGGTGCAAGTTACTGCCATGGCTATTGATTAAATATCTATGAATACATTTCTATTTGGTTAAATTAATGAATTAATGATAATAATCATTAACATCCTTACTTACAAATGTGTGTTGCTGCAGGATTTTGTTTTGTTTTTTGTTCGTGTGTCTGTTTTCATTGGTCTGTTTGTGATCAGATCACCTACTAAAATGCAGATGAAAGGTTTGCATATTATTTCAAATTGTACTCAGTACTCAACTATGATTTTAAAAGTAACTAAGTAGATTACATGGTGTGATGACTACTTAAGTACAAGTAAAAGTACAGACTAGAAAATCTTCTCATAAAAGTACAAGTACCCAAAAAACCACTTGATTACAGTAATTTGAGTATTTGTAATTAGTTACTTCCACCCCTGTTCATACCCTTCCTGTCACTGAAAAACCATGTATCTCCAAATTTGTTTATTTTGAATGTTTGAGATAAACTGAAGGATTGAGTGGACCTTTACGGGTGGAAAACATTCTCAGACTTCTTAAACTAAATAAACAATGTAAATCCTTCTTGGATTAGCTGGAAAATACGTTGTCACAAAGCTGACAACAGGGCTGTTTTTCTCACGAAAAGTTGACTTTTTAGGGATATGTGGTTCTCACAGGACAACAACGTCACAAACATGTGATGATCTTATAGAATATGATGCATTGCTGTAGATAAAACTACCCAACAGTTTATAAAGTAGTTAAAATTAGCTGAACCTTGAACATGTAAAGCAGTAAAATGCAATATACACATTAACGCAGCAGTGATATTAATCCAAATCCATCAGATATAATAGTTAAACACTGACCAAACACTGAACATTTTTCTGCATGAGTACTTTAACTTTTAATACTAATAACACAGAACTTTGCTGATTATACTGGTATTTACAAGGTTTTGAAGGCAGGACTGTAACTTGTAATGGAGTATTTTCACAGTGTGGAACTGCTACTTTTACTTAAGTAAAGGATCTGAATAATTCTCCCACCACTGTACCTTGGCTTTAATAAAACTCTGACAGACTTTTTTCACTACTTTCTAACAATCTGTAGAAATTATTTATTAATTAAGCAAGAAATTATTCAGCAGGTTAACCAGTAATAAGACAAGTAAGACAATAATTGTTAGTTTCAGTCATAATGATCATTTCTGACTATATATTTTACTCTATGTCCACAGCATCAAAAACATTATGTAATTCCAAGGTAAAATCAGGCACTTCACTCATGTACAGCTCTTTTCTGCATGTGCCAGGAGCATCTCTACTGGATTAAAGTTTAAAGTCTGTGAGGTTTGTTTGCTTGCTGTTAGTATCATGGTCATGTGGTCTGGGCATGCATGTGGCAATTCATCTGAGACATTTAAAAAAAAAAAAAAAGGTCTAATCAAAGTCTATGCATTGCTCTGATAGCACCATTTTAACATGGCAGGGATATTTCATTGTGGTTTGAGTGTAGATTTATACATTGCACAGAATGGTCCATGCTGACCCCACACAGGGGCACAAACAGTAGCAGTGGACTGGCCCTGCTAATCAAAAAAAAACTCCTCCTCACAACCATCACCCTCCTGTGTCAGCCAGTCACAGCCAGGTAACTTAAAACAAACATTACAAAGAACAGCAGCAATCTTACTTGTAAAATTGCTCCAAATCTAAATGATCTCTGGTTTACCTAACATGATTAGAAATTAAAAAATTAAAAACAACATTTACCTCCAATTACTCCAATGCAAAGATACAGATGGATGATACTTGTGCCAAAAGAGGCGAGCACCATGCCGGTGCTAACCATGACCCCACCGACCATGACCACAGGTCTGCTGCCATACCGGTTGACGAGTATACTGCTCACAGGTCCTGCACAGAGGAGAGAAATGGCTCACTTTTTTTGGCACTATCCTCCACTGGAAGGTTACAGCACTGAGACTAAATCTGCCACTGACCTCCTGCATACATAGAAGCGAGCATGACAGAGGACAACCAGGCAATCTGACTGTAGGAAACTGAAAAATACTCCTGAATCTCCTTAAAGTAGATGGTGAGGGACTTGGGAAAGGCATAGGAGAATCCTATGGAGATGAAAGCGCCAAGGACGATGGCCCAGCCCCAGCCTCCGTCTGGTGGGGTGTAGCCCAGATTGGTCGCTGCTGGAGGGGGCATGTTCCTTTTTTCACCGGCTGGGTCAGTGGGAACAGGTAAAAAGAAGTGAACAGGGTCGAAATCAACTTGACATTTTCAAAGCGATAGTATTGATCACAAAAAGCGGGCCCTCACACATGCATTCCACAGGTCACAAGAGCTCACCTCGCTGCACAATCCTTGAAAGCGTGTCGCCCAGGCTATGAACCCTGCCGTTGTACTAGGCTGTGCATGTCTCCCTCAGAAAGACCCTGCTCTAAGGCCTTTGATCTCATCACGTGGGCTCGCATGATAAATACAAGTGAGCAACAACCCTGCTACAGACTGTGATCTGAGGACATACAAAACCTAAAGTCAACACCAGGCCAGGATAACCACGTAAGAATAAAAATACAACCATCTGTTTCTAATCTGTTTATAATTCTGTGTGCTCCTGCTGAGGTCCTTTGTGCTCCGTCTGCTTGTGCAGGTGCTAGGCCGGGCCAAATCATATACACGCTGTCACACGGTATATTTCACTAATAACAAGATTGGAGAGTCTGTTTTTGGTTAATCTAGTGAACTAAATACCTGATTTTTCAAGGTATTTGCCGCAAAAATCATGTTAATCCACTACTGACATGACGTAGCCCTGCTCATTCATTTCAACATTACCACCAATGGTCAATATACTCACAGAAATAGATAGTAATAGATAGATAGATAGATGATAGATAGATAGATAGATAGATAGATAGATAGATAATAGATAGATAGATAGATAGTAGGGTTGGGACGAGACACTTATCTTCTGATTCGATACTATCACGATATATGGGTGCCGAACGATATGTACTGCAATTTTTAAATATTGTGATTCAATACTGCAATTTATTGTGATTTTTTTTGATTTTCTGTTTGCCTTTTTAACATTAAATAATGTGAAAAAGTTGAATCATATTCTTCTAGACACGTGAATAACATCATTCATATTTCCCAAACCAATCCACATCACATGTCAGTCAGTCTCTCTGAGTTTTAGTTCAGCAGCATCTCTACTGTACTGTATATAAAAGTGGTAAATAAAATACTTTTTGAGGTAAACTGCTACATTTAGCAGTTCCTGTTCCTTGAGCCAGTCCCATAAAATTAATAGAGGCCCTGAAACTGCAGACAGCGCAAACCTGTGTCTTTAAGTTAACATCTTTCACACAGGATACTGAACTTGAATACTGTCCCACAATCGCACATTAAACTGGTAAATAAAATGTTGAACAGAATGAATAAAATCTATATTTTTTAAGTAAAGTGCTACGTTTAGCTGGTCCTGCTTATCAAGCTACAAACAATAAATTAAATATAAATATAAATATATGCGCTGCCCTCTTCTGGCACACAATGTGGTCGCTGTATTTCTTATTGGGAATTTTAAGTTTAGGTTTCGACCCTTTGAGGTTGCTGTAGCTGGTCAGTATGAGAATTAATTCAGTCTGCTACTGTGGCATTTCCACAAAGCAGAGGACTAATATGACTGAAAGTCTGAGCACACATGTTGTTTTTTGTTAAGCATATAAAGTTAAATAGATCTGTTGGGTCTGTTTGTTAAGATAATATCACTGCGACTGTGATGCTAAATTCCACTAACACATCAATAGAAATTCCCATTAACATTAGCATAGAGCTAGCAGACTAAACGCTAGTTATTTCTAAATATGAAAAATCAATTCAGCAATCAAAAAAATCCATTCAGGAATTGTAAAAAAATGTTTTTTCCCCAACCCTGTTAGTTAGTTAGTCAGTCAGTCAGTCAGTTACTTAGTTGTGCACAGAGACATCATAATCTGTATCAGTTCTGCCATATCTCTGTATCTTTAGAGGAGCAGAAGTGGGTGTGGTTTATCAGAAGAAACTTTAAATCAGGCAAATATTTTTATTTTCTAACCTAATATTCATTGGCAGTGGGATTGTTGTGTCTACAAAGCATCAAATTGTTTTCATATTGTCATATGATTAATTATTAAATATATTCCCCACATCCTCATACTGTACTTTTTTATCTGTCTGTCTGTTTTTATTTGTAGCTAAACTACAAGTATATTAAAATATCCTTAAACTGAAGGGAATAATATTGGTGCATTAAATCAGTGACTGTTTATGGTAGGTATTCAACAACAACATATCCCCTGAGTCTAAGCCACAGATGTACCATCAAAGCCTCCTGGGACCTGTGGTCTTTTATCTTCATTTAAAATGATAAGGCACTCAAATTTAATTAGTAGAGACCCATTTAGTTTAGAGAATGAACAGAAAACCCCAGTGTCATGTTCCAGCTATTTAGAATAAATGATCAAAAACGCTCCATGAGAAATTACAAATTAATCATTTGTCTTTGTTAAATGGGGACATTTTATCTAGGAAAGAAAACCTCAATCTCCCAAAAGACTAATAAAATATATCCCCTATGTATGAAAGCCCATGTGATGAAAAATCATTATAATAAGAAATTTTCTCAAGTATTAGTTAGTATCTCAAAAAATGACTGAATATCTATTTCAAAAAAGTTTTATTCTGAGATTCTAACTCATTATTTTTAGATACTAAGTCATTATTTTGAGACAGTATGTCATTATTTCAAGATAAGTCATTAGGTTGAGGTGGGTTCTAACTATTTATATTCTCATTCTAATCATTCAAGGTCTTTTTCTGTCATTACATTGGCAGAGATTGACTTCCATACCCCGACAGACTATCTTTAAACACTGGCGTGCGTGTTAAGTTTTGTTCCACTAACATCAGGCTCGGGGAAAAGCAGCAGAGTGAGACCTCTTGCCGCGGTCACAGATGGGAGGCTTCACACTGACCACGCCTCCTGGAGTCACGCTCGGTCAGCTGCTGCTGTTATCAAACTGCTCATTCACAGTTTGTATGAACATAACTTTATCTTACCAAATAGAGGGATCTGAGGAAGCGAGGTGAAGTTTGCTTTGCGTTAGATGTTTCTGTCGATCGTTTGTTTTAAACACGTCAGCGGACGACCTCTGTTTACGTTACTCAACCGCTTGTGTAACACGTGAATTTGTGGCTTGCAGCGTTAACTAGGGTTTGCTGCGCTAAATTAAATCGGTTTCCTATTTAGCAAAAAGCTAGTCCGCCGTTGCGGTGGGTTCGGTGTGTTTCCAGATGTTTTCCAGCATGAGAACACGTCTGGTCTCGGGTTTGACCAGATTGCCCGGTTGGTGAATTCAAGGACGACAATAAAAGCAACACCTGCTGCCTTCTGCAGGCATCAACAGCGGACCTTCAGCTCTGAATCTGCAGCTGTGCAGGTAAACTTTATCTCTGTGTCACCATATTACTGTACAGTCGACACATGCGACCGGTTCTGAAATCATTAATGGATAATTCACTTAAATTAAATTTTGAAAAACAGCACCATTCACTGGGGAAGACTAAGCTGTTCGCAGCCATCGCTGTTGCTACTATTAAAGGCTCTTCTCTTTTTCTTATTTACAACATTTCTTGTAGTTAAGTTTGTCTAACTGACAATGGCCTGTTTTTATCAATCAATAAACGTGAGATTTATTCCGTCAATTACGCAAACATCGTAGGCGTGTCCCGAAGGAACTCTAGAGTTGCACAACTCTCGCGAGATTTGTTGTTTGTTTATTGTACAGCTAATGTAATAATACCAGAGTTTAACAAGTATATTTGAACTTTTTTCTTAAGTTAATGTGTATTTAAAGTAAATATATGTATAGGTGTGTGTGTGTGAGAGAGTGAGAGAGAGAGAGTAGCCTACTAAAAATAAATATAAATACTAATATTGATCTCTACACTAATTCTGCAGTACTTAAAGCGGTATATGCTTCAGGGTTGCACAGAATAATTGTAACACCCAGAGCAACTGTATTGTAAATGTTTAATAACAGGTACATGAGTTCATGGTAAATATGTGGTAATTACCAAGTAATATATTTGAAATTTCTTTCGGAAATTACCCCCAAATTTCATGGTTAATATGTGATCATTAGCAATACCACTAGCCTGAAAATGACACTTAGGGGTAATCTGTGTGTAATTTCTGAGAAATTTCCAAATATGTTACTTGTTAATTACCACTCACTACATGAAAACGGTATTTGCTAATTATCATGTAATACATGAAACTTAGAGGTAAGTTGTGGGTAATTTTTTAAAGAAATTTCAAATATATTACTTGGTAATTACAACCTATGTACCGTGAAATTAGGGAAAGATTATGGTTGTTAAAATAATCTCGCTTTCCCTGGATCTTTCGCGGGTCTGGGGTTCCCCTCTAGAGGGGTCTGGGTCGTTGAATGAAACGCGTCCTGCCAACCCGGGGTTTGCAAGTTCTCCCAAAGATGCTAAATGGAGAAAGAAGACCTCTCACTCTGTCGTTAAGATTTTAGGCGGGAAAAAAGTAGTTAACAGCGCAGTTCTTACTTTTGCTGCAGCTGCTACATTTTAAGCGGACCTTCTGCAGCCAAATGACGTGTATGATGAGATCACGTGCTCGCAATATCATACGATGAGCTGCTACCTCGGTGGCACCTGTGTAACTTGCTCTAAATCACGTAACGTGTAAGCTAGATGGTAGCTAACAACACGTGTCCCCTGCTGAAGTTAACTTTAAAACAAAATATCACATCAATATTTGAAGCGTGTCACCTGAAAAGCTCCGAGTCTGGACCGCCGGAGTGCGCAGGGCTGAGCAGCAGCTTGTCTCCTCCTGAGGCTGATGTTAACAGCAGCAAAAGTGACATCTGTCATCAATATTATGTGCAGTAGAGGATATTAGATATCCTTAACCCAGCTTTAAAGGTCAGAAGTGACTCACTATTAGTGTTTGAATATAAGCAGGCTTGGCAGGGTTACTGAAGTCTATTCTAATACAATTGCAACTCTTCTTCTACTCTGTGCTGCTGTAATACAGTAAATGTCTTCTATCTTATCTTATCTTATCTTATCTTACCAATTAACTGTAAAAAAAAAATGTAGTCAGTAAACTGTTCCAGGTATCACACTATTAAAGTAATATAATTTGAACAGCAAATTAAAATTATGACTTATTATCTCATAATTTCACATTTTCATGTAATTTGACTTTTATCTTAAGTCTCGCTTTGATCTCAATTTTTGACTTAACATTAGTTTTGTTGTTTTTTTTTAATTACTTGCACTTGCACAACTGAAACAGAAAACTGAAGACAGTTATCATTCATTACCTGCTCTGTTTCAGGTGCTGTATGACGGGCTTTGTCCCATATGTGTGACGGAGATCCGGTTCCTCCAGTTTCTGCAGAGAAACAAGCCTGAAAAAGTAGATTTTATCGATATCTCCAAGCCAGGCTACGATGGAGCGAAATACAAGGACGTCAGCTACGAGATGGCCATGGACCAAATGCATGTGATTGATGAGAAAGGCGAGGTAACATTACATTACCCTAACTTTTATAAAACTGTAATATTCTGTAGGTCAGGTCGTCATTTTGGAGGATTTTTGCAGATCACCCCTAACTGTATGCCAGTTTGCTAACCTCCTGTGTGCTGGCAGGTTCACCGAGGCGTCCCAGCGTTTGCAGTCATGTACAGTGCAGTGGGTCTCGGCTGGCTGGGTCGCTTGATGATGTTTCCACCTGTTAGACCATTCATGGACAAGTCCTACGACATCTTTGCCAGGAACCGCTTAAAGTGGACTGGACGTGGGGATGAGTGCAACTCAGGACGCTGCGAAAGGAAAACACAATGACTCTTGACCACAGAACAAAATAAAGTATGTTTAATAAGTGAACTGATTGTGAAGACGAACTGAATAAAGAAGGCGAAGGGAAATATTGGCAGCCTGATTATATGTAGACGTTGTGAAACTATGATTTGATGCAGAATTTCCTCACTTGTAAGACTGTGTGAATAAAACTACTTCAGTCAGGTCAAGTAAAGTAATGAGAATATGTAAAAAAAAACAAAAAAACTCCAAAAATAAAAATGATGAGATGTTGATACGGGAAGATAAAAGAAAACACAAGGTTCTTCAGTCTACTGGAAATGCAGATAGATGTAAATATTAAAATTTGCTCTATAAAGTTGATTGCCACATAAGCATCGAAAGATATATGACTAAAAAGTTATTTTAAAAAAATGCAGTTTAAAAGCAGCTCACTCTGACTACTAACACATTTGTCAGGACACTGGTTCTGACAAATGAAAGATGAGCAGACAAAAAGAAATTTTGCATGCTGGGAAAAAAAAACAAACAAAAAAAAACTAACCATGACAAACATGACGGTGCAGAGAAACAGCCCACACAGGAAAGACAAGAGAGTAATGGTGTATTGAATAGAAGACTGTCATACTATGACAAATACACAGTACAGAGAAAATCACTGAAGCAAACTGCAGTCAATTTCCTGCTGCAACACAGAAGCACATAGAGAACCAAACTGTCAGGAAGCTGCCACTAGATGTCACTGTAAGTCCAAAATAATATCACTGTGACAGTGAGATTATATGGCTGTCACGATCATTGACTGAGTGCCTTTTCTTTATAAAGCTAACGGATATAAGCAGAAATGATGTATTCAGGAGATTCTTTCTTGTGTGACTGAGTGAAATCAATATTTAGTGTGTATGCCAATAAAAGAAACTCAAAAAACAAAACTGACTCAACTGGCAGGATGGTTTTTTTTTTTCAGTTACTCTCTGCAAGTTTTTCCTGTCAAATACAGACACTCAAGAGTTTTTCATCTCACAGGAGCCTCTCCTGTTGTGAGCATGTTTAATCAACAACACAATGCCGAGCAGAGCACTATGTGCTTGTCAAAGGTTGTATGAGTTGTGGTGACAGGACAGTGATGTTTACAAAACATACGACATACGTGTAATACGAGGCAAGTACATTCCAGTGTGATTTACATTTACTGTATTTTGCTTTTTCACAGCAGCAATCTAAAGGACTGAAATGCATTTTAGATCAGACTTTAGGTTACAACCTGCAAATTACCAGGTAACTATTTGTTAACAAAAATATTTCTTATCAGTAAAATAGTTATTTGGTACAGTGGATATGCAGTTTTTGGGGGATAGTAAAGTAGTTTTTCTGTTCCATTTTCTGTGTATTTAGCCACAGAAACAATGTGGTGCCATAGAAGGAAAGAAACTATTTTCTTTCTTTCTTTTTTTCAGTTTTAACATTGCCTTTTCACTGACAGATGGACATTGTATATAAAACTAAATTCCTTTTACTTTCCAGTGAGGGACCCTGTGAACAAGTGGGCCTTTTTTCGTTTTATATTTTTTGGGTACTTCTATGCTTTTATAGGACAGCTGAAGATATGGGAGGAAAGTGGGAGAGAAAACAGGGGGCTGACATGCAGCAAAGGGCTACAGGCTGCAGTCAAACCCACAGCCGCTGCAGAGGATTTAGCTTCAGTACATGATGTGCACGCATTCATCATTCATCATTTGAGCTACAGAGGCACCCTAAGTGGGTGTTTTTTTGCAGTTAACTCCACTGAGTGACATTTTTTGGTGGCACCTTTTATTATATTTTGTTAGAATTTCAAATCACCTATACATGGTCATATTTTTTTTTTTTACAAAGCAGTTTGAACTACTTTTTCTAAGTACCTTTAGTTACCCAAACTATACTTCTCCCTATAGGGAAGCTTTTCTGCAGTTGAACCTGTGATATGCTTTCAAAGTAGCTTCCCCACTGCCTGTGTGTAAGCATAAAGGAAAACCGCAAAAGGTTTGTGTTTAAGAGTGATGTAGATGTTTAAATTTCTTATTTAATTATAGGGTACCAATTTGTTTTAACTGAGTAACAAGGTGGGAACAATGGGGAGAGAGTGTTTGTATGGAAGTTAAATTATTGTGATATCTTTACAAAGCGTGACATCACTGTAACTGCAATACTTAATAGCTTTATAGATTATGTTTATTATTAAGTACAGGCCTGTAAAATAAAGTGTTCCAATGCTCATCCCCCTTATTACTGTAATACAGTGTAGTTACAGGAAGTTTTAGTGCCTTTTCTTGACAAAGACATAATCCAGGTCTGCTGGAACCCTGTTTGTATCTTGTAATTACTCAATATGGGTAATTTTTAAAAAGTACTTGCTCTAATTAAGTTCTAGGACCCCCCTAACGACAAATACCCTTTCGTTTCCTGTGCCTGTACAATACAGCAAGTATATTCCCTGTTCCCCATGTGTAAAAAATATTTGTGCTGTAACTTGTGGGCTGTAACCTAAAGCTTTAACATGTTTCATAGTGTGCATGTTGTGGTCTCTGCTCTGCACAGTTTCTAAGAATTGCTGACCAGTTTCACAGGTCCGTCTGTTTTGGAGGGAGGTGTGTGTTTGCATTGTGTTGTGACGTAAGAAGCAGCTAACTTCAGCTCACCGAGACCCTTAAGCTATCTCCCCCTCTTTAATTTTAGACATGTGCTTCCAGTCAGCAGTCACAACACATGACCTTAAGCCTGTGTGGTCTTACAAGTCATTGGTAGAGCTTGTCCACCCCCCCGGCCCAGCTCAACCAATGAGATTAAAGCACTGCAGGAGAGAAGGACTGGATCAAGTACCAAAACACTGAAGAAACTGTGTTTCTGACAGTTTGTCAAAAGTGGTTTACTGGGTGTCAAAGAAGAGGAAAGTGGTTGAAGAGGAATTGTGAAGACAAGAAGAAGTGGGTGTTGGGTTTCAGGTAAAACTTCAGAGAATCCTTTCATCAGACATTTTCTGTCAAGGTTAGAGTGGCTATAAGCTACTTTGGTTCATGACCTTCCTCCACTTAAGTGGAAAACAGCCATAGTAGATGTTTGACTATTGCAAACCCAGGCTGTTACTGTTTGCCTGTCTCTCTTTGTGAAGCCACCACAGAAAGTGTTTCTGCACTCTATTGTACAAAGTAATAAGGTGCACTCATTTTTTTTTTTTTTTTACTAAAGACATGAAGCAACTAAGGACAGAGCTCTCTGTGTTCTCAAGTTTCTGTGTCACATTGCAGACATACATGTATTGGCAGAGTGTAGAGCGTTATTTACAGGCCACGTAGGCCGCTGTATTTGCTCTGAGGTTTCATGTTACGTTTACAAGGAGACACGGTGGGCTACTAGGAAACAGTGGAACATATTATTTGCACACAATCAGCCCACCCTGAACTGTTATCTCTGTTTATAGAAGTGACAATGTGCCTGTAAACATACAGTGTCTATAAAAAGTATTCACCCCCTTGGATGTTTTCGCTTTTAATTACTTTTATAATTGTAATCGTTGTCAATATAATTTGGCTTTTTGACAAAAAAATGTACAAAAACACTCTTTAATGTCAAAGTGAAAACTTGTGGTTGTAATTGGTTGTATTTTTGTGTCAGAAAAGCTAAGTTATATTGACCATGATTCAATGTATAAAAGCAATAAAAAGGTAAACAATCCAAGGGGGTTAATATTTTTTATAGACACTGTATATGCAACAGAGATATTGACATACCAGACTCACCTGTGGACACTTTACTTTTTATGTGAAGTTTGTCCTCATTGTTTTCCAAGGTAATTCATTATTCAATTACAATACACATATTTTAGCCATGCTAGTTGAATTGCAATATCAGGATGTGCAATCAAAATTTCAAACGACCCAATATTACTTAAAGTAGAAATAGCCAACTTCTTTGCTTTAATCTATCATTACGAAGTACAAGTTTATCTTACAGTGTAATGGCTGTAGAATAATGGCACCATCTACATTTAGACTAGTTCTCATGCTTTCCAAGTATGCAAGGGTTTGCTAGGGTCTGTGTGATGTATATTTCATCATCAGAGAGTATACGCTCTTTGTGGACATCTGCGTTCCCAGCAATTCGTTATGACCACACAGACTTGTCCGCAAGCTTGTCCATGCAGCTACTCAACCGACGCCAATCTACTGTGCATGTGTGCATCGTAACCTCGAAGTGAACTCCAAAAGTAGTATTTACCAAACTAATAGGTGTCCGTGGTGTCTGCAGCTGTGCATGTACAGCATGTCTCCATTCTGAACTATGATGGAGCCCTATGCCTCGCCTCCGCTATGAAAAATCTGTCTGCCACGATTTTTCCATTGATCCAGTGTTGTGCACAGATGTTTTCTTTGTGACCACGGCACAAACAATGACAAAAGCCCTTGGAAACACTAGGGGAAGAGTTGAAAAGTTGTTTGCTGTCCACAAGATTATGACCTAGTAGGCCTGCCTGCAAAAATGACATTTTCTTCAGATTCAGCTGTATTTTGTTTAGTGATAATTAGCAGATTTTAGCATGCAATCATGCTAAAGATGGTGAACATGCTCAACACAGCCTGCTATCAACATGCTAATTGTCTGAGAACATGTTACCATGCTGATGTTAGCATTTCGCTCAAAGCACTGAGCCAAAATGCAGCCTCAAAGAGCTGCTAGCATGACCGAGCACTTTTAGTCTTTTTCTAATCTCCTTGTTTTGTGTGTTTTCCCAGGTTCCTCTTGAAAATGCTGCTAAAGCCTCATCCTATGAAAGCTTGAGTGACATTTGAACTTTGATTGATTGCTGCTCACAACATCAGGTCAAGCATGGGTCGCTACCTCAGCACCAACTTGTGCTCAAGTTCTGTGAACAAGACCTTGAGGTCATACTGCAAAATTAGGTACCTAATGAGTCTTCTCAGAAAGTGCCCTCGCCTGGCTAAAGCACCGCTCTGCCTGGACCTCCACAGAAATTCACTGCCGCCACCTCCACATCCCTCCAGATTTACAAGAAAACCTGCTTTTAAAGAATTAAAGCATAGTGATACAAGCTCTGCTTCCTACCTCAGAGATTTTACCAAAGAAGTGAAATATCTCCAGTTTGTGCGTTTTTACTCGTCCTCCAACAGGGATACATTCAAAGCTGAGGCTCCGATTGGGATCTTAGAGGAAGCTCAGGACAGTTTTAACTGGAGTTCACTGGGAGGACGTCTTGGTCAATCATTTAATCGATTGTCCAGACACATAAACATTTACTTCAAAAGAAAGGATGTTGTGCCTCTAGCTGAAAACACATGTCTTGTTGTCACAACTCCAGATTATCTTGGCAGGTCACAGAGGCGCAGTCACAGTCAACGGGCGGCGAGAGAGCGAAAAATATCGGAAGGCAAAGACACGATGCAGACTTTAAAATGCAAAGAGGAACAGGGGAGCTCAGAAACGAGTCCCTCAGCACAGGGAAATTCTGGGCTGCAGCTATTTCACATCAGCTCTTTGGCAACAACATTTGGTGAGAGCTATAGTTACGTTGCTAATCATATTAACTCAGTCTTCTCTCGTGGTTTGACAAAAGTACAAGCACAGGAGAATTTGGAGACCTTGTCTTCCACCAGAAGGACAAACAGGAGGCAAAAAAAGAGAAAAATGCAAAACGCAAACATCATAAACTCTCAAGAAGCTGAAATGTCTCATATAACATTGGGCGCTGATCAGGCAGCAGTGGAACCTACCAGTACCTCCAGCAGCTGGGAGGAGAGCTACCGTTACTTTGCAAGACACATCAATAAATACTTTGGTGCTAAGGTTACAGATGAAGTTCCCGTGGAAAAGAATGACACTTACAAAAAACACTTCTCAACACAATCTACCTCACAAGCCAAGCAAGAACAACCTGGAGGCCTTTTCCACAGCAGCCGTATCACCACTAACTTTGGCGAGAACTATTTCCAAATGGCCGGTCACATCAATCAGTATTTTAACAGTCAAAGTGAATTGGATGAGGACGTTAATAAAAGTGTCCTAATAGAGATGGACCCTGGATCTGCTACCTCTGACAAGACTGTTTCCTTTATGGACTGCCTCCGTCACCCAACGAGTGCCATCCCTCACTTGCTGGGTTCTTATCTAAATCTGGGCCCACTGACCCCGACCGCTCAACCCAAACCTGCCATGACATCAGCAGAGGCAATATTGAGTAAAAAGGTGAGTTCAGGTTACATATTCAGTGATGCCACATTGATCAAGCATATGAGAAAATGAAAATATAATAAAAAGAAATTGATTGTTGGACTTGAAACCTACAGAGTGAGGCTGTTCTTACCAGTTGTTCTCCTGTCTGCTCTTTGCAGCCACATAATGTTTCTTTACAAGGAAAGGAGCAACTTAATGTACTGCAATAATGCTGAATTTACAAGACAGCATAAATTATTAAGAATTCACCCTAGCGGTTTCACTTTCCTGTTCTTTATGCAAATAAAATGTTTGCTAAATGGATTGTTGTGGCCCAACAGTAGTAGCCAGCATGCTGAGACAAAGAGATACAATGCTTTTTACACAAACAAGGAAATAACTTAATGTTTACATTTGCACAATTTTCACATTTTTTAAAGAGAGTCTTGGGGATATTGCAGTTGCTTTTGTGTCCACAAACAGCCTCTGGTTCCCCTTACAGATAAGACCGCCCAAACACACAATTTGCATTACAGTGGTGGTGTACTTGAAGGAAGGACGTCAGGTGGTCCTTTAATGTGGCCCAGGAAATATTGTGCACACACTGCTAAAAGAATGTGGTCACATGTGGAACCACCTCAGAGTGTTTCTTGTTGCATGAGTTTCTTATTATTTGTCAAATTTTATTCTCCAAGCTGATACGGCATTGCTATTCAAAATACAATAACATTTTATCTATCAGAATTATTTCTCAGGTCACATACAGGTTGCAAAAAAATTGCTGGTACTACTACAGAAGCTAAAACACATTAATTAAATCAAATGGTTATACGAATTTATAGGTAATTTCTGGTTGTGTGTTCTCAGTTCTTCTTGAGTCGGAGGCAGTCAGAGGAAATGACACGAGCGTTGATCGGCAGTCTGGCGCAGGCTTCATCCCCAGAAGCTTTGACTGCCTGCGTGGAGGCACTCAACGAACACCTTATCCGTTACCCATCATGCAAAGGTTTAATGTGGCAGGTCAGTGTGAAGTAAAACCATCACGTTTACAAATGTTTAACAGACTGAACTGAGATCAGTGAACTCTAAAAGATGTTTCTGTTTGCAGGAAAAAACTGCAGTCACGTTGTTGAGAAAGAGACGGACCTACAGAGACAACCAGGTGCTTCAGGGCGCCTTAAGAGAAACCTTGGCTCTGATTGGCTACATGGATCCAGTCAAAGGCCGTGGCATCAGAGTGCTCTCAATTGACGGAGGTGGCACAAGGTAACTGTAAGAAAACTGATTATTAATGAATGTTGGCCCTTTAGCACAGAGTACTCAGAACCAGAGCTGTAGCTTATGATTATTTCTATTTGGAAATTAACCTGGAGAAATGCAACCAAGGGTGGTACAAGAGAAGTCTTTAACCCATATTAGTGTTGTGTAAAAGTTTTATTTTTTATGAAGTATGCCACATCATATAGACACATTTTGGATTAAAGCCCCTGTTGTACAAACTTGGTACCATCCCTTGGTTGTAATTCTCCAGTTTAAGGACCAAATATGGTGTCACCCATGTCCCTTATTGGACATCCTCATTGTTAATTAATCTCTCAGTGACTTTATCAGTTAATCAAACATAAATATATAGGGTAACCGAGAATAAGACGCACCCCTTTAAATGTCCATTTTCTTTTTAGCTAAATACTTATAATAAATAATTTGAATATCAATATCATTTGTACAAAAGAGGTATCCATAAGTTAACATTTAGCTCAGGGTGCATGCTGTACAAAATTAAATCATACAGACTGCATATGATTTGATACTGATGAGGAAGAAGAGGAAACCTAAAAGGGGTATCTTGCCTTACAAGCCATTTTTATCTACACAATCTTGGTATTTATGCACAAGATTAACTTTATTAACACATACAGAAATTATTTTTGATTGTTTTTAGAACAGGTTGATTATTGCTAATTACTTTCAAATTGTTGGGCGTAGAACAAATCACAATTAAATAGATTTATTTAAAAAACATAAATTATAAACTATGTCTTACGCTGGTTTATCAAGGTGGTTTACTCTTATGTAAGACAAAAAGAAAAATCTGTAAAGAAGGAATGTGTGACATTGACATTTCTGCTTGGAAAATGACTCAAAGGAGCAATCATTACCCAGAATAGTTGCTGAATAATTTTCTGTCAACTAATCACTTATCAACTGATCGTTCCAGCTCAGTCCAGAACCCTGTTCAGGATGGTCTCTGTCCCGTGTTCTTTCACTCAATTACATATGGTATAATTCATAACCAAATCCCAGTGTAACACTCAGGTAAAAGTTCAGCTCATCGTAATATGTTTATTCTTCTTCATTTCATCTTTTTTTTTTTTTTTTTTTTTTTTTTTTTTTGTATTTTCTTTTTTCAGAGGTGTGGTGCCTCTGCAGGTGTTAAAGCTGCTGGAAGCTGAGACAGGCAAGAAGATCCACCAGCTGTTTGACTACATCTGCGGAGTAAGCACAGGTGACACAAAACAGAAATGAAGGTTACTAAAAATAACAATATAATGTATTCTAAACTCCATGCTGCTCAGCGTGAATCTGTAATTTCTTGTCTTGCTCTCTGCATGTTTCTGAAAGGTGCTGTTCTTGCCTTCATGCTGGGTCTGGCCCATTTTTCTCTCGAGGAGTGCGCTGACATGTATCGTCGTTTTGGATCCGAAGTGTTTCGGCAGAACCCGCTGGTCGGCACCGTGAAGATGGGCTGGAGTCACTCTTACTACAACACCGAGACCTGGGAATCAATACTACAGTAGGCACAGAATAAATTCTAACAGTACAAGTGCTCTAGTGAAAAAAGTAAATTCTCAACATGTTAATAAGACAAGGATACAATCTGGTCTGATGGAATTTTCTGTTTTTATCCTATTTAGGGAGAAGCTGGGACATAAAGTACTAATTAAAACAGCCAGAGATGAGTTGAGTCCCAAGGTAAGAATACTGCATTCACCATCAAGCTCACAGCACTGATAACATAGTTAGAATACAATCAGCACCTGTTTTTGTTTCAGTCATTAAATTTTCAGTTTGCACAGGTTGTGTAAACTTTTTCAGAGAGGGTGTTGTTGGTATCTGCTCAGGTTTCAGCAGTCAGTGCAGTGGTGAACTGGGGTACCAGTCCAAAGGCCTTCGTCTTCCGCAACTACAACCACAAACCTGGCTCTCTGAGCCGCTATGCAGGAGCCTCAGGCTGCCAGATGTGGCAGGCGGTGCGAGCATCATCAGCTGCTCCAGGATACTTCCAGGAGTTCCCCTTACAGAGTGACATTCATCAGGTAGGAGACTGCTGTCATTTCTGCATGTAAGGTTTTCAGTGAGAGTAGAATTATGTCACTAAAGACATGTTTATATGTGAGTGGGCTGAAAATAATTTAGGTGGAGAGGAGCTGAACCTTATGTTTCACTTGATAAAAAAGCAAGACTCTGCAAAACTCCCACTCAGCTGTTAGCAGACAGCAGTGACAGTTTACAGTGCCGATACCCTCCCCTCTTCTCCCTCAAACTATGGGATTTATGAAGCAACCTCATCATGCAGAAACCTACGTCAGGTCACGATGGAAAACAATTTTAAAGGGGTTTGGTAAAATAGCATTTTGATGCTAAAACATGCATACTTAGACCAAAAACTGGATTGTTCTGATTTGAATTCTTAAGGAACACTATTGAGAAGCTACAGAATTATATAAAACCTCAAAAACCCCTTGACTAAGAGAAAAAATGCAAAACCCTTTCCCCCAGCAACTAAAAATAGATTTTCTGTGTATGTTTGTAGGATGGAGGAATTATCCTGAACAACCCCTGTGCCTTGGCTGTTCATGAGAGCCGTCTATTGTGGCCCAACCAGCCCTTCCAATGTGTGCTGTCCCTTGGCACTGGTCGCTATGACAATGCTAAGAGGGCACCTGCCACCTCCACCAGCCTGAGGGCCAAAATCAGCAACCTGATCAGCAGCGCCACCGACACCGAGGGGGTCCACACCCTTCTGGACGAGCTGCTGGCTCCAGATGTGTACTTCCGTTTTAACCCCATGTTGAGCGCCGTGGTCAACCTGGACGAGAGTCGTCCACAGGCCCTGGATCAGCTGCTGAGAGACACACACAACTACCTGGAGAGGAGCCGGCCCAAACTGGCCCGGCTCTGTTTGGTGCTCGGAGCAGAGCGCTCAGCTGTGAGCAGAACTAAGGACTGGATGAGTGAGAGGGCCTGGGAGGTGAAGCAGAAATGGGTGTGAGTAGGTGCAGTATGAGGCATGCATACATATAGACACACACAAAAAACAGACACCTCTTAAGTACAGCCACTCTGATGTAAAAACTACCACGGTGAAATATTTCCTCTGCTTGTTGTTGAGACCTTAAAGGTGCAGGTGTGAATTTTTAGCCATGCTATGAATGTAATATCTTTGGGTGGCAATGTCAAGTCTGTCAGTTTGTCCACATCTTTGGTCCAGACTGATTTATCTCAACAACCACTGAATGGTTTTCCATTCATTTTTCTACAAACATTCATTATTACCAAAGGACTCCCAGCCAAACTTCAACTACAACTACAAATATCCAGCAGTCATTTTCTAGGGAAAAAAAAAACAATGGGAACAAAACATTTGTTTTGCCATAAAACTTTTATTGAAGCCTGACAGTGTCCCATCCATTTATCCTGTGGACACAGCGAGTCAGCTACGAGCCATCACGTTGGTCAACTGGTAAGTTTATTTGTGTTTTATCCATTTCCTGTCCAACAAATCTGCAGTGTGCTAAATCATGTTAGCCAATGATTGCCTGCCAAGTTGTTCATTAATTCATGTGAATGATTCTGGACATTTTAAAAAAGTTGCAGCAGAGGACTAAGCTGTTGAATTAGATGATTACTTTAGTCACTACAATAATTCTGACAGAAAACTTCAGAGGTCTTTGAGGTGGTTTACAAGGAAACCATGTGATGATAAAGGTTGTCTTCATAAGCTGCTAGTTTAGCGTGAGCGAGGTAAGCTAATCCAAGTGCGTTTGGCACATAGGAGAAGTTTCCCTTCAGGGCTTTCTGCCAGAAAGTGGCTTTCTGGTGTTATATACGTTATCATATGCATGATCTGTGGTTCCCGGTTCAAACATGTATGGCTGAATTACTCCTATATAACCACTTTTACTTAAGTGGTACTGATTACTGAAGTTTTACATTGGTTGTTGAGCAGAGTTGAGGGGAGCAGGTACACTCAAGCTGTAGGCAAGTGGCGGAGGGGTGTGTGGAGATAGAGGCGGGAACTATTTTTTTTGCATATTTATAGGTCTGTGCATGCTAAATGAGGCAAAGCTATACAGTTACACCAAAGCCATTTTAAGGCATAAAGGAATTTTTTCATTGAAGAAACTTCTGAACATGTTCTTTTGATGAACAGAGATTACTTTTAGGGGTTTAATCAGTAGCAGAAGAGGAACTTTAAGCTATGTACTGATTACCAGCATGCATCAGCTTTAGAGGAGGTTGAACAATAACCATTTTTTTTTACCTCAATGAGACAACTTCCAGAGGAACAAAAAAGCAAGATATTTGCTGTTAAGCTTCAACTCATCTGTCAAAGCTGTTGTGTAATGAGATGTTTCTGCTCTTTTGTTCACGTCTGTGACACAAATACTGTATTCTGAATCAATATGATGTTTTCAACATGCCTCATTAATATGTATCATTTTGTTTGATGATTTCTAAACATAAAAGCACAGAACAAATATGCACATTAATGAAATAAGCACTTTTATGCACTTTATTTAAAAAAATCTGTGTATTGTGCACATGTGATTTAATTCACTATCAGATTAATATTCTGTTGAATTGTTGACTATAATATAAGCTGTAAATCATACTTTTCTGTGACGTTACAGCTGATGTCATATATTATTGTGCCATTGGGCATTTTATGACTATTTATTTTGAATAAATTCATATTTATGAAGACTTTCCTTGTCAAAACAATTTTTTTTCCTTTACTGAACACATAAAACCACCACCACTTTTCGTCAACCCAATAAATAAATCACCCCAGTCCTGGCAAATGATGTAAGACTTTATCAATGAGTGAGAGAAGCCATCCAATCACTTGAATGTGATGGGTTAAATCCCCCCCATGTGTCTGGAAGCTGTGCCCTCCCTGTCCACAATAGACTGACTTTGTTGCAGACAGAAACGCTTTGTGTGAGAGAGCGTGCGTTCGTGCCAGCCAGAGTGAAGATACAAGGTCAGTAACCCACCCCCCATCTAACACACTGCAAATCAACAGCACACATGAAAAAATGCAAAAAAAAAATATTTGATCTCTTCGGCCGGCTGTAGTTAATTGTCCACTGGATGGGAGCTGGATGACACCTAAACCTAATCTACCAACTAGTGTATGACATGTCAGTTCTGTTTAACTTGAGTCTCCCGTCACAGTGGAGATGGTGACGTTATATTTATGTGTGGATTTCACAATGGATTTATTATAATAGGCTCTCAGGCCCTGTTTGCCAGGCGTGTGACCCAGGCGCGGGGCTGATGGGCCACATGAGCCTCTGTTATCTCGTCTGTTACCTGCTTTAAAATGATGGAGTGACAAATGACACTAAAACCAGATGCTGCTGAAGAGGTGAATCTCATGGTGAAGATGATGTTGTGACAGAACATGAGAGGAAAGTAGGAGTCCACCTTCACTGCAGCAAGGGGGAAAAGGGACCAAGGAGCGAATAAAACTGCACTTAAAGGTAGGACCACTAATATTCACCAATTATACTTTGTTTAGGTCATTTTGAATATTAGTTTGGGGTGTAAACTACACAGTATTGGAGCACATTAAGACACTTTAGAGTAGGCTAAAGTGTATCGTCGTTATGTGAATGAGTGCTTTAGTCCTTGTAGCTGTCGTTCAAGATGTCTATCAATGGAAGTCAAGGTTTTAATGATGTCATAGTCTGAGTTGAGAAGTGGGACGGGTCTACAACTGCATCAGCAGATTCCTATGAGGGTGACTGGATGCAATATTGTTCAGCTCTCACACCTGCCATTGAGATGACTGACAAGAATTTCTGTCAATGATTCAGTGATGTGAATTTAACTTTATGAACTGCTTATCTTACTATATAACATTAGGACAGTAACTTAAAGTTTAGCATGACATTGCACATTTACAACACAATTTTTTCAAGGTAACGGTGTGTTTCCTGCAAGCCACTAGTTGCTACAACTTCTGTCAAAACACGGGATACGTCGGATACATCAGAGAGTGAGGAAGGAAGGCGAATGTGTCCAAACGTATGATGATTAAAACTTTAACAGGCTACATTACAACGTCCGTAAACATGATTTATGCCTCAGTCACGTCTGATAGATTTTCATCAGCAATGGTGGCTTTTTAACAAAGAAGACCACAACTCCCATGATCCTACACTACTTCACTATGTCATCACGCTACATCTTTTGTTTTTGTTTTGATGTGAGAGAGACCTGTGTCCCATGTTAGCATGCTAACACACCAAACTAAAATGACGGTGAACATGTTAACAGAGTGACCAGATCCCAACAAACCAAAGAGCGTAACTATGTGGAACAATGTGGGACACCTTTGCAATGCTGAGATGAAAATTTTGATATGTCTCTCTAACCTAAAAAATAAAAAACATCCATTCTGCTCCTAAGCTCGAAACGTCTATATGCTTTGGCCTCTGGTTGATTCAGTAGCACACAATAGATTATGCAGGTTAATGATGGGCATCGCTTTTGTAAGACCACATGACTTTTTTTTTGCAATGTCTGAGTCTTTAAAAATGACCTGGCCTACTGACCTGTATGATTGGGAATGCTGCACACGTTGGTAAATGCTAGTTATTTCACATTATGTGTCTGGTAATCATCTTTGAGTTTCAGTCAGAATGCTTCCATTGATTTGCACATCATTTCAGAGCAACACGTTTCTTGTAAGACGCTTCACGCATCTCGTATTTCCCTCCAGCTTTACCCAGTTTGATGTCATTTCCCAGACTTTGTTTACCTCTTTCCCTCCTTGTTTCCTCTTCTTTGTGGTAGTTTATATTCTACCTAAATCTCCATAGTTTGTGACTTTGTGGTAACTCGCAATTTTCTCCACTGAGTGTTGCGTTGGCAGTGAAGACGGTGACAGGTTTACCTGAACTTGACCCACGTGTGCGCCGTTGACATCAAAGACAGCCCTGTTATGACAGCCTTCCCTGCTTTCTCCACAGCCAGTGGATAAAAGGCAGATTTTAGAAATGTGACTTTCCTGCTGTGATTTGATTTTTTTTTAACTAGAGCCAATCAAAATGTGGGGCATCATCTCAATATGTGGGACATGGGACAAGGGATAAAAGAAACAGTGCAGTCCCACATAAAGCGGGAGTCCTGCTCACCTTACATGGCAAACATTATTCAAACATCAACATGTTAGCATTGTTATTGTTAGTGTGCTGGCATTAATATTTAGCTCAAGTTCAGCCTAACAGAGCCACTAGCATGACTGTAGACCAGGGGTCATAAACCTTTGCTATCAAAGAAGCTATTTTTGGCAGAACAAATGAAAATCTGTCTGGAGCCACGACTGTTTTCCTCAGAGACTTTTCTTTTTCTGGATTTGACATCCATATCTATCCTATTGGGACTTATGACTAGACATGTGGCTCTGGACCTGCAGGTTGCTGACCCCTGCTGTAGACTCTTATTCTTTCTACAGGACTTAAGAAGATGTTTTCTTGTCTTAGTTTACCGTTACCTCTCTATAAAGTCAGAATCACAGTGTTGAGGTTTGTGAGACAATAATGCTATGATTGCACACCAGTGATGAATGTAGGACAGTGTCCTGCTCAACAGGAGCTTCTCTCCAGCCTCCTCTTGTGCGCTTCCCGATGCACTGACGTCAAAGAGCGAGTGATAGGTGCTCTGGGTCTGAACAGGCAGCTTGTGCAGTTGAACGCTCCCTCCCACATGCCATCTGCTCTTACCCGAGCCCTGGGCACACGTGCCAAAGGAGACCCGCAAGCATAGAGACCTTCTTGTCGTCACTGAGCTGGCTCTGTCCGCCTCTCTGCCTCTTCACTGTGCAATCTGGTGCATGGCACTGATCACTGCTCACTGCCAGGCCTGCTTCAGTCCAATGTATGGGGGGAAAAAGCCCATTCTGAGAGCCAAGAGGCTCAACATACCCGTTCTGCTTTTGTTATCTGTGTGAGGCAAGTCAAGTTGTGTGTCAGTTGTGGACATGGAGGATGGGATCAGGCCCAGAGGAGGCAAAGCAGCAGCCACAAAGAAATGAGTACGTCACCAGTGCTCTGACACTTTTTCCAATTATGAATGAAAAGATGTCAAATTCCTTATGATGAGTAATGTGTTTATACAAAAGTCAGACACTTGACAAATCAAGTTTGATTCATCACCTCATTTTACCCACCCGCCCCACCACCGGGCTATTGTTTAGCCCAGTCAGTGCTGGTTTGTATATGTGGATTCCTGAAAGCCTACACAGGTCAGGACCCTGTCGACAGCCCTGAGATGGCTTTTGTTTAACACAAATGCAGCTTCTCCTGCGTCCTTGGCACTGTTTCTAGAAAAGGATTATCTCCGCTGAATGGTAATGACCTTTTCCTCCTCTGAGGATGTGCATGTGATTGGCTGAGTGCAGAAAATCTGTTTCCCAAAAAAGAGGATGTGTTCTGAATTCATTTATGGAAAACTGGGGAAAACTAAAAGGTAACACGGTATTATTATTATACTAAAATAAAAACCATCGTCAATACCTGATAAATTGGTGGTAGATAATAAAAATGTATTAGCATATTATTATGATAATAATAATAGTATGTTACATACGTAAATTTACACAAGTAATGCACTTCTATTACCCAGACCAGAATTTCTTCCTAAACATAAGGAAGTAGTTTTGTTTCCTAAACATAACCTAGTAGTTTGTACCTGAATTTTGCATATTTATTATTGCTAACTTAACCGCGGATCCCTGCACGTGCAAACCTGACGCAGACGGGCCCAAAGGGATATCTGCAGTGTCATAGTGTGACAAGTTGACGAGTTTGGAGTGATGATCTGGATGGCCATTATAAAGTTGCAATGTATATAAAACTTTATTTGTTTAATAAATGGTTTATAAAGCATATATATGTATTATTTGAAGCTTAATTAACTATCATTTTACCATTAATTAATAATGGTTATTATTAAGTGTTACCAAAGTAATCGGCAGATTGTAACTGAGAGAATTTGGCTTGTTGGATTTTCCCATCCTTTGTCAGAGCTGTTGCACTGGGCGTCATGTGACTTGTGATTTGCCACATGTAAAATTCATATGAGAGAAACAAACATTGCTTTCATGCTCTGTTCCCGGCTTCTCTCCCGTCAACAATCAAGCCCACATTTTGATGTCAGCAAAACCAACAAGAATGCAAATTGCACAGAATATGGGTTGCTTTGTACTTTCAGTTGGTCCGACCAAGCTGATTTTGTTCACAGTGGAGCAGGTTGAAACAATTATTCAAGTATGAGACAGAAAAATATGCAGCTACTTCCATAAGTGTTTGGGTAATAAATCCAAACATTTATTTAAATTCTTGTAACTTCAGCTTGTTTACTGCGCAGACAAACTTTGTGACTGTGTTTGCTGATGGGTTGTTGAGAATTATCAGTGGCCGGTCAGAGCAGTGAAGTGAAGTGGGTGATGAGTAGGTGGTGTATGGCGCTCATTCATTATTCATGAGACTGGTGGGCAGAGTGTAAGTGGCAGTGACAGACAGAAACTCTATTACTGAAGTGTATCAACTCCTCTCGGGTTCTTGACCTGATATTTGAAGGACGGAGAAATTAATTGGTATACTGCACAAACAAGAATAATTTGGTGGAGAAAAGTCAGTGGAATTACTGGGGCTTGGGGAAGCCACAGATATGGGGAGGAGAGAGCCCTGATCTGACTTTACATGACAGAGGTACGTACTGACAACTTTTTGTTTTGATCGCACTAACATGACTCACGCTTCGTTGCATATTTATAGCAATGATGTGATGAAGAGACACATCTTTTCTAGTCTTTCTGGTCTTTCTGTACTGTACTGTACTTTACTACTGTACTACTGATACAGCAGTGTGATATAAGTGGTGGAGATTTCAGTTGTTCAGTGAAGCCACAATACACTTCTACTGCACCATATTTCAAAGGATTTTTATTTTCATTTTTACTCCACAACATTCACCTGAAAGTTACTTTAAAGTTTCATTAAAAACATTATATTGCTATATATTAAACTACAGTAGTTCCAACCTTTTTGGCATGTGACCTCTTACCTGTTGCTCCAGAGCAGATTCATGATTTCCTCTTTAAATGTCGAAGATAGTTTGGTATCTGGTTAACACTCAGAGGTAAAATTGTCTTTTTATTTGTTTATTTATTTGGTAACAAAGTTTAATTCTTCTGTCTTCTTCCATTAATCATCTCAAGACCCCTCAGATTTATCTTGTGACCCCCCCGTTCCCTAGGTTGGGAACCACAACTACTGGATTAAAGTACTAATAACTGCATGTTCAGTGGTAAAAACTAGTTCCAACTTGTCCAGCTTCAACAGTAAAAAGCTGCTTAAACATTAATGCACCCAGTAATAATAATCTAATAATTTAATATGGACTACAATGAACAACACTCACAGGAGCCATTTTTCTACATTGAGTACTTTACTTTTAACACTTTAAGTAAATTTTCCTGCTTGTATTTTTACTTGTAACATAGTGTTTTTACAGTGTGGCATTAGTGCTTTTACATAAGTCAGGGGTCTGCAACCTGTGGCTCTGGGGCTGCATGCGGCTCTTTTGCCCCTTTTTAGTGGCTGCCTGTGGCTTTGATGAAAAAAACTATATGGAAAATTTAACATTTTACTTTTCATTTATCATTGTTGTAGGTTTAAAGTGATTCTTACATTTTCCAGCTGTAAAAATATGTAACCTATACCTATACACCAAACTGAGAGGAAAAAAAAAAAAATTGTGCCTCATAAGATACCTTCACATTGCTTGTTTTGTCCAACCAACAGTCCAAACTTCCAAAAATGATTCAAAGTAAACTCAACTTAAGTTAAGTTAAGCAAACTTAAGTTAATTATCTAAGTAATTAAGAGTAAAAACAGCAAATCCTCTCATCTGTGAAGCTGGAACCTTAAAAATGACTTAAACAGATTCAAAAATCATTGCCAATTAACTGACAAATCATTTCAGCTGTACTTGTAGATACTGTTGGGTAATTTAATTCATAACAGCATCATGTTTTATAAGCTCTTCAAATGCTGCATTTTTAAAAATCTTTCTTTTTTAAGTAACTACTCACTGATGCTATCAGATAATTGTGAAGTAAAAAGTATCATTTATATATTTTCCTCTGAGATGTTGTGGAATAGAAATAAAAAGTGGCATGAAAAGAAATGACTCCAGTGAAGTACAAGTATAGTATATATACAAGTATAAGTATAAGATTTTGAACGACTTGTGAACAAAGTGTTTTCTCCCTCTTTGTGACATGTTCAGTAAAATCTGTAGTAAGAAGTTTCAAATACAGTAATTTGTTCTGGATTTTAACTGCTTTAACTGTTTTATAGCAGATGTCTTCTGTTGTTCCTCTTTCACTTTGAGAACAGGAGAACTGGTGACGAAGTGTTGCTGGATTCATGAACTGTAAAGATGGGAACACTGGTCGAACCAGCGCTGCTGCTACTTCTATGGCAGAGTGTTTGGACTTTTGACGTCCCTCTGGAGGGTGAGTCAGTGAACGAAAGCATGATGTAATTTGTGAGATGTATTGTCTTATCACATATGTTTCTAATATACCAAGCTGATTTATTTCTCTGCCTGAAGTCCGGCAGCCTCCAACTATCATAAAGCAGTCAATGAAGGACCATATTGTTGACCCCAAAGACACCATGGTCATAGAATGTGAAGCCAAAGGAAACCCTCATCCCATGTAAGAGCTGACGGAGCACACTGAGTGTGAACGTTGCACGTCAAGACTGACATTATTATCTGCAAACCGCCTCACTAGTTTCTCTGTCTTACTTTTCACTTTTTGCTCATTCATGAAGTTTCTCCTGGAGGCGGAATGGGAAGTATTTCAACGTGGCACGTGACCCTCAAGCATCGATGCGCAGGCGCTCAGGAACACTGGACATCTATGCCTGGAACAATCCAGAACAGTATGAGGCAGAGTATCAGTGCATTGCCTCCAACGAGTACGGATCTGCATACTCCAACAAGATCAGACTACGACTGTACAGTAAGATCAGCGCTGGGACTATTAGAGAATCAATTATATGTTTATATCAACCACTGATGTGACACTGACAGGTGATGATAAAGTGAAGTTTTTCCATCTGTATTTCAACAGTCAACAGCAGCATTGTTTCATATTTTCTGTACCACATGTTGTGTAGTAATTTGAAATGTCTCACAAGGATCTGCAGAGCATAAATGGTAACTTATGTGATTTGTTATAATTTTTGTTTCCCAGCCTCAATTAATCTTTAGTTTATAATGAATATTATCTTAAAATACAAGTATAATGATCCAAAAACAACCCAAAAAACAAAAAGATTGAGAATATTATTTTGAAATTTGGTAATAAATTGCTTGGCACTGGTATCTGTCAGTTCATTTTGGATCTCCAAATGTCATTATCAACAGGTGCAAACCAAAATGTCTCTGCCAGTTGAGTAGACCTACAACCAATCAGAGCATTGAAATGTGTCACATGGTACAAGGAGTAACACATGCAAGTTGGGATGGAGCTTGGTCCATTTTTAAGCAGGAAAAAAATGATAGGCCAAGTCACAAACTACACAAAATGCTCAATGCAGTAACAGAATTTTGATTCATATTTTATCAGCACTGCTGAGTTTAACAGTTTTGCCTGAGTTTAGTGACCCTGGTGTGTTGTACTTGAGACGTGCAACTTTTCAAATCTGGACCGGTCGCTGTCAGTCATCGTATCAAAACCACCACATTTTAAATAAGCGGTTGTGATGGGCATGAAGAGATCCAGGACTGGTGGAAACTGTCTGAATGAGAAGGTGGTCAGACATATGTGCCTGTTTCTCTTTCGTTTGCCAACGAACAAATGAAAATTAGCTTGCAGATTTCATCTGATTCCTGGGCAAGCAAATCCCATGAATAGACCAAAGCCAACCATGTGTTAGTCTGTCTCAGTACTTCTTTACCCTGTCTGTGGCACTCAATCCCAAACCCATCAATTCTTACTGAAGATATAAATCTTTAAAGACAGCTCACAAATACCTGCTTGTCTAAACAGCTGTGTAGTTTAGTTTTTAGAAAACATTACTCAAACAGAAATAAATAGTGAATTTCTTGATTTTCAGCCACAGATTGGTGCTTGTGTCAGCAAGACAGCAGCAAGAGGACAGTTTAGTTTGGAGTGACTCAGAATAAACTAGAATAAACTATGTTAATTGTAAAGAAGAAACATGATGCAAGGAACTATATCGGGCTTTGGCTACACAGGCAATATGTGTTACATTTGTTAATACTAAGACATTATCACCACACTTGTTTTTTAAGATAATACACTTATTTCATATGGTTGATTTAGCTTTTTTATAACCAAATCAGTCATGAGTATGGAACCCGACATCAACTAGTTTGTTGCTGTTCTGATTTAACTCGTGTGGTGTCATCAAACAACATACCTGACTCAGTGGACACGTGTGTTTGTGTAGGACCTCCTATTTGGCCGAGGGAGATTCTGGAGCCAGTGGTGATCAGCGTTGGCTTGCCCCTGGTCCTGTCCTGTGACCCTCCACCTGGCCCGCCTAAACCTGAAACCTACTGGATGTCCAGCTGTAAGAGTCTCTGTAGAGTTACATAAAGTTTGGTCTGCTAGTCAAATAAACTAGTATTTAATGTACCTCCTGTGGAAAATTTTAACACCATGTTTGATTTCAGGCTCATATGCGAGACCTTTCAACTGGCCCATCCAGACAGCTTTCCCCACCATGCAGGCTGTGCGGCAGGACCGCAGGGTGTCCATGGGAATTAACGGAGATCTGTACTTCTCTAACGTCCTCTTCAATGACTCTGCTGTTGATTACTGCTGTAACGCTCGCTTCCCCTACAAGAATGTCATCCAGCAGAAGATGCCTGTGGTTGTTAAAGTCCTTACAAGTGAGTGTGATTGTGTGTTCACAATTTCTGATGTAGCAACTGCAGTATCAATCTACTGCAGTATAGTTATTGATGCATATTCATGCATCAATAACTATAATTCAATAATACAACAGAAATTATTCTGAAACCAGCTTTTCTGCAGGATGAGTACTTTCATCTTAAGTTCTTAGCGTGTATTTTGAAAATAATACTTTTGTACTTTTACTTAAAAACAATTTGTGTATTTCTACACTGTGGTATTGCTTCTTTTACTTACTTACCAAATGCACTGGATGTAAAAGAAACAAATAATTCAAGCTGTAGTTTCAGTTGAGGTTTGATTTAGGGATCTGTGATTGGAGGATTGGCTTTGAGGTTTCCTCATATTTCATTAAACGTAAAATTTTTGTAATAGATTTCAGTATTGGGGTGCTTACATCAATGATTTTGCATAGGCATACTCACCTAAAAACCTCTTATTGGGAATCATGAGAACGTTTAAAAATTACAGACACAGAGCATCCCTGTTACCATAGTAACTCACTCTCACTCCAGCCTGTGCGCACTAAGAGAGTAGTAGTAAGAGAGGAGACGGAGAGACTCTGTACTGCTGCCAGAGGAGCTGCTGACTGAAATCATTCTGAGCAGCATGCATGGGAATAAACTACAATACAATAGACATGTGTATACAATAGACATGTGTATATTTCCCTTCTGTTTTTCTGAATAACTCTCTGCTGCACATTGCTGCTCCTTCACTGTGATGCTTCTGTCCATGCACTGTCTCCGTCTTCTTCGTGCTGTGATGTTATCTGTTACAAATTTGTTTCCCACTGCGTGAGAAAATGGAGGTGTAGCGTTACAGCATGTAACATGTATCAATTGTGTGAGGCTTACAGTGAGAGTTAGCAGCTTTGTATATTAGAATTTATAATATATACTCTATATTTAAACCTTTATATAAGCTTATGTCTCCTGATGCCCCTGGTAGGGCTTTTTGACCAGGGGCCCAGGACTTAAGCCACAGTAAGCCAGTGCATTAAGGCGCCATTGGTCAGATGAAACAGATTATTATGTGGATGAAAAAGAGCAGTAAAAGTTAAAAAAAAAAAAACACCAGTTCTCCAAGAAAAAACACATTAGAAAATATTTGATTTGTTTGTCTCATGTGTTAACTTTGCCCAAAACAGATTTGAAATGTTCAGTTCCATGTGTTGTTTCCCTGTTCACATCTTCATAGTGCATGTCTTGATTTCTGCTGGAAAAAAAAAATCAAATAATGGGAACTGAATTGGAAATGAGTAAATATAGCCACGGATACATCATTTCTAATTATGTCTTGTTAATATCTTTTTTTCCATTAACTCCCTTGTGGTGTTGTGATCATTATTCCAGCACTGGAGCATTTTGATTTATTTCACACCCTAAAAAGACTCATCACTTTGTCCAACTAAGCTTACTCATTGTGTTAATTGTGGTTTGTGCTCTGCCTCAGTCGTCCCCTCTTATTTGCTGGGAGAACTGTTATCTTGTGTTGTCATGGACAGACAGGGTTTCTGAATGCCTGAAACATGTGTTGACTGGTGCATTCTAATGTGTTTCCTCTGCAGCTCGTACGGTGGCCGAGGCTGCCCCCAGCTGGCTGTCTCCCACAGGTTCGTCCAGCTCCAAACTGGTCCTGCTGGGGGAAGAATTGCTCCTGGAGTGTATCGCTGCAGGAGTGTGAGTGTGAAAGCCTTTTTGTTATAATAGTATATTCAATGCAGGTGCCCGTGTATTTCCTGTTTCATATAATTTTGACTTTGATTTCATGAAAGTCGTCCTGTGTAAAGCCTTGTTTGTCATCATCAAGGCCAACTCCTCATATCGCATGGACCAAGGACGGAGAGGAACTGGCAGTGAGGCCATCCATGAAAATAAAACACTTCAACAAGTTGATCCAAATCCGAAGGCGTCTTTTGACGATGCCGGTGAATACGTCTGCAGTGCTACCAATAAGATTGGATACATTGAGCACACGATAACCGTCAGGGTCAAAGGTGAGACACACTTCAAGAAGTATGATGTCTTTTCTTACTGCACAATAATGTTTAAACAACTTACATACTTTGTATTTGGCAGCGGCTCCGTTCTGGTTGGAGAAGCCCACTAATTTAGTTTTGGCCCCTGAGGAAACTGGACGCTTGGTGTGTCGTGCTGATGGGGTTCCTCGCCCCACAGTCAGCTGGTTCATCAACGGGGAACCAATTGAAAGTAGGTTTTTGAAGATCAGGCCCCCTAGTTGTGAAAGTAAATCTAAATAATGCCAACTACCTTTTTTGTGTGGTTATGTGTGGTTTTTTTTTCTTTCCCAGCTGCTACACCTTTGCCAAACAGACAGGTGTCTGGAGACACACTGACGTTACGCAGCGTGACCACGGAAAATAACGGTGTCTATCAGTGCAATATTTCCAATCAATTTGGGTACTTAATGGCCAATGCTTTTGTCAATGTGCTACGTAAGTACCACTCTTTCATCCATGACATTTACGCTGTAAAACATGTTTTTTCACTGTTATGATCCAGCCGATAATATTCTCTAAACCAGTGTTTCTCAAACTTTTTACACAGCATACCACCTCAAAAATTATTTAGCTCTCTAAGTACCATCATTATGACCCAACGATAAAATACAGTAGCGGTGGCATTAAAGAAAATCTGTCATTCCTCCATGTACCACTAGAGGGAGTTTGAGTACCACCAGCGGTACACACACCACAGTTTGAGAATATAGGCTCTAAACTATAGAACTAAAGTAGCAAAAAAAAAAAAGGGTGACTCAGTCTTCCCATCACCACAGTACTCTTAGTGGCTCATCCCCCTGTGAAAAATTAACAAGCTGCCTAAGGTATACACTCAACACATTTTCAGGTCATGGCCGCAGTAAAGTTTGTTTAACTGCAGCACCATTGTTATACAGTCATAAAAATTAAGTAGGACATCAGTGTGTGAAGTGTTTTGAAATTAGAATCCTGTACTACATATGCATTTAACAAGAAAAAATGTGTAATATAAGACCATTAAGAACAGTGGTTTATAAAGGTTTAAAAACCTTTAGTGAAAACATTGAATGCCATGTCATCAAATGCACGAAGCATTAGCCAGTGTATGTTTTAATGCTCTATAACATTCAATCAATCAATCAATCAAATTTTATTTATATAGCGCCAATTCACAACAAAGTTGTCTCAAGACACTTTACATATAGAGTAGGTCTAGACCAAATAGATATGACCAAAATGGGCAACAAGGCAATCAACAAAACAACAGCAATTAATGCATTTAACTCTCCAACACTCAACAAGATAATCTGCTTTATCAGGACTGTGAGGGTGTAATTTGATCACATTTGAGTGATCACACAACCCATCAACTGTCATCAGAATCTGAGTCAAATGTCACTAAATCTTGATTGGTGCATGGTAACATCACCATCAAACCAATATAAAAAGTACAGACAAAGCAAAGCAAAACAAAACAAACAAACAAAAAAACAAAAAAACAGATATACAGTATCACAAGAAAATAACCAAAACTGTTACAACTTATATCACAACTAATGTGTTCCTGCAGGAAACAATCACTCATGGTGAGAGAAAATACTTTATGTTTAAGGGCTGTTAAAAATATCACAGTGATTTTGAGTGATTGGTTAATCACATATATTTATCAAGAGGTAAATATCTGGTTTGAGACAAAAAAAAGTGTAAGTGTAAGTGCAAAAAGATTTTGGCTATTATATACTAACAATGGATAATCTTGCAGGGATGAATCCATCATGGAGGAGAGCTTTTCCACTGCCAGTGGCCTTAGTATACCATAACGTAATGATGGCAAAAGATAATCTAGATTTGCAGTAAATAGTAAACCTCTGTTTTGCTCCAGCATTGCATTGTTCTTTTTTTTTTATCCACCTGCAGTGAGAACCATTAGGAAAATCAGTAGACATACAGGAGGCAACGCAGGTTATGGGAAAGACGGTCCAAGAATATAAATGAAATATTTCATAACTAGATAAATAATTGTTGAACTGTTTATCAATGTTTCTCTAGATGCAGTTCCACGTATTCTGGGGCCCAGGAATGAACTCATCAAGGTGACAGAGGGCACGCACACCTTCTTACACTGCCGCTACTTTGGTTCTCCAGTGCCTGAGCTGAGATGGTGAGAACGTGCTGTTTGACACTTTACTGGAAAGAGTAAATTCAGATTTCAGCTCACAGTGTGTGTCTGTGTGTGTGTGTCTGTCTGCTCACACAGGTCCAAATATGGACAGGGGAATCTTGAAGGAAATCGTTTTAAGACCCACCGTAACGGGACTCTGGAGATAAAACGTATAAAGCTAGAGGACTCAGGAACTTACATGTGTATAGTCAGTAACGTCGCGGGAAGAGATGAGAACCAAGTCCGAATAGAGGTCAAAGGTGAGGCGTTTCATACCAAAAATCTTTGAGTTAATGACACATACATACATATTTTACATAAATACTCCCTAAATGTGTGATCCATTGTGTTTTATTATCCATTTATTCCTCTCAGAACCCACTTTAATTGTCACAAGACCACAAAGTATGAAAGTCATCCGTGGAACCGATGTGCGTTTCGAATGCGGTGTAAAAGCAGACGCCTCGACTCCTGTCACAACCACCTGGATGAAAGGCAAAAGGCCAGTCACTCTTGGCTGGAGGTACATCTTGTTAGGAATGAATTCTAAAGAGATATACACTATAAATACAAAGTTTTTCTAAATTAAAGGAATAGTTCTGTTTTTTTCAAGTGGGGTTGTATGACGTACTTATTGTTAGTCAGTGAATAACACAAATAAACAGACCAAGTGAAGCAGTGAAAAATGAGCATTTCCTGTGTTCTGCAAGATAAAATTTCTGCTTTTGACGCAGGCGTCTGGTGGCTTTCGAGGGAGGCAATTTTTGTGTATTTAACTGCAGCTTCCCGTCAGAAATTAAAGCAAAGAAAAGTGATTTGATTCGAGGTTGATTTTTTGATTTCTGATTGTTGTTTTTTTTCAGGGTACCTGCAGGTTTCAACAAGATCGATTTAAGACTCCTTAAGGTCTTTTAAAGACCATTATGCAGACAACACAACAGAGTGGTTGGATGTTGGATGTTGGACTTAAGTTAATGCAACTTGATAACTAAGTCTAACCTCATGATCCATCAATATGTAAGACCTATCAAAAAGTATTTAAAACATTAAAGGCCTAAAATTTAGATGACTGTATTTTAGACTTTCTAAGACTTTTGAAAGACCTGTGGAACCCCTGTTTTTGTGTGGTGTCTATTCTCAGGTGGCTAAAATTAGTTTTGCTGCTGATCCTGTCCACAGTAGTACATTTTTACATTTATACTCCTGCTGCTTCACAAAACTGGGAGCGTAGTTAATACACTGGCTATGGATAAATACCTCATTCAACCCCACTTCAAAAAATCCAACCTAACCCTTTAAAGTTTTTGTGTGGACCAATTTGCATCTTAATCTCACTAGTTTCACTCACTATGCAATCCTCAGACTCTCCATGGACGAATCAAATCTGGTCATTACGAACGTAAACAGAGGCGATGAGGGAAATTATACCTGTGTCATCAAGAGCGAACTGGAACAGAAGTCTGCCTCAGCACACCTAATGGTGATGGGTATGACACATTTAAAATGAATGATATTTAATCAGCCATGCAGCATGTTAGACTTTTTAATTCTTGATGCGTTTTTTTTGTGTGCAGACCGTCCAGAGCCTCCCACTAACCTGGAGCTGTCAGATCCATATGAAAGAAGCGTAAGACTCAGTTGGTTCCCTGGAGACAGCAACCACAGCCCTATTACAGGTACAAGCTCAAACTAATCCTCAGTATTATTGTTTTTATGGGATTCTTGTATTTAACAAACATTTTCCCTCCATTTATTGCTCTGTTACAGATTACTTAGTGCAGTATGATGATGATGACTGGTTGCCTGGGAAGTGGAGAAACCTGTCATTGTACCCCGGGAACCTCAACTCTGTCATTCTGCATCTCACACCTTTCACCTACTACGAGTTCCGGGTCATCGCTATCAATGAAATCGGAATGAGTCGTCCTAGTCGTCCATCTTCACGCTTCCAGAGCAGCGGTGCACGTACGTTTGATGCTCCTGAAACATGTCCTTGTTAGCAAACAGTCATAAATGTAACAGATTTTTGAGGAACAGTTAGAAATTTTAAGAAATATGCTAATTTGTTTTACTGCCGAAAGTTGGATGAGAAGATTGATACCACTCTTGTATCTGTACATCAGGCAGGAGATGGTTAGCTTAGCTTAGCATAAAGACTGGGAACAGGGGGAAACAGCTAGCCTGGTTCCAGTGTTTATGCTGAGGTGACATCTCCTGGCTGTAGCTTCACATTTAACTGATATTCATGAGATTGGTATCAATCTTTACATCTAACTCTTGGCAACACGGTGCATCACTATACAAATATTCTGAACTATTCCTTTAAAGCTAATACTGCATTGGTTTTCCTGCACAGCCCCAGACGTCATCCCAAAGAACTTGAAGGGTGTGGGTACATGGAGGAATAACATGGAGATCAGCTGGGAGGTAAGAGGGACTGAACGCGTCAATACTTCGATATTTATCTTGACTGCTGAATATTTTAATTTATACCACACTAAAATCAAACTCTGCTGGTCGGTTTCAGCCTCTGACCTACAGAGAGTGGAACGGACCCCACCTTAAATATCTGGTGTGGTGGAGACGGAGAGATTCGCGAGAGGAGTGGAAGAATGCCACCACCAAATGGCTGAAATACTACATCTACGATGCAGACACTTTCACTCCTTACGAGCTCAAAGTCCAGGCTGTGAACGACTTTGGCCTCGGTCCAGAGTCTCCTGTTGTAATTGGTTACTCTGGGGAGGACCGTAAGTATCTAAAATCCACCTCAATATGGGTATAAGGAGTAAAGAAGGAGTGAAGTGTCTCAGTAATGTCCATTAAGCAGCTCACATGCAGGTAGACGTGCTCTGCTGCTCATTACATCTTGATACATTTTTGGTAGAAAACAAGTACAATTTTGAAAAAAAAAGCAGGAACCCTATCAGGTATGCATCCTGGATTTATTCTATGAGCTGAGGTTTTGGCAACAGAAAGTACATTTCCATCAATTTGTGCATGCAAAAACTTTGAGTGGAAATGCATTATGTTGAAATTTTCCAACCGGCCACCGTCAGCCAGGCAATATATCACCAGGTCTGGTTTGGTGGTAATAAATCCTTAATTCATGGCATTAGATGTGAAAATTTTTTGGCTCTACACACTCTTTTTGGCACTCGTTCTGGGCTTAGTGGGTGTGTACTGTGCCCCTGAATAAGAGTGTGTCACTGAGCACCATTTCTCACTTATACAGATCATTAAATTAGCTCAATAAAATGGCAAATATTGCCCTACAAAAATAAATAAATAAATAACTGGTGATGGACTCCAATAGTCGATATATTCATCCAATAGCCCAACTCTACTTATTATAGACTCTCCAAGTGTCTGGGCGTCTACTTGTGGGATGAGTCGTACTCATGCAATGAGTACCTGTGTGAAAACATCAAGGTTTTGTTACCTTGATTAGGTTATTTTGTCCACAGCAGGTTATTTGTTTTAACTCAGTCAGCTGGTCATCAGTGATTGCTGAAACCAGCTGAAACGTGGATCTTAATCCAGAGGGATTGATTAATACTTTCAGATGAGTACAACACTCACTGTGTATTTTATTTTAATCTTGGGACCAAGTTGTCCTTTTCATCATCTCTCTTTGTGTTCACTGATAGAAAAGACAATCTCTTGTTTCCGCAGGTCCCATAACTGCCCCTCTGAACCTGAGGGTGTCCGAGATCGAGAGCACGCAGGTGACTGTGCACTGGGATCCAGTGCCACGCAACACCATTATGGGAGAACTAAAAGAATACAAGGTGTGTCTATTATAAATTAAGTGTTGCATAATGAACCTTGATTATAGCTTACATTCATATTTATAGACATCAGCAAAACAACAGCAGAACAACAGAAACATAGAACATACTGTACATCATTGGGAGAGTCTAGTGACAATTAAACGACTATAATGAGCTGGATAAAAAAGATTAGATTGACGTAATAGTGTAGGAAATAGTAATAACTGTCTGTCTTGGTTTGTGGTGACTTGTAAATTAAAAGTTGAATTCCCACCCACTGTGAGCACTGAATTACTATTTCTTTGTCAAGAATCAAATTCACAACATGAAACAACTTCTTAAAACCAAAGACCAATCAAAAATCAATCACAGGAGCCAAAACTTATAAGCCACTTATCAAAAAAAAAAAAAAAAAGATTAAAAAAAACATCATTAAAATGAAAACAAACTATATGTGTTGAGATCCATATGATACAAATGGAAATAGAAATATAAAGTTATATTTTTTAATGATTAGAAGAGTGTGGAAGCCCTGAGAGGCAAGTGAGGACAAATCTCTTATCTAAAAGAAAAAAGAAAAGAAAGAAGAAAACATGAATGCTCTTAGTTTTAGTCTTATTTAGAACATGGGGCAATGGTGCACTTCGGTCTAATTTAGATCACTAAATCACTTAAGATCATTTACTTGTCTCTCAGTGCTTCTGTTGCTAGGCAATACAAAGTGATTAATATCACATAATGATTATTATCAACATGAAAAATTCAAATAGAGGACAGAAGCAGATCAGACAGTAACCAGTCCAACTCACAAGAGAAAAAAAGACAGAAAAACATAACCTTATATATTGTTTTTTTTAGGCGGATTACTTGATATTTACTTAAACACTTTCCACTACTATTTGTCCTTACTACAAGTACATTTAAGTATTGGTCATACTGTATGTTGCATAGCATAACCAGTAATTTTAAAGTTATCACTGGTAATATTGACTTTATATTTCAAGGAATATTAAACAATTTGTTTCCTTTTTTTAACTGAACAGTTATTTACTCTATTGCCTGTCTGTTCATAGACTTTTTTTTTTTCTTTTTTCCCAAGATTAATGTGATATTTCCAGTGGACCTGTTATTGTCTGATATGTTTCTCTTATTTTGTCATGCCCATTCAATTTGTTAATTTGTTCTATTGATATGACATACACATACACTATTTTGACATACACTACAATTTACTAATTTTAGGGTTTAAAAGAAATCAATTACTAATGTGATAATTGGCTCAGGTGTTTGAGATTTTGCCCTAATTTTGACTGGTTGTCACAAAGATGATGTGAATGTGATACCTGATGGAGGTCCTTGACTGAAATGTTGAAACTCTAATCAACTCAGGGCTGACAAAGTTACTCCACAAGAAGACAGACTTTTAAAGTTACTTGACAACTACGATGGCCATGTTAACATGTTACTTGGCTGACTGAATATAATGTAACCAATTTTAAAACACATGTATGAATGCATATTAATAGGCTACCTGGAACTTAGTAGACAGTGTGTGGGAACTCAATCTTTTCTTGAATAATTGTCACTAAAAATAACAATCCGGTGCTGTAAGCAGAATCAAAATGCTGAATGTGCTTTCTTCTCATCTCGCAGGTCTACTACTGGAGAGACAGCAGCCAGCTGAGGTGGCTGAGGGTCAACAGAGGGATGAAGTCTCAAGTATTTCCAAACAATGATCCAGAGCCTTCTGGGGTCGTCACTGACCTCATCCCCTATAGCAACTACAAGATGTATATAGTGGTGGCAAACAATCGATATGAAGGGCCGCCCAGTAATAATATACACTTCTCAACACCTGAAGGAGGTAAGAAAAGTACTTCTACTACAAGGTACGACTTGACTCTACTTGGTCTTGGTACTCCATCAACATAAACAGAACAGATGGTCATAGCAACGCTATTTCATCTTTGGTCTTAAAAAGTTGTAGCGTTTATTCATTGACAAACTCAAACCTACACTGTACATCTACTGCCAGATTGACAACTTAAATGCTCACCTTTTCCTCTGCTCCCCTGCATGATCTGTGACTTTCTGCTGCTCACTCACTACGCACACAAAAAGAAGTCATACTACTTTTATAAGACAGGATCAGAGAGGATGGTGTTCTTGATACAGATGCTCTTTATCAATAGACCATGATGTGGTTCTGCAGGCTGCCATTTTTGAGTAAATAAAAAAATTGCGGTCGCCATTGATGGTAACATGGCTATTTAAAAATGTCTTGTTCTTGACTTGCTGTCAACCCATCAAAGTCTTGGTCTTGTCTCAGTCTCGATACACACTTTTGGTCTTGACTTGATCTCTGTTTATGTGGTCTTGACTACAAGACTGCTAGGTTCCAGGTCCATGCACTATCCGTAATGGAAAACAAAAAAAAAAAAAAAAAGCAAGTAGAGTCGAGTTGAGCCGTACCATGCAGTGAAAATGCAGCTTAATTTACCATCCAAGGAACAAGAGAACATCTGCGTCCTCTACCAAGCTCAAGCAATTCACAAATTAATGTTTATTTCCGAAGCATATTTATGTGTCTTATCTCCTGCTGTGTTTTTGTCTGCAGTACCATCTGCTCCCACATCCTTCAGGATCCAACAGCGACATCTGGACAGTATTTATGTCGACTGGGACCTGCCAGCAGAACCCAACGGTATCATTACCGGATATTCCCTCAAGTACCAGACAGGTACGCCGACACAACATCTGAAACACTCTCAAGCGGCTCTGGAGATTTTTCTGTCTTCACAGTCTACACTTTTGAAGCATAGTGTAGTATTCTGCAGTCCACTGCAGAGGAGAAACAGCCAAGTTTTAATGACGGAAAAGGAAACGGTTTATTTCTGTGAAGCTGGTAAAGATTTCCGCAGGACACTCAAGTCCACATCCCAATAGTACATAATAACCCACTTAAATATGCACTCAAAAACCAAAATACCACTGAGGTATGTTCTCGAGAGGGTAATGAACACTTGTGTAAGCACTCCCCAACAGGTAAGGTACTTAATAGCTCAGTTGTGTGCACTCAACCAGCATCAAGAGTCCTCCAAACACACTAAAATTTCCACTCTCTCCACAGTGAATGCCACCAGGGGAGAGGAGCTGCGAGTGGAGGAGTTGCCTCCAAATGTAACAAGTTTCTCAATCCGGCGATTCGATCGCTACACTCGATACAGATTCTCCGTGGCGGCACGAACTGCACTCGGGATAGGGGAATGGACACGGAGGAGTCACCCCACTATACCACTGAAAGTAATTTACAACTTTCTACATGCATTAACACACTGGGCGGTCTACAATATACACACTTTGAAGTGCTGAGTGGATGTAGACTTTTATGATGTGTGCATTTACATGTGTGTGTGCGCACATGTTTGTGTGTATCTCAGTTTATGCTCAGGACCAGGTGGACATCTCCACGCAGGGCTGGTTCATCGGGATTATGTGTGCTGTGGCTCTCATCGTGCTCATCCTGCTCATAGTCTGTTTCATCAAGAGGAGCCGAGGGGGGAAATACCCAGGTACAGTGGTGATTCCACATATTCTATGGTGTCTTATAACACCACACTGTATCTCTTATAACAGCATGGTGTGTTTTAATTTCAGTACGGGAAAAGAAAGACATTTCATTGGAGCCGGTGGATGACAAAGATCAGGAGGGATCATTTGACTACCGGTAAGAAAGTGCAAATTTGATTGCAACCGCCAGACAAAATGTGAATTTTAGCACATTTGATCGTCAAGTTCTGAGACTGTGTGGCCTTATAGCAAACAGTTTTACAAAATCCTGTTTTAGGTTTCCAATGTATGTTCATCATGTCCTAGTATTTACATAATTACATGGTAATAATACTCAACAATGAATTGATCATTTTGTTTACCGTAACACTGTACAGCACTATCATTGTTAGAAACTATAACAGTAGCCATTAATTACATCCATTTGCTCTGTAGCTGTGCACTGCATCAGCATTCTGTTTGTTGAATTAAAGCTGCTCTGTGGAGTCAACTTGTAAACAACCAAATTTCATGTTTACATTCAGTTTACAATCATTAATACCAAGTTCATGCTACAAGATTTTAGCTCTAATTTTCCACTCGATAACAGTTTTTGCAGATCAGAAGCGAACTGGTGATTATCGCTATGTGAGAAGTATTCAAACACCTGGGAGGAGGAACATCTATCATGTCACATGCATTTGCACAATACAAACAAAATGGAAACTCACTCATAAAAACATTGCTCCATAGCGCTACTAGTGATCAAAAACTCCACAGACTGACTTTAATTTTGATGAAATTTTATCATGCTGCACAGGTACAAATCAAATCTGGTTAAAGTATTTATGGCCTTATTTACGTTAACTTTTTTTTTAATCATATTTAAATTATTTTCTGTTTTTTTTTCTATTTACCCTACCTTTTCTATCTAAACCTTTATTTCTCCCAAAACCTCAACCCTGTTCTTTTCTTTCCCAACTGAACCACTCAAGGTCTCTTGAAAGGTATGAAAAGACTAAATATTGACACATTGACACTATTGACTGTTAAACTGTACAATCCTGCACAGGTTGTTTTTTATTAATTTGTTTATACAGTTCAGATGTTTGGAGCTATAAATAATTTATTCAGCATCATACTGGAACTGAAGCATTTTATGAATGGTTGATCACATAAAATAATCTATCCTGTCATACAAGCGTTGATCTCACGCAAACTGTTTTCATATTTTAGGATAGCACGTGTCTCCACTCTGCCTTACCCCCGACGGTATGTACATGTACATTTTGAGCGTCTTGATACATCAGATTAAACTCCATCCTTTCTGTCTTCTAATGCTGACATAATGTACCTCCATTATCCAAATTTTTAAAATTATTTTGTAGAGAGGAGGAAAGAGGGCTTCAGAGAGGCCAGCCATCTATGGAGGCAATGATGAAGCGATCAGACAGTGACGACAGTCTGGTGGACTATGGTGAAGGAGGAGAGATACCGTTCAATGAAGACGGCTCGTTTATTGGCCAGTACACCGGAACCAGGAGAGATGTCAGGGAGCTGGACTTTGGTGGAAGTCTGGAGCTCCACTCTCCAATGAATACTATCTACTCCCTGGCATAAAACTCTAAATTGCCTGCTTGACTTCAGGTCAGCTATTTGTGATGTGACTATACCATGCTTGTACCCTCCACCTTGAATTAAGAACTTGTGGTTTGTCTGCAGGAGGGAACATCAGGGGCCAGAGGTGCCGTTACCCTCTGAGCCCTTACAGGCAAAACAACTTTCATGCATTAAAGAAGAAAATGGTGAAATAGTTGGGACAATACTAGGGATGAGATGCTTATTCATCTGATGAAAGGCAAGTGTTACCATTTGTGTTTCGTATTTCATTTCCTGTAAATAAAAATGCTGTGTGTTTGTGTGCCTGCGTATGCATGAGTACACGTACATGTTCAATTATCCTGTCAATGGAGAGAAACTGCACATCAGACAAGACAGAAGTGGATCAGTTTATCATGTTGATAAAAGCAGTTGCAAGGACCGACTTAACTGCTGTTATGACATCTTTTTCTTTCAGCTAATTCCAATAATGAGATTTGCGTTATTTTTGCATGTTGGCTGTTTGAAATAAGGGCTTCACACCATACTTTATGATCAGGGGAGCCACAGTGTAATCCCTGAACTTCAATTGCCTCCTCTTTGTTGTATACACAGAGAAGAGTACAGTGTGCAATGTTGAAGGTACAATGTGAGAGTATAAAAGTGTTGGTGATAAGTGAGAGATAATAAAATATCTCCAGGACTAAGATTCGTCTGCACAGTCAGTTCGCAAATTGTGCTCTGATGGGAGCAAAGAGGGCAAACCATTTGGGGAATCAGTAAGAAGCCATAAACCAGCTGTAAAATCAGAAATCTCTCATGTATTTCTATGAACTCGCCTTACCAGTTTTCCTATTTCGCTCACTCTTGAGATGTATAGAAATTATTAATCTTGATGTAACAGCTTTAGTTGTGTTTGACCCCTAACGTCATCTGTGTATTACCACAGTCATGTCCTAAATGTAAATAAAGTGGAAATATTTATTTCTAATATGTTTAATATGACTCTGAATGTTGAATTCAGCGGTTTTGTTTCCTTGTTTTAAAGGGGGTTTTTATTATTCATTGAATAGATAATTCTTAGAATTAGTTTGTATCCATTTGCAGGTGTCTGGGTTTTTAGCCATCAGGACAGTTCTGACAATGTGTTTGAATCACAGAATAATACACATATTAATTCAATTTTCAACCCGTCAAAAACAAGTCCAAAAAAGTTGGGTAAAACATAAACAAATACAGACTGCAATGATTTGATGCAATTTTGGGGAAAGTGGTAATTGTGTAATGCTAAAAAAAACACCTGTTTGGAACATTCCACAGGTAAACATCTACTAATGCAAGTTAAGACTCTACCATGCAAAGTGAAAGCAAGAAACACTGCCGACTTCTCTGGGCCCGAGCTCATCTGAGAGGGACTGATGCAAAGTGGGAAAATGTGTTTCGGCCAGACAGCTCCACATTTCACATCTTTTTCCAGGGACATTCCTGCTTATATCAGCAAGACAATGCAAAGGCACCATTCTGCATGTGTTGCAAAAGTGTGGCTTTGTAGTGTCTCCCATTAAAAATGTGTGGTGCATTATGAGGCACAAAATACAACAATGGAGAATGCTGAGTGCCTGAAGTCGCATATCAATATCGACAATTAGTGTGCACACTTCCAGAGTGTTTACTGAGTATAAGCAGAGAAAAGGTGATGTATCACACTGCTAAACATGCCCCTGTCCAGACTTTTTTGGGAAGTGGCTTCGGAAAGAAACAAGGGGAAACAGCTGGTCTGGCTCTACCCAAAGGTAACAAAAATCACCTACCAGCTCCTGTAAAGCTCTTCAAATTATAAGTTATATCACATTAGTTTAATCCATACAAATGCAAGTGTAATGATAATGACATTATGGTAATGACATCTCACTGTTTTAAAGACAGTAACTTTCTGGAGTGTCTGCTGGTTGCCTGGCAACTGATTCTGTTTCCCTCTGTTTCAAGTCTGTGCTAAGCTAAATTAGCTGGCCGTCAGCTGTAACTTTAAAGTTACCATAAACATGAGCGGCATCAATCATCTCTTATCAGTTTTGTTGCACTATTCCTTGAACTGTTGCTGCATCAATTGGTCTTTCAGGCAGCATAAACCTAAAACCTAAAAAATGCATCCATCTTATTGAACTCTGGCGATACGCTGCTGCACAAGACAACTCATACTGCAGTTACGTCATCAACGATTATCCGGCTTAATGGAAAAGGACATCTTATCTAATAGCCTTTCTAGTTTATCAGGCCACTGATATGGTACCAAGTCTCCGATATTGTTGAACTGAACACTACGTTTAGGTTTTATTGTTGGGCCCCCCTTATTACAGGAATGAATGATAAAATCATTAGGCACAGATTAACATTTACAAGGCTTTGCCTTTGAGGAGTTAGTAAATGCAGAGTCTGCAGGAACTCAAGACGTGCCCAGAGCAATTCTATTCAAGACTAAGATAACCCATCATATAAATCAATATTCAGGAGCACTGCCGCCCATCTATTAGTATTCATTCATCTTATTTTGTATATGGGTGTAATGCTTATAATCCTGAGCATGAAAATTAAAAGTCGGTGAGAAAAAAATTAATTATAATTTTTAAACATTTCAGCCTTCGACTAAGCCCCACCTCCAACAGCAACTGTCCAATCATAGCTTAGCAACCGTAACTAAAGCTGACAAACTTTCAATTTCTGAGGCTCTGAAAAGAGTGATACTCTTCTCTGTAGTCTCTCACAAACGTAAAACACAAGTGCATATGTGCAGTGAATGGATTAAATTCTGTCTTCATCTGCTCTAACATAAGCTACGAATGTTAGCATGTCCGGCTAACTAACATTAGCTTACTAAGTTAGCTGCAGTAACTTTACCTCCAGCCAAACTTGTTAGATACCACTACACCTGCATTTGTTTTGTGGGGCAGGATGTGGGCCGGTGCAGAATCAAAGTGGGTCAACAATGATGCATCTCACTCTGGCTCACTGTCTCAGGTCTAAGCCCAGTTAGCTTAGCTTTTTTCCCCACCTGTCTTCCATAATCGCGGTCCGGCTCGTCTGGCTCAGTGACTTGTCTCCAAGTCCACTGCACCAACCTAATTCCTGCGCTTCCTTTTCCCACGTTAGAGAGTAATACATAAGTGTATTTCTGTCATTATAATGTAGCTATACCTGCCGTATTTCACGATCTGACCAATGTTTGCTGAGATGTAAGCTAGCTTTAGCCTCAGTCTTTTAGCATCAACGTTACACCATGTGTGCAGCTGTCAGGTAGCCTACTTACATTTGCTCTTTCACAGTGTTCTTGATTTAAAACGTGTCAGATGGAAACATTAAAACTTGGGATGTTCCTGGCGACTTGATTAAACGCAAAATTTAATTTAGACTAGTCGACCAGTCTAACACTAAGAAAACGGTCAGAAAGCAGTTAAATTGAGCAGAATTTATTCATTTATAATGTTAAACACTGTCCGAAAAATACCATGCCTGTTAAGAGCCACTAAAATATTGATAAATAGTTTAAACAACTAGTATTTCTGGTGCCGAACTAGCGAGGGAGGGGATGTTTAATCGTATAGTCGACTAATTGCGCGCATCCCTAATTAAAACGTCAATTGGAGACAGACTTTTCGTACCGAGTCAAGGACTTAGCAGTAGCTTAAATCAGCCAGCTACACTTATAAAGTCTGCTTGTGAGTCATTATTTTAGCCCACAAAATCCACTGTCATCAGCTAGGAATGAGAAGCTTTTGTATACGTCTCTAAGACCTCATGTTTCAACAATTACTCCCAATTTAAATGTTATATCTGCCACTGTTATAACTGTAAACCGCATAAATGCAGTGCGAGAAAGGAAAGTTTGGCCGCCTGAGCAACAGTAACTAAGGAGGGCGGGGTTTAAGCGAAGGGTCAATTGGTCTGTTGATCTGACGAATTCACCAATATGATTTTTTCACAGTTGTATGACATTTCATAGATGAACTGATTAACTGAGAAAATAGTTTTAATTGATAATGAACATGATTGTTAGTTGTAGCTGACTATATTTTAAGCTTTATATATGGATGTCAAAAAGCCTGAAAACGACATTGGACAACTCCAAAATGAGTTCAGCTCAAGTTCAACACAAGACAAAAGAAGATTTTTCTACAACAGCTGTAAGCTGCAGGACCCGTAACCATAAAAATGTAAAATATAAAACATATTCATCTTAATCAGAATAAGAATCAGGTTTTTTGACAAGTAGGTTTACTTATGCAAAGATTTTTTTCTTGGTGTTTTGGTGCATAACAATAAACCTTGTAAGTAGAAAAATATAAAGATTAAAAAATAAAAATATTACAAAAAAATATTACAAAAATATTACAAAATGCATTTACATGAAAGAGCTGTACAACTCTGTGCAGGAATGTGCACAAGTTCACAGTATGCAGGATGAGAATATTTGAAATGACATTAGTTTACTTTAACATGTATGTGTTTATGGGAGGGTAGGGACTCAAAGGCTACTTTATGTTATGTCTTGGGTACGTGCCATGGAACTCATACTAGTTATATAACAAACAATACATTGATTCATACATTTATCAAGATAATTTTATCTGCATGAATTGGCCAGCTGTCCAGATCTGAGTGTCATTACAGTGGCAAGTTTACATAACCTCACCTGCTCTGCTCCAGATTTATCTGGCAATAAAAACAGATATGTCACCTCTGAGAGCTCATTGCTGTCTAATATGACCAGTTGCACATTAATAATTATCTTCTTCTGAAGCCATTACCTCACTGCCATGCAACCTTTGTCCCTGTCTTATCATGTCTATAAGAAGGACCCCCAGGTGGATCATAGGTGCACCCAGTCAGTCATCCAGGAGGAGGTAAGTCATCAGCACACAGAGGTTTTAACTAACATTTTATAATGTTTTATAATGTTCAACGTTACTACAGATAACACAGACTATATAACTGACTGCTGTTTAAACTATAATGCAGTAATTTAAAATAGAAATAAAAATTAATGACACACAGGCATTTTATTGTTACAGGTCACTGAGAGGAAGTGACTCAGTTGATACAACATGGCTCGATTAACAATTTTGGCAGGTAAGTTACATTCTTTTAGCTGTTAATTCATTGACAGGCAGTGATCTCATGAAAAAAAAATTAAATTAAATATCTTTTTTTTTTTAGGACTGTCCCTTTTGCTGTGTCTTCAGGCAGGTATGTATTCATTATTTAACTTCAGCTTCACGTTATTTGCTTCCTAACCACAGTGACCCAAAACAGAAATTTAATTCTTACAATTTCTCAACTCTCCTAAAGTGTCTTCTACAAAACTGGTGTGCTACTTCACCAACTGGTCCCAGTACAGACCAGGTGTTGGCAAATTTCTGCCCGCCAATGTGGACCCCTTCCTCTGCACACATCTGATCTACGCCTTTTCAGTAATCAACCACGCTAACGAGCTGACAACCTACGAGTGGAATGATGATGTTCTCTATAAATCCTTCAATGGGCTCAAGAATAGGTGAGTTCTTTCTGCCTGCAGTCATTTCCAGTCATTTTACAATTAATCACATTAGGGGTAAAAATAAAGCTGGACGTTTTAGTGTGAAGAAACTGACAGAGGGATGGGACTGAGAGACAAGGGTGCAATTACAAATACGTCTTCAATTCAGCTCCACGGACAGTTCTGGGAATTTATCATTACACAGCACAGTTAGCGGAGCAGTTAGTTAGACTACTGATAATTCAGAGCAGCGGTCGAGGCCAAAGATTCAAACTTTTACAAACCTCAAGCAGATAAAAGTATCAATGAGTCAGGCAGATTAGACTAACATATTCAACTAAACAACCCCTCTGACCCTGTACTCTCTCTGCCACAAGAGGATGGAGAGGTGGGGGCGGCCAATTAACAAGGGGGTTTGTATTTTAGTTATGTTGCTAACAAGGGAGATGGCATCCTCTCTCACTTCACCTACTGAAGGAGATTATGAACCACTTGATTAATTAAGTATATTCCATTACTGTCCTGTGAAATCCTTCATTTCTTTAATCTTTGAAATTTTGTTTTGTATATTTGTATATTTTTTCTAATCCTTATTTTTTACCTTTACTAAAATTAGTGCACATTCACCTTTTAGCAGGCACAGAATACATGACCCCTGCTTTTCACTTCACATATTGAAAACATGAGCCTGTGACAAACAAATCCTTGAACTTCCACTTCATTGCATTTCAGAGGCGAATAAAAAATATTCTTCACTCCACTATTTTTAACACGCAGCTACCTGTATAGTTACTTTACAGCTTAACGTTTAACATTGACAAGCTGTGTTCAATTGATAAAACTTGTATTATTCTGTATTTAACTACTCAAATGTATATAAAGCTCCCAATTGACCAGCTTTGATATTAAATTATTTATTTATGTATTATTTTACCTTTATTTAACCAGGCAAGTCATTAAGAACAAATTCTTATTCACAGTGAGTGACCTGGCAAAAGGCAAAAACCTCTTGAGAAAATGCTCTGTATATTTGAATGCATCAATAGAAATAGTACAATAACGCATACTGTAATAAAATAAGATTGACAGGGGCATTATGATGCATAGTAAGTACTTTTCATTTACTTTTCACTGTTGTGATATCACTTCAGTCCCGTGTATGTCCCTTCATTAATATAATTAATTAATCTATATATGTGAAAGAGGGAAACAATATCAAAAGAACCATACAAACCACACTCAAGAAGAATAAAGAGGGGAAAGGGTCAAAAGCAGGGTGGGGAAAGCAGTAAGTAAATAAATACCGTTTATACAAAACTCAAAAAAATGCTTTTAAGGGGGGACTGAGCTTAAATATAGGTATGGGATTAGAGTTTAAAAAAAGGAGTAACATTTTGAATGCAGGACATTTACTTGGGATGGAATATATTTACATTACTGGATTGCTACTGTATGTTTACAGCACTAAAGTAAAATAAAATGAAGGTTTTAAGTATTTGTAAATCTATATGTTTTTGCACAAATCCTGCACAGAAACCCTGAGCTGAAGACTCTGTTGGCTGTTGGTGGCTGGAACTTTGGAAGCTCACAGTGAGTCCACAAGATTCAACAGCAAAGAATCACGAGGCTGTTGTATTAAATTATTTCATAACATTGTGAATTATCAGCAGCCATAAGTTGTTTTTTCATGTTTACAGGTTTACCATCATGGTTTCATCACCTGCCAACCGTCAGAGATTCATCCAGTCTTCTATCAGATTCTTAAGACTGCATGGCTTTGACGGGCTGGACCTGGACTGGGAGTATCCTGGAGCACGAGGAAGCCCACCAGAGGACAAGCAGAGGTTCACAATCCTCTGCAAGGTCAGTTTGGAAATCTACGCCTCCCCCTATTGAGCAGCATTGACAGATTCCTACAGGATGTCAATACTAACACAGCATCCTAATTTGAGATATGACAGCAACATCATACACATGATTATGCTCAGTTATTTCCCTCTTACATTTAGGAATTGCTCGCTGCCTTTGAAAAAGAAGCCGCTGAGACCAGACAGCCACGACTGCTGCTCACAGCTGCAGTGGCTGCTGGGAAGGGAAACATCGACAATGGATATGAGATTGCTGAGGTCACAAAGTGAGTTCTTGTGACACAAAGTCATTGAAGTTTGAAGTTGCAAAAAAAAAGTTTTTTAAGTTCTTTTTTTAATATCTTGCTTGTCTTACAGGATCTTCGACTTTGTGAATGTCATGACCTATGACTTCCACGGAGCGTGGGACCCGTTCACTGGTCACAACAGCCCTCTGTATCGCAGCTCTTTCGATCAGGGAGACAACATCTACTACAATATAGTGAGCAAAACCCCCACCAAAATTAATCTTCAAAACCCAAAATGCTGACTACCTAACACGTGTATGTTTTTAAAATCAGGATTTTGCCATAAAATACTGGAGAGACCAAGGAGCTCCTCTTGAAAAGCTCTTGCTCGGTTTTGCCACATATGGACGCACATTTCGCACATCATCAGCAGCTAACGGTGTTGGAGCAGCAGCCAGCGGAGCAGCCTCTGCTGGGCCCTACACCCGTGAAGCCGGGTTCTGGTCCTACTACGAGGTCAGTGAAGGTTCAACACGAGAATATACAGATGTAACGCTCATGCACGACTGGCGGAAATAATAAGACTAATAATAGAGACATATTTCAAACTGAGACATCACAAATCATGTCGATTTTCTTCCATTTCAACAGGTTTGCACTTTCCTCCAAGGAGCCAGTCTCAACTGGATTGATGAGCAAATGGTGCCATATGCCACCAAGGGAAATGAATGGGTCGGATTTGATAACAAGCAGAGCTTTGAAATCAAGGTAATAAATAACATATTAACCTTTACATCTATGTGTATGGAGATAATGAGACAAAAGTACAAAAGTACAAAAGACAATGAGACAAAAGTAATCTGTCACTGTCACTATCTAAGCACTGTCACTGCTCATAGTTCATCACAATGAAGCTGAACAGTAAGCACAACAGTTTCTAATACCTTAGACTGAGCAGAAGGTGGCACTGCAGCTATTACAGCAGCTTTATTCATCATTCAAAGAGTTATTTAACTGTCCTGGAAAAATAATCCAGTCTCAATAATGTGTTGTGAATATAGTAGATATAATTTAAATCACAGCTGTCACACAGCTGGTGTAGGAAATCCCAACCAGGTGCACGAATTTTAGATATATTTAGTTTTCTCAGAATTCTGACTTGGAATTCAGAACTGAAATATACTGAAATTTTCACATGTGACCCTAATCCGTCTTCCATCGGGAACTATTGCACTTCTGAATGAAAACAAAAATGCTTTTTTTTTTTTATTCAGTTCATCTTAAATACTTGAGAGAGGTCTTAGAATGTGTATAAAACAATCCCTAATGCTTGTGTTTGGTTATATGTATTTAAACAACAAAACTCCTTATGACTAATATTTTACAGACACAGTATCTGAAAGATAACAAGTTTGGAGGAGCCTTCATCTGGGCTCTAGATCTGGATGACTTTGCCGGAACATTCTGTGGACAGGGAAACTATCCCCTCATCAGCCATCTGCGCGCTCTCCTGAATTCAGGTAAACAGAAATTAGACCTAAACGCTGTACAGGATGTAAAAATGTCATCATCTCAACCTACAAGTAAGATCATCCTTGCATAATCTCATGAATGTAAATATATTTTCTCTTGCTAGATCTTCCACCACTCCCTGTTGTAACCACAAAGCCACCAGTGGTCACTACGAACCGGCCTAATCCGGGCACCACCACAAACCGTCCTGGCCCCCCCAACGTTACAACTGCTGCTCCTTCTCATACAACAACCACTGCTAAAACTACCACCGCAGGCGGTTCTGGAGCCAATTTCTGTTCTGGGAAGGCTGACGGCCTCTACAAAAATGAAAGGGATGGCAACACCTTTTATCAGTGCGTCTATGGTCGCACGTACCTCCAGAGATGTCCAGTTAATCTTGTTTTCAATGAGGGATGCAAGTGCTGCAAGTGGGCTTAAATAAATATTTTCTTCATGTAACGAAATACTGTCTTTTACTTTTAGAATGTTTCTTTTTATGTAAAATGTAATGTACTATTCAAATTAATGTATAAATACAATTTTTCTTCTGTGGTTCTGACATGAAACATAAAAAGATGACTTCACTTAGCTGCTTTTGCATGTCAAGTTATTTTTTAGATTAACGCTCTCCAACACAAAACAAGTTTTTGTTACTATATTAGACACACTATAGGCTTTTATATGCCTGTTTGGCTTGAAGAGCATGATTCATTTTCTAGCAGGACAATGAACCTGAACATGCACTGAAGCTCTGGCAGGTCTGTCTGAAGTCCAAAGAAGAACTAAATGTGTTGACGTTCCCCTGTCATTTCACCGTAAGGCTGCTAAACCTCTCTGGGAACATCAGAAAATGGAAAAGGTAAAAAATACTGGAACATCAGAAGACAATTACCGCAGGGTTTTAAGAATGCAGGTATAGTATGGATTGACACCTTTTGAAAAGAAAAATTGTAGAAGTGATGCCAATTAAAGCAACATGGATTTAGTGTAAATGTCAGACAGACCAACTCGCTGGGAGGGGACAGGCAATTGAGACCCTTGGTGCCACAGAAGTGCCATCTTGGTGGACGCAAGGGTGGCCCAATGAGCAAGATGTGATGAGGTGCCCTCTAGGGTGTCCTTCCAGTAGATTAAATGTGATAAACTGCCCTTTAGGATGGTCCAGTGTGCAAGACAATGTTATAAAATGCCCTCTCGGGTGTCCTTCCAGTGGCAACACATGATAGAGTGCCCTTGATTGTCCCCTTCAAGTGGACAAAACATGCTGAAGAGCCCTCAAAGGTGCCCTTCTAGTGGATTAACTATACAGTACGGTTCCATATACCATTATGCATACATCTGGTGCCCTTTTAAATTTTCTTCCACCCCTGCCCCTCAAACAGCCATAGTCTGCCACTAGAACAACTATTTAGAAATATTGACAGAATGAGTTTTAGGAAGTCGACTGTATAGATTACAAAAGGTCACTCACAGGTTGTTTGTAACTATACAGTCTCTGGAGATCCTGTGTTTTATGCATCCAGACAGACTTCTTCAAACAACAGAACATTTTCCTTGTGAGCTCAAATGTCTTTTACCAGCTTCTGTTATTTGACTTACATGAATGAAGCAACAGCTTGGTGTCGTAACCTTTGGGTCAAACAACTTGTTCTTGGCTAATAATTATCACGGTTTGTTTACTTTCTCATTGGTAAAAGCCAGCTATTCACTGCTCTATTTTTGACATGACAACAGCTCATCCAAGTACAAGCACCATGACCAAGCTATTTCTAATTGCAGGTAAGGCATAACCAAAAGCATGAAATTATTTTCTTGTTATCTGTTGTCACTGCTGCCAAGTTCTTGCTCATGCTGGGAGCTGCTGGGTGTCTGTAAATATTATGAAGAATACAGTCTGGACATGCTCCATATGAAAAATGCCCTGAGATAACTTCTGTTATGATTAGGCGCTATATAAATAAAATTGATTTGACTGTTTTTATCTAATATTTACCAACTAATTTTTTACCTTTAAAGGTATCTGTCTTTCCTTGGCAGTTTGGGTGAGTTCCTTAGTTACATTAATAATTCATATGAGACAGTCTTAGTAGCAACTGATCAACGTTTCAATTGTGAAATGTCTTGTCACTCATTATTCCTCAAATATTAATGAAAACAATTTCTGTTCTTTGACATTTAGTCTCATCTTCCAGACTGGTGTGTTATTTCACTAACTGGTCCCAGTACCGACCTGGCAATGGGAAGTTTATGCCTCAAAATGTTGATCCAAACCTGTGCACCCACCTGATTTATGCCTTTTCTGGCATTAACGAAGCAAATGAGTTGGTCACCATAGAATGGAACGACGAGCAACTGTATAGCTCCTTTAATGGACTAAAAGAGAGGTCAGTCCAGAATTTTCTAGCATTGTCTCTGTTAAAACGAAACTGAAAAATAATCATAACTGCGAGCTTAATTCTTATATTCCCACAGGAATCCAAATCTAAAAACACTGTTGGCAGTCGGAGGTTGGAACTTTGGAACACAAAAGTGAGACGTTTGGCATATAACAATCAAAGATCTTTGTATTTTATATATTTCTTCTTGAGAGCACCTTTCTTTCCCAAATGCCATCCAGATTCACTACAATGGTGTCAACACAAGCCAACAGAAATACGTTTATCCAGTCTTCTATCAAACTACTAAGAAAATTTAGTTTTGATGGACTCGATCTGGACTGGGAATACCCCGCTGCCAGAGGAAGCCCTCTAGAGGACAAGCAAAAATTCACGCTGTTATGCAAGGTCAGATCTAAAATGACTGTTCTGGTGTTCAACCAATGTTTAACATGACTGGTGAAGTGACTTTCCCATGATTCGACGGTGTACAGGAACTCCTAGAAGCCTATACGGCTGAGGGAACATCAACTGGTCGGCCAAGATTAATGATCTCTGCCGCTGTATCTGCTGGGAAAGGAACCATTGATGCTGGTTATGAAATCGCAGAGATTGCAAAGTACAAAAAAATATTACTCTCCACATTATCCCCATGATTATCTGTCATCATGTTTTGATTAACCTGATCTAAAATGCTTTTTATCAGGTACGTGGACTTTATTAACGTGATGACTTATGACTTTCATGGCACCTGGGAGACAAAGACAGGACATAATAGCCCCTTATACAAGGGATCCCAAGACATCGGGGATCATGCTTACTTAAACACTGTGAGTACGGGGATCTTTTTTTCTTTTATCTAATGCCAACTCTTTCTGTTTCTCTCTCGGTAAGCGTATTTTAAATTTGAACGTACAAAAACCTGAGTAGAAACACAGGAAATTAAGAAAAAACTTTCCATGCTTTGCTGTGGTGAAAAAGTTGGTGGATCGATAAATGCAAAATGTGACAGAACGACTTAATCATCCACTGAAGCTTCACTGGATAGGCGTAAAAATGGCGGAAGACGACACTAGAGACCATCTTGCGATGGATCACCACCAGCATACAGACATAAACACCTGCCAAAGTGCTCAAAATTGCCTCTGTAGTAGTTCCCGCTACAGTCGATGTCTCCAGGACCCCATTTTGCCACAATCACACACACAGACTCACAAAGAGAAATTTTACCTCATGTCGATACACTGAATGACTGAAACTGGGAGACAGTAATCTGTGACTTCAAAGCAATGTGATCCCAGGGTGTAAAGTGGTGCCCTACTTCCTACCACCTGACCTCTGGCGCCCTTACTCTGACCACATCCATCTTCAAACTCATCCTTTCGTTTGATCTCAGCTACAAACGTGTAAAGTTTCGTGACTGCAACTTGCACGGTTGTGATGCTATTCTGTTGACAGAATCTGTCCACAGACATCTAAACCCATGGCACAGTACTGAAAAACCACTTCTGTGGTAGTTCCCGCTAGAGTGAGTGTCTTCAGAACCACATTTCACCATGATGCACACATAAACACACAGACTCACAAGGAGAAAACAATACCAGCCACATTTCCATCTGCTTTTTCTCCATTTGAAGTCTAACTGCCGCACTTTTAATTACGTTATTGCAGTGTCTTCTTCTGTATTGGCATGATGGCACCATCAACTGTTCATCTTTTGATATTTGCATAAAAGTAATGGATGGAAACAGGCATTTATTTATATTTTCTTTTGCTTTTTTCTGAAAATTCAGTTACAATATACATTACATTTGAAATGTGTTTGTGTATCTCTTTTCATTCACATTTCAGGACTTTGCCATGAGGTATTGGCGGGACAAGGGCACTCCTGTAGAAAAATTAAATATGGGTTTTGCTACATATGGGAGAACATTTCGACTGTCAACTCAATCCAGTCAGGTTGGAGCACCAGCCAGTGGTCCTGCTTCTGCAGGTGCTTTTACCAGGGAGGCCGGCTTCTGGTCTTATTATGAGGTAAAAGCGATAACAATTCATGGACTATTACTCTATGTTTTATGAGTAACTCTGTTATTGATAAATATAAAAAGTTATTTTATTATAAAGCCATTACAGAGAGACTTTATGCACTGGTTTAACATTTGAAATTGAACTCTTTTTTCAGATTTGCACTTTTCTTCAAGGAGCCACTGTCCACTTGATTGAGGACCAGAAAGTTCCATATGCCGTCAAACAAAATGAGTGGGTTGGATATGACAACAAAGACAGTTTTGAGACCAAGGTAGTCATGTGTTTCTATTAAAATGCTGCTCAATTCTTCTACCAGATGCTGTCTACCAGTTAAGTTAAAAACAGTGTTAAAGTACATGCATTGTTGTTGAAGTGTTTGTATTGTTAATTATTCAGGTCCGTTACCTACAAGACAACCGGTTTGGAGGAGCTTTTATCTGGGCTCTGGATCTGGATGACTTTAACGGACAGTTCTGTGGACAGGGAAACTACCCCCTCATCAGCTATCTCCGCACACTTTTAGCTTCAGGTAAGTAGGAATTATATTTTCTTTTATAATCCACAGAGCGTTAATCTCTTGACTTTTGTTAACTTTGATTGCACAGACTGCTAACAAGTTACCATTATTTCTACAGATCTTCCTCCTCTTCCCACTCCAAATCCAGTGACCCCACCTACAAACAAAGAACAGCCACACACCACATCTCGTCCCAGACACATCACACCAACTCCCAGACCTACAATCCCTACTTCATCCAAAACCCCAGACAACAACTTCTGTGCAACAAAGATTGGTGGGGTTTACGCCAAACCTGACACCCCTGGTTCCTTTTACAATTGTGCCAACGGCATCACCTGGATCCAAAACTGCCCTGCTAATTTGGTCTTTCGAGAAAGCTGCCATTGCTGTGACTGGCCTTAAAAGCTTGCACATCATTTTACATTCCACAAGCTCCGATATCTCTAATTATTGAGCAAAACCATTGCTGTTGATTTACAATTTTATGATTGTGTTTTGTGTTAAGCTCATTAAACAATGGGAATGTAGTAATTCTGAGAAGATACTTTTTTTAAATTTAAATTGATTACTTTAAATGATCAGTGTGTAGGATTTAGTGGCATCTATCTAACACCTCCAGAAACTACGATGACTGTGAAACTTGGTTTGTCCAGTCTGGGATACGTAAAAACATGTCAATGCAACATGGCAGCCACCATGGAAGAGCACCTGCATCCTCTTTATATATAAACGGCTCATTTATAGGTAATAACAACACAACAGTTCTCATTTTTAGGTGACTATACACTGATGAAAACATACTTACAAATATTATATTTAATTTCTACTATATTTCACCAATACATATCTATAAATCCTACACACTGAAAACTTCCTGTGAATTACATTTTTTCCCCTAAAAACAGCTAGTTAAACCTTTTCTCATGCATTAAGCAAATAATGGAAATCCTTACAAAAGTATTGGCTTCTAGACATCTTTCCATTACACTGCAACATATAGCATACCATATTATATTCTATAGTGTTATAATAATGGTATATAATGTTAATAAAAAGATAGGATTGTTAGGGCTGGGCAATATATCAACATTATATCAGTATCATGATATGAGACTAGACTAGTTTGGCTTTATTGCGGTAAAGTGATGTCATTTTCTGAGCTATTGTTGTATTATTTTCCTTTAGTCATTATAACCACATTACTGATGATTATTAATCAAAAATCTCATTGTGTAAATATTTTGTGAAAGCACCAACAGTCAGCCCTACAATATGGTTGCAGTATCTGGTTAAAAATATCACGATATTTTATTTTGTTCAAATCGCCTAGCCCTAGACATTTTGAATCTCATCAGAGGCCTGAATCGTCATGCCTTACATCTTACCTCTGAGACCTGATGATCTCTTACTTTTAATATAATGTCATATTGAACAATGAGAACAATGTGAATTAATATTCCAAACTTTCATCAGCATTCTTGTAGCCAATAAGGCTATATGATCATAAATGGGCCAATGAAAGCCACGATGAAAAACAAACCACTGCAGCAGGCACAGGTCTGGAAAGAGGATTAAGACCACTGAGCAGCAACAGCACAAGAGCTGGGAGCAATTTAGACAGAAGATTTTGATTAAACGCCTGCTATTGACGGTGCATTAAACATCAACATTTAAAAAGTACCTAATACTCACTCAATAGTAGTTTTCGAGATGAATACTTTCTACTTTTCCTGAAGTATTATTTGTAGCTGAGTAATATTTTAGTAAGGTAACATTCCTCGAACGTGAGTAAACATTTTCAGTACTCTTTCCACCACTGGTTTTAGTTTGATGGGCTTGTGGCTGTAAAACACTTGATGTTAGCATCTGAAGATTTTTTAAATGACATATCAATATCTTATTTTCTCAACAACGTAAAACCGTTTGTCACTCTTCTTTCCTTTCAGTAGCACGGCTGTCCTTATGAAAGGTTAAGCATTTATGTCTTCTTAAGAATGTTGCTTCCCTTTTGTTACAGCTGCACTTCAGTGCTGACAATTGTCTTAAAAATGAGGATTAAAACTGTTATTAATTTAGTCATCTTCACATGCATTGTCTTAGAGGACAGGTGCAGTGTGTGTGGTGTGTGTGTGCCTGTCATGCACTTGGCCTGACGTTCTTGCTACTCTCATAATTAAAAATGAGGCGTGGTTGTATCTGAATTACAAAAAGGAATGCCCTAAATTATACGATAGAAATGTATTTCCTTAATCACACCCAGAGAAGAATGTCCTGAATTACCACTGTGAGGACAGTGTTTCGACTTAGATAATCCCTGCTGCACCTTTGATCTGCTTTTCCCTGGAAACCACACCCGTGCTGAGCCTCCTACACCTTTTTGTCTTAAAATAACAGAAGCTGGAAATGAAAGCGAGAGAGAAAAAGTGACAGAAAGATAAAGGGAAGCAACACACTACTCTTTGTGACCACTGAACACTCTCACCCACAGCTCAGTCCCATCAGGTTAGTGTCAAGTAAACACAAATTAGAACGCAGTGAGTTCGGCACATAATTTGATTAATGCTGCTCCAACTTGTTGATACTTTCATCCATGGACATTTTGTAGATATTTCATGTATTCACTTCCTATAAACTCCTTTTTACATGCACTTACAATAGTTATGTAAAAGGCATACCTTATAACTTGCTTGATTAAACAGTAATTATTCTGCCCGTTCAGTAAAGGCAATACAGAAAAATAAAACAGCAGCTACATTTCATTCCAGTTTATCAACAGAGAGTAAGAACAAAAACTGGGTGTGTGTGTAATTTGTGTACTTGTCTATAAAATTGCTCATAGACATACCTCTTTTAATGATAGTGTTGTTTATTGTCAGTCAATAAATAATTGCTTTCTTTGTCAGTGAACCTTTTGTGTTGGCATGTTCTTGTTGGTTTATTTTTATCCAGTGTGTAGCTGTGCTGTGGCTCAGTTTTGCAGATTCTAGCTTTGTTTTGTGCATGTATTGTTTCTTTGCCTTTGTCAATCAGTGTAATTTGACATACCTTACATAATATCATGACGTTGTTTAAACTAGGGCTGCACCTAACGATTATTTCCATCGTTGATTAATGGACATTTAAAATGGTGATCAGCGTTTCCCAAAGCCCAAGATGACGTCCCCAAATGTTTTGTTTTGTTCACAACTCAAAGCTCGGTTTACTGTCATAGAGGAGTAAAGAAAGCAGAAAATATTCACATGAAAGAAGCTGAAGTCAGAATTTTGACTTTTGTATTAAAAAATAATTCAAACGAATTATTTTACAATTGGTGATTTATTAAATAGTTGACAGCTAATCGATTAATGGCTCCAGCTCTATTTTGCACATATTCATTCATGTCAGGAAGTCTATCAGCGACTGCCAAGGAAATACAGATGAAAACTATCCTTTTGAATGATATGTTGATGTAGTGTTTTTCGTTTTTACTTGTATCAATCAATGCAGCTAACATAACTGTAGACTGGATTCATGGCTGTAACTGTATCGTATGGTGCAGTCCATTACAACAAAACCAAAATTACAGTCTTAAAATATAACACAGAGGTGGGTGTTCTGGTTGTCTAGGGTTTTGGGGATTTTTTTGCTCTAATTTCAAGAAAAACAAATTAAAAATAAGACAGAAATACTGCATTGCTATTGTGGTATATTGGGGAAGTATTTCTACTTTTCTGTTCTCTCGGAACAGTACAGATATAGAGTTTTATGCAAGCAGCTGCAAGCAACTCATAGCTTCCAATGTGAAATAATATTATGATAAAAACAAAGTTGGACCTTTGAGTTGTTTGACGGTCATTTTGTTGTTCTTCAACTTCATACTTAGCTTCAAATTTCAAAATCAAAAACATCTAGAGGATGAGAGAGAAAGAACCTCACAAACTGATTTGAACATGGTGGTGAAATGCTATTCCAGTGAAGAAAATTTGAATTCAGAGTAAAAAGGGCCTGGCATGAGGTTACTTTGTAATTTTGTCGCACCTTCCATCATTTTTTGTCTCAATTTTCCATGATGGCTTTGATGATTACAAAACTGCATCAGTTATCCCCACCCTGTTTACCACACCTTGTGTATGCAATTTAAAACTGCACAGCCAGACATCTGTCAGTCATCCATCAGTCACAGTAGAGAGACAGTATACGCTTCTTTCATCATTGTCTTGGTAAGTTTTCTTTTTACTCTGATTTTACTAAACCATGTTTGCACTGATTTCTCAGTTGATTCTATTCATATTGCTATAGTTGCTTCATCTCACTGACAAACTCAGTAGCTAAACTAGAGACTTTTTAGAGACGGTGTTGAACCAGCAGGCACCCTACAGATTATTCTTCTTTTATTTTGTCGGACATAATGTTACGATTATTGCGTGTTGTACCAGTTTCATGCATTTTGAGTTCATTTTCAGGCTAAAAGTGGTGTTGTTGCATAACACTGGCAATTAATTTATCAAATTTGACTGCTCTATTATTTGAACCACATAGTCATTATGTCCACATGACTGACGATTATTTATCAAAAATCACCTACAATATTGTCACAATATTAATAGAGGTATCTGGTCAAAAATATTTGTATGTCTTTTTGTCAGTATCACCCAGCCCTGTTGGATGTGCTGTTATTTTGGGTAGCAAAATCTACAGCAAAGCATCACATTCTTTAAAATCATCACTATTTGAGAATTTAGGGTATAGCATGTTTTAACCAGCCTGTTTAGTCAAACCAGGTCAGATCAGATCTTCTATGAGATTAAAACACATACTTAAAAAACACGTAATCTGATATCCAATCAAGAGCTTCACTAAGAATACAGAACTGCAATGAAAACTGACGTTAATTTACAAAAAAGCAGTTGGCTTGCACGTCTTGAAACGTTCGCCAAACTGGTTCTTCTTCTGTGACTTCCAATAATGTATGTGTGGGTGGCTGCTGAGCACCATGTCCTTTCTACTCTCTATAATTTTGACATTTAATAGCTCTTTTATTACATTGTTACCTGGATCACATGATCTTTGTTTAAAGTCTTGATTTTGTGTTGTAATAAAACAATCTGATATGTTCCTCAATGATTCCAGGTGCTGTTTGATCACTGATTGAATCTTTACCTGTTACCCCGATAAAGGTAAGTTCAGGTATCATGGGTCCAGTAAAAAGAGCATACAGAATATTTTTTGAAGCGAGGGCTCGGTTTTCCTCTTGCCAGTATTCTCACTCTAGTTTCACAATTACAGGTACAGATCAATGATTAGGCTGAGTAATAACCATCCTGCTTGGCAACATTTTTTCACAACACTTTATCTGCCTAAATTGTGCAATGTGGACAGCTAAAATCACAACTTGAGTCTTTATCTAAAACCACTTAAGATTCTTGGAAAATATCTCTTCAGTGCTCTGGTTGGGTGCTGACACCATCATTGGCTTTGGCTTACATCTGAACCTTTTTCCAAAGGTGATGCTAAGTAACCGAACAAAAGCAGCAGGTTCTTCAGATTAGCTCCCTCAACTTTACTGGTATTACACCTCAACTTCTTGTCTGTCTCACAGAGGATGAGGAGAAACTTATTGTAGATGCAACAATATCTAGCCACAGTTTCAACATTAGAAAGAATTTAAAAATAGATGTTTCCTATGTTAGCCATAGCTGGCTTTTCAGGTGAAAATTTGTGAAATAATGTAAAACAAAGGCTCCTGAATCCAGTGCACTACTCTATATTGATTTTGTGTGCTCTACAGTATGAAACTTAATGCTATGTAGTGCGATCCTGCTGAAATGACACATTGGGGCGTGTCTGATTTTTGCTACAGGTTGTTAAACTGCTAAAACCCTCAGGGGACCATTCTTTAGCAATTTATTGACATGCTGACATGCACCATTCATTATGAGCTGGTTAACATGAACTGCAGCTCTAAAATGTAAATTTGACCATTATAAGATGACCAAACGCCCGTTTCTAAGCTGTCCCAGTTACCTGTACACACAAGTTGTATTATTAAGATGGAGGTTGATTCAAAGCTTCCTCTGTGACACAATGTCACAGGAGTTGCAAAGGCCTCACTAATGCTGGATAAATATCTCAAAACTAAGTCCTAACCGATACTAGACTTTGGGGGCCGAGGCTGATGCCGATATATGGCAGTAAAAAAAAATTCCATTATCATTATATTGGCTGATCTTCTTTATACAGAATATAATAAACAGACTATAGAATATATACATAAACCTCACATATTTGTAATGATCCCTCAAAACTGTTGACAAAGACATGTAACAGAGGCAGGAAATTTCACAGTTTAACAACAAACATTACTGTCCAAAATGGGCACTGACACACTGAAACTGTAAACCTACTTTCACTGATATTTTTAACAATTAAATAACTAAATAAACTAAATTAAAAAAAAACAAATTGAGCAAAATATATTCATATATTAAACCTAAATTAAGAAAAAGGATCAAATCAAAACAATCTGCACTTTATAAGTTATATCGATATAGCTTTGATTGGCCAATATCAGGCCAATAATATTGGTCAACCAATGTATCGGCCAGGCTTTATTCAAGACACATAATCATAGTTTGGACTGATAATCTAATATGAGATTTAGAGTTTAAAATCATATACTGCAACTTCACTGAACAGAAATTTATCAGTTATCAAATTTGACACCAAAAATGCAAACCAAACATTATACTGAAGAAAAGAAATGACCCTGACAGAACAAAAAGATCTTTGAGGTTAGAAATAGTACTGAGTTGGAATTAATTAAAGACCTTCTGACTTGAAATCCATTTTTGTGACAACAGGTTAATAACAACAGCTCAGAGTGAGGATTTGTTTTGTATATATTTTTTTTAGGTACGTATTAAACATTTTTGTCCATTTCTTCTATTTCTGCTTCTCCACAGAGTAACGACATGTGCAGGCTCATTGTCACTGCAGGTAAGGAACGCTGGGAGAGTAAATGTTTTCTTAAAGGGTCTGTTCATCCAAATTACAAACTCGCATATTTGTTAATGGTTCGTGATGCTTATGAGTGAAAAACTGCTTTTAGAAAATTCACTGGCAACTCTTCTCAGAAGAGTCCTCATTACTTGGGACAATGAGGTCTGTGGATTATCCAGAATATTGAGGACTTTGTTTATGGATAGACTCGTTGTTGATTTTTTTTAAAATGTAAAATGAAATTCAGTTCACCTCTGATGTATTGGGGAACAGCAAATGTCAGAGAGCAATAACTCTTTAATACTAGTGAGTGAAGAAATTATATTTTTTCCTTTATTTTGTAATTTGGATTATCTGATCTGTTAAGCTTCATTTTCAACTTAATACTAACCAAGCCTGTCACTTTAAAGGTCTCTGTTTGATCATCGCCAGCTTGGGTAAGTTAATAACATGCATTAATAAATATAAAAATAATATAATAAAATATCTTAGCAGCAGATAAGTAATGTCCCTAATTCAACAACTGTTGCTGGTCTTCAAACACTAATGAAAAGATTATAAATTTCTTCCATGTTTCAGCCTCTTCATCCAAGCTGGTGTGTTACTATAACAGCTTGGCTGAAAGTAGAGAAGCAGATGGGAAGCTCAAGGTCTCAGATATTAATCCAGACCACTGTACCCATCTGATCTATGCCTTTTCTGGCATTAACGAGAAAAACGAGCTGGTCCCCACTGACGCAATTGATGCACAACGTTATGAGTCTTTTAATGTGCTCAAAAACAGGTGAGTGATTTAATTGTTGAATATTGTGGAAACAACATTGAATTTGTGTTATGTTACTTATCATTACTGAACTTTTATGCTCCCACAGAAATCTGCAGCTCAAAACCCTATTGGCAGTTGGTGGCTTGACCTTTGACACAAAGAAGTAAGTTACTTCCGAGAACATTTAGGCCTTTTTTTGTGCCAGTGCAAAGACGTGTGAGACGCATGGATTTACTATAGCCATTTGAATTTTGCCATGGGCCACAAGATAAGATAAATAAAACTAAGGTACATAACTCAGACCGACTTGGAAACGTCTGAACCTTAGACTGTATGATCTGAACCAATATGGTATTGGTCTTTTTAAAGCAGCTATGGTTGGCTGCAAAAGGATTGCACTTGCTCTGCACTTGCCATTTACTCACTCAAACCTCACATTGCACGCTGGGCCTGTGGGCTACAGAGAAACTCACATTAACTAAGCTACCAACAAGTTTCAATATGTCTGTCTAAAAGCTAAAGAGACATAAAGTTGATCATTAAAATCAAAAGTTCTACAGTAAATGGACTGACAAATATTTATTTACTTTGCTAGATGGAACAAGTAATACATTCTTGTGCAACAATGCATTTTTGTAATGAAAGAACACAATGTGAGGATGCACTACATGTCAATTCATGGCTCGTTTTCTGCGATTTTTTGATGGGCTTGGAGGAACAGAGAAGGAAAGTAAAGGGACTGGCAGCATCTTTTTCAATGGAGTCAAATGGTCCTTGGTCATAGTGATAGAAGGTAAAAGGAAGCCACTGTAGTAATACATCTACTACAATACATTATACTGTAAGATTTAGTTGTTGCAAACAACTGACAGATTATTTTGTAAGGCCCACAAGCCCCAGTGATTTGGCCCACTGGCTATTGAAGTTGATAGCCCTGTTGTCGGAGAGGAGTTTGGGGACTGGACTTAGTTCAAAATTCAGTAATTGTCAATTAGGAATACTAACCTGTTCATTTAATTCTGCATGAAATGAACTTTGAGCCAGCTCTTGTGAAGTGTGATCTTGCACAACCACTAGTTTTTGCACACAACACCTTGTGCTTCACACTACTCTTTGTGTCTCTGCTGTGAAGTGTCTCATTGAAGGCAATGTTTTGTTCAAATGTTGAACAGATTCAGTACAATGGCATCAGAAAAACAAAACAGAACAACGTTCATCCAGTCTGCTATCAAACTACTGAGAGCACATGGGTTCGATGGGATAAACCTTGACTGGAGGTACCCTGGAGGAGCTGGAAGCCAACCACAGGACAAGCAGAGATTCACACTGCTGTGCAAGGTCAGATCCTGAATTTCTCTTCTGGGACAACCATTGTCAGAGATATACTATACTGGAGGACTCAATGCCATGTATGAAAATGTTGAGACTGAACTGTGGTTCTGTGTTTTTAGGAGCTCAAAGACGCCTTTGTGGCTGAGGGAAATGCAACTAACCGCGAGAGATTAATCGTCACTGCCAGCGTCTCTGCGGAAAAAGCAACCATCGATGCCAGTTATGAAGTCGCACAGATTGCCACGTAAAGCTAATTTCATGTAATTCTTGACATTATACCCATGATTAGCTGTTGTGATGTGTTGGTGAGCGCGATCTCTTCTGCATTTTATCAGGTACCTGGATTTCATTAATGTGCTGACATTTGACTTTCACGGCCCCTGGGAAAACGTCACAGGACATCACAGCCCCTTATACCGGGGATCCCATGACACTGGAGACAATATCTACGCTAACACGGCAAGTGCAGGGATTCATATTTTAACTGCCTGAATGTCTTTCAATACAGAAACATCTTTTCATTCTCATAGTTTTTTCCTTTTCACATTTTAGGACTCTGCCATGCAGTACTGGCGGGACCAGGGAGCACCTACAGAAAAGCTTATCATGGGAGTAGCGTTGTATGGGAGAGCTTTTGATCTCGCCTCTGCATCCAGCAATGTTGGAGCACCAGCCAGTGGTCCTGGTGACGACGGCTGCTACACTGGTGAAATGGGATTCTGGGCCTCATATGAGGTAAAACTAACCTTCCTATATAGGCCAACTGCTTTTACTGTATTGGATGGGACAAATTTCTGTTTATGTTAATACGTTAGATCTAAATGTGACGTTTCACCCTTCTTTTCAGACGTGCCTTTATGTTGACAATGTTACAATCCAGCTGATTCCTGATCAGAAAGTTCCATATGCCATCACAGAAAATCAGTGGGTTGGATTTGACAACAAAGAAAGCCTTGATACCAAGGTAATCATCTGTTTAATTCACACTATTGCTCAGGAATTCCTTTGGAAATGTCTGGTTGAATATATATTTTGTCAAAATGATTTCAGCTGGATAAGTGTTTTCTTCTTCATCCTCTCAGGTCAGTTACCTTCAAGCTAACAACTTTGGTGGAGCTGTTGTCTGGTCTCTGGACCTGGATGACTTTAGAGGACAGTTCTGTAAACAGGGCAACTACCCCTTCATCACCCACCTGCACACTCTCCTGGTTTCAGGTAAACAAAATTGTCCTATTCTGCTACAGTTTTTAGTGTGTACTTGATTTAATACCATCAGCACTGATGTAATCACCTTTTACATATTTTAAGGTTTGCCAAGCCTAACCACTCCATCTCCGATGACCAAAGCAACTCCACCACCGACAGTCGCAACTGCTGCCGCCACCAACACTAAGACAACTCCACCTACCACAATCAAAACTCCATCTCCTACTACAACCACAACTCCCTCTACCACAACCACAGCTCCCCTTCCTACAAACACAACACCTCCCACTACCACAATGACGGCTACCCCTGCGAGAACCAAAGCTACCCCAACTACAACCACAGCTGCCACTACTACAACCACAGTTGCTGCTAATACAATGATGCCTGTACCTACTACAGCCACAGCTGCCCCTACTACAACCATGACTCCCCCGACTACAACCACGGCTGCCGCTACTACAGCCACAGCTGTCCCTACTACAACCATGACTCCCCCGACTACAACCACAGCTGCCACTACTACAACCACAGTTGCTGCTAATACAATGATGCCTGTACCTACAACAGCCACATCGGACCCTACTACAACCATGACTCCCCCGACTACAACCACGGCTGCCGCTACTACAGCCACAGCTGTCCCTACTACAACCATGACTCCCCCGACTACAACCACGGCTGCCGCTACTACAGCCACAGCTGTCCCTACTACAACCATGACTCCCCCGACTACAACCACGGCTGCCGCTACTACAGCCACATCTGACCCTACTACAACCATGACTCCCCTGACTACAACCACGGCTGCCACTACTACAGCCACAGCTGTCCCTACTACAACCATGACTCCCCCGACTACAACCACGGCTGCCACTACTACAACCACAGTTGCTGCTAATACAATGATGCCTGTACCTACAACAGCAACATCTGACCCCTACTACAACCATGACTCCCCCAACTACAACCACGGCTGCTGCTACTACAGCCACAGCTGCCCCTACTACAACCGTGACTCCCCCGACTACAACCACGGCTGCCGCTACTACAGCCACAACTGTCCCTACTACAACCATGACTCCCCCGACTACAACCACAGCTGCCACTACTACAACCACAGTTGCTGCTAATACAATGATGCCTGTACCTACAACAGCCACATCTGCCCTACTACAAGCACGACTCCCCCGACTACAACTACAGCTGCCGCTACTACAACCACGGCTGCTGCTACTACAACCACAGCTGCTGCTACTACAGCCACAGCTGCCCCTACTACAACCATGATTCCCACAACTACAACCACAGCTACCACTACTACAACCACAGCTGCCACTACTACAGCCACAACTGCCCCTACTACAACCACAGCTACCACTACTACAACCACAGCTGACACTACTACAAACCACAGCTGGCCCTACTACAACCACAGCTGCCGCGACTACAACCACAGCTGCCCCTACTACAACTACTGCTGGCCCTACTACAATCACAGCTCCCCCTACTACAACCATGGCTGCCCCTACTACAACCACAGCTGCCCCTACTACAACTACTGCTGGACCTACTACAACCACACTTCCCCCTACTACAACCACGGCTGCCACTACTACAACCACAGCTGCCCCTGCTACAACCACATCTGCTAGGACTACAACCACAGCTGCCACAACTACAACCTCAGCTGCCTCTACAACAACCACAGCTGCCCCTACTACAACCACATCTGCTGCGACTAACCGCAGCTGACACTACTACATACTAACCTCAGCTGCCCCTACTACAACCACGGCTGCCCGACTACAACCACAGCTGCTGCTACTACAACCCAGCTGCCCCTACTACAACCAGCTGCCCACTACTACAACCACGCTGCCCCTACTACAACCACAGCTGCCCTGACTACAACCACAGCTGCCCCTACTACAACCACTCTGCGCTACTACAACCACAGCTGCCCCTACTACAACCCGGCTGCCCTACTACAACCACAGCTGCCCCTACTACAACCACATCTGCTGGACTACAACCACCACACTGACACATCACTCCCTACTACAACCTCAGCTGCCTCTACAACAACCACAGCTGCCCCTACTACAACCACATCTGCTGCGACTACAACCGCACTGACACTACTACAACCTCAGCTGCCCTACTACAACCAGCTGCCGCTACTACAACCACGGCTGCCGCTGCTACAACCACAGCTGCTGCTACTACAACCTCAGCTGCCCCTACTACAACCATGGCTGCCACGACTACAACCACGGCTGCCCCTACTACAACACAGCTCCCCTACTACAACACTGCTGGCCCTACTACAATCACGCTTCCCCTACTACAACCACGGCTGCCCTACTACAAACCACATCTGCTGTGACTACAACCACACTGCACTACTACAACCTCAGCTGCCCTACTACAACCACAGCTGCCGCTACTACAACCACAGCTGCCCCTACTACAACCACATCTGCTGCAACTACAACACGTCTGCCCTACTACAAGCCTCAGCTGCCCCTACTACAACCACAGCTGCTGCAACTACAACCACAGCTGCCACTACTACAACCTCAGCTGCCCCTACTACAACCACAGCTACCGCTACTACAACCATGGCTGCCACTACTACAACCACAGCTGCTGCGACTACAACCACAGCTGCTACTACTACAACCTCAGCTGCCCCTACTACAACACAGCTGCCACTACTACAACCACGCTTCCCCTACTACAACAACCACAGCTGCCCCTACTACAACCACAGCTGCCCCTACTACAACAACAGCTGCCACTACAACAACCACAGCTGCCCTACTACAACCAGCACCCCTACTACAACCACAGTTGCCCCTACTACAACTACACTTGCCCCTACTACAACCACGTCTGCCCCTACTAACAACCACACTGCCCCTACTACAACCACGGCTGCCGCGACTACAACCACAGCTGCCCCTACTACAACTACAGCTGCCCCTACTACAACCAGCTTCCCCCTACTACAACCACGGCTGCCCCTACTACAACCACAGCTGCCCCAACTACAACCACAGCTGCCCCTACTACAACCACATCTGCCACAACTACAACCACACCTGCCACTACTACAGCCCAGCTGCCCCTACTACAACCACATCTGCTGCGACTACAACCGCTTCCCTACTACAACCCAGCTGCCCCTACTCAACCCAGCTGCCCTACTACAACCACAGCTGCCACTACTACAACCCACTGCCCTACTACAACCACGCTGCCCTACTAAACCACAGCTGCCCCTACTACAACCACAGCTGCCGACACAACCTGTGCACTACACAACCACAGCTGCCACTACTACACACGCACTACTACACTTGCCCCTACTACAACCACGCTGCCCTACTACAACCACGCTGCCCCTACTACAACCACAGCTGCCCCTACTACAACCACAGCTGCCCCTACTACAACACAGCTGCCACTACAACAACCACTGCTGCCCACTACTACAACCACAGCTCCCCTACTACAACCACAGTTGCCCTACTACAACACACTGCCCTACTAACCACCTGCCTATACAACCACAGCTGCCCCTACTACAACCACGCTGCGCGACTACACCACAGCTGCCTACTACAACTAGCTCCCCTACTACAACCAGCTCCCCCTACTCAACACGGCTGCCCTACTACAACCACAGCTGCCCTACTACAACCACAGCTGCCCCTACTACAACCACAGCTGCCCCTACTACAACACAGCTGCCCCTACACAACCACAGCTGCCCTACTACAACCATGCTGCCCTACTACAACCACAGCTGCCCCTACTACAAACCTACAGTCTGCCCTACTACAACCACGGCTGCCCCTACTACAACTACAGCTGCCCCTACTAACAACCACAGCTGCCCCTACTACAACCACAGTTCCCCTACTACAACCACGGCTGCCCCTACTACAACCACAGCTGCCCCTACTACAACCACAGCTGTCCCTACTACAACCACAGCTGCCCCTACTACAACCACAGCTGCCCCTACTACAACCACAGTTCCCCTTACTACAACCACGGCTGCCCTACTAAACCACAGCTGTCCCTACTACTACCACAGCTGCCACTACAACAACCACAGCTGCCCCTACTACAACCACAGTTCCCCCTACTACAACCACGGCTGCCCTACCACAACCACAGCTGTCCCTACTACAACCACAGCTGCCCCTACTACAACCACAGCTGCACCTACTACAACCACAGCTGTCCCTACTTCAACCACAGCTGCCCTACTACAACCACAGCTGCCACTACAACAACCACAGTCTTTGCCCCTACTACAACCACAGCTGCCCCTTCTACAACCACAGCTGCCACTACTACAACCCCAGCTCCCCCTACTTCAACCACAGCTGCCCCTACTACAACCATGGCTGCCACTACTACAACCACAGCTGCCCCTACAACAACCTCAACAACTCCTCCAACCACAACTACAACTCCTCCCACAACCACAGCATCTTCCCTACTACAACCACTCCAACACCCACCTCCACAACAACATCACCTACTACAGCTGCTGCTGAAGCTGCTGGAAACCCGTGTCAAGGAAATAGCAGTGGGCGTTCCCTCAATCCTAATGACCCAACTACTTTTTACAACTGTGCCAATGGGGTGGTCTACATCCAAAGTTGCCAACCAGGTTTGATTTACAAACCGAGTTGCGACTGCTGTGACTGGCCATAAAGAGTTGTATATGAAGAATTTCACTATCCATAAGTGGTAACATTTTACAAGTGGGGGCCATTGTCCAAACTTGTTACGTACAATTCCTCTGATAAGTCACTATTGATTTATGTTTTAAAAAATATGTTTTGTGCTTAATGTTTTCACCAGTCTACACATACATGGACAATTTTGAAACAGGGCTGAACTATTTTTAAAAAATATCTAATTGACTTATATTCCAAATTATATATGATTAACAATTGTATATGGAATTATAACTTTTACATCATTATTCTGATTTTAATTGAAAAACATGTTAAAATGATTATGGTGTGATTTTTGCTGGGATCTGTACCAAATAAAGATGGTTTCTTGTTTTCTCCTTGGAATATGATGTGTAGGTTAGCACATCTTTGCAGCACAACACTATGTAACTCAGAATAGTATGTTAACACACATTTTGCTTTTAACAATATAAACAAGATTGTTAAATCCAATTTTTAAAGCACAAGCATCAAATGACAGCAGAAGCATTGTAAAATGGATTTTCCATAAACTCCCTGTTGCCAATGAAATGCTAAAACAATGGGAAAATTGTTTAATGTCTTTTATTTCCTCCTTTTTTCACGAAGCAAACAACAAAATGTGCATTAAAGTCATAACAATAAATCTTATAGCATTTAGTTACATATATTTTCATCAGTTGCAATTATGTGTACATGTTAAGTATGCAATTTCCTCTCAACCATCTGTCTGTCAATATACAATGTTATTTATATTATTTTATTTATCAATCTATAATACAAACAACATGTACTGTGTACTTACAATTGATGTCCTGTGGGTTAATTCTATTTTGCCATCATTTAATCTGACATGCATTATGGTTGTTGTACATGCACCATTTCTGGTGCATCTAACTTCTTGATATATGTTTTGCCACTGCATGGCTGGATTTGTCTTATATAATGATGCAGCTGTTGCCTTTTGTACATATTCATATACTGTATGTCTAAATGTATATAAAATAAATATTACTACATTAATAAGTTAATTCTAATAAATTAATAAAATACTGCAAGTTTTATCACAGTTATTTTGGTTTTGTTCTGTGTTTGGTTGCTCAGTGTTGGCTCTTCTTCGTCTGTCAGGTGTTTGTGAGAGTAAAGACACAATATACTGCAGAAACAAGATGCCTCAGTGACATTCATGGAAAAAAGCCATTCAGATGAACACAAGAATTAGAAGGAATGAAACTTCTGTATCAAACACAGTGGTGGAATGTAACTAAGTACTCTTACTCAAGTGCTGTACTTAAGTACAAATTTGAGGTACTTGTACTTCACATGAGAATTTCCATTTTATGCAGCTTTATACTTCTATTTCACTCCATTTCAGGGGCAAATATTGTACTTTTCACTCCACTGTATTTGTTTGGCAGCTTTAGTTACTTTTCAGATTACGATTTTCCATACCCATCCAGTAAATAAATTATTTAAAAACTCTCTTGAATAAGGTGGAAAATGCATGTCTCAAAGGCTGTTTTTCTGAGCTGATGAAAAGTCTACTTTCATCAGTTAACTTTCTTTGAACTGTTTAATGTAAACTTCCTTTCAGTCTCAGCCTAACCTACCATTTTGTACAACAGCACATATTAAACTACAGGACCCATCAGCCTAAAATTTTTGATGCACATTTATGACTGTATGCTTAAGGACTTCTCATGCTATGATTCAACAATTTTTGAAAAACCTTGAAAAAAACCTACATATAACCTACTCTGACCGCTGACTCCTCCTTTTAAATGCCTGATAGGGGAAGTCATCAACAACGGCTAGGTTTAAAACAAGGCTCACGTAAGGCAATGTAAGTTTAATTTTTGGGCCTTTTGCCTTTATTCTGATAGAACAGGTAAAGATACACAGGAAGACTGGGGAGAGAAGGAGTGACATGCAGCAAAGCGCCACAGGCTGGAATCAAACCAGAGCCGCTGCAATAGGGACTCAGCCTTAGTACATGGGGTGTATGCTTTACTGACTGAGCTACCAGGGTATCCCCGAAGTAAAGTCTTTCAACATAACTTTTCTCTCACGCTGCCTAAGAGTGCCTGGAGAATGTTTCCCTTTTCTGTGACCATTTTTTCATCTTCAAGAGCAACTTAAAGTTCCCTGAACTTACTACAGTAAATGTGAAACTGTTTGAGCACTGGGCCATAAGGCTGTGACAGTATGGATATTTTCTTACAGTGGTGACAAAGCAACACATTCCCACAGGATAGTGGTGTACTGCAAATGCCTTATAATTACATTTTATTGGACTTTAGTGATACATGCTAAAGAGCATACCTAGAGCTGCCTTTAGAAAGTATGTACCTCTGCATACAAACAGGTACACAATTGGGACATGCTACTTCCTCATTACATTGTATGTTGTGTCACAATCTCTTTAGTATTAATTACTGTTTTATCAAGGTTGCTGTAAACATTCACTAGACTGTGGATTTCAAATCTAATCTTAACTGACTACATGATAATGAATTAGATCAAATTTTAAGGGATCAGTTAATATATTATATACATTTCAGTCAGACAACTCACATTTTAGAATGTTTATTCGGCAGCAGAACATATTTGGAGTTTGGTGTCCAGGCTCTGACTTCATCACTCCCCGCTGGTTAAGTTGTACAGAGATATAAGGGGAGTGATGAGCAAATTCTTGAACCCCCCTGTCAGAGCCTGCAGGTGGATGCTGGGGTGGTGCTGGGGCTGAATGAACAGACAGCAATGCTGTTGCAGGGCAGCAATGGCACTTACAGGCAGAGGGAGAGATGGGAGGCTTAGCAGTTTAAATAGACCACCAGATTGGATGGGTGCATTTGGTGTGTACTACAGAGTGTGAGGCGTGTCACGTGTGATTGCGGTGCAGCTCAAGTTGACTGCCTGAACTAGCTCACAGGCATTGCTTCATTAACCAATCATGTACCTTTGGTGTCCCATTTCTCTGGTTTTCTCAGAATTTTGTTAGTTAGTCTGGAAATACCAGTAATTGCACCCATTATAACCTTGTTTTGTTTGGTGAAGCCATAAGGACAGCAGACAAGAGCAGCTCTTTTGAGCGAGAGCCTTACTGTTCTAATACACTGCTCATTTAAATTGTTTGTGCTTCATGAATTAATGTTTCACATAACAAATGTGCTGCTAGAATTATTTAAATAAACCATAATTTGAGGGAAAAGATGTGCATTTTAATTATTGATCTATTGTCAATGTGTTCAACTATTGGTTATGGAAAATGCACAAAATTTGCAACCCTGGTCAGACTCAAAGTGGTGAACCGACCTACAGATCAACTGACTGACCTGCATTTTGTTCCAGCCAGTGTTTGTCACCACAGAGTATTGTTTGTCAACAGAGCATGAAAACAACAAATTGGTAGGTAGGTGTAGCCACTTGGGTGCGGATGCAATTTGTGTGGGTAGTTTTTCAGGACACGGCTGCCGCGACTACAACCACAGCTGCCCCTACTACAACCATGCTTCCCCCTACTACAACCACGACTGCACCTACCACAACCACGGCTGCCCCTTCTACAACCACAGGTACCCCTACTACAACCACAGTTGCCCCTACTACAACCACGGCTGCCCCTTCTACAACGACAGATGCCCCTACTACAACCACAGTTTCCCCTACTACTACCACGGCTGCCCTTACCACAACCACGGCTGCCCCTTCTACAACCACAGGTGCCCCTACTACAACCACAGTTGCCCCTACTACAACCACAGCTGCCCCTACTACAGCAACAGCTGCTGCTACTACAACCTCAACAACAACTCCTTCTACAACCACAACTCCCCCTACCACAAGCACAACAGCCCCCCCTGCTACAACCACTGCAACTCCTCCTGCCACAACCATAACATCTTCCCCTACTACAACCAGTCCAACACCCACTACCACAACAATGACAACTACTACAGCTACCACTACTGGATCTGGAAACCCTTGTGAAGGAAGGAGCAATGGACGTTTCCTCAACCCTAATGACCCCACTACGTTTTATAACTGTGCCAATGGGATACCCTACATCCAAAGTTGCCAACCAGGTTTGGTCTACAAACAAAGCTGCGACTGCTGTGACTGGCCCATCAATACCACAACAACTCCCTCTACTGCAGCCACAACATCTTCCCCTACTACAACCAGTCCAACACCCATTATCACAACAATGACAACTACTTCAGCTACCACTACTGGATCTGGAAACCCCTGTGAAGGAAGGAGCATTGGACGTTTCCTCAACTCTAATGACCCAACAATTTTTTACAACTGTGCCAATGGGACACCCTACATCCAAAGTTGCCAACCAGGTTTGATCTACAAACAAAGCTGCGACTGCTGTGACTGGCCCACCAATACCACAAATGCTTTCACTACTACAACCACTCCAAAACCCACCTCCACAACAACATCATCTACTACAGCTACCAGTAAAGCTTCTGGAAACCCATGTGAAGGAAAGAGCAGTGGGCGTTTCCTCAACCCTAATGACCCAACTACTTTTTACAACTGTGCCAATGGGGTGGTCTACATCCAAAGCTGCCAACCAGGTTTGATTTACAAACCAAGTTGCGACTGCTGTGACTGGCCATAAAGAGTTGTATATGAAGAATTTCACTATCCATAAGTGGTAATATTTAACAAATGGCTTAATTGTCAAAAAATACAATGTAAAATTCTTCTGATTAACTAGTACTGAGTTATATTTTTAAAAAATATGGTTTATGCTTTATGCTTTTATTTTTTCACCAGTCTAAACGTAGGTGGACAATTTTTAAACTATTTTTAAAAAATATCTAGTTGTGATTGTTTTGACTAATATTCCAAATGAAATATGATTAATGATTAAAAATTGAATTATAACTTTCCATCATTATTCGGTTTTAATTGAAAAACATGTTAAAATGATTATGGTGTGATTTTTGCTGGGATCTGTACCAAATAAAGATGGTTTCTTGTTTTCTCCTTAGAATATGATGTGTCGGTTAGCACATTTTTGCAGCCCAATATGTAATTCAGAATGGTATTTTAACACACAATTTGCTTTTAACAAAATAAACAAGATTGTTCAGTTTGATTTTTAAAGCACAAGCATCAAATGACAGCAGAAGTATTGTTAAATGGATTTTTCCATAAACTCCCTGTTGCCACTGAAATGCAAAATCCTCCTCTTTTCATGAAGCAAACAACAAAACTGCATTAAAGTCATAGCAATAAATCTTACAGCATTTAGTTACTTATACTTTCATCAGCTGCAATTGTGTACACATGTTAAGTATGCAATTTCCTCTCACCTATCTCAATACACAACATTATTTACATTATTTTATTCATCAATATACTGTATAATACAAACAACATTTACTCTGTACGTACAAATGTTGTACTGTGGGCAGGGGCAGTTTTAGTGATCTGGAGACCCCAGGCAAAAACCAGTATGAGGCCCCTCTCCATTTGGTTTCATGCAATTGCAGGTATTGAACAAAAGGAGACAGCTCTTTACATTTGACAAAGCCACAGAACATAAAGGGCCCAAACTTCAAGTTGTTGTCTGATCTCATCTACCACACTATTTAACTCATTAGTGTTCAACAGTGGTATAACAAAAAATACATTCACTAAACTGCTGTTCTGAAAAAGAACAATGAGATACTTGTACTGTACTTGACTATTTTCAGTTTCTATTATGTTATATTTCTACTCTGCTTTGTAGATTGAGATTAACAATCCAAAACATGAACAACAAATAAATGATGGTGCATCATTAAACTACCCAGAAATATACTGTACAAAGTAGTTCGAATCAGCTCCACATTTACCAGCTGCAACATGAAACTGATGAACACATTAATGCATTAATAACTACAGTCCATATTCTCAAATGAGCAATACTTCACAATTTAAGTATAATTTAAGTAATTTTAAGTAATTTTACTTTTGATACTTTTTGAGCAGTCTTCTTCAAACCAAATCTAGATAATAAATAGTCCCTGAAAGATTTATTGAATGAAATTTTGAATATGTGCAATGAAACTTGACAATATGTAATGAAATCTGATGTCATCCTACTGGCGCCACCTTGTGTTTTCAATGTGTATTATTGCTCAGTTTGATGCTAACACATAATGGGAATTACCATTAACATGCTAACTGAAATTAACATCACGACTGCAGTAATATTTTCTTAATACTTTCAGTCATATATTTCCTCTGTGGAAACAAACTCATAACTGCTGACTTTAACTCAGTCTGTTACTCTGACTTCAACACTCCACACTGATCAGCTACAGCAGCCTCAAAGGGTCAAAACTGGCTTTAAATACAAGGTGGAGACATTGGAGAGGCAGCATACATGTATTTTTATTTTTCTATTTTATTTATGATTTTCTTATGGCACCAACTTGGTGAGCAGGAACAGCTAAATGTGCCAGTTTACTTCAAAAAGTATAGATTTTGTTTATTCTATTAAACATTTTATAAGCACTCAAGTTCAGGGTTTTGAAAGGTCAGTATTCAGTTTCATATGTGAAGGATGGTGTCTTAGTGGCTCATATTTGTGCTGTGTGTAGTTTTCAGGTCAAATATTTTTTATTATTCTTTTAGCATCACATCAGTGATAGACCTCTGAATTCCCTGGGTTCACAGAACGGCTTTGGATGAAATATTCCAATACTTTGTTGAGCTGGAAAACTTTTTTGCACAGCTTCTCATATTCCAAACAACAGTGAATTAATTTCTTCATCGGTTCAACTTTATTGAATACCAGTTACCAGTTATTTTGGCCTGTACGTGTAGTTACAAGGTTGTTAATTACTCTTCATTACACACGATTGGGATTAGGGCTGGGATAATATCTTCATCTCCCCAGCTGATACTACCACAATATTTAGGCAGGGTCACTTTGGTGATTTGGCCAGTGTGAGGGCCCTCACCATTTTGCTTCATGAAATCACAGCTAGTGAACACAAACTATTCGGAGGTAGCTCTTTTCAGTTAACAGAATATAATATGTATTATTCTGAAATGCATCATTCTGCATAATGAGCACTTTTAATTTTCATACTTTAAGAGCAGTATATCTTTATGCTGATACTTTTACTTAAGTTAAATTGTATTTTTGCACTTGGGTAATGAAGGGACACTGGAGGGCAGTTATAGTTGGAGTGCTGAGAGAACATCAGTCTATATAATATAAAGATGTCATACTAAACAGAGCACGATATACATTTTTTTGATTAACTTGTTGAGGACAACATATGTATAGTTGTTAACAACAATTTGTCTCAAAAGCAGTATCTCAAAATAATAAGTTATTATCTCAAAATAATGATTTAGCATCTCAAAATAATGACTTAGTATATAAGTCATATACTTAGAGAAAGTTTCTCATTATTTTGAGACAGTCTGCTGAGTCATTAATTTTAGATACTCATTATTCTGTAATACTAACTCGGTATTTTGAAATACTAATTCATTATTTTGAGAAAGTTACTCATTATAATGAATTACAGGATCTTCTTTTTTCCATCATGCTTCTATGGAATGTACATCATGAGTCATATTTCCAAAAACAATTTAGACTACATCACATCAGTCAGTCTTCCTGACTTTTTCTTAAGCTGCATTATTGCCAAAAGGTAAATAAAATACCCAATAAAAGTAAACTGGCACATTTAGCTGTTCCTGCTCATCAAGTTGGTGCCATAAGAAAAATCATAAATAAAATAGAAAAATAAAAATACATGTATGCTGCCTCTCCAATGTCTCCACCTTGTATTTAAAGCCAGTTTTGACCCTTTGAGGCTGCTGTAGCTGATCAGTGTGGAGTGTTGAAGTCAGAGTAACAGACTGAGTTAAAGTCAGCAGTTATGAGTTTGTTTCCACAGAGGAAATATATGACTGAAAGTATTAAGAAAATATTACTGCAGTCGTGATGTTAATTTCAGTTAGCATGTTAATGGTAATTCCCATTATGTGTTAGCATCAAACTGAGCAATAATACACACTGAAAACACAAGGTGGTGCCAGTTGGATGATGTCAAATTTCATTACATATTGTCAAGTTTCATTGCATATATTCAAGTTTCAATCATTCCATATACTCAGACAGTCATGACAAAGCAACATATTCCCGCAGGATAGCCGTTTTCTGCAAATGCCTTAATAGTTACATTTTATTGGACTGAAGTGAAGCATACTGTCATAAATGTGTGCACTGCATGTGAGTGAGCGAGAGTGACAGCGAGCAGCAGACCGAGACTGACGAGCTGCATTCTGAAGAGCATACCTTCTCTTTTTACTTTAAATACTTACTGGAGCTGCCTTTAGAAAGTATGTACTTCTGCATACATTATGTACACAATTGGGACATGCTACTTCCTCATAACATTGCATATTGTGTCACAAACAATCTCTTTAGTATCAATTACTGTTTTATCAAGGTTACTGTAAATGTTCACTTGACTGTGGATTTCAAAGTTAATCTTAACTGACTACATGATAGTGGAGCTGGATCACATTTTAAGGGATCAGTCAATACAATTCATGGTAATAAAATTAGGGGACATGAATATCTCAGCCAAACTGAATGTCAGTGCATCCAATTGGTGTTGAGATAAGCTGCTGTATTTCAGTCAGAATTAAGGATGTTAATGATTTATCATTAATCGACTAATCGCTGTTAAGAATTTAGCTGATTAAAAGTTATTAACTGATAATGTATGTTTAATGTCCTATTCCTCTGGTTTTCTCAGAATTTTGTTAGTTAGTCTTGAAATAGCAGTAATTGCACCCCATAAAACTTTGTTTTGTTTGGCGAAGCGATAAAGATGGTGGACAAAAGCTAAAAACTGTTTTAATACACTGTTCATTTAAACTGTTTGTGCTTCACTAATTAATGTTTCACATCACTAATGTGCTGCTAGAATTATTTAAATAAAATGTAATTTCATAATTTTGTGTCTTATTAATTATTAATCGATTGTGAATGTGTTCAACTATTGGTTATGGAAAATGCACAAAATTTGCAATCCTGGTCAGAATCAAAGCAGTGGACCAACCTACAGATCGACTGACTGACCTGCATTTTTTTTCCTGTCAGTGTTTGTTAATACACAGTACTATTTGTCAACAGGGTGTGAGAACAACAAATTGGTAGGTAGGTGTAGCCACTTGGGTGTAGGTGCAATTTGTGTGGGTGCTTCTCAGAATTTTTCAGGACATACATCATTTCATGAACCTGTTGTTACACATAAAAATAACTGCTTTCTTTGTCATTGAAGCTAACCTTTTGTGTGCTTGTATTTATGTTGGTTTATTTTAATTAATGTATAATTAAATGTGCTGTGCATCATTATGCAGCTGTGTTCTTAACTATTAAATTATACGATGAAAAAAAGGTTGGACCGCTGGACCTTCTGTTGTTCTTGAACAATGTATAACAGCTTTACAGTAATCTGAATGAATCTTCAGCACATATTAATACTGGTGACTGCAGGTTTTCAGTCACCGTGCAAGAGTGAAAGAACGTCCATAATAGACCAGAACATAAATCTAACTCAATGCATAAAATTTGACGTTGAAGTCAAAAGGGCCTGGCATGAGGTGACTCAAGTTATTACACTATTAGTGTCTAATTGCTTTGACTTTTTTTAACACTTCATTAACTATCCCCACCCTATTAAACTGCCACATCCTGTCAGCTGTTGACCCAATTTAAAAACAGCACCACCAGACATTTGTCAGTCATCCATCAGTCACAGTGAAGAGACAGCATATGCTTCTTTCACCTTTACCTTTGTGAGTATTTCTGATTTACCACATTTTCACTGATTTCTCAGTTGATGCTGTAAATATTGCTGTAGCTGCTCCATCTTGATGACAAACTTGCAAGCTAAACAATTTAGGGAGGGATGTTGTATCAGCAGGTACTGTACACACTTGCTTTTATTTTTGTTGTACCTTTATATTTAATGATTGATTAATTTTTGTTTTATCAGTTACGTAAAGTGGTGTTTTTGTGTGAGGCATTCAATTGATCAAACTTGACTGAAAGATATAAGCATACAGACCTGATCTGATCAAATCATCTATGCGAATTAAAAAAGACATTTTTGCTGTGTTGATACATTTAGCTACATTTCTAAATTTTGATCACTCAGAATGAAAGTTTTTTTGTCTTGAAATGCATTTCTTGTGGCAACAGTTTAGTAACAACAGCTCAGAGAGGGGAGTTGTTTGAAAACATGAACACATGTTTTAGCTGCATATTAAACAAGATTTTCTATTTCTATTTTTTTTTTCCCTTCTCCACACAGTAACAACATGTACAAGCTCACTCTAGCTGCAGGTAAGAGACAATCATCAAGTAAATGTTTCCTTAAAGGGTCCATTATCCAAATTATGAAAATATTTCATATTTTTTATATTTTTGTCTCTCGGATTTCAGTGGGGACACAGTGACCATTAATGGAATTTAGTTTGTGGTGCTTCCTACTGAAAAAAATGTATTTGGACAATTCGCTATCAACACTTTCCCGAAACAGCGTCCCCATTACTCTGGATAATCCACACAAAACAGACAGTGAGGTCTGTGACGTCTGAAAGCAATAACTCTTCAACCTGGACAAAAGAAAAAAAAAAATCTTTTATTCCAGAGACTAGTAGAATGAATTTCATTAATGTGCAGACATTTGACTTTCACAGCTCTTGGGAAAACATCACAGGACATCACGGCCTCTTGTACCAGGGATCCCACAACACTGAAGACAATATCTACGCTAACATGCCAACTGCAGGGATTCATGTTTAAACTGCCTGAACACCTTTCTGTTTAGAAATGTCTTTTCATTCTCATGTTTTTTTTTTTTCCTTTTCCCATTTTAGGACTCTGCCATGCAGTACTGGGTTAAACTGGGAGCACCTGCACAAAAGCTAATCATGGGGCTGGTGGCAAACAGGTGAGTTTTTAACCTCACCTCTGCATCCAAGGATGTTAGAGCACCAGCCCATGGGGAAGGCAAACAAAGGTAGCAGCACCGGTTATTCTGGGCCTATTATGAGGTAAAACTGTAAGCTGTGTGTATATTTAATATAATTAATTAATATCAATAGACTTACTGTAGTGTAACTGCTTTTACTGTCACAAATTGCTGTTTATGTTAATACATTAGATCTCTATGTAATGTCTGACCCTTCTTTTCAGATTTGCCTTTATGTTGAAGATGCCACCATATGCATGACCTCAGGATCTTTAGGAAACTTCAGTGATGAACAGATTTTTAAAACAGGCTATGGCAACAAACGAATTACGATAAAGTACAGATATACAATGATGAGTACCTCTAATGTAAACGGACTGGTGGCCAAGATGTCTTATTTGCCTGCACTGTCTTGCCAATGAGGTGAGAAAGCCTTCCAAATAGCATTTTATTTAGCTTATGTGTGCAGTGAGAGTGACACATTTTCTCTTGATATGTGTGTCTGCGTATGTTCACAAATGCACTCCGAATTAGAGCTTTTCTCTTGACTTGCCTTTGGTATTTTGTTTATGTACAGTGTTACTTTCAGCCTATCCAATTAATGTCAAATTGCATCGTTTCATGGATATTCTGTGAAATGGTGCATACATTTTTTATGTATCTCTCATATATTTCTATTACATTTCTGTTGTTCCTTCATATAACTAAGACTCTAGGGATGCACAAAAGGCTATGTCAACGTATTCCAAGGGAAATAAATTCTCTATCTTGAAAAGGTTCCTTGGCTGAAAAAAGATAACCTCTGCAATAACTTAAATAACTTACAAAGGGGACAACCTGGTTTTATGTTTATTTTCTGATTGTGTCACAACAATTCTAAAGCACAAATAAACACGCCCACACCTCCGCACAACCCTGCTGCAAGATGCCACACTGCTGGACTCTGTGGCTATTCCTTGTGTGTGCGTGTGTATCACTGCCCCACTCTTGGTCAAACAGACACACAGACCTGCAGCTCTCACAGATGGTCACTATCATTTTTGTATTTCTATGCATTGTTTTTTAAGGAAAACCCTACATTGCATGCTTCCAGGTCAGCTGGGTGTGTATGTTCTTGTTCTTTTTGCCATTATATAATTGAACATGCCTTATTTAATTACATGGTTGCTGTATGATAATTAATGCTGTTGTATGGGCGTTTTTTTTTTGTTTTTTTTTTGACATCAGAGCCACCTAATTCACTGTAGAGCAAATATGCAAGATGACTACTCAGCTCTGTCTCAGACTCCTGAAGAGACAAGTGACTATACCCAGTGAAGATTTATGCCCAATGTCCCAAGTGAGATGATTTGTATGGCCATTATTTATCTTTAATAATTTTATCTGTAGCTGTTGTTTTTTCATGATGTGATGCAATAGTCTTTACCTCCAGCATGTGTGTGTTATCAACACAAAGTACCTTTGTGTAAACAATGCCCACCCTGATGACGACCATGTGAGGTGAAAACTGCACAGCACTTTAACCAATAGGCCTTACAAAGTGAAATCTTTTAACATAACTTTACTCCCTGCTCAACCTAAGAGGACCTGGACAACAGTCTCTTTTCTGTGACCAGTTATTTCATAGTCAAGAGCACCTTAAGGTTCCCTGGACTTACAACAGTAACTGTAAATGTAAAACTAATTGAGGACTTGGTCACTTCATCCTTTGATGGAGCGCTTCAGAGAGATACTTCTTTACGTATCATAACATATACTGTATACTGAGGATAAAAATTTATGCTCTAAACACTGCAGTATTTCAGTTGAACTATGCTTTATTAAGGTTACTATAAAGGTTCATTTGATTGTGGATTTCAAAGCTATAGGTTCCCTGAATTCTTCATCTCATTCAACATTAGGCTGGGAAAACTGAGAAGCTTTCTTGTCCATCTTTCCATTCATTTATTCGTTAATGGACTTCCGATCCATGAACACTGCTGATACCCATTTGTTTAGACTTACTTTTGTTTAATCTGTCATTTATCTTTGTTTTGCCTTTGGTGTTTAGCTACTGTCTGCTTTTAATGTCTGTTGCTGTGTATCTTACTTTCTCTTATATTTTGTTTTCATTTTTTTGTGAAGCACTGTGCAGCGTCTGCTCTTGAAAGGTGCTATATTTATTGTTGTGTCACTCATTCCTCATTTATTTCTTGATGTTTTGATTAGTTTGTTGGTGTAGCATGTATTTAAGGATGTTTTTCCTCCAGATTGTAACACTGCAGCTCTTGAAAGACGTCTGTTTACATCTAATAAAAATATTAAAAGTCCATCTTATATAACAAACATGTTTGTGTACAACACGTCTGGCATGTGGTGTTGGCAAACAGCCAAAAACGTGAACTTGTGCAATGACATGAGTTGGCCTATGAATCACTTTGACAAACTGCCAGAAAATAATCTGAGATGATGAAGCCATGTTTTATTAGATAAAAAGGTTACATAAGAAAGCATTCCACAGGTGTCACAGTTTATCAAGACTTGACGCAGGTAAGTCAGTACATACCATTTTGTATTGACTGCAACAAGGTAGACGTCCATCACGTGTGTGTTATTTGTTACTACATATTAGTATGAAGATGGTGGTGGTTTCTCTGCGGAACTGCTTGGCTATCCTATTTTATTTTTCATCATTGTTTTTATTGTTATTAATATTTTTTAAAAACTTAATTCATTACTTTTCACAAAAACAACATCTAGTTTAACACAACTCTAACAGAAAAACCCATACTTCCAAACACCTCTTTTTTATCACCATACTCACATTATTGTGATTTCAACTGTTTTGTTGTTTACTTGTCTTTTCATGTTATTTTCACAATATTCAAATTGCAAAAGTTGCTTTATCACTTTACATCTACCATGTAGTTGGCCAGTCACACCGTTGTCTTCACTGTTTCTACTGGATGCACAGAAGCTTCTGTATTTTAATAGGGTTTCCACAAGGGTCCGTCTTTGTAGTTTTGACATTTAATTTATGTGTTCATGCATGCTTGTGCACGTGCTTATTTTGGACATTGATCATTACTTTGAAAGTGACATGAGTAATACCATTAAGACTGTTGTTTATCACTCGGGTTCTTAATTTAATTTAAGGATTCATACAGCTGATTCTGAGAAACTCTCATGCATTAATCTCAAAAAGGTTAGACTACAGTTATGTCTTCTTAGCCTGACCTCCCAAACAACAAACAGAAAGGCTCAAGCTCATAATAAACACAGCAGAGTCCTTAGCCATACACACAAAGATTAACATGTTATACTAGAATGGAATCACTTCCCTGTCAAACAGAATCAATTTTGAAATTTTACCAAGACATGAACAAAATTAGATCACTGGCTGCTATTTTTTAAAATCTGATTAAAGCTTTTTAATGGAATTCAAATGAGGAGACTCAGACAGCCACTCACAGATATTCCTGAACCAAGCTTTGCTCAGAATCTTTTTTTTTTTTTTTTATTCTACTCAAGAAACATTCACTAAGAAGAAGTCTCTCTTTTAGAAGAACACCCTGACTACATCCACACAGTTACACATTCACACCTGAAAGCTGCCCAGTACAACCACATTCTGATCATTCATACCTGGGAGTTGCCCAGTAAAACCACAGTCTAATCTGCTGGCCATCTGGCATCATTTATAAAAATGACCCTCTGATCTTAAGCATGACATAAGCAGAAAACCATGTGTATGTAGCCAGGTGAACAAGGTACAGAGTGTTTCTAAACTGTTTAAATAGTATTATATGATACCTGTACAATAAAAGGTGTTTTTTTTCTATGAAATAACACTGTCACATTAAGAGCAACACCTTCCTCTTGCTGAAGTACACTCTCACTTTAAGAGCAGCTAAGGTTCAGATTGTGCAAGAGTGCTGAGTGTTTGTTAAGATACTAGAGGCACCAAAGCAGGTGTACCAGGAAAAACGAGTGACTGCTGAGGACTTTTGTTTAGGTTCAGGAAAATACCCAATAAACATTGATGAAACACAGAAATAGTTACCATCGCCAGTGGCTGAGACTGTAATGAAGTTGTCAGACTACAGACAACGAGTGATGATTTTGTAATCTTGCCGACTGTAAAACGTTTTGGCAGTGTGATATCTCCACCACACTGAGGGAGAGACTGAACAGCGGGTTGGCTAAAGTGGTGATAAAGTACACTTACGAACAGAATCATATCACATGGGTGTATGCTGAATATTTTATTAAACTGTGCATATTCTATTTGCTTTTGCCCGACCCAGAGGGGAGACAAAGACCTGTGTTGACATCCAGGTGTGTCTTTGCATCCAGGCTACACCCTGGAGTCAGAGTGAGTTCATTATTTTAAAATGAAAAACAAGAATTTTGCAGTTCATGTAAAATTGTTTATAAATATATATTTTCTTCATGGATGCACTGCAAAATTGCCAGTGAACTGATGCACTTTGCTGTGAGATATTTTAGAAACTTTGTGGCTTAACAAATGTATTCGTTTGTGTTTTTGTGTAATTTCTTTCTTCAGAAAAGCCACTATTGTTGTCTAGTACTGTCTCGTATTGTCTAGTTGAGTCAAGTTGAGTCTAGCATACACTGTAAAACTGAAGTTCATTAGAGTAGTTAACAGGAGGCACTGAGCTTTAGTTTGTCAACTGTAAATGTTCTTATTATTGTGGTACTACCTACACAACTATTCACCAGTATTGCTGTACTAGGATTGAAGATGTTAAGTGAATTAAAGTGCAGAGAAAGCACAAGAAAGGGAAAATATTTTTCTGTTCCATTAACACCATGATTTGTAAAACCTTCAAAATTACAGAAATAATGCTGTTTTTTTTTTTTTTGTTTTGTTTTTTTTATGCAGTCGGGGAATTAAAAATCAACAAAGTAATTTCATTCCGTGTCCAGTCTCATTATTTTTGATTTGTCCATATAAGTAGTTATTTATAAACTAACTTGATGTGTAGATGATTTTATCTCTAAGCACAGTCTCGGCATGACTCAAATGATTTTCATGCTGGTTATATTGAGGTATTGAAGCCTGATGTGAACTTTGCAACAGCTTTATGAACAATGTCATAGGATCCACATATGTAATCTAAGGAACATACACACATGAGGGGGTACCCTTTACTATCCTTCAGTAGCAAATTAGCCTGTTGGAAAGCAGAGGCAGAGTGTGTTTAAAATAACCATGTTTAAACTGAACAACTTGTGAATCTGGGGGAAAAAACACTGGCAGAATTATTTAACTTGTAAATAAAAAGACAATCTGTGTGGTCCCCATAGCCTACACAAAATAAAATTCTACCAAATATTTTCACTTACTAATAGGTTAACATATGTTAGGTTAACATAAACATGGTTTTTGTTACTTTTGCTGAAATCATATTGTTCCAATGAAACATTCTCAACTATCAATGTAGGAAAGACAGAAAAGATGGCAGATGACTCAAGCAAACAAATTTGCAGATGATAATAAAAATAGCTAACAACAACAACAGCTAACAATGTTGTCTAACAGGAAACACCCTCCACTGTTTTCTATATGTCAGCAAGTCAGTATTAATACCTAATTTTCTCAGCATTATTGTTGTCACGATACTGGAATTTCTAAATTCCATACAACACCTTGAAAAACACTGATACTCAATGCTACTTTAAATACAACAGGGACCAATTTACACAACACTGAAGGCATAACATTTTATTAAAATGTTATTAAAAGATAAATATGTGCAGCAGTGGTGTGTGTGTATCAACTAGAAAGAAGAGAGAGCGAGAAAGCAGAGCCGGTACAAGAGTATTGATACTGTGGAAAATAAGTGCTGAAAGCATTTCAAATATAACCCTTACAACAAAACACTAATGAACTAATTGACTAAAGATTAGTATACAACATAAAGGCACAAAAAACAACAACACACAGCACCAAAATAAATACAAACTAAATAAATAAATAATAAAAAACTACATGAAAATTATTAGGTCGTTCTCTCAATGCCACTCTTTTCTCAAAGGTGTTTATATTTAACATTCAATAGAAAGAAAATATAGGATGTTTGCCTTATATCAGGGTATCAAATGGTATTAAAGGCAAAGGTTTGATTACAAAAATATGTTAGGACCACTGTTCACTTGTTACAAAAGTAATTCATCAGTAACAAAATGGAGTCATTACTGTAACGGTGAAGACTTTGTTAGAAAAAGTAATCGCAAGATTTGATGTATTTATGGATCAACAAACGCATTGACGAACAGCACGTCAGAGTGAGAGGACTTATTCAAACGTGATGTTGAACCCTAATTACGAGGCATTGCTGTCCCTGCTCCACACCCTTCAGCTGTCATTATAAAAGCCTCACTGTCACACATCCTCCGTCACACAGGGTCAGACAGTTCCTGCCTCCATCTCCAACCTACCTGTAAGTATCAAACTTACACTAATATTATCATCACACTATAGTCTCATTCGTTTTTTTGGGAAAAATTGTTTTTATTTTTATTTTTAAAATCTTCTATAAATATAATGAAATATTTATTTATGTTGTCATGTTGCAATTATGTGGACAGCCTTAGTGGGTTTATTAAAAGTGTACAGTAACCAAAACTGGTAAGAGTCCGATCAAATCAATCAATCAAGTTACAATCAGTTAGCCTAATAATTAAATTACATTTCACGGTGAGGTGTCTTACATGATTATATGCACAAATAAATTTGCTGAGCCAGAATATTTTTTGAAAACAATGTCTGGTTTTGTCATGCAGACAAAAACAGAGGGTAAGGATTAATGACGGGAATGTTATGCTTTAGTTCATTCCCCTCCTCTCCATGATACGCTAAGTGACATTGCAACGAGTATATAACATCTCACATTCATAGCACCTTGGAGTCTCATCAAATTATTTTTATATTTCATAATAAGCTCATAATAGTGAAACTGTTTGCACCTGAATAATGATTTTTATGGTTTACAGTACATACTCTTTATATTCAAATTAAATTAAATTCTAATTGTTGCTCATCTCCACAGGACAAACATGAACAGGCTAATTCTAACTGCAGGTAAGACTCTTTTCTAATCAAATTGATCTTTCCAGAAGCTTTATTAACCTGATACTGACTCAGTCTGTCATTTTGAAGGTCTCTGGTTGATCGTTGCCACCTTGGGTGAGTTTATATTTTGCATTAAAAAGTTTTACCAGCATCTGAATTAAGTTCCTATATAATTGGTGTTGTTTAAACAATGATCTTTATCACAACGCAACTCGATGATGTCTTACATGTTTCAGCCTCTTCCTACAACCTGATGTGTTTCTACACCAACTGGTCCCAATATAGAGCAGGGGATGGAAATTTCAAGGTTTCAGATATTGATCCAAACCTGTGTACCCATCTGATGTACGCCTTTGCTGACATTAATGGTGCCAATGAACTACAGCCCATAGAGACTGGGGATATTCAAAACTACATATCCTTTAATAGACTGAAAGACAGGTCGGTGCTTTATCCTCAAAATATTCTTGTAATCGTCAATTATTTTGAAGTATTTAATAATCATCGCTTAACTTCTATCCTCACACAGGAATCAGAACCTCAAAACTCTTCTGTCAGTTGGTGGTTGGAATGGTGGCACACAGTGAGACCCATAAATACAACAAAATATTTAATTTAATACTGTATGTGGCATGTCTTCTTCAGTGCATCTTTTTGTTTAAATGTTCAGATTCAGCACGATGGTATCAACACCAACCAACAGACAAAGATTCATCGAGTCGTCGATCGCACTGCTGAGAAGATACAACTTTGACGGGATTAATCTGGACTGGGAATATCCTGGAAAAGGATGGGACCATCAACAGAACAAAAAAGATTCACGCTTTTGTGCAAGGTCAGATCATTACTTTTCCCCCTGAGACAGACATCATTAGCTATATACTATATACGATGGCTATCGATATTTAATCAAGTCAGACTGACCCAAGCTTCTATGATGTGTAGGAACTCCAAGCTGCGTATGAGGCTGAGGGAACAGCAAATAACCGTCCCAGATTATTGGTAACAGCTGCTGTGGCTGCTCCCAAAGCAATCATTGATGCCAGTTATGAAGTTGCAGAGATTGCAAAGTAAACAAAATAAACATTTTTTGTTTTGTTTTGTTTTTGAATTTTCCACTATTATCATCATATTTGCAGTGATTAACTGTCCTTGTGTGTTGGTGAACTTTGCATTTCTTAGGTACTTGGATTTCATGAATGTGATGACATTTGATCTTCACGGCGTCTGGGACTGGGCCACAGGACATCACAGTCCCTTATTCAAAAGATCCCACGAAACTGGAGACCGCAGTTACCTAAATGCTGTGCGTACTAAATTTCATACCGCCATTTGTCCACGCATTATGTGTGTTCAGATAAAAAACGTGTATAAATGAGGTGGACCCTTTCAACAAAAACTGATTGTAATATCCATGAAGGTAGGATTTAGTTGATCTTTGTTAATTTTATTTGACATGAATTTCGAATTATTTCAGTTCTTAAGTAATGTATTTGGTAACTATTGGGTCAGCTATTAGGATTTATATGGTTAAGAGGTCAACTCCAGAATTTAATTTAAATTAAATATATATTTGAAGAAAAATAAGGAGTGCTTAACTGCAGTACAAAGGCTGAAAAAACTGGGGCCAAAAGTTAGATGAAACGCTGACTGTCCAGCTTACTGATAAAAATATAAAGTAGGGGATGGCAGTCTGGAATGATCTGAGGCACCATCCTTCATTAAAATCCTTCATTAATTCATAAGCATGCCAACACGTCTAGACTCACACAAGTCTTCATAGGAAAATGTTCTTCTTACACTGTATGATGGTATTTTCCTCTTCAGTTCACATGGGTTTTCTTGTCATAGCGCAAGTGTACACTTATACATGTACGTCTCTATTGTTACTTGGTCAATTTTCAAACCTTTTCCAGCACCTTACAGCTTTGGTGAATTAGAACATTTATATCCATACACTTGTCAGTGTAAAATATATACAAGTAATGACAGAACACTTTCTCCAGGAATTCTTGAGGAAGTTCGATAAACATGTTAACTAAAAGTTACCATAGCCCTTTAGTTCTAAAATAGGTGTCTGACGACCCACAGGGATCGGTGCCACTCTGCCAGGGGTTCTGTGAAAAACGTTCAGATTCATGCATTTAAATTATCATATTTAAAAAATATATTTTATATTTACTTCATGTTTTAAATCTAAAATAGATTACATTCTAATTTAACGATCTATAACTCTTATTGTAAAATAAATCTTCCTCCTGCCAGTCAAGCACACGTCACCCTCATTAATGGTGGAAACCAGTTCACTCTAATCAAGGTGAAATGAGGGAATCCTGGTATATTTTCTGTTTTTTAAGGGGTCCTTTGCTGAGAAAAAAAATGACTGATAAGACTGAGTGACAAAACCCTGAGACTTGGAACTTTTTTCTTACAGTCTATACTTTGTTATGTAAGAGACTGTAGATTGTAGCTTAATAAGAATTGTTGCTCACATTAACGTTAATTTTTTCAACATTTCAGGACTATGCAATGCGGTATTTGCAGGGCCAGGGGGTGCCTGCTGAAAAGTTAATTTTGGGATTTGCTGCATATGGGCGAACTTTTACCCTGTCTACTCAATCCAGTGCGGTTGGTGCACCAATCAGTGGCGCTGGTATACCAGGCCCTTACACACAGGAGAGAGGCTTCTGGTCCTATTATGAGGTGAAACTGGAAGCTCTAATCTATTTACACATACATTTTATTGCATATGGTGTGGCAAGTTTATAAATATGCTAAGTTTGACATTTGATCGCTCCTTCCAGGTTTGTCGTCTTCTTGAAGGAAAAACAATCAAATGGATTGAGGATCAGAAAGTTCCATATGGTGTCACGGGAAATCAGTGGGTCGGCTTTGACAACAAAGACAGCATTGATGCTAAGGTAGTCATTAGTTTACTACATCTGTACATCTGGTAAAATCTTAACACAACAACTAGTTATACACAGATCCAGTTAAGCTGTGTTGTGCAGTGTTATCATGGCTTCAACTGCTGATCTTTTTCTTTAACGTTCTCTCAGGTAAAATACATAACAGAAAACAACTTTGGAGGAGTATTTGTCTGGTCTTTGGACCTGGATGATTTCAGAGGGCTCTGTAACCAGGGCAAATACCCCCTCATCAGCCATCTGAATAGTCTTCTGGTTTCAGGTAAACCCAAAGGTGAAGTGTCTATCCTATCCTGTATAATGGCAGTGATATTTCAGTGAGATTTTATTAACTATAATTAGCTTGTGTCATTGGTTTTATCAAGTAAGAGTGTAATGTGTGTTTCAAGTGACAAATCTCAGCTTCTTCAAAGGGGCAGTTCCCCTAAAATCAAACTCAAAAATACATGTTTTTCTTCTTTCCTTAAGTGATTTTTATCCATCTAGATAGTTTTGGTGTGTGTTGCAGTTTTGGAGGTATCAGACAGAGAGATTTCTGCCATCGTATAACATAATGGGATTAAATGGCACTCAGTTTGTGGTTCTCAAAGTGGCAAAAAAAAAAAAAAAAATAATAATAATAATAACATTTAAAAAATTCAACATCAGTGTTTCTTTCCAGAAATCAAACTACTCAAGGTAATCCACAGGCAGGAACTACTGTCTTCATACAGCAGAATCTATCAGAACTACTTATTTCTACGGGAAAGAAAGTAGTTCCTGCAGTCCCTAGCAAATGTACTTTTTTGGCACTTGGAGCACCACAAGCTGAGTACCATCTAGTTCCATTATATTCAAAAGGAAGCAGACATCTCTATGGCCGATATGTCCAAAACTCTGCAACCCATACCAAAACTCTTTTGATGGATAAATAGCACTACAGGTAAGGTAAAATATGAATTTTGGATTTTGGGGTGAACTGTACCTTTAAGCTATGTAATAGTCATACAATGTAATGATCAGATAACACTACAGTACAATTCTTACACTCCACAGACCAGGCTGGCTCTAAAACCCCACCCACAACTACTACAACCACTACCACCAACACGCCTGCCACTAAGACAGCTGCTGCCACCACCTCCAACACGCCTGCCACGAAGACAGCTGCTGCCACCACCTCCAACACGCCTGCACTAGACAGCTGCTGCACCACTCCAACACCTGCCACTACCACAACTGCCACCACCACACCAGCCACTACCACTACCACTGCAGACACCATCACGTCTGCCACGCAATCTATTGAAGATTTCTGTGAAGGAAAGACCAGCGGGTTGTACAGCAATCCTAATGACCAATCCTCTTTTATTCAATGTGTTCATGGGATGACCTATGTCACAAAATGTGTTCCTGGTTTAGTCTACCAAGATGCCTGCAAATGCTGTAACTGGCCCTAAATGGGCATGCATCGTTAATATAACTATCCATGATGGTAATTATTATTATTTACAGGTGTCTAATAGCAGTGTATTACTAAAAGCTGTTGTGTATCATTCCTGTTTATTCCTCACTGTTAAAAAAAAGCTCCATCTTCTGTGTGACTTGATTTCTATTACCTTGATACATAGCACAAGTCTGTGGGTAAACTAGTAACCTATTGTTTTGTTTTTCAATATGCTGTAATTTTGCAACTGTACTGGTAATACTGAGAATTAAAATATATCACATGACAACACGAACATTAAAATTTATTTATTGCATTTTAATGTAATTTAATGTAGTGTAATTTCTGAATCAGGATTCATTTTAATGCGTCAGAGAGTCAGCATACTATGAAACTACTGCAATATATTACAGTTTTTTAAATGTCACAATTCAGCATTTCCATAGTAAGAAGTAAGCAGCTTTTTACATTGTTATGAGCAGCCAAAAAATCTGTTGCAGTCATTTCATTAAAGTGTTAGATACCATCATGATTACAAGTTTTCAAGTATTGCAGTATTATCATCTCAATAAATTATACCATCATTATTTTATATTCAAAAAACTTCACAGCAATGTTACAGAAAATCACAACGAGGAGCTCCACATGGTTATACCATGCTCATTTCATCACAACTAGTTCAATACTGTATGTCATCAAACAAGATTAAGAAAGCAATCTGTTCACCGTAAAGCTACAACTGCAGGCAATCGGAAACTGTACGTTCTGGCTCTAATATGTAGGATCACATAATTTTGTATGTGTACAGTTAATCAAGGTTCTGCTGGGTGCTGTTGAAATGATTGAAACAATAATGCAGTCTTTGAATCGCTGTTGTTATGACTCATATGGTCTACTCCTTATAGTTCATGGACAGAGCTATGTGGCTCAGGGAGCTTCTGAATGTCACAATTTTGAATCAGATTGAAGTAAAATACTACGAGGTCCTCATAGGTCTTTTTGGAAATCCTTTCATTGATGCCATGGATTCTACAAAAAAGAAAAAGAAATCCTTTATGGTATACAAAAAGAAAAAAATGCATTTCCCTCATTCAAGTACTTCTTACTTTTCTTGCATGATAATGGCTTTTTGTTTCCAAAGCTGAAGGGAAAACTAACAAAAGGTTAGTTTTATAAATAAAACTCTATTAACAGGTTCAAGAGGAACTTTAAGTTTAACTAAACAAGCTGAACTTACAAGTTTATGATTTGTGAGCAGAAAACTCTGCTGTCCAAGAAGTTGCCTTCTATTTCGCCAGATATTACTCTGCACAAGCAGTTAATTAAAATAAATGCAGCAGGCTTTTTTTGAGTTACTTTTATTCAGCGGTAAGGCCTTTGCACACCAGATGCATTTTTGTTGTGCTATTAATTTGCATGTTAATTTATTTTTAAAAACTGTATGCAGTCAATGAGAGCTTTCACATCATGTGCATTGTGCTGAGCGATATGCGAAGATGTTTCCAAGGTTTCATTTCCAACATGTGCACATCTGACCAATCAAACTGCATGATGACAACGTCACATTCAAAGCCTTCAACAAAGCCAGTGGAAGAATATGAATGAACCAAATGCACACTGCACAAAGCAGGAACTGTTTACAAATCATATACTACATATCTTACCTCTGACATACGGCTAATCGATGATCCAGGTCATTAGCTCTCTGAAGTTACTCTTCTGCTTCTTCAAGCTTGATGTCAGCTGCCGCAGCCCTGCTTCATATTGTCCAACAGACATCCTGAAATATGTCCTGAGGTGGCTGAGGTAGTCTCCTGAACCAAGCAGTGAAACTTACCGAGTTCTCCTCTCTCTCATTATTGGTGCATCCAGGTACAATGTTTTTTCTTCTTTTTTGTAAGTAAAAGACCAAGTTTTGCTGTGGCGCGATTTTTTTAAAGAAGCGTAATAATATATTAATAATTTATTTGCATCGCGCTTGATATGAATAATCAGACATGTCCAAATTTGCCTCTGAATTATTCACAATTTTGTGCTGTTTTTTTTGCATGCCTCTTGGTGTGTAAAGGCCATTAGACATACTAGAATCTTACCTCTGAGAATCACCTGGTTTTAACCAGAGGGGAGCAAAGCGATAAATATCACCGGTCAGGTCTTTGAAGTATCGACTGTCAGTGTTCCCAATACAGATACCTGCACATTCAAACACTGTATCAAAACACTTTTGTCAAAATACTTTGACATTATTAACCACACTTTTATACAATTACATGTATTAGGATTCTACCTGGAGCAACTGTAACTGTTGGAAACATGTCCAACACAGTTTTCTTCACATCTGGAAGCCAAAGGACTTTTCATCAGTCGAGCTGACAGGCAGAGGATCAAACCCATCCACAAGTTCAACCTTCACTCGCTGGTCCCCCACTGTAGACTGGATGAGGTCCAGGACCTTGACCCGACAGCACACATCTTATTCAACTCAGAATATTCATGGTGAGACATCAAGAATTCTCAAAAAAGGGGTACAATTTCTGACTCTACCTCTTGTAATGACTGTGCTGAGTGGATTCGTAGATTTACATAGGCTTCAGCAAGGGAAGGGATGACATTAACCTACATGGTGGGAAAAAAACAATTTAGGACTTCTCTCTGTTTCTAAGAAAAATCTGCATTGCTTGCAATCTACTTTCCTGTGAATTACCTCCTATTTTATAACAATAACTGTACCTTAACTCCTCCATTAAACATGGTCACTGCTGTGGTTGTCCTCACAAAAGCATTAGTGTCTGGTTTTCTTTCTAGTACCCTGCAACATAAAACATACTAACTGACATATTCCAATGGACACAATCAGACGAAGACATGCTGAATGAATTTTAATATGAAATTACCTGCCAAGAAGTGAGGAGAACAGCCACAAATTCGACATTATGAACTTCATTGGGAGCCCAAACTGAAGTCAAAGAATGAGCAAGTGAGAAACAACATAGAGGGATCTAACAAGTTACTAGTTGTAATGTGTAGTAGACAAGTCATTTGTTCCCCTTACCTTATGGGCCAGATGCTCAAAGGTTTCACGTTCAGGCCCATGACCAAAAAATCTCGGCATTGGGTTTTCTTCTAGTCTGAGAAAATTGCAGGACACTGTTAAAGTTTTGTGGGGCTTTTCAATTGTTACTTTTGGCGGTGCCAAGTCAAACCATTTGTATTTCTGTCAGTAACGTCTCGCTGGCTGTGGCCAACCCCTAACAAGCCCCCTTTCTCCCCCTCAAACAAGCATGCATTATTAAAAGGTTTGTAACTTTCAAGGTTGTAACTAGTACCTGCCTTATTTTGTGGTTTCATGTTCACTTTCAGCTGTATATAAACTGACGAAAACACAGCACTTCCTGATTAACCTGTTTCACAATAAAAGCTTTGGAATAACAAAATAACATGGCTTTAATTGTGAAGAATGTAAAGGAAATGCTGAATGTATAGGAAGTGCTGATTCACAGTTTTAGAGCTACTTGACTCAAGCTAAGCTCTTCCTCAGTTAAAAGACACACCTTCAAACAGGTAGCCCTTTAGTAATGGAGATGCAAATATGTGCTGCTGTCGACGTGCCGAGTCAAACCAGGCCAGCACATGTGTATGGAAAAGGGGTTTCAGATTTTGGCTTTGGCTTTGGAACACAGAGACTAACCAGAATTCATAACATAGAAATTAGCTAAAAATTCTAAATTTGAAGAAAATGTTCCTCACCTTTTGACTGCTGCAGCCAAGATCCCAATGCTGGTCTCCCTGGGAGGCATTGAGGAGTGCCCAGGGAACGTAGACACCTAAGCTTTACAGTGGCCTGACCCTTTTCACTTATCCCAATTCTACAAAATATGTACACACATAAAACACAGAATGGTCAACAGATTAATCACTTGATTTTTTTTTTTTACACAATTTAACAGAGGCAATTTTATGCTATGCTTGTGAGTTCTCTTGTTATGTCAGGCATGGCCAAATTATTTACTTTTTACTTTGGAAAAGGTACAAATAAAATATCATGTTTACACTGGAGTGTAGCAGCTTCTTACAGAGCAGCAGGTCCTTCAAGACCACTGATGACTCCATCAAGTATAACCAGGCCCTCATCCAGGACAAACGACAGCTTCACACCACGCTGCTTCAATAAACGCACGACGCTCATTGCCCCCTTGTAACCAGACACCTTTAAAACAAAACATAAAAGGAATCAGATATTAAGAAATGATATTTTAAATCTTATTTAAGATTACAATTTCAAAAAGTATGGCTTTTATGAATAGTTAAGGTACTTCTTCATCATGGCCAAGGCTGATGTAAAATCCTCTGCGTGGAGCATAGCCTTTTTTCAGCAAGTACTCCAGCGCCTGAAGTATTCCCTGGAGGAGATAAAGCATATCATTTTTAGCCTGGCTGGCACATGAAAGGTAAACAAATATAACTCAACTCTGTTCAAAGGTATAATCTGCATAATTTCTTAAAAAATAATTTATTGACTCATATGACTTAATCCCTCTCAATCATCACTTATGGCCCACTAGAAGTGCCTGTATCTACAGAGATTCTGTTCTCTGCCTGTATTTTCGTATCTTTTCTCATTGTTATGCTGTGCTCAGGATGATTCACCAACCCAAAACATAATTTGATATCCTAATGAGTTTATGGACACCTCAAACTTACTGACTCCTATTTTTAACACCAAGATCACAGAAAATATCACTTGTTCTCTCACCATTACAGGGCTCTTGTCATCCATGGTCCCTCTACCATAGATGAAGCCATCTATCTCCTTGGCAGAAAACGGTGGGGCATCCCAGCCGTCTGACTCCGAGGCAGGTACCACATCGATGTGGGCCAGCAGCAGGTATGGCACCAGGTTAGGCTGTGAGCCTTGCACCCAAAACAGGTGGCTGTAGTCGGCCACCAATTCATGATGAACCAAGCTTGAAGAGAAAACTGTTGGGAAGGCTGACACAGAACGAAGAATAAAGGTTTTTAAAGAAGGAACTCCACTGATTTTACAAATTAGTTACCCAGTTTAATAATTAGCCTATGGAAATAGTTTCAAAATGTAGCTCAGACATCTGTGAAAATAATGCTGAGGATGCAATCAGTGTAATTTTACCCCTCAAAACGTGAGTACTTCCCAGTCAGGGAGGATCAAACAAAAATATGGTATAAGTTGCATTACAGCCAGGGTTGGAAATTACTACCAGACACCAGCCAAATGCAGGTAAAATATAAAACTGGCTGGTAGATTTCTGACACAAAATAATCATTTACTATTGAGTGGTTGGTGGATTTGAACATTTTTCTGTCAGTGGCTGGTAGATGTTCACATTTTAAAAAAGTTAATTTCCAACCCTGATTATGGCAAATGCAGGATCCAGTGTCTTTGGAGCTTAAATCTGTCTCTTATGCATCCCCAAAACACCATAAAAACATAATATAAAAACAATAATATTAAATTACTGGAGTACCCCTTTAATTTAAAAAAGTCACACCATATATATATATATATTTTTTTTTAACAATATATAGAAATGAAACAAAAATCAATGGAAAAGCAGAACCATGGGCCACCAAGCCCCTAAATTTGATAGCCAAAGTACCTTTCTGGTGGCACAAATGTAAACTTGTGTAAAAACACCACAGAAAAAGGCAATTTAAGCAAAATAACACAGGCTTTCTTAACTGTGACAGTTTCCCCGTTAAGTGTCATGAAGTGTCTCCAGAAGACAATGATTCTGTTGAAAAATGAGATAGACTCCTCAGCTCGTTGAGAAAACTGGAGGCACACACTGCAGTACATTACATCTTTAGACGTGTCATATTCTAGCCAACTGAATGCCTGCTTCCAATTTTGGTTTTGATCTTTCATAGTCTGCCTTTTGCCTATACTTCAACAGCCCCAGTTCGCTGTTTTCATAGAATGTTGAACTAAAAGGAGCTAAGTAATCAAGATTTTTGTGGAACTGTAACATTGTGTTGATAAAGGCTTACAGTATATGGATAAAACTTGATGGCAGAGGGCCACCTACATGGAATTTCTGGTGGACACAGATGAACTTCTTGTGGCCAGGCAGGGGTGAAAGTAAGATAAGATTCTTGCAGGAACTGTGCAACTCAAAATTTTTTTAGCTCGCGCGCAAAGCACGCTCGCATCATACTAAAGATGTTAATAAAGCCTGCTCTTTTCTGACTTTGATTCTTAAATCCTGTGCACATCCTTGAGTGCATAATGTAAGATGTCAGGTACATAATGTAATATATGGCAAAACAATTATTTTCAGGTCAAGTGCAGGTAAAGTACTTCTTTAGGGGGAGACAACATCAGAACAATAATAACACAACAACTTCAACATAATTAAAGTGTTTTCTCTGTTGTGAGAATAAAAGCATAATAGCAATCAACCCATTGCATCCCGGGGGGGGGGGGGGGGGGGGGGGGGGGGGGGGGGTGTCCTTCCATCACCTCGGCAACCAGCCATCCAATGAAAAGAACGCATTGAGTTTTCTCACTTCCACGTGTGTTTGTTTGTGGAAAGGAGTGGTGCTGCTTGCGTGACAGAGAGACAGAGAGTAGGCCTATTTCACGACGCGTAAAACCTCACAATTTATTACTTGGGGATTTTTGTTTTGTTTATTTTGCAAAAATGACTACCCTGTTGTCTGCAAAAAAAACAAACAAAAAAAAAAAAACAGCACGAGTGGACATTGGATTAACGTTAATTACAGTGAGTGACTGCCTACTACAAGTTGCAACCTATCACGGTAAGCGAGTACCGTAGCCTACAAATTATAGTGTTCGTCCAGCGCACTAAAACCAGGTTCAACACGTCACAGAAGGCATATTCTGGAGATGATTTTTATGTATTCATCAATTTTACATTTATTTCAGTAAAATTCGCTTGAAAAAAGAAAGGGCTTGCATTGTATGCATGGGTGAAAGTTGCTTTTCCGAGGCGTTCCGGTGCGTTCTAGTAGAAGAGGTCTGTATATTTCTTACCGGCACGGCGTTCCAGTGCATTCCGGCTTACTTTCACCTCTGTGGCCAGGGGACTGTTGTTAATGTTGAACCCTGATTCAGCGTTTGAGTAATTTTTCCAACTAAAAATGCCAACCATCCGGTTTCACTTCCTAAAATGTTACCAAGTTATGGTAATGTTATGCTCTGGCCCACAAATCCTTGTTCTCCAAATGTAAGAAAACATGTTTGTGTGCTACAGACCCCAACAAATGTCACCTCATCAGTGAAAATGAAAACTGTGACACAAAAATGATCATTTCCACTAAATGTGAATTGTATTGCAATTTTAATATCTGTCAAAATAACTGCAATATGATTCGTCTTTTTTATCATAATGTGTAGCCCTAAATCCAGGCCAAAAATAATACCAAGCACCTGCTAGTAAAAAATGCAAGTGGCTGGTAGATTTGCTTTTGTCACCAGCCATGGTAATCATTGAGTAAAACTTAACATTAACTAGCCATTTGGCCCGTGGCCAACAAGTTAATTCTGAACCCTGGACCTGGTAGCAAACTAAATGTCTCTGGATTTTTGACCTTTGAGTAGACAAATCCAGCAAAGAGAACAGAACTGTTTAGGGGCAGTTTTCACGTCTTGGCTGCCAATTTATAAACTAACATAGCAAAAAAAAAAAAACAAATGTTCATGATTTGTTGAGAAAATAACTGGCAGATTTAATGAGAATATAAATACCTGTTAGTTTGTTAGTATTGCATATTGCAATATCGGTTCTTTTATATTGTACACTTCAGTCACTTTGTTTTTTTGTTTTTTATTATACATGCTCTTTTACATTTTTAGAAAAATCTATTTATGCTGTTCACCAACATCACTTGCTTTACTTATTGTTTTATGTAAATGTTGGTATTATGTTTGTATTATGTTTGTATGCACCAACGTGCCATAACAAATTCCTGGTAGGTGAAAACCTACTTGGCAATAAAACAGTTTCTGATTTCTGATTTCTGATTCTGATTTCTGATTGTATTATGCATACAGCTTTTATTGTAAATTGCATAAACCCTTACTTTAAGGTGTCTCTATTGGGGGAAATGAGACAAACTAACCCACCCGTTCACTACATCTTAAGCCAAAGTTAGCTCAAGCATGTAGCTAACAGCCTCTGTATGCAAATCAACAAATTAACGTTCAGTTCAACTGTTAGCTAACGGTTAGATCACGTCATGTGACAGTCTGACACTAACCCACACTGTAAACACACCAGTTATTGTTTAATAAGACAAACCAGTTGTCTCTCCCATGTTTACCTTTGTGGAGGAGCCTGTCAAACTCACGCAGCGCGGTGGTGTTGATCTCCGTCTCTGAGAAGACACTGTGGGGATCCGGACAGCCTCTGGATGTACGGATGAAGATATTTACACTGTCAGCGGCTCCCGTTCAACACACGGTGAACTGGACTCGTTAGCGAAGCGAAAACTACCTTTAAAATGTGCGAGCAGCTCCTCTCTCTGATGGTGGTCTATGACGAGCGAGATGTTGTTCGTCTTTTCCCATTGTGCGAGTTGAAGTCCGACATTAACGTCCAGGGAAAGAGTCCTGAGAGATGCTACAGGTAAATAACAAGAAGACTATAAAGACGAAGCTACAAATGAGAATCTTTAAAAACTTGACAATTTTGAACTTTGGCCCTGCGTCTGTCATTATAGACTGTTGTGACGGCTGAACTTGTTCACTGTGTCTGTCTGTGGCTCCTGTTTAGAAAGGAACCCTCGATTTGTGGAACTCTCGCGAGATTTCCACGCGTTATTTATTTCTATTACCTTTGTACAAATTAGTTATGTTTTATGATGTGACGACTTTGTGGTTCAAATCTGTTTAGGTTTAGGGACTTGGTTAGAGTAAGAGAGAGGTCGTGGTTTGGGTTAAAATGGCCACTCTCGCGAGATCTTTCACGGGTCTGGGATTCTCTTCCAGATACCACTCCTTGTGTGCAGACCGAACAGGTTCGGGGATATTGAATGAGAGCCACCTGCTGGTCTGAAAGCAAACATTCACCCTCTGAAGAAAATATCAGTCTGGCAGCCAGTGTGTGGCGAAGTTTGATTGCATAAACCAGTTACCCAACTTGCTTTGCAAAACGACTGGACAGGGGCCAATTAAATAACAGACAATAATTATCATCATCATTAACTATCGTAATATTCATCAAATAAAATAAATAGATGCTAAAATATCCGCAACTCCTGTTTCTTTTAAAAGTCTTTATTACTTTTTAATTAAATTAATCTGATACAAGGATTGAAATTGGGCCTAATGACTCATTATGACTTTTCATAATTATGACTATTTATCTCAGAATTTTGACTTTTTATCTCTTTATCAACTTTTTCTCACACTTTCAACTTCATTTGTCATAATTTTGACTTAATCTCATACTTATCAACTTAACTAAATTAACTTGGTACAAGAATTGACATTAGGCTCAAATGCCAGATAAATTAGAAATTGTCACTGCATTAATAGCTGCAACTGCATTTTTGCTGTAAATGCTTTGGTTACATTTGAAAGAGTTCATATATAAAATTATACATAGCTGGAACCTCTCAAATAATGCAATCACTCAGTTGTTGGAATGATTAGAAATCTGCTCATGTTAAGTCTAAATTACAAAATAAAAAGTCATAATTGTGACTTTATCAACATAATTGTTTGACTTTTTATCTCATAATTGTAACTTTTTATCCCATTATGACATTTAATCTCATACTTTCAATTTTTTTTTTTATCTCATAATGACCTTTTCTCTTAATTTTTTTTCTCAGTTACTTGAATGTAATGATTCATAGCATGCTCATGTTAAATCAAAATTATGAGATAAAAAGTCAAAATTGTGGCTAATTATCTTATTTTTATGACTCATCATTTCAAACTTTTATTTCATAATTTTGACTTTTTATCATTTTTATCTCATTTTTATCTCATTACTAATTAAAGTTCTGTTGCATTCAGGTCAATCAGTCGGTGTGTTCTGGCTTATCAGTTCATTTGGGAACACCTGTGTTTACCCTATTTTATATCAGTATGGCTGTTGTTAAAAAAGTTCTATTATGTTAGAAAGCACCATTATAGCATACACATGCAACCTTCATCATGCCATATAGTAAAAGTGAATTTTACCTAATGAAAGATCCCTACTGATCATTATAACTGCATGCATTCTTTTACACTTTGGCTAGTATTCAGTTCCACAAAAAAGTATGAAGCAAAACATCCTTTATTGAAATAAGGTTCAAATATTTTTTTTAAAAAAGCACACACATTTATATAAGTACAGTGCCTCTAATTCTTGAAAAGGCATCATCACATAATACAATTTGGGTTATGAATAAAAAAAAATACATAGAAATTCTCATTATTATTTTTAAATTTGAGAAATTGTTGAGCCCTTGAAAATCTCAACTAAATCTTTATGTTTTATTGATTGCTCCAACTATGTTTACAAAAGTACTTTGGTAACACAAAACATATAAAAATGTCAAGAGGTTTGCACCCATACTGACACACAAACACAGTCAACAAAAACAAAAACTGTTTTAAGTAATATGTGCTCCCTGAAGATATATCCCATGATGAGATCATTATGGTTTGCATCACAAAGAGAGAGTTATTCCTGTCCAGAGAGCACTGGTGTGTCCTGTGTCTCAGCCTGAAGCTCACTGTCTGACTCCTGGTTCAGACTGTCCAGTAAGGCCACAAACGGACTGAGTGAGTTGTCCTCAACACAAGCATAAATGAGGTATAGGAGAACCGCCACGATGAGGAAGACCAAAATCTGTATATGGATGGGCACAAGGCGGCGCTCTATCTCTCGTCTCTCCAGGGTTGTGGGACTGACAGGAGTGTCTGGGTACGCGTACTGGATAGGTCTCCCTGCTGCACCTTTGATGGGTTTCCGACGAGTGGCACTGAAATAACAACAGGGTTAATGTACCGATAACACAATCACAGAACTCCTGTGTCAATGTGTCATCTACAACCAGTCATTATTGTGCATTTCTTGTATTTCAGTGAAATCTAACTTTCACTCAACAATAACTAACTTAGGGTGGGTTCAAACCAACCTTGTTCAGTCCAGTTGAACCAAACCCAGGGGCCTCATTTATAAAAATGTTCTTAGATCTGTACTTAGTCTTGAGATCGTTTCCGACAGTGTGCTTAAGTTCAATTCATAAAAGACACTGAACAAACACACACGTGCTTACACAGTTTTCTGAGAAGAAAATTTGTGACTTAAGAACTGTGATCTACAAATCTTAAATCAACTGAAAATTGACAACATTGCAATCAGGGATTTCCACTCATATAGTGCAGCAAAATTGAGGGTTTAGTCAGGAATGGTCACAGACCAAAAGAGAAAAGCAAATTTTTTGGAAGGCGAAATCACAGCAATGGTAGATGAGATTGAAGCCAGGCAACATGCATTATTTGGTGGACTAAATAGTGGGGTGACAAACAAACCCAAACACATAGCTTGGAAGTGTGTTGCAATTAACTTTTCACACCTTTAATTAATAAACCCTAACATATTGTTCATAAAGTTAATACAAAATTCACCACGGGCTTGGACACATTTGCGTCCCAAACTGCAATACCCTTACATAACCAGCAGGAAAATCACTTAAGTCATGTCTAGACTTTACTTAGAGGTAAGATCATTTCCATGTTTGTTTGTTTTTTTGCTGCTTAAGTCATACTTAAGATTAAAATTGATCATTTTATAAATGTAGCCCCTGGAGCTTTGTCCCCCCCCGTGGTGCAATTTGTTAAGACTGGTGTGAACACTGGACATGAACAACCACTCTGTGGTCCGTCTTGAAGGGGTGGTCTTGGACAGCTGTCAAGTGAACTCTGGAGCGATCCCTTTCTGGTGTGAACACCATTCAAAACAATCACAGAAGTGTACCATTATTAAAAACGAGACTTTCTGAAGTCTGCTGATAGGCCCTCCAGGTCAACACCAATATGAATAGAATCTTAAGATATTCAGGTAGAAATTGGGCTGTTGAAACAATGTATCATCCTCACATTGGCTCTATTCAGAATTGAATTCACACCTGTAGTTCGGTTCATTTGGTCTAGAGCAAAGGGGAAAAAAGATACATTGTTGCGTTTTAGTTGTGGTCTGGTTCTTGGTCACACTGGCTTTTTACAAATGAACCAAGAGAAGTGAACATGACATTATACAGACAAGTAACTTGTTGACTGGACAGTTTTGACAATTTTCATTCATCAGATTCCAGTGACTGACAGATTATGCTGAACTTTTAATTCTTCTGATGTGTTTATTTATGTTCTTTGATGTGGCGTCTTGTAGCGTAAGGATTCAAGGCTTGTTACTGTTCGAGCGATGGCACACGCTTTTTAATGGACTTAATGAACTGACAAAGTACACTTGGTAAACACAGCAGTTTTAAGAGCTTTTGACGTATTAATCAATGAAAATACTCGTACGTTTGTGTACATGTGTTACCAAATGATTTGCATGAATACATACATGGCTTATACAGATTAATTATAAGATCGCTTCCTGAACAGATTTTATGATCAGATTATGATCAGATGTATTTATTCATAGTTGACAATTTGAAATCATGCTAAAATCACATATCTCCTGTAAAATCCTATGGCTGGCTAATTTTCTTTAACATCACAGAAGAACCACACTTGAGTCGAGCTGCAAGCAGACTGAGCCGTCTTGGTGCAGATGTTCGGTCTGCACCAGGGTTTGATTCACAGCCAAAATGAACCACAGTTACCATGCAAACACACCAGGGATCATTTCAACCGAACCAAACAGGTTGGGTGTGACAGCACCCTTAGACAGCTGTGAAGAGTTTCTAATCGACTCACTTCAATAGTGTTGGTATGGAACTTACTAGATGCCTGTGGGAGTGGCCTGAGCATCTGGAAACATATCTTTGAGAACACTGTTCACAGGCTCTGGGGGAACCTACAAGAGAAAGCAGAAATTACTAACAAAGTGGACCAGAGAAAACAGAATGATGTCCCAGACAGCAGTGTGCCAGAGAGACAGGGGGCCAGCAATTTATGTGGAAATGAAGGAAAATGGTGATCATCAATGTAAAGACCAGATATCTGACACATACCGACAAAAATACCGCACTGACAATGACATAGTAGCAGAAGTGGGAACAAGTCATTGTTTTGCAAGTCATCAATAAGTCTCAAGTCTGTGCACTCAAGTCTCAAATCAAATCCCAAGTCAAGATCTGCAAGTCCCAAGTCCTAAATAAGTCATAATGTGCTCAAATATAAGGCCATTTTACAGGTCCTCCACTTTGTTCTTTCATAACTTAAGACGTCGAACGAAGCTGGAAGTTGTTGCATCTCCGTCAGTAATTTTTGATCTGCCTGTTTTGCATACTGCAATTTGTTTTTTGATAACCACTGTCTAGTTTTTCCAGATTAAATGATCTTTGGCATCGTTTTTTCCAACTGGAACTCAGTAATGTAACATTAAAAATTCTTTATGGCTCTCTCTTCCAACTTGATTGGATGCTGTTGCATTGGCTCAAACAAAGTGGCTCTAGGGAATTGAGCCCAGCCACTCTCCGGTAATGAAAAGTGGTATGGTAAGTGTCTGAAATGAACTTTGAGACTCAATTAAAAAAATCCACCAGCCAAGCATATTTTACCAGTCAAAATGTATGCATATTGAGTATGACTTTAACATTTAATTATGAAAAATGCTGTGGTAAAACAACTTGAAAATGATCACAGAGGTATAAGAATATGGTTGAGTTTGCTGATAACTTGAATTTTTAATGCCTATGTAGAACTGAATGCAATATTGTTATAATTTTAGCATCTAATTATTAAAAATGCTGAAGTGAAAGAAAATGAATGACAGATGTAGGGCTATGTATTTCAAAGAAAAATAAGAAAAAGTTTAAACTTTCCTATTTTAAACAACCTTTGTGGTTACAGATTCTGAGTGTACAACATGCACTTGAATGCACCATTAAGTCCCTGCTGCACCCACACATAAATGTCACCAAGCCGCATTAGAGATTCTCGGCATAATTTTTAATTACATGACTATTTTGGCCGAACATTCACCATTCAGTGTGGCAGATAGCCTTCTGAAATTTAGTCACTAAATGGAAAGTCTACTGACATTTGGCGCTTGGGGGTGTTAGTTTTGGACATCATTAGTTGATTCAGGAAATGAATGATTCGTGGCACACTTTAAATTATGATCATTTTTCATCTTTGGGCTTGGGGGAAGGTATTAACTATTTTCAAGTCAAAAGGCTCACATCCAAGTGAAGTTACAAGTAATTGGTGTTAAAGTTCGAGTCGAGTTGCAGGTCTTGTTTGAATTTGCCAATTTCAGTCTAAAGTCATCAAATTTGTGACTTGAATCCAAGTCACATGACTCAAATCCAAACCTTGAGAAAGGAGTTACACCAAACAGTGTGTTCTTATAGACAATGCACACCTCCCCATCAAGTGATATAGAGTTAAAAACAGAAAAAGAAAAGCCATCAAGAAGATGTTTGTGCCTTCATTCCCCGTTTATAAGGAGAGGTCTTGGGAGTGTAGTACAGGGACTGGTTCTTCACGGTGTTCTTGTCCACACTTGACGTGTCCAGCTAAAGAAAACAAACGCGACAGATTATGATTCACTGGATTTCTGTAGTCTGTAGAATTTCCTCCCACCTCCAGTGAACCTCTCAGACACTCCAACAACCACCAGAGTTTGAGTTTAAAGTGTGACTGAACAATGTGAGCAGCACTACTGACCCTGTTGGACCGTGACCAATGTTCCTGCACATTGCTCCCATTCAACTTTCTCTCAGTGTCTGTGCTAGCAGAGAGTGACCGCCGACTCTCCATCTGTTGTTTGGAGTGAGAGTGTGCATTACTGAGTGAGCACTCCGGCAGTGATTGCTCAAAATGAAATGTAAAGATGCGGAATGAGGGTTTCAAAACGTGAAATTAACTTTCCTCCTCAACCATTTGAGTGATGCTGAAGGCTGAAGAGGAAGATGATGAGTGACCATTAGGCATAGCTGACTGTGATCTAGACTGAACCTGCAATTATTAGTATTATTATCATGTTAACAGCAACACAAACACATATCACACAATCCATACACCAGTGAGATGCCCATCACTTTAAGACAAGAAATATCCCATTGGTGGCTTGAAAAGTTAAGACAATCTAAGAAAGGAATTTGAAGAATTTAAAATCCACAAGAGAAGTGAAATAAGGCCAGCCTACCCCTGATCCTAATCCTGACCGTTGATCTACAGAGGATGCTCTACTAATTCCTGCTGGAATCTGTGAGCAGTGAGGCCGACTCCGCTCTGATGATTTTAACACATTCCCTGAATTCTGCTTGGGACAGGGTTTCTCTGTTTCTAGAAGCACGAGCAGGCTACCACAGATCAACACAATCAAACACAGAAAAAAATAAAACACACATCAGTGTTCCCTGAGACTTCAATTTGTCAGAATTTTGTACAAAAAATATGAATATCTGTAACATTTACCAGCCTTGATGAAGGTAAAAAGCACTGTGGGTAAACAAACCAAGCATTCTGAAAACAAAAAAAAAGAAAAACACACCAAAATTCACTATGCAAGTTCTTATTCCAAAGAGTGAACACTTTCCTTTAGAACCTAACTTTACAGTTGCAATCTGTAACCACTAAGTGGCACTGCAGGGAAGATTTATTTCAATACAACTAGTGATAGCAAAAATGCAAGAGGAAGATCTAATAACCAGCAAAAGTATAACAGTAGTGCAAACACCCTAATTTCAGACATTTCAAGAGATACTATACATTAAAAGGGACAACTCACTCACAAATAATAAATACATATTTTCCCCCTAACCTGTAGTGCTGTTTATCCATCTGGATTGTTTTGGTGTGAGTTGCAGAGTTTTGGAGATATCCACTGCAGAGATGTCTGCCTTCTCTCAAACATAATGGAACTAGATGGCACCCTGGTAGTGGTGCTAAAACTGCCACAAAAATACATTTGAAAAACTCAGCAGCAATGTCTCTTTCCAGAAATAATGACCCAGTTGCTCAAGATAATCCACAGACACCAAAACTATTTCTGTACTACACCCTTCAACCGTGTCACCACACAGACGGAAGTGTGAGTCTACTCATGGAAGAGAGGCTCGAGCTTGTGACAGCATGGGATGTAAACATTAATGGCCTCCTCCTTGGCTGAGTTCCAACATCTCGTCCATCCGTGGGTGCGTCCTTCCTTCCGCACAGTTTTATGGTTGGCGGAAGTTTGGTAGAAGGAAAATAGTTCCTACATGAAACTGCAAATAACAAGGTCTGTGTATTATTTTGAATAACCAGGTCATGATTTTTGGAAGGACACAATGTTTTTCTATTTATTTTAATTTTTTGGGGGGTGCTTTGAGTACCATAAGCTGAGTGGCATCTAGTTCCATTATATTTTAGAGATGGCAAATGTCTCTATAGGTGATATCTCCAAAGATAAGATAAGATAAGAAGCTTTATTGTCATTGCAAGGGGTACAATGAAATTTCGTTCGGCAACATCCCTTGTAGCAGCTACAGTGTCAGTCATAAAATATAACGTAATATAAATAGTAAAAAATAGCAAAAGTCTGCAACACACACCAAAATGACCTGAACTAAACTGAACTATCCTTTTAACACAAAAACTAATTTAACCAAAGATACAAACAACTTCCTAAAATGTTCTCACCTGGTTGCTTTCTTGCTGGGCCTCTTCTGACTGTTCAATAATTTCTTCTTTTGCTCCTTGAGGACCTGTAACAAGTCAAAGGAAATAACACAAAGCTGATTATCTCAAACCAATCATAAATACAAAACATCTAGACTAAATGTTTAAATTTCTAACATCTAGATTCTTTGTTATACCTTTCCTCCTCCTCTTCTTCACTGTCAGAGTACAATGCACCTTTCTCTAATACGTCTTTCTCTGCTCCATTCACACGATCGTGTCCATCAGACTGAAGCAGTTTCGTGAGCTTCTTCTCATACACAGCCCTGGTGGAGGCTAGCATAGACAAACAACATTTTAGCAAAGAGGCCTAAAAGATAGAGTGAAGGTGAACATTATGTCATGTTAATTAAAACAAAGAACAGTTTTAAGAGCATCCTCACCGACTATGGGCCCAGCTTTAACCCCGTGTACGAGCAGCGCGGCCTTGAGGTCATCATCTGTCAAAGTGCTCGGGTCGGGAATCCTGCATCCTCTGGGACCTCCTCCTTGTCCACAGAAAACAAAATTTGGCTGATTTTAGACAAGGGCTGCAGCTTGAATGCTTGCACTTTCCAGGTGCGGTATATAGAGCATAAAAAATAGCTGGAGGCTGCAGTTCACATATCTGTTCAATATTTATCTAATTTGGATACTGCATGAATCTTCTGCATTTTTACATTTACCTATTGTGAACAACCACGGAAGGAGAGGCAAGTGAAAGAGTTTACAGTAGAACCCAACATCAGAAAAAGAGTTTGGTCTATGAAATGGAAAAAAAGTGAAAAAATGCCCAAAAGTTATTCAGTTTATTTACCCTGATTTTAAAAAAAGTTGGGATGTTGTGTAAAAAGTAAACGTATCCCTAGATGACACAACTTCCATGATTTCCAAAAAACAATGTATGGCTTTCATTTTGCATAGTAGAGTCTTAACTCGCCTTTGTAGGTGCAGCGACAAACTGTGATTACTGTGATTAGACATCAAGTGTTCCTGAGCCCATGTAGTATCCTTTATACAATCATGTGGGCAGTGCCACCAGAGGGATTGAAGATCACCAGCACTCAATGTCGATTTTCAGCCTTGAGATTTCTCCAGATTTTCTGAATCTTTTAATGATATTAGGAATTGCAGTTAGTGAAATCCCTAAAATCTCACCTCATCCTTTGTAGTGAATGACTGAGCTTTCGAGGATGCTCCTTTCATACCCAATCATGATACTGTCACCTGTTTAACTTTTTTTAAACAATTTTCAGGCATCCAATTCAGAATGATTGTGTACTTACCAAAAACAAAGTTAATCAGTTTGAACATTAAATGCTAATGTTGTGTTTGTACTGTATTCAATTGAATACAGGTTGAATGATTTGCATATCATTATATTCTGTTTTAATTTATGTTTTATTCATAACTGGCATACTTATTCATTATCTTTAGTTTCATTTTCAAATCAAGAACATGTCAAAAGAAATTGAAGTCAAAGCCAAGATGACATCCTTAAGTGTCATGTTGTGTCCACAACCCAAACATATTCAGTTTACTGTCACAGAAGAGTAAACAAACTATCACATTTAAGATTTTGGACATTTTTTCATTATAGGTACCCAAACCAATTCATTGATTATCATAATAGTTGGAGATAAAGTCAATAGTTGAAAACTAATTGATTAATCACTGCAGCTCTAGTGCCAACTTTTTTGGAGTCAGAATTGTGTTATTTACATAAAAATAGAATAAAACAGCACATTTATTGCATTTGACAGGCAAGAACCAGCAAATGTTTTGCATTAAAATGACAAATAATTGAATATCAAATCAGTTGCCAATTGATTTTCTCAATTAATCCTGATTAATTGATTAAACGTTCAAGCTCCATCTCAGTTTTGGGTCCAGGGTGCAAATCCAGCAGGACTTTCTACCTGTGAAACTACTCTAACTTAACAGTACAGTTGATTTTATAGCGGACGTTTTGCCCACACAGACTAAACACAGTCTGCCTAACAGAAACACAGAAACAACTTCCAGACTAGTGCTCTTCCTGGAGCAGATAAATGAGCGTGACAGGTGCTGCAAGCACATGCACACGACTGTAATGGCAGAAGCCCACTTCAGAAAACGTCTCATGTAAATCTATACCAACTATACAGCTGGTGGTCAGGACCTCAAATACTACTGCAAGCTGAGAGGACTGCTCCAGTGACCCAGATCTCCCCCCTCTCCCTCCTCCTCCCCTCCACAGCTGCTGACTGCACACCATCAGTTTAATTAAGTCCATGCCAAATATTATTATAAACCATTATCAAATTAAATGGTTAATATCAATGGAAGCAGCACTGCTTTGCTAGCCAACATAGCTGTAATGTCAAATTACATTTCTGGGGTAATTTCTCAGACATGTCAAGTTGAAGGAAAACTATTTTGTCACAACTGATCTTTCAAATCTGAGTGGTTATAATTAGCTCACTCAGTAATTTAGGCTATCATAAGTTGCGAGTTTTATTTTGAAAGGACGAGACGCCAATTGTGAAGATACTCAGGCGCAAAAAACACCGAAAGTTTTATCAGCTCACTGCCTCATCTTTCGCTTGATCCTCCTCGTCGCTGGAAAAGTCCGCTGCGTTTCTCTGGTCGATGTGTTTTAGGTGTAACTCCACATAAACCTCCTTTTTGCTCTTGGCAGGTGGCAGCGCGACATTATGGGCGACCAGGTCTGACTTCAGTCTGGATTTGGAGAGGTGAGCCGGGTCCTCCTCAAACAGCGGCATGTCAGTCTCAAGGACGAGGGAAAAAATGAAAAAACTCCTGTGTTTAGCTGGTCTTTAGATCAGTTTAAGCCGTCTGGAGGAGGTCAGATGTACCGACAGAGCTGCTCTGAGGAACCTCTCCCTGCCTGTGGTCTGAGAATCACGCTACCGACAACAGCTGCTACTGACGACTTGATTGACAGCCAGCTGTTATTTTACACGCCATGACTGAGTAAACAGACAAGCTCACATAAGCTTTGAGGTTCATTACATTTAATTTAACCTAAGACCTTCCTATTAAATTATGAGAAACCTAAAAAATAAAAAAACAGTTCTCTTGGTTTGCTTTTTTTGGGGGTGTAGCTTAACTAATATTAATTTTGTTTGTTGTAATGTTAGGAGTTTAACCACAGTTGCTCAATAAGTATGGAAGTTCAGAGCTGCTCATATTAAAAAGAAATAGTTAAATCAAATTAAATCCAGTTAAATTAAGAATTACATTTTAATATAGAGCTGCAATGATTCCCAATGAATCAGCTGATTGAAAGAAAATTAGTTGCTGTGATAATTGATTAAAGGGATAGTTCACTGGTGCACAGGCTCGTGAACATGGCTCCAAGCTAAGGATCAGTTTGCAGATTTCCAGATCAATCGGTAAGGAAATCAGTTATTAGTTGCAGGGGTCTCTCTCACAATAAAATAATAAGATGTAGTTTAATTATGTTGTGAAGTAACATGGGATCATGGAGTTTTCTTCAAACGACCACCATAACTGATAAAAATCTGTCTGACATGACTCAGACACGAATCATGTTCATGTGCAAGTTTTATTCACTTTATGTTTTGTCAAGTTTGCCAACTTCTTTTCTCACTCTCTGACGTATCCAACATATCCGACGTATCCCATGTTTTCCCGGAAGTTATAGCAACTAGCTGCCAACGGGTAGCAGGAAAAGCACCATTACCTTTAATAAATTACGGATTTCTTGTGTGTTTGAACATTGTGAGATATATTGAGATGTATTTGGGATAATGTAATTGCACAATTCAACAAAATATATAACATATTAACAAATGTCCAGTGTTTTTAGACATTTAGACATGTTACATATTTGAACAGCTGAGTCCTGCTTGTGATCGATCAGCGGGGTCTGGGTGGGACCTTGATACCACCAACCTGTTCACTACTCCACAGACTCTGGGTCCAAATAATGTCACCAGCACAACCTGTCACTGCCATATTCATGAGTTTTGGGCTTAATTTTTGTACAAGGGGAGGAAGTGGAGACACATCTAAATATCAAATTTAGTAACTTCATACAGCTGATTTTTTTTAGCGCAGATCCCTCCAGTATAACCAATGTATACCTTTGACCTCCAGATTTGACCCGGGCTTTGGTCGTAGTTGGTGTCGTGGTGTTTCTGGTTCCTTCCGCTGCTGCATTTTTACTGGAGCGTTGCATCCACCTACTGTATAGTGCATGAAGAAGTGGTGAGTAGTTCCTTCTTTCCTAACACCTGTTAACAGATAAAAACAAAACACTTGTTCAGGTGATTATCTGTAAAGCAGGGGGTGCCAAATGTGCGACTGAGGACGCCCACTGCAGGCATCTGTTCATCATTTGAAAATCAGTAATCAGTGGTCAAGATACAACTCAGAAAATCTGCTTCTTGGAACAGGCCTGTGGTGTTTTCAGAGATCGTATCACTATGAAATGAGTGAAATCACCTGGTAGTTTTTGGTTAGACTGAAAACCTGGGTCATGGTTACCTACATCAGGGGTCTATCTCAAGAATAAACATGATAACTGAGCCCATAAAATATTCTCACAGGATCACTGTATGCTTAGTGTAAGCATCGACAAGGCAAAATTGATCCCTTGAACAAAAGATGGGTTGTTTTACTTGTCTTTCTTTCAAATTATACAGAGCAGCTCAAACATTTTTGATTAGATGACAACTTCGCCGTCTTGCTGCTCTGTGCACGCAGATCTGAAATGACAAGACGACAGCAGGTGTTTACATCCCAGTGCAGTCATGTTTGAGTCTGAGTTGAACAGACTTGATCGCCTGCTGTGTTGTTTACTGTTGTGGACTTGAACCGTGCCGTTTAGATTGGATCAACACATTGTGATGTGAGAAAAACAACACTTGTTTTCAGCAGTGATTTCCAGATAGATGCTGGGATTGAAATTATTCGGTTGGGATCCATCAGTTGTGAACATGTGTACTGTCCTATTGTTAGATTAGACAAGATTGGGCTATTTGGATTTTGAATATCTTTTTGATTGGCCATATTTTTTACACTTAATTGTGAGGGGCAACATTTTTATATTGATCTATAGTGTTTTGCTTGCTGGACAGCAGCTTTTGCCAGAAACTGCTGCTTGGTTTAATAGTTCCCTGTGGAGTTTTTGACTTCCAGTAGCACTATGGACTGTTTCTCTACAACTGTGTCTCCTTTTTTTTTAATCACGTGGACACACACAAGGATGCACATGAATGCGGGTGATAGTTTGACACCATTGCACTGATCAACAGGTGGCGGTAACACACCAAGATATGCTGCAATGCACCAACAAAGGCAGGAAAAGAGAATGTAGTCAGAGTAATAAAAATGGATGTAAGCAATGCTGGCATTGAAATACTTTAAGAATTCAAATGTTTAATGATGAAGGATGCATTCAACACATATCTTGGAGCTCAAAGATACACACAGTGTGTTTTGGTGAGTAACACCCAATGCAAACATAACTTTTGTTTGCCTTCAAGATAACTTAAAAGGGCACTTAAACTCACCAGTCAGAACATCACTGTTATAATTAGTGAAACATTGTGATCCCCTTTCGTGGTCTTAATAAATGACAGTTATGGTTAAAGCAAGAAAACATGTACAGGAGGTTTAAAGTTTGAATTGCTGCATTAAACATTAGTATAACTGTCACACATTTTATTTTAAAGGCGTACAAAAAGGTTTACAGATATTATGAAAGTCTCAGATCTAAACCCGGACTTGACTTGGTCGTATTTGCTTTTCCAGGAGTCTGATATGAATACTTCCAAGTTCAAAGTCAAGAGATATTCAACAGAGAGTTGCTGCGGTCAGAGGGCTGAATGCTCTGGGAATCCTTTTGAAATATCTGCTCGACAGGGAGGGGGTAGGAACCATGAGAGGCCACATTTGAAGGGCTTTTATAAGCGCCGTGATGGCTCAGCTGGATAAGGTGCCACCATTCATCCATGATGATACAGTTTAAAAATTGTAATCTTGTTATGTGTTATCCTCCATCAAAAATGAGCAATTATAATCTTAAAATCAAAATGCTCATTTAACAGTCAGCTTTGGCATGAAATCAAGCCAAAAATAATAAAGTGGTAAAAATTGAGATTTCATAAATGCTAATTCTTCATTGGACAAATGTTATAATTGTGACTGATATTATGTGCTTTAGCACTGCTGCAGGTCAGCTCATTCTCTTTGCTTGAATTTGGATCCCAGTTAACTTTCAGTTAATGAGAACCACGATGAATACTGAGCACCCAGTATTCCTTTCTGGTAATTGGAAATTAGACAAATGACCGTAAAGTAAAAAAGTAAGGAAGTAAAGAAGATAAATGAAAAGATTCTTTTTCAAATTATAACCTGGATTCAAAACACAGGCTAATTGAAAAGCTGGAGGCAAAGACAGTTTGCCACTAGGAATTTTAATATTTTCTTTTAGGTGATGTAAAATAATATTTTTCACCTCCAGAGTATGAATATGTTTTTTATATTTTTCTATCGTGTAGCTGTGGCATAATATGCTTCACGTGTTCATACCCTTCACATGCTGCTATAATGTTATCACTGTAAATTAATAATGTTCTCAAATTACGCTTCTTTCATAACCATTGAAATGTTACCTGGCTAATAGGTAACAAGAAAAGCAGGCTGCTGCAGTGAGTGAATAATGTCACCCCATTATTTTATTAATCTGAACATGTAAAACCATTACATTTTGTAAAAAATGCAAAAACACAAGAACAATAATGGCATCAGCAGCAGTGATTTAGGTCAAATTATTTGCCAATCTGAATTAGTATATACATGAATGCCATTATTGATAGGTTCACAATTTTTATATCTTTCAAAGGGATAGTTCATATTTTTTGAAGTGGGGCTGTATGAGGTACCATATTCAGTGTATTACCTACAGCAGGCGGCATCAGCACGTCCTCAGTTTGGAGAAGCAGAGAAAGTGTTGCAGAATGGAAACAAAGCAATGTACTACTGTGGGCAGAGTCTGCACCAAAACATATTTTAGTCATCTTAAAAAAAGGCCCACCAAAAGAAAGTAATATTAGCTTAAGTGTACGCTGGATTTAGAATATTTTCACTGCTTTACTTTCCCATCAGACAGCCTTTTCCAAACGTAAACCACCGTTATATGAGACAATTATCGCTCACTTTGGAGCAACCAGGCTCCTTTGGCAAAAAAACTAGTTTTACCCTAAAAGAGGAGTTGCTGGTTGACCATGCCATTAGTTTGCTTAATTTATTGTATGACAAAGTTATTTTCTTTTCAAGGATTAGTTTGGATTCACCAAAGTCGGACAATAACATAACATAAACAACAACATAAACTGGTCAAGGCAGCGGTAGACCAACAACTGCTGTGTTCTGCGAGGAAAAATTACATTTTTCTCAAAGGATTCTGGTGGCTTTGCAAGAAGCAATATTTTTACATACAGAACAGCAATTTCCCCTCTGAAAATTCTGTCTGATGGTAAGGTACAGTATATTTATATATTTACAATTTACAATTAAACTTTTTTTTTTTTTTAGGTGGGATGTGTTTTAGGTGGCTAAAATACATTTAACTGCTGACCCTGTCCACAGCAACATTGCTTAGTTTTCTACACTGATTTATGGGCGTGCCGATTGCAATCTACTGTAGGTAATAGACTGCCTATGGACAAGTATGTCATATCACCCCACTTCACAAAATCCAAACTATGCCTTTAAAGCTGTATTAAACGGTAATGATGTCATAGTACATTTAACTCACACTGACAGGTGTCATTTCCTGAGGAAATGGTTTGAAAACTTTTTAATGTCCTCACAGGGGACCGATTGAGTGATCTGCAGGATAAGCTTAAAAAATCCTGACCTTCCACTGTAAAATAGCAGATGGCATTAGAATGTATTCCACAGTCATTAAATTAAACACATCTCTGAATGCAGGGAGTTGTGACTTCCACAGTAAGCTTCCCAGTAAAAAAGAAATAAGGGCTCGAAGCTGTTCACGAAAGTTGTAGAACGGCTGACAGCAGCAGGAAAAGAACGGTTTCATTTCCTTGACCATCTGCTAAGTCACTACTTGTATGAAAACCAGCTTTAATTAGCTTTAATCCCATAAACATCTGCAAGAATATAACGAATGCTAAATCCAACTCAAAATATCTGTTACTCCCCCACAACTCCAAAAGTTTGATCAAAGGAAAGATGCATGATGCAGATGCAGCAGGCTACAGCTTTTGTTGATTTCATTACATAAGATGCTAGATGCTACAAATAAGCAGGCTGAGCTAAATAACACACAAGCTAAACTAACATTAAAAATGCCATGGTGACGATTGTACTTTATGTTTAATCTGTTGTTCATTGACTTTGCCAATCTTATCTATGTCAAAAAGTCATCAATCAGACTTCCAAAGTTGACTGTCCACTGTGTATCCAATGGCTTTAAACCCTACATGACATGTTAGAAAGAACTCACATAGGAATAGAAAGCCATAAGACACAGCTGTGGTTTGATTTGGAAGAAAATGATACAAAATCAGCCTCAGATGCAGGGTGAGAAACCATGCAGTTAGAGCTGAAAGCTTGACAACAAAGAGGAGAAAACAGGGGCAGGTTGCAGACAACAGTCAGGATTTAAACTCACATTCACATGAATAATTAACCAAAGAAACTGGAAGTATTCATCTGAGGCCCGGGGGAGTAAAATGAAACTGTCTTGCGAGTCTTTAAAGAGAGAAGGAATTATATTTTTCACAGCACAAACTCAAATAAATTGACCCCTACCCGATGCTTGAATCTTCCAGCAATACTCTGCAAGCTGTTCAGTTCCTTAGGGGGGTTTACAGAATAATCTTTGATTAAAAATGCAGTTTTAAATCAACGTCCACAGGGAAAAGGTGCAATGTTAATCAAAAGGATTTTGTCTCTGAATTCAAAACAGATTACGTAAAGTCTTCCTATATTCTGTAGCAACCCCCTGCTTTACTTCCTCACGCACAAAGGAGATCATTACCTCAGCATTCTAATGCATCTACAGGACACACAAGGCCCGGCCGTTTTTATTAAGGACCAAAATATTTTTGCAGATATGAGGTTAACATTTTCATGCAGTAGCTCTCTGCCTGTTTAAACAAAGCTCTCATGCTGATGACTCAAGCATTATTAATGCACAGAAAAGCTTTGAGCGTGATGCTTGATTCATTCATAATCTCATGACTCTTTAAAGGACCAGTGCATAGGATTTAGTGGCATCTAGCAGTCAGCCTGCAGATTGCAACCATCCAACATCACTCTGCCCTACCAAGCCTGCAGGAGAACCTATGGTGGCTGAGAAGGCCATATCTAGAACCAGTGTTTTCTTTGTCCATTCTGGGATACTGTAGAAACCTCTGTATTCATGGTAGTGTCTCCCCTTAGAGTTGCCACAGAGTTGTTGCCTACGTTCCGTTTTTCACATGTGGGAGAGAAAATAAAAAGAAGCCATTGCTGCTGTTGATTGCACTATGTCTCCATGTTGTCTTTATTATTTTCTTTTTAAAGACAACTAAATTACAGACTTGTGGTGCTGAGACATAGACATATTGTCTACCAGGCTTTGAAGTCACTTGACATAGTAGCCAAACGTTGTGATGACGACATCACGTGATGCACTATGACCCAAAAACCCCATACACTTACATTGTGAAAGAAGCAGCTGTAAAACAGTGGATATATTTTTTTGAGTGTCACAACCCCCACAAAATGGTTAATTCCAGTAACATTTTAAAATTCTAGTTGTCCCACACGATGAAATCATTTTATCCCATTCAAGTTAAGGCCCACTTATGCTCCCTTTACATATGAAATTAGACACGTACGTCTATGCTTCTTTTACTTTGCCAAGGATGTTAAGCAATACATCTACCAGAGGGCGCAGCTCAGAGTCAACCCCAAAGTAGAGTTCAGAGTTGCCCAAAGAAGAAGAAGAAGACTCAAAAGTTTCTGACAACAACAAACATGAAGGATGTTGTAATAATGTACCACCTGAGAAAGAGGCAAAAGCAGAGGCAGCTTCGTAGACGGAGGTGGACTGTGTGCCATTAAATACAACACAATATGTGAATGGAGAATTTTTATCACTGCTTATCTGACAATGAACATCATGTACAATACTATTATACTGCTATTTAAAACTTCTTCTATTACTGCCGCACTGCCCCCACGACTACCGAAGGTACTGCTCCATGCAGTTCATTTCTGTAAGCTTTCAAAAAACGTGCAGAAGTACTGATGAAATGAACTTGGAGTACAAACAGAAGGCTCCATCCATATCTGTATGCCTATCTAATGTACAGCATAAATGAGCCTTTAGCAGAGAGCTAAACCGCAGGTTAGCCACTTGGCTGAAATAAGTCTCTAGTGTGCTTGCTCTGTGGGCCACACAATGTGGAAGTATATGCAGAAGCTCCAATGCTGTATCCAGTTCTCCATTATACATCCATGGGCGAACTCTGTGGAAGGGTGTGATTATACACTAATAAAAAACATACTTATGAATCTCATATTCTATACGGCCATATTCTACCATTAAATCCCCATAAATCTTACACACTGGACCTTTAACCTTTAGTAAAGTAAAAATTGTAACTTCAGTTCATTCAGAATCTTTCCTACACGTCGACCTGAAAGGCAAGACTGTTCACACCACAATTTTGAAGCTCCAAACTGTTGGAAGCACTTTGGACCGGTTTCAACCCCTCAGTGCGTGGAGACTCAGCACTCCAGCTATGCAGGCCAAATCTGCTCGCCCAGATGTCTGCTCAGAAAACAGTAGCCTTTATAAAAACATGAAAAAATCTCGTGGACAGAGAGGAAGCGGGCTACTACAGAAGACAGAGGAGGCATTTGTTGACATTGTATCAAGTGCAACGCCGAGGTATTTGAGGCACAGAGGGGCCAGGTATTTGTCAGTCAGTGTTTCTTGTGCTTTTGCTGTCTCCAACTCAAACAACAAAAGCCCCATTGAGACAGCCTCTCCTCTTTTTTTCTTCCTCTGAACAAGCACACAAAGCTTCCTGTACTCGGCTGCAACTGTCCAGCACTGAGAAAACCACGTCTAGTCGTCTTTGAATGCACCTGTTTCAAGTTGTTCTGGCATTGCAAGGGAGTAAAAACACTTTGTTAGATAGTTTAACATATTTTCTCACATTAAACGTAGCTTTTCCTAACTTTGATCCTAACTTTATTCAAGCACAATGAAACCCAGGCTCGCCAAATGTCAAACTGTTTACACACTCAGATGAATCTCCCATTGGCCTCACTTAAGCTGGGATATTCACATGACCTCTGAAAGAGATCATTACCTTCTGATTGAGGGGAAAGTGTTTACTCAATCAGCCTTTTCCAGGTCCGAAAAAAGACCAGTGCCACTGAGCTCCGGGGAGCCTGTGCTCATGCATGTCTCAGCATAAATTAGCAAAGCCCCTGTGTCAGACTCTGTCCAGACAAGAAGGTGAATCTCAGCCACAGGGAGGATTAGCTTTAATCCCTAAACATCGTACATGGTCGCTCTCTACTGGGAGCCAATTCAGGGAATCATCAGCAACCAGATGTTTTTAATGGCTTTAGATTATGGCAGTTTTTTTAATATATTTGAATGCATTCCAGACAGAAGAGTGTGAGCTTTTCTCCAAGAAATTGAAGATAACAATACATCGAATCACTAATGTCCCACTTTAACATTTAGACACTGCTTCTGACTGTAAAGATAAAGATTAAGAGATGCTGGTCTCCCTTTTCATTTATTGAAAACATACCTAAGCACCTTCCACTGGCAGACAAGACAACCAAAACACACTGAAACACTGCATACAACACATGAAAGCATCACTGGAGCAGCTTCTTAAATCCTCACTGTCATTCTTCATGAAAACAAACAGCTATCTTGACCGGCACACTTTACAGTTCTGCAAGTGACAGTGCATTTAGTGCCGGATACATCCTCATGCTATAAATCTGACTCTTACCTCCTTCTCCCCTCTCCTGCGTCCCTCGCTGGAACGACTATGGCATCCCCTCAGCCTAATACTGTATGGAGAGACAATGGGTAGTGGGGGGGAGGAGTTACTATGTGAGCAGGAGCGAGGAGCGGGGAGACCGAGGGAGTAAAAGCAGAATGAAAACTGAGGGAGAGGGAGAGAGAGCGTGAGAGGGAGAAAGAGGGGAGATCACAATACTCTCAAACCACGAATCTGACGAAACGTTACATGAATGACAATTCTTGAACCCCTCCCCTCTCTCCCCACTCCATCCTCAGTTGCGATGTCAGAGAAAACAGCAAACCAGAAATCCCTCTCTTCACGTGGGAAATGTAAGGAAAAACAAGAGACTGTGAGAGAATGGGTCCTGGTTTTAAACAAGTCCCTTTCTTTTGGCTTTCTTTGAATGAGTTCTTAAGATTCCAAGTTGGCAGAGCGCCCGTGGGTCCTGGATGGAAAGGGATAAAAGAGGGGCTGAGGTAGGGGGGCTGTCTATTGTGTTTGTTCCCTTCCTTTCAGCCCTGGCACTCCAGTTGATCTTTGCAGCCAGTTGCTGAATATTCCAGTCACTTATTCCTCCTCGGTTGTAAATAGAAAGCTCGCATTTTTTATTGATTTCTGTCTGGATAGACGTTTATTTCATCACCAACTTTGTTGCTGTCATCCTCCACATACACTTTGACACTTTGGTGTAAGATTTAAAGGCATAGTACGCAACTTTTTCCTGACAGAAACAATGTAAAGTCTTATATAAGCAGAATTACTTTCAATCATCACTTTTAACTGACTAGAAGTGTACAGTGGTGCAGTCTTAGAAATGTAAGTGCTAATTAGAACCATAAAGAGTTCTTTGGCCTGACCTCCTAGGATAACTCTTTTTGGTTCATGGTAGAACCTTTTGTAAAGGTTCTGCTTGGAACGTAAAAGGTTATAACTAGAACCATCTGTGAAAGGTTTCTCTCACAACCCCCATATAAGAGGTTCTACAGAGAACCCTTCTATGGTGTAATGGTTCCACCCAGTACCCTCTCTGGGGGTTCTATTCTTAACCGTTACACCCAGGGGGTTCTACTGAGAATGTTTTTATATAACAAATGTTTTATGTAGAACCCACCAAAAGGGTTCTACCAAGAGCTCTTGAGTGTGTATCTAGAACACACTCAAGACTCGAGCTCTACTGGGAATCTTTTTATATCTTCTGCCAAGAACCCTTTTGTATCCCAAGGGTTTTATCTAGAACCAACCTCGGGGTTTCTGCCAAGAACACTTTTTAGAGTCCAAGGATTTTACCTTGAACACACGTAGGGGGTTCTACTGAGACCCTTTGTATATGCCATGGGTTTTATCTAGAACCGACCCAGGGGTTTCTGCCAAGAACACTTTTGCATTCTAATGGTTTTATCTAGAACTCACCAAAGGGGTTTTGCAGGGAACTTTCTTATGCTTCAAGGGTTTTTGCTAGGACTTACCCAGGGGATGCTAACAAAAATGCTTTTATTGGATAAAGTATGCTTGATGAAAGAGGTTTTCAACAAACTATTTTTTTCCAAAAAGGCTTCTCTGGGTGAAAAAGGGTTCTTAGTGGACCCCTTAGTCTTGTAAAGAACCTTTGAAAAGCCTTTCTTCAAATAAAGGTTCTTCAGAAGCAAATTGGAAGAGCCTCAGCCTTTCAGGAAGAACCCTTTTGGAACTCTTACTTCTAAGAGTGTGGCTGTATCTGCAGAGAGCCTGCCCTCTGCCAATATTTCCTAATTTTCTAATTATTTTCTTCTGATCAGGACACTTCCCCAACCCCACCAAATGTCTGTCTCTGTGGTACGTTTATGAACAATTCAGACAAATCCTACTGATTCTACCCTCAAGGTAGGACCATAATAATTACCAAATGAGCAGTGGCTCAGTCAGTCAGCACTGATCTGAAGATCCTGATGTCTTTAGAGTCTCTTAGTCTTTGTTTGGGCCTCCTTTTCTGCCGTCTTTGTCCTCCTAACAGTCCATCACGAGTGGAGGGAGAATGCTGTTTTGCCTGGTGAATCTGGGATGAAGACAGCAGGTGCTGTTCCCTCTTTTGAGCCACATTCACTCGCAGCATTCTCCCCCCCCCTCCATCCGTTTCCTCTACTAATACACCCTCCTCCTCCTCCTCCTCCCACCCCTGTCTGCCTGTGTGAGGAGGGGGGGTTAGATGGGGAGAATGAGCTACTGTATAATGAAACACACCCAGAGAAAATAAATACAGTTTGCTGAAGGTTTTAATGAGTGACGTCAGAATGGCTGATGTGTGACACAGGAGGCGATCATGTCCCAAAAAAGGTGTGAAAGGATTAATGCAACTGCATCCCTTGTCAGTCACCACTGTGCTTCTCACCGCTGCTTGTGTGCTGCATCAGTGCCGCAAGAGAAGCCCTGTTTTCACTCACAGTCAACCCCCCTCCAACTCCTCCACCTCCTCCTCCTCCTTCCCCACAAACCCTTCCCTACCCTCTCCTCTCTGTCTTCCTCTCCCTTTCCCTCAAATAAACACACAGGCTCGGGTTCATTACTATTCACCAGGTTTCACTAAGACACGCATCATTGCTCTGCTCCCTACAACTGTGTCGGGAGAGGCGGGGGAGAGGAGGAGGACAGGGAGAAGGAGAGGAAAGGGAAAAGCAAGAGACATCTTATGATAGAAAAGAATAAATCACCATTGTGTTTTTCTGTGTCCGGATGTGTGTACAAACATATATTACCAGACAGCTGCATGCATGAGTTGTTCTCTCCTCTGCTGCCTCTGACAGAAAAAAATCTCCCCGGGAACAAAGCTGGTTCAGTTCTCAATACAGAAATCTGTTTCCCTTTTTTTTTTTTTTTTTTTTTGTGAGGTTTTTGAATTCATCACTTGCCTTTCATTAAATCCACTGAGGTCGTACACTCAAATTATCATCTGTGCTGATATACTTTACAAAGCATTCATCCAGGAAAATGGGCACAATGCTTGATTTCTATTCCTGTGTTGGTTTTATTCTGAGTGTTCTATAGTGAGGAACTCTCTGTCACATCCGTTTCAGGAGAACTGCACCACATATGAAACTAATCCTTTGTGACGCTTCTTTTAATTTTACTCTGTAGTCAGCTGTTCTCAATAGATTACAGAGACGTTCCTAGAAAAGCAAAATTATCATCTAGGAGAAGCTACATTCTTAGAAATAAAGGAGCTAACTAGAACCATAAATCGTTCTTTGTTTTTTCTCCATAGCACTTTTTTTTATAAAGGTTTCACTTGGAACCATACCCTTTTATTTACCTAGAACTCAGCATCAAGGGTTATAACTAGAACCATCTGTGAAAGGTTTCACACAGAACCCCTATGAGAAGTTCTACAGAGAACCCTTCTATGGTGTAATGGTTCCACCTAGAACCCTTTCTGGGGTTCCACCTTCTAAGGATGCTAACAAGAGCCCACTCCAGGGGTTCCACCAAGAATTTTTTATATTCCAAGTGATTTATCTAGAGCCTACCCAGGGGGATCTACCCAAGAACCCTTCTATATTTCAAGCATTTTGTCAAGAACCCACCCAGTTCCATCCAGAACCCTTCTACCCTCTAAGGGTACTAACAAGAACCCACCCAGGGGGCTGGACCAGGAACATTTTTATATTCCAGGGATTTATCTAGAACCCTTCCAGGATGTTCTACTCAGAACCCTTTTATATTCCAAGGGTTTCATCTATAGCCCACCTGGGGGTTCTACCAGCAACAAGTGTTTTATCTAGAACCCCCCGGAGGTTCTACCGAGAACCCTTTTATGTTATGGTACAGGGAACCCTTGACAAACCCTTGGCAGAACAGTTCTTCAGGGATCTCAACAATCCTTGAAGAGCTCTTTCTTCCAAAAATGGGTCTTTGGATAAAAGTGGTTCTTAATGGAACCCTAGTCTTAGAAAGAACCCTTGAAGAAGACTTTCTTCACAAAAGGGTTCTTCAGAAGCAAATTGTTTTGGGGAGAACCTCAGCCCCTCAGGAAGAACCCCTTTGGAACCCTTGTTTTATAAGAACCTATGCTGCAGGGCTAACCTCTAAAAACCATTTGATAGTTTGGTTCGGGTAGACGGTGTCAGGAGATGATATCAGTCACAGAAGCTGTGAGTGTCTCTTATTTGCCCTGAGCTGCTGTTCTTGCTGAACGATCCAGAATATTAGAAGACCTTCAAAGATGATAGATTTCTAGGAGCTAACATAAGAATATTAAAAACGAGCGATTCGATTTTTAACAGTCTTGCAACCTTTCTTTCTTCTTAGTTCATATTTACAGTGCAGCAGACTCCACTCTGTAGTAGAGTTTGTTGTACTTGTCAGCAGCTTTGTCTGTCTCAAGGTTTCAGACAACAAATGAGTCATCTATGACAATTTGACAATGCAAAAGATGTGTTTCTTGTTTTCTTCCCTGTGTAACAGAGACAGTAAATTGGAATCTGAATAGGATGTTGAAGATGATCCCTTTGTGTTTTCACAAAAAGTGATGGAAGGGTTATTTACGATAAACTAGTGCTGCAATCATTAGCCAATTACCAAAAGTAATTAGCAAATTTAATCCATTCATCATTTGAATCAATTCATCATTTGAGTCATTTTTAGAGATGAAATTATAAAAATGCACCAGTTCCAGGCACCTTCTCAGAATGTGAATATTTTAATAGTTTTCTTAGTCTACTGTGATATTCAATTATATATCTTTAGTTTACTGTTGTTTATATGTTAGGCTTCATGATGGTCATTTTTAACCAGCAGCTCTATATCTTATTCTGTCAGTCGGTCAGTTGGTTCCACAATAATTTCCACACCTTTTGGCGGCCAAAGAGGCTGACATTTGGCATGGAGGTCAAGTGTGTATGTGTGAAGGTGTGTGTTTGAGTTCATGCCAGTAGAGTTCTGCAGGATTGAGTCTTAAAAACCCTATAAAAGGGTTGTTGTGGACATTAAATGTCATCACGCCAAACAGTCATGGAATCGTAGTGTAGTTTACAGCTTAACATTAGCTTTTTACTTCTGGTGATTGGTGTTCATTTGTCAAGATTATCTTACTGAACAAAACATTTTAGGATCAGAAACTTTAGTTTGACACAGAGCTTATTTTCTGCACAAATACAAAATCCAGTGGAAAAAAATCCCATTGGCGTTTTGTGGAGCGAACCAGAATGATGCTAACTTCCTGGTTGGCCTACAAAAATACATCACCCCTGCATCACTCTATTGTTTAAAAGGAAGCATGGCGATGGGAGTGGCCTATCGCAAAAAGGTGCATGAAACACCATTTTGCAATTGCATGTCTCCTTTCATACCTCATGAATCAGTTGTTGTAGAGACTTGTGGGAGGCATCATTGAACTAAGCAGAATTCCTATTTCATTAGTGACAGTTTGTGAGGTTGTGTGTGTCTGTGCATGCATGTGTGTCATCACTTGCAGTCTTACCGTAAACCGTGTGAGCTGAACTTGAGTGGCACCTGATTCGTAATGTATTCCAGGATTTGTGATAATATTTTAAAGCAGAGCCCAACCTACACTTTAAAATCCCCCTGAGAGGAATTAATGTCAGCTTTACTGCATCAAAAGAAACAAGTTACAACAGTTTTCAGACCAAAATCTGAAGATGACTACAATCTGGTGTGAAAGGCTCAGCTTTTAGATGACATGTATTGTAGATTAATATCAATCACAGATGTTTTTGTCTTTTGTGGAAGTTTAAAATGATGTCAGATGGTGCAAGACAAAGTGCAGAGATGCCAGCAAAATATTATTTGGCCCCTAATAATCAACTCACAATGAGGCCGATAATCACTAACTGCTTTGAGCATTGGACTATAATTAGCCAATATAACAGGGATCACCAGATAGAGCTCCATTCATCCACAGTACAGAACGAGGATTGGCTGACTGAAGCCATTATTTTCAGAGGGCTCCAGATGTGATCGGCTGCTGTGCTGTGAGGACCACTGGGTTGTGATTCCTGATTGAAGTCTTTGGATAAACATCAACGCTTCACTGAACTTAAACTCCTATTCACATGACATGAAACCCTCGACTGTTGGAGAATGAGGCTCTGCACTCAGTCCAATACTGTACAAAATTCAAATGACACTCTGAAAGACTTAATGTGCGCACTTTTGAATAGCATTCATAATAACTCATTCATGATCAGTCGTATTAAAAGATCTCTTCTGCAAGGTCAGGCCTTTTTCTCCTGCTTGCCTTCTAGAAATTACATAGCTAATATGTGTTGTTGCACAACAACTGCTTTTATTCTTCAGCAACAACCATGGCCAGGGGCATTATGTTTTTGGGTTGTTAACACATTTGTACGTCCATCCGTCCCTTTCACCTGGAGGAAATTTTTTACAAATTAGGCAAAAATGTCCACTTGGACTCAAGGATGAACTGATTAGATTTTGGTGGTCAAAGGTCAAGGTGACTTTGACCTCACGTCAATGCCGTTCTCGTGAATGTGGTATCTAAGGAACGGCTGGAGGGAATTTCATTAAATTTGGCACAAATGTCCACCTGGACTTCGAGGATGAATTGATCAGAAAACAGTTTTTGGGCATAACTCAATAATTTATACACTAATTATGACAAAACTTCATGTCTAATAGGATAAAATTACAAAGTGATGACATTTTATATCCAAAAGGTCAAAGGTCAGTTTCACTCTGACATTATAATGTTGTGCAGAAAATACTGGCCATTACACCATAGGTCAGGAACAGAAGGGAGATTGTGTCAAAGTTTCATATTTGGTCAGATACTGAATTAGCAACACTAATCATGGGAGCCTGTCTTGTGGTGATCTGTGCTGTGGGGTTGAAGGTGTGTGTGTGTGTTGTGTGAAACATCCATGTTTCAGAATTTGTAGCTTCTCTGCAGCAACATTTCACTGGAGTGATTGTCTACTGTCATGACTTCAATTTTGTGATCTATCAAAATCAGCTTTATTGGCCAAACATGTGGACACATACAAGGAGTTCGACTCACACACTAATAGACAAACGATAGAACAAGAACAAAGTTTAACAAAGTCAAATCAATTTTGTATCCCGAGTCTCCTCACGAAGAGCAGTCTCCTCTGTCTCTTCCTGAAGAGGGCTTCAGTGTTGTGAGTCCAGTCATTGTTTTTTATTGATTTGGACCCCAAGGTACTTATGTGTCCATGCTCTTGACTTCCTCTTATTGAGCTACAGATGATTGTTGTTGCACCGTGTGATGAAGCATCAGTCCGCTGTACTTCTCTTTAAAAATAGTCTTGAAGTGAACACAGTATGTTTGTCGCTGGAAAATATGCACTGGAATCGTAAAAAACATTTTAACACTTTTTTATTAAATTCCTTCAAGGTCTTCACTACATATATTATATGAGTCTGGACAGACATGGGTGTAAACTGCAACTTGACTGGTTGGGGGAGACGTACAAACCTGAGGTGGTAACTCAGCATAGTTAGGAAATTTTGGCAATTAATGTATTTGCAAAGTCAAAATGTTGATTCTGAACATGTTTTATTAAGGTAGCATTATGTATAGGTAAACACAGCATTTGGTTACAGGATCGGTTCACACTGGTTTAAGTCCATCTTAGAACAGTAGTCAGGTGCTGTATGAACACTGAAACAGGTTTTGCTTGCTGTAATCATCCCCCTTGTTGATAATAGCCATTAAAATATCCCTGTCTAATGTGCTTTCAGTGAAAATGATGGAAAACAGAATCTGCAGTCTTTTATCTGAATCTGTTATTATGAGGCCTCAGCCGTCTGAGCTGGAGCGGTTATCTTTCAAAGTTACAATCATTATTGTACAAAATACCTTCTTTGTGCTACTATCAGCACTCAGCACAGAAAAAACTGTCTGGGGAAACACAAAGAGCGAATTTTGTTCTAAAAAGTCTGAAATTTTACCCACCTGCACATGATTTTACTAACTCAGACTGCTGAGGCCTCATATTTGCTTCAGATAAACTGTAGAAAGTGTTTTTGTACAGTCAGTCCTGCAGCAGGTTAAAGGGGTCTATTAGTTGGCAGCATGAACAGGATGAATGATTCCACCATTCAGTGTAAATCTGACTGTTGTTCTAAGATAAGCTTGAAAGTTACGGGTTAAATACTGAAAAAAATCAACAGTAACTTGTGCACATTTGACAGGACAAATTAACTTTTTTGATGTGTTAATAAAAGCCACAATTTTCTCTTAAGCTTACTAAAACTTTTGTTCCTACACTTTAAAAAAAATGCTCGTAATCATGATTTAGACAACATTTATGTTTCCAATCAAAATGTTACTGGCAAAAATCTAAAAGTATTCAAAAATGCCTGTTTCATATACAAATGTTTACACGGACCAGCACCAGCTCCTGTCAAAGAGTTCATCCACAGAAAAAGACTCACAGGACATGGTACTAGATCAGGCACAAGAGGTGACTGTGAAATTACACGCAGAAGAACCACCTTCAGTCAAAATGTTTTATCCATAAAAGGTGGGCAAAGCTGGAATAACCTCCCAGTCACAATCAGAGACAGCACCACTCTTATCACTTTCAAGGGGAAGCTGAAAGCATGGTTACTAGAAAATCAGACATGCGACCACCTGTAACCTGTAATGCAATGCAATTGTTGGGTCATCATCAGAGTTTCTTCTTTCTTCTGTTACATGTATACAAAAATTACACAATACTTTTGTGTATGATTTGTTTTCTATTAGTAGCATTTACATAATACACTTATGTATCACATTTAGTGCAATATTTACATGCTTCTGCATGTGCAACTGAGTGTACTGGGCCTCGTGCAATACAAACTGGCACTTTAAACTGATGTGCCCTTCAGGGCTTTGTGCAATATCATCTGGCACCTTAGGGCATCGTGCAATACAATCTGGCACTCATGCACTTTAGCACTTGTCACTTTACCCAGCACCTATGCACTTTATTCTTTAAAACGAAACTCTCATGGTCTCCCTACCTGTGGGCTATCTCTCCACCCACAGTCAATCTGTATTGCAATTTATCTGTCTGTTTGTATACTATGGTTTGTGTCTTTCAATGTGTTTTTCACTGTTAGTGCTTGTTATATTGTTACCTGCTCTTTTTTTCTTTTCTTTTCTTTTCTGCTCTTTTTTTCTTTTCTTTTCTTTTTACCGTGAAACGTTGTTCTGTCTTAATTAGGGGCCGGGCAGCCTAAGCTGCCGGGACCCTATTGTAATCCTGCATGTTCTTCTTTCTTTCTTTCTTTCTTCTTCCGAGGAAATCCTACTTCCCATGCACGAAAAATGACCAAACTTTGCACAAAGGTCCAGTCCCATGTCAGATTGCCTCAGCTGCAAAAACAGGCCAATAGTCCTGATGGTGGCGCTACAGTAAGCCTCTAAATTTCAAAACTTTGAAAATTCACAACAAATCAACCATATGTGCTACAGCTTTGGAACTTTCACTTTGAAATTTACTTTTCCATGGCATGGATGGCTGCTGCCTGGCACCCTGATCCTTGGCTTAGTCAATTTGTGAAGCCACACATGAACTATCACTTGCTAATTAGCTCAGTGAGATAAAAGACGGACTTCAGTGTCAGAAGTCGTGAGTTCGAGCCTCAGCTAAGGCAGGATGGACTTTCAAATGTGAAAGCCTTATGTTCAGGTATCGTGCTATGTGGATTAGAGACTACTAAGGTTAAAATAATTATGATTCAGGGGGTTTTGGGAAGAGACAAATACTCTAGCAACACGTTTCCCTGTTATCCCTTGTCTCTTTTCCCTGTTTATTTGGCTTAGCTATCAGTCAATATGCAGAGTCTCTTGTGCCAGAAATTGTGAGTTCAAGCCTCAACTGATGTAAAATGCACATTAGAATGCCACCTTTTTTTCATCTTCCTACACTCTGCTTGTTGCTCAGAATTGCCTAATTTTGCCTAAAATTGCCCGCCCTCGACCATTGCTGTGCAGCAGCTATAATTTGTTTTTATGTTACTGGGACTACGGATGGAAATTAGCGTCATGCTACAATCCGGCATTTTTACATGATTTAACATGTTCATCAATGTGCACTGTCCCATTCAAATAAATAAATAAATAAATAAATAAATAAAAACAAGTGGTGGAAAGAGTACTGAAAATCTGTACTCAAGTACAAGAACTGTTACATTAATAAAATTATTACTCAATTACGAGTGAAAGTACTGGTGTATACTTCAGTAAAAGTACGAAGTATTTGTCTCAAAAACTACTCAGAGTATTAGTTACTTTTGACCATTGATGTCACAGTCACCTCTCCAAACTAGGGTTGCTGCACATTTTGTGCGTTTTCCTTAACCAGTAGTTGAAAACGCAAACAACTGATTAATCATTAATAATTTATAAGATACACAACTTTTTTTTTCTAATCTTCTTTGTTTCTGTTGTTTTTTGTTTTTTTGTCTTTTTTTCTCATTTTAAGTCAAAGTTTAAGTTTCCTCATTCAACTAATGTCTCTGCCAGACAAAACAATGTCAAATCGGGTGCAGTTACTGCCATGACTATTGATTAAATATCGATGAATACATTTCTAATTGGTTAAATTTTTAATGGCAATTGATCGATTAATGATTAATCATTAACATCCTTACTCCAAATGTGTGCTGTCGCACCATTTTGTTTTGTTTTTCATTTGTATGTCTTTGTTTTCATTGGCTTGTTTGTGATCAGATCACCTGATTGGCTACAAAAACGTAGATGAAAGGTTTGGATATTAATAATTGTACTCAGTGCTCAACTATAATTTTGAAAGTAACTAAGTAGATTACAAGGTGAGATGGATACTTAAGTACAAGTAAAAGTACAGAGATAAAAATCTACTCATAAAAGTACAAGTACCCCAAAAAACTACTTAATTACAGTAATTTGTAGTTAGTTTCTTCCACCCCTGGTAGTTACCTATATAACCATAAATCTTAGCAGACAATGCAGTGCTGTCCTGATAATGTAGTGTAATCATTTACATTAAAAAAAGGTGGGTTTTTGGAGTTTTCATAGAGCAGAGCTTCTTTTTTCCTCAGACGAGGTCCTCTTACAATGTCAAGGGGTTCTCCTCTTGTCCCTTGGAATAATTTGACACAGTCTATTTTTTACATTCTTACTTATTTATGTGAAAGAACAAAAGAAGATAAATATATTAGAAAGATATTAGACATGTATTAAAATATTTGTCACCACAGAATACCCATAACACACATAAACACACACCAAGAGAGTGTGTTTCACTCCCAGTGCATATATAAAATGAAATTCTGATTATCTTAAATAATATACAATATATATAAAATATAAATAATATAAAATGTAAAAATATGCTTCTTAAAAAGCATAAAAAGAACAATAATATGGTCTAGCTTGGGACTTGAATATGATAGGCTTATAAAATTATGTGTGGAAAGGAGATAGTTTGTAAATAAGTAATGATTGCTGAAACTCTAATCATAAAATAAATACAGGCTATAATAAAACCTTTTCTTAATTATTATTTTTTATATCATGTCCCTGGACACATATTTGAGAATCACTGGTCTATAGATATCTCCCTAATCAGTTTATAGAGATCATTTCACATGAAAGTGAGACTTTCTCAAATTTCCCTGAGTGATTATTCTTGGCTAACTTTTTGATCTCTTCATGTCCAACATCCTTGATGTCTAAACTGCTGGTTTGAAAGTACTGAGCCTCGTAGAATGGCACTGTTTTGCCCTGCAGACATGTCTGTTTGCATACCACACATCCTCGGCTCTATTTCGGGCCTGAGGAGATGTGTAGGGGGTGCACCGCGGGGCATTTCCAAGGAGTGACTGGAGAAATGTGGATAGGTGACAGATAAATGTCTTATTGCTGCTCTGAGAGGAGCCTGTGTCGTGTCTACTTCAGCTAATCCTCACTCCACTTGTGTTAATGCATATACTGAATCATGTATGCCTGCCTGGCCTGACAAGTAATAGTACACAAACATATTGTGACTTCCTCCTTCACATAGGCGTTGAAATGTTTATTTTGCTCACTCACATGTGATTAAATATACACATCCACAGGCTTATGAGAAAATACATCGGGCTTTGGAGGTATTAGCATGTAATCCATGTCATTTACTCTCCTTTTATCATGTGTGGCAGCAGGTGCTTTTCTCCGCAGGCTCACTGGACCTTTAAGAAGCACAGTATATAGATAAAGCAAATAGTAGAGGTGGGAGAGCAGCAGAGAGAAATCAGATTATGATTCTTGTCACATTGTCCTGGCACAGACTCGGGTCTCTGATTGAGAGTTGGCTAAATGTCAGCCTATGGAGATGAGACAGAGAGGAGCAAGCCGTTGCTGTTTTTGTCCCCTTTAAACCCTGTTACTGATGTCTGCTCTCTTTATGTGGCTGCCATCAGTAAACTGTGTGTCACACTGGAAAAAGAGATGCTGTGTCTTCGGTGTGTTTGAGGACAGTGAGTATGTTTGTGAAATATTTAACAAGAGGAATCATTTGTGTTATAATAAATAATCTATGAATTTGTTGTTTCCTACATCATTACACTTCAGTTATGCCTTTTAAAGGGCCATGTAAGTTTTATATGTCTTTAGAGGCAAACCAGAGGTATTTTGCCTTTAATTGTGGATGAATGCAACACTTGTGCACCATCTAGTGTTGAAACTGTGTATAGAAAATGCACATAACTGTAAGTTCTCCTCTCCTGTGTTGTTACTCTGATATAGCACCCTCCACGGGCCAGAAACACCAGCCCTAGCCCAGCCCTCTGCAGTTTTTTTAGGCCAACCCTGGTCTGAAACCAACACTGATCACTTTAAGCTCTCGTTGGTGCACACGCTCTCTGATGCAAAGTCTCTGATATACATCGCATTCCTGTTAATTCCAGCCTGTTATGGGTATTATTGTGCACTTGAAACTGAAACAGTTCCTATTTATATCTGCGCCAATTTTGATGCTCAGTTTCCATCTTCTTTTACAAATGACTTCTTATGTAAGGTCCTGTGTGTAAGATTTAGGGAGGTTTATTGGTGGAATTCAGCAAAAAAATGCCACAAGTATGTTTTAATATAATTGTATAATCATCTGAAAATAAGAATCATTGTGTTTTTATTGCCTTAGAATGAGCCGTTTATATCTACAGAGGGCGTAGGTCTTCTTCTGAGTAGTCCGCCGTGTTTTTACAGTAGTCCAGAACAAATCAAAACACTGGCTCTAGATACGATCCTTTGTGTTTTTCACAAGTGTCACTTCACTTGGATGAGGCAAGTTGGTTGCAAAATGGAAGTTTGCCACTAAATCTTTCTAGGGCTGCAACTAACATTTTCATAGTCAATTAATTGGTTGATTAGTTTATCAAGTAATCGATTAATGGTTGTTTGTTTTAAAATGTCTGAAAATGGTGAAAAATGTCAATTAAGTGTTTCCCAAAGCCCAAGAAGACATCTTCAAATGTCTAGTTTTACTTAAAACCCGACAATATTCAGTTGACTGTCATGGAGGAGTAAAGAAACCAAAAAAATTCACATTTAAGAGGCTGAAATCAGAGAATTTTGACTTCTTTCTTAAAATTATATTCAAGCTAATTATCAAAATAGTTGGTGATTGATTTAATAATCATTTAATAATCTATTAATCATTTGGAGCTCTAAATTTTACACACTGGTCCGTTAACTGTTGATCAGAGTTGTCTCTTTCTGCCCTTTCTCCATTCAAAAACATTACTTTTTTTTTGTGACTAAACCGAATCAAGGTTTTGTGCCAGGTGACTCCAAACTTTTGAATGGTGGTGTATGTGCAGACTTTGACACTAGTAAGTGGTTTTATCATTCGTCTGCTGAAAGGTGAAGTTCAACCTTAAATCTGAGCAACTGTGAGCATGATTTTGTGACATTCTCAGCCTCCATTACTCTGAGAATGGACTTTTCTGCAAAATAGGAGAGCTTGTCTTGTTTCCAGCAATTAAACTTTAAAATAAATATTTGCATACTAATAGTTCTTCAATTTTCAGTGACAGATATGGAGTGGAGTCTTTAAACACAGACTATTGTGCAGCAGCTGTTACAGATTTTCAAGGTGCTTTTTTGTTCTTTAATTTGCAAACACACGCAGTAGTCCTGCAGTAGTCCTGCTTCCTCGTAATCTAACTTGTGTAAATGTGTTCATTCAAAAACTGATGTCTTACTTCAGTAACTTGAAGCTGCTGTTGATTTTTAACACTCCCTTACACACCTCTAAGATCACGTTAGTTGACAATTACCTGGAGAAGCCATCTTGTGTTGCTACATCTCCACAAGAGGAAGTGGATGTTAATGAATGCCTTTTGTACAAACACATATATTTCTCAGGGTTTAGTACCTGACCAGCATCTCCATCTTGCATCCTGACACGTTGGCAAATCAGTGACACAAGCTGAGCTTTGTAGGCTGTGTGATCCTGGCATTCAACACTGTGTAGAAAGATACGGTCACAGGAATATGTGTCGTATTGAGTAACAGTTTCAAATATCAGCACAGACAGAGAAGCATGCAGCATGCACATGCATATGCATCATACTGTTTAAGACAGATGAACATCAGAAGTAGCTAATTGGGTCACTGCAGCAGTGAGATAAAAAAAACAACAACAAAATAACAGATTACTGATAAAATTGGACATTAAAAATAATACAGTAAAGTAAACAAAAAGATTGGTGTCGTCATCCTGCAAATATGAAAATGCATACGACTCCAGGTGCTTTTTATGGTGCCAGGGTCCTTCATAAAATGTAGATTTAAAGATGACTAAATTTGCAGTTTTAATAAGATGCTTGTATCAGGATTTTTGTAGTTTTCTCACCATGCCGGAAGCCCATATTTGGCCACAGCCGGCAGAGCCTTACTTCTCCCATGTAATCATTAAAGAGATGAGGTATTAAGTCCTTTCTTTCATTTATAACCCCAGATGCTCAAGTAATACAACACAATTACTCACCATTACTCATGACAGAACGCACGTTTTTAAATCCAAGGAACAGTTAAGTTCAAATGTCCCAAATATCTAAATCATGCCTCACCTTGCATGTACTAGTTTCTTGGCCGGTTGACATTCATTCTCAAACGGGGTCAAGCTAAACATTGAAGTGTCATATCACACGTATTATGCATCCTCAGTAGCCTTCCTGAACTTTAGACCGGCCCACACACACATTCAGGCTATGGAAAGAAATTCAATATATTTCAGAGAAATTCTAGAAAAAGTCATCTAAAATTCAATTATTATTGAAACTTGTTATCAGACTACCATAGGCCTGCATCACCAAACATAAGTAAAGACACTTAAATGAGAAAAGTCAAGAGTCTACATGCATGCTAGTGGCTCTGTGAGGCTGTACTGAGGCACTGTAGTGCTTTGCGCTAAATGCTAACATCAGTATGCCAACATCAGTAAGACAATGCTAAAATATTGATTTTAATCAATATAATGTTTACCATTACCAACATATCTGCAAATGAGCACAGAATCTGTAGGCAAGAGACAAGACTTTGATATCCAAAATGTTTTGTTTTCCTTTTTGCAGTTCGCATGCAGGTAAACAGTCTGTGCAGAGAGCAAAAGAGGCGAACGCAGTGGCTGAAATGCTATTTTCTGAACCCATCAGCTATCCTCTGATGACAGTTTATCTTTTTATTTATCTGCAGAATCATTCATTCATTTACAGATATCAGTTTATAGAGATTAGGTGGCTGCTGACAGACAGAGTCTCAAGTTGCTGGACGTACACAATGACTGGCACAAGGAAGAGGAAGTTTATGCCCAGATATCTGTTATCTGTATATCTGCACTGGAAGCCCTGAAACAATAGCCATTGCCTCCAGAGGCTAAATCGTCGTCAGACAACAGCTGATTGGTCACCTTAATTTAGTATGCTAGTATGCTAACATTTGCTGATTAGCACTAGCACAAAGTAACACAAAGTGAGGTTGATGGGAATGTCAGTGGTTTGCAGCTTTGCACTCATATGTTAAAGTATTGGACAAATTGTTATTTTGATGTGATGGTGGTGCTAAACTTAAAGTCAGGGGCTCACCCAAGATATTACAATTCATCCTGAGCGTGATGTGAATGTTTGTATCAAATTTCATAGTAATCTATCCAATAGTTGTTGACAAACCAAAATGTCAACCTTATGGAGGCACTAGAGCGAAAAGTAGCTCACTAAAGTCTGTAGGATTCATCATCTGGGGACCGTAAATGTCTGTACAAAATGGTAGATGTTGAAATATTTTATAGGACAGTGATGTGACATTTGATGTGATGGTAGCTACATAAAAAGTATGATTATTAAAGGCAGTAAGAATCATATTCTGGGGACCATGAATGTTTGTCCAAAAGCATGAAAACATCAGCTATCTTGCTGATGAAAAACCAGGCACAAATGTGCAAGATTTAAAATAATCACGGATCTTTAATAAGACTGCATCAGAAGAAAGAGGGAGTGATAATGTCTTACAAGTTGGAGAGATTTCATAACAAATTGTTAAATGATGTTGCAGTCAAAACTGAACATTTTTTTTAGTGCTGCTGGGTCATCCAGGTATGAAAGAACAGACAGCTTGTCCATGTCCTCTGCATCATTGCTTCCTGAGTGATAGATTTTCCATTGATTGGGATGGAAGCACCGTGACACACATGTTCTGGTAGCATTTCAACACAGACTCTTTTTCACTGCTAATCATTGACACAATTCAAATGGTCATATTATTGTTGGAAGAATCTCTGCTTCACCCATTAACTCAAGAGGACATCCTTTTCAGTTATGCCATCCAAAGAGGAGGGAGCTAAAAGCTTTAAAAGAGATCAGGAATCTCATTATACTACAACAAAACCTTGCAGAGCTGCTGGCACATATTGACTTTGTGATACTTAGTATTAACAAAAAATCCTTGGCAGTCTGTTTCACTGAGGTATTTTTTTATTGTGGCCAAGATGTTTGTGGATGAGCGGATCTTAACTCTGTTCAAAAGGAATGCCCATCACACACTGACCTACTGGAGCGTTTTCTTCAGCTTTGGACTCTGCATCGCTTTCCTTGGACCTACAATTTTGGACTTGCAATGTCAAACAAACTCGACACTTAGTCAGATTACCTGGGTGTTTTTTGCCCAGCAGTTCTGCTTGTTGATCGGCAGCTCTGTCGGTGGTGTTTTCAAGAGGACGTAAGTATCATGAAGTCAGATCTGGACTGTCATCCTCCAGATTTTGCTGAGTTTGGTTGCATTATAACATTGCATTGTAACTGTGTACGTCTCTTTTCTTTCTTAAAGGTTGTTCAGTGCTCTAGGCGCCTTATTTGTCTCTGCTCTCATCATCTCTATAATATTTGCCATCATCCCTCTGTGCAATAATGTTCTCGTGCTTGCCATCGCCATGGCCGTGTCTGGATTAGCGATGGGCGTTATTGACACCATCGCTAACATACAACTCGTGTCCATCTATCAGAAGGACTCTGCTGTTTTCTTACAGGTGAAAAAGCCTGTAATACCTGTGTCTTATCTGTAGAAGTACTAATTTAAAGAGCATTGGGAGTGTTTGATTTGTCTTTCTCCACAAATATAGCAAGTTAACAAGAATTTTCTACACAGTAGTCAGGTTATGAGCCAATTATAGAATAAAAAAACAGAGTAACTCATGTCTCTGGCCTTTGTCTTTTTTCCAGGCTCTTCATTTCTTCATTGGGTTCGGCGCCCTGGTGAGCCCTCTGATTGCAGATCCTTTCCTCTCAGAGTCGGGCTGTGGGAATCACACAGGGAACGGCACTGAGATCATGCATCATTTCAGGAGCATGCTGAGAAACAGTCCCATTGCAGCACACAGTATAAATCAGAGCCACCTGCCCCATGAGGGAGGGGAGGAAGAGGAGTCCACTGTGCACTACGCTTTCTGGATCATGGCACTCATCAATGTAAGACACTGAACAGATGTGCAGTAGTAGATTTTCAGAGAGTTATGCTTTTCATAGTTTATTTGATTGTTGAAAATGAGAAAAGTGGAAAAGCTGAATATTATTTGTGCACCCTCAGCTGCCTGTGCCGATTGCAGTCCTCTTCCTGATGTATCGGGAGCAGCTCCTCCCATGTTGCCCCAGCGGCACTCCTCGTCTTCTGGACAAAGATGAACTAGCGATGGAGACGCAGCAGGGGGCCGAGGGCCCGGACGACGTGGAGCAGAAGGAGCATGAAGCCGGAGGTAAAGGGGAGGAAGAAGTGATTTTTGTACAGGGCCCCTATTTTAAGATGAATAATGCATACTTTGTGGATTTTCAGTCAGTTTAGATGAAAAAAAAAGACAGTGAATTCCATTTTGTGTGTCACAATCTGTCATTTGTGACTTTTTGCTCTGTTGTAGGAGGACATGGGGATATCTTTAGCTGCTGTCAGAATGATAACCTGCGCGGGCTGCCAGTATCCTTCTTTATGATTCATATCCTCGGTGGGATGGTGCTCTTCATGACCGATGGTATTGTGGTGAGTGAGGGCTTCAGATAAATAATATGATATGTGTATTCCGCACAAAATTCTATGAATGCATACAAGACCTGTTCCACATAAAACACCGAATGATAGAATCTGCTTTTCCCTTTCAGGGTGCATACGCCGGCTTTGTGTACACCTACGGGGTGGCACCACCAATGTCACTGCCTCATAAGATAGCAGGTTACTTGGCCAGTATCTTCTGGGCAGCAATCACTGTTGGACGGCTGCTGTCTATTCCTCTCTCGTACCGTTTCCAGCCTGTGAGACTGCTCATGTTCAACATAGTAAGGACAATAGAAGAATAAACCCACCCTACACTAAGCTCCACCCTCAATATTTATTGTTGATGCGTCTGTCAAGCTTTCCATTCTGGCACTGCACATATGCAGTTTAGACTGATGTAGGCAGATTTATTGGTAGAATCAGCAGGATTTGTCCTGTTTTTAAATGCACCAGAAAGATACCAGGACATCAAACACTCACGTTTTGAGTTGGTAAAGCATCCCAAGTACAGCAAAATAAGGACCTGAGGGCAGGGTCTCTGCAGATACAGTCACCACTACACACTTCTCATCCATCATAAGTGATGATTGACAGGGATTATGTTTATTTGAGTCAATGCGTGTTTTTTTTGTTTTTTTTTTAGGAAAATGCTGCATATTATACCTTTAACATCGAAACTGACAGTAATATTTGAAACGCTAGTCTTTGATTCCACAGAGAAGTAAGACGCAGGCCTCTCATTTCTAGCTGAGGACCATGGATTTTGTCTGCTAAAATGAGAACTCCCACTAACAGATTTTATAAATGTAGCTTGCTAATGGTTAAACTACTTGAGAGAGCTGAGAATCTGTCTCCAGCTGACTTTTTAATGTTTCTGTCTGAGAAACTTTAAGACAAGACCCCGTAAAAAGATTCTGAAATATGTTAAGTTATGGTTTATTAAATGATATAACATTAATGCAAACAACCTTACATGCAAACAAACAAACATTAAAAGACTGAAGCTAAAGCTATGTCCTAGCAAACATTGGTTGGACAATAATACAACATGCATATGTGTACAATAGAGGGCAGAAATACTCTCATCAGCGACGAAAAAGAAAGGGCAGGGATGAGATTCAGTGCAGCGGTTAAAACAGTCACCCAGCGAGACCAGCCTGACAACAGTCACCCCAGGAGGACAGCCAGGATAAGAGCTAAGCTGACCCCGCTTAGACCCATGAGAATGAGCCAGAGGGAGATGTGGTGTTGTCAGCCCACTTCATGTCCCGTAAATAACCCCACATAACAAAACCCAAGTTATCTCTTGGGAATAAGCCGTGAGTTTGGCAAATGCAGTGGTATCTAACAGAATTTGACTGGGGGCAGTGCAGTGCAGGTAGTAAGCTAATTAGCCAGACATGTTAACGTTTGCAGTTTACATGAGAACTGATAAAGACAAAGTTTGCATTAGGTTTTAGAAAGACTGCTAAAAAAACACCATCCACCAAACTCGTAAGACACTGACTATTGCTCTTCTTAGAGACCCATGCACACCGCTTCAACATTTAGAGCATCAGTCTTCAACAGGGGGTCCGTCATCCCTAGGGGTCCACCACATTATTGTGTGATATACATATAAACACTATATTTGTTTAAAAATCCACATTAACGTGAGTGCAACAGATAATTGACAAAGATAAATCGGATTGTTCTTTAAGAAAACCCAAACCATTTATTTTACACAATGTTGACAAAAGCTAACCCTCTAAATAACTGTATGGCACCTATTGATAATGGCAAACAAGTTAGCTACATATTATTGAAACATATTGGTAAATTAGCTTTATTATTATCCCAAGGGTACAGACGCTTTTGTGAGCCACAAGGATCGTTCTGTAACTTCATGACCAAGAGACTTTGACATCCCCTCCACCTCAGAAATCACTGGTGAAAGCACAGTTGAGTGTGAAGCTAACGCAGCTAACATTAGCCATGCTACACATGCTGCTGACAGTTACGGATTAGAGCGAATAAGTGAAGACCTGAAAATATTCAACAATATATGTAGTAGGGGGGTCCCTGCTTTGTTTCTCTGCCAGCTATTAGACTGAAAAACGTTTAAGAGCCCTGATGTAGAGAAATGCAAAGCTTGACAGGCCTGCGGTGCCCAGTTACGGTTGCTAAATTATGATTAGACAGCTGCTGCTCGAAGGAGAGGCTTAGCAGTTGGTCAATTAAGCTGAAAGGTCAAATACGTAGTGATATCAATACTAAATAGCTAATACCACTCTCCTCTTTGTTTTCACAGGCAGGTGCTATTGTTACTGTGTTGATGCTGCTCATTTTCTACACCAGCAGTGTTTTTCTCTTTGTGGGGACCTGTTTATGTGGGCTGTTCCTCAGCAGCATATTCCCCTGTATGCTCGCCTATACCGAAGACATCCTTGATTATCAAGGTAAAATGAAGCATTTGTAGGACATTATAATACTAACAAAGCAAGGAGAGGGAATAAACCATACATTTCTTTATGCAGGGTGTGCAACATCAGTCCTGGTGACAAGTGCAGGGATGGGAGAGATGGTGATGCAGGTTCTGGTTGGCTCAGTAAGTCTGTCTTCTTTCCTATAGAAAAAGATCATACAGAAGGAGAGGAATAAGCTTATAATTGCAAAAAAATGACATTTAGATTAATGTTCAGTAGTTTAATGTTTCCATCTCATCCCCAGATTATCCAGACTAAAGGCAGCTACAGCTTCCTGCTGTGCGGAATGATAATCGCCTGCATCGGTTTTATCCTCTTTATTGGCCTCCTGCTGTTCCAACGAATGCACAGAAATTACCTCACAGGTACAGCATCGCCCAGCACGCTCACACACTGCTGCTGAACGTTTGTTTTCGTTCATTTCATACTCATCATCCTCGACTCCCTCCAACTCCTTCTGCTCCCCCAACAGGAACGACAAAAAAGTCGGCCATGGTGGAGGAGCCAGCTGCCGAGCAGAACGGATCAGCCAGAACGGAACAGAAAGAGGAGAGCGCAAGCAGCTGAGAGGAGCAGCAGCGGCTGTGTGTTTTTCTTTACTGGCTACTGTAGGAGATGTGTTTTTACAACAAACTCAAATGTTTAACCAAAGAATACCAAATGAACATTGTGAGATATACTTTCATTTGCTGGAAATGACATGGTATTTGCAAGGTAAATATTGAGCTACTGTCAGAGGTTATAGTTCAAACTCTTAGATTGTGTTTCTGTTTTGTAAATCACTGACAGTTTTATATTGCATCCGGATTTATAATTTACTTATGATTTATTTATGATTATACAATAATAATTTATGATTACTATTACATGTAGAATACTTGACAGTTTCTTCTGTTTAATTGTTTAATAGTAACATTTTAATAATGTTTTATGTGTTTTGTTTATCTTTTGGCACATGTACATGGAAATATACATACTGTATAATATGTGTATTAAAATAATTGTAGTTACGGTGAACAAGGTGTGTTTTGATTGACAGATGTGAAGTAACAAAGTCTTTATACTTAAGTGAGTTTTCAGGCATTTGCACTGTAAAATATCCTCCAGGAATTTAGTGGAATCAACTAATCTAAAATATGCAAATTCTACTTAGTCAAGTTAGTTAAACCTAAACTTTATAGTATATAGTTTCAAAACACTTCAGAACTTAAAAACACGAGTTCATATAACTTGAAGTCTTTTGGCTTGAAATATTAGTTAAATGAATGTACTGGAGAGTAGACAGATATTTAACCTAAGTTAAACGTGATCAGCATATTAGCAGACTTCCTAGCATTCATTGTTTCAGAGATAAAACTCTCCTGAGACCCTTATTTTTTATTGTTTGAAGAAAACATCTTAGTTTATTGAACATTTTTTTATCTGACAACTTTTTCCATTTACTCCCTACATTTTAACACAAATATTTGTATTCCTTACAATTTTCAAACACGCTTACTTTAATTTTAGTGCATTTGAGTGGAATTACTCATTATTTTTATTTTGCATCATTGTGCACCACCTTCCCAACATAGACTGATTTCTAAATGGACGGGACTATAAGACACATCACGCCCAGCAGACGTAACAAGACACAAGTAACAGACAAGAGGAGATAAGAGAGCGAGACTTAGCCTTGGAGAAAAGGTGAGGTTCAGTTCACTTGCTCTGAAGCAGCTGGTAAGCCGACGTTTTATACTTGGAGTACATTTCAGAGCATACTTTTTCACTTTTAGTTGAAGAAAAAGTTGTATCAGTACTGCTACTATTACTTTTAAGTATCTGAATTTCTGCTTGAGTAAAGAAATGTGTGTCCTTTTGCCACCTCTGCTGATTGACAGAAAAACATTTAACACCACATTTTATAATCAAAGAAAAGAAGAACAAACCAGCAATATTTTGAATATTTATTTTCTTTGCTTTCAAATTAACCACTCAAAGAGGACAGCCTCAAGTTTTACATTGTTAAGCATCCCATGTGGAAGGAAGGACTTTGTACTCAGAGAAGTTGGCCCCTGAGAACTGAGAACAAATGTAAAACAGAGTCATCCAGCCTTTGAATAGTTAACCAGGTCAATCTGTAACTTCTGTTTTAGGCCCAGTTGCAGCAAGAGCAGGCGCTGTCGAAGACCAGACCGGAAGCACAGTGCTCAAAGTAGGTCTTGCCGGCGTCGCAGTTGTAGAATTGGTTCTTGTTGGTTGGGTCAGGGTACATGCCGTTAGCCTTTCCAGCACAGAAGCCGCTGTCCATGCCGCTGGTGCCGGAGCTTCCACCGGAGGAGCTGCCACCGCTGGAGCTTCCTCACTGGAGCTGCCACCAGAGCTGCTTCCAGAGGTGGTGCTCATTCCAGCGATGGGTGGAAGGGGAGTGGCAGGTGGAGCACAGGCTGAAAAACACCACAAATAATAATTTAGTAAAATAATTCTTCCGAGAACTCTATTTGGATTTCAGGATAAAGGTATTAAAATCCTCACATGCTGACTCCAGATTAAGGCCCTTTTTGAGCACATTAATCAGTGGGTATTTTCCCTGGTTACAGAAGGTGCCCAAGTAGTCATCCATGTCAAGAGTCCACACCATGGCGCCTCCAAAGTTGCTCTTTTTCAGCCAGTTGACCTAAAGACAGCCAGAAAGGGGCATCGATAGAAAACATTTTGAAGTCAGAAACACATCAGCTTCACACAGCGTTTACTAATAACTGCAGCATGACGCCACATACAGAGAAACAGGACAGGAACAAAACTCCTATTTACATTTCCACTGGTCACATTCTGCTGTAACACTGTAGCACAGTTATAAAATCTTTAAAGGAATAGTTCTGATTTTTTGAAGTGGAGTTGTATGTACGTCTTTTGACAGGGTCAGCAGTAAATAGTATTTTAGCCACCTAAAAAAAAAGCTAAAGTGTATCTTGCCTTCAGACAGCCTTTTCTGACTGGAAACTGTTGTTATAGAAGCCAAATATTGCTCCATCCAGAGCAACCAGACTCCTTTGACAAAAATTTTTACATCACAAAACACAGGAGTTGCTGATCTACTGCTGATTAGTCTGTTTGCGTTAATGTGTGACTTTGGTGTCATAAAGACTTGGTTTGGATTCACCGATAACACAAACAAACTAATACATCGAAGCAGCGGTAGACCAGCAAGTCCCAGTGCTCTGCGAGGTAAAATTACTGTTTTTACCAGTGGAGTCTGGTTGCTTTGGAGTAGAGCAATATTTAGCTAAAATAAATCTTATTGCTAACCCTGTCCACAGCAGTACATTGCTTATCTTCACTGTAGCCTAATGAGTGTAAATTATCCTAAATATTTCTTACACATATTTTATATTTTCTCTTCTATTTTGTATTTGCTGCTACACATTAAACAACACAGAACCTATTTTTTCATACTTCTTATGTGTACATATTTCTATTATACTATTGTTTTATTATTTTTGTTTATTTTTATTCTTACTTTCTCTATGCTTAAAGTCCAATATTTTTCTGTTTTTGAATGGGAGTATCTGTAACGTGAGAATTTCCCCCCAGGGATCAATAAAGTATTACTGATTCTGATATCGGCACCAGTACTCCTGCTGCTTGCTCCAAAACTGGGGGCATGCCGACTGCCATCTACTGCACATAATACACTGACTATAAATAAGTGCCTCATACGCCCCCTTTTCAAAAACTCAGAACTGTCCTTTAACATACATAAGTCTTGACATGTTATGGAGATTAGGAAACATTTTTAGCTCAGCTGTAACATCACAACAGCCGACAGATTGTCCTGTCAAATGGTAAACAAGTGTTGTGTGCAGTTCCGTTACCTTGATCTGGAAGCTCTTGACGTTGTCATAGCCCACCCACTGGTTTCCCTTGTAGGCATAAGGCACATCCTGGGCCTGGTTCCAAACCTCAGTTGCTCCGTCTTTCAAAAAGCCGCAGATCTGTAATTTAATAAAGCCAGGCATCAATGACAGCCTCTGAACTTATTTGCTTCTTCATCTGGAGTCTGTAACAGTATGATAAACCAGGCTGCTCTCTTATCAAACATACAGAAGAATATTAACTAACACTGAACCACTATCAACATTAAATAATAATGAGACAGTTCACCTCAAAGTAAGCCAGTTCTCCAGCCTCCTGTGTGTACTTTCCTGGGGTTCCAGCGCCGGCAATGGGTGCTCCAACACCGTGGTTAGCAGGGTTCCTAAGAGTGAATGTGTTGCCATATGTGGGGAAACCAACGATCAGCTTCTCAGCGGGGGCTCCCTGGCTCTTCCAGTAGTTCATGGCGTAGTCCTGGAGCAAAGCAAATACACATGACTCGGGAACTAGATCGGTTTTGTGGATGCTTTAATGTAGTTGCAGATAAAGCTTGTAGATGTAAACTTGCAGGGAAACTGTAGGGGGATTCTTTACACAAGCCTGATTTTGGTAAATTAAAACTCTCTTTATTAGGATGTTTCATATTGTAATATAGTTTCTCTCACTCTCCACAAAATTTTGTCCCCAGAAACATTTTGTTAGGATTGCAAACCCATTAGAGTCATTTCAGAAACTCCAGGTTCTTACTATTTATGACATTAATATTTCTTATTTTTTATTCACACAATACATTTAAGTGAAGGCAATATGAGCAGTTCAAGAATTTTTTGAGGCAAATTCACAGGTCCATTCTTATTTAACTCGTCTTCCGACCTTCATCCTCCTAAATTTCTCACTTGTAAGGTCAATTTTTCGATCAGATTTAATGGTACTAAATTATGGAATGACTTTTCCCACCTGGAAAAAGGTGATTCCTCCTTAAAATATCAAAAAAGATGCTTAAAAAACCATTTAATTGCAGTTTGGTAACTGCTTGATATGTACTTTTACTATTGCTTAGGGATCAAAACATTATATACGGGATAATGTACAGTGAAAAGGTCATTATGGCAAGTGAGAAGGATCAGAATCACTCTGATTTTTTTTCCATAATGACCTCCTACTGTACATTATCCCACTTATTACACAGGTAATTAGTTTAAAAAATCAACAATTTAACATAAAATATTAATTTAAAATGATTTTATGCTCCTCCAGAGTCTATGATCAGAAATACGTCCATAGCAACAATCTGTTCTTCATAGCAACGGTCTGTTATACAGAAATAACACACCTTAGAATGCCGTAATTGACCAATGAGAATCAAGTATTTAACAAAGCTCACATTTTCGTCTTTTAAGTGATTGTTGCTATTAGTTTGCCATCACTTGTATTACATGTTTTGTTTTGTTTTTTTCCCTGCACTGTATATTTTGTTTCTTTGCCATGTTTCTGTATCATTAAATTGTGGAATATAAAACTAAAATCAAACTAAAATGTTCAAGTACTCACCACATTGAAGTAGATGAAGCCGCCCTGGTCCTCGGGGCCTCTGAACAGGGGGCTGCACTCACCAGTCATGGGGTCCCAAGAGCCGTGGAAGTCGTATGTCATGACATTGATCATATCCAGGGACCTGAGTGAGGGAAAACAAGGAAGAAAAGACTACTACACCAGCATTAACAAGCTTATGTTGATCATTTAGAGCAAAGATGTGAGATTCAGAGTTGTTCCGTTCAGCTGTGACCCATCATGTTACTGTGGATAAAATCAGAAACACTACAAATATTGCCTCAGATGCTTACTGGCCCAGCTTGGGAATCTGATAAGCAGATTCAATGGTGTCCTTTCCAGCTGACACAGCAGCAGACATCAGAAGACGAGCCTTGTTGCTCTGCTTGGCCTCATTCTCAAAGGCAGCTCTCATCTCCTGTTGAATGTCAACAGATATAAAATATTCAGTATTAACTGAACTCCAGGATTCATTATCCATGATCTGTAACATGGTCAGGTTTTTGAGTGGTTTTTGCTTTTATGAATCTTTTACTCAGCAAGACACAGTCAAGACCCCCCGGAGATTTGCTGTGGCCCCAAAAATTCGAGTCAAGTTTTAACAGTTGTATTTGAGAATAAACTGACGTAGCAAACGAACCTCCAGGAAAACAGAGTAGTACTGCTTATCCTGATAAGAGCCTCCTCTGTTGGCAGGATACTCCCAGTCAATGTCAAGCCCATCAAACTCATACATCCTCAGGAATGAGATGACGGAGTCGATGAAGGTCTTGCGGTTGGCGGCGCTCAGCACCATGTTAGAAAACCTAATGTGGGAACAGAAATAAATGTATTAAAAGAGAAGATCCACACTGTTTAGAGTGTCACGTCTCTGGATATCTGTAGGTTATCTCACCCTGTGGAGCCGAAGTTCCATCCACCAACAGACAGAAGAGTCTTCAGGTTTCCATTCCTGCCAACAAATCCAACATTTTAAAAATACTCTTACTCAACTAACTGTGCTTTATTAGTGAAACTTTATTATTCTTTATACACTGCAAAATGAAAAGGCTGAGAAAACTTGCATTTTCAAGGCAGCTTACTTTAATAGATTTTTGACTTATGAGCCCAACTCAGACTTATAAGTTTCGAAAAAGTTTAACTGACCAATAGTGTTTTACTGAGATAATTTACTTTTCTTCTTTAGATAATCTTTGAGTTGTAGAAACCCTAGAATAATTTTCAACAATTGTTGAGTAAACTCACTGAAATGAAAGTGAATAATGGTTAATAATTTAATATTTTCAATTGTAACTCAAGGACAATTAGAGTAGATAAACTCCCCCACACTGGCTCCTTTCTGAAGAAAAGCCAGAGTGTGCAGGAGTTTCCCTAATTGTCAAGCAAAAAGGTTGTAGGTCAGCAAAATTTTGTTTAGTTTATTTCAAAACTTAAGAGTGAGTTGAGTTTGATTCAAAACCCAAAATATAGCAAAGGCAGTTACCTTGAAATTCTGCGTTTTCTCAACTTTTTTATGGTGGATTTCACTTTTAACAAAATGTTTTAGCTCACAAAAAGTTAGTGTCCTGGCTTTGTAATTCAAGATTCAAGAGTATTTATTGTCCTATGCTTACACATAACAAAATTTCGTTTGGTAGCTCTCGGCACATAATTAAAATAAAACACACAAAACATGTAATATAATAAATACACAAAAATATGTGCAAAAGAGTCAGCAACCATGAAGGGGATGATATGTGGAGATATATAAAGTGCAAACAGTGTAAGTCCCAGACTTTAGGCGTGGTGGGTGAGAGTGTGCCTGCAAGAGTCAGGAGGTCTGAGTGTGTGTAAAAATTATTCAGAGTAACTCAACTTTTCTACTTTTTGAGATTAATTCAGTTTTGTTTTTTGTTTTTACAGTGTATACAAGAGAAAAAGACATTTATCAGTGACTGACTTGTTCTTCAGGGCGTTGAATTGACCGTAAAGCTCCACATCATTCCACTCATAGGTGGCCAGCTTGTTGTTCTTGATGGTGGCGAAGGCATAAAGAAGATGGGTACACAGGCAGGGGTCGATGTCATTGGGCATATAAATGGTTGGAGGTGGTCTGTACTGCGCCCAGTTTGTGAAGTAGCATGACAGGATGAAGGATGAGCCTTTGATTCAAAGGATATCTATTATTTCCAGACCCAAACGCATGATGCAATGCAATTTCTGACCATACAAAGAAACCAAAACATGCGCAATTCATTTCATATTCAGATTACTTACCAAGCTGCGCATGCAGCAGCAGGGCCAGAGCTGTAAAATCAAAACATAGTTATCTTTGAACAAAATTTACTGGAAAATGTCTTCAAAACTGTGATGCAATGTGCTGTATATCCAAATCCTGGAATGCACGTAGAAGAGAAGAATGTTTTAAATACAGCAGCACTGACTTACCCGTCACAAACAGTACTTTGCCCCATGACTATACCTTGTACAAGGAGGTCATCTAACAGGTGCACTCACTTTTATACCCACCCAGCGGGACGTCTGCCAAATAGGTGTTTATTTGGAAAAGATTGTTTCAGAGACTATTATCAAATGTGCCCACGTACAGAGTAAAACGTGATTACTTATCACGCTTGCGGGCATATTCTCCACAGGCAGACTTTCTCCTTGTGTGAAGGACTCATTTATCCAAACTAAGCATAATCCAACACAAACACAATGCAGAAAACAGCCCTGTGGCTTGTTTAAAAAGTTGAACAAAACACTGAAAGAATTGAGGAATTCATCACAAATGTTTATATTTTATCAATTATGCTGGACCTGCAAAAAAAATTAACAAATTTTATGAGCTCATATCAGAAATAACTAAATATAAATGTTCAAATTCTATTTTTTCTGCATGGAAACAGAAAATTAGAGGAAAGACAGACGTTTATTTATGATTTAACTGAAGTGTATGAATCTAAGATATCTTATCAAATATGCCTGTCATGTCATGCTGTAAATTCATTGTCTGTTCAGCAGTGACATAAAACATTAGAAGTCAACTTGCATAAACAACAGGCCAAATTGCCTTTGAAAAAGTGTCTAGACTGCAGATATGTGATGATAAATATGTTTGACAACTCTAATCAAGCTGAAAAGAGGATCGTGATATGTCATGAGGACGCATTTGCATTAAAATCAAACGCATTCACATGGCAAACTGAGAACTTATCTAATCATTTAGCTTCCATTATAATGCAGCCGTCTTTATCTTCAACACTTTATGTAATATTTAAAGAATGATATGCCGGTGTCAGCGGAAAACAACTTGGCTGAGTCAAAGCCTAGAAGCAAAAGTGACGCCATTTTCCATTTTCCAACGCAAACCTGCTTTTCATAGAGTGTCTAAAAAATTAAAAACATGTCAGAATAATGTCAGGGGACTGAAAGTGGTTCCACGTTTCATTTCCTCGTTGATTTTCTTGTGTAGATGTGAAAACAGTCCAATTTAAGTTTTAACCAAGGTCATTTCATCATCTCCGGAACGTTTATTCAGTACTTGAGAATTATTTCCCAGAGGTACAAATCAAAGACTAATCTTTCACATATCATGTATGTACTTTCATTATACTTCTGCTCAGTTAAGAAGAAAGCTGTAATAGAGGCCTGAATATTCACAAACTTAAAATGAGTTTCATAATAAATGGCAGAAGCCATTTATTTATTTTATTTATGTCACAATTATCAGATAAAACTACATAGGTTTTAAAGGACAAATATAGTAATAAAGGATAATAAATTAAGTTTTTAAACACGTTTGTGCCGGTGGGTGTTGTTGTAACCTTTGTGCTGCTACTTCCTCATCACCAGTGTGTGTGTCACCAACATAGTTCTGTTTTTTACTAACGTGAGTTGAACTCAAAGGACATATGAGCATCACTCCTATTTTATTTTTTATTTTTAACAATTAAGCATATTTAACAGGCTTCCTCTCCCTGATACTTGGCCATTGTTCTATTAGGTCTTTGGTTGTTTTACAGTTTTTCTCATTTGCTTTGGCTCAATTCTCAAATGAGATTTTTTTTTCCCCCAAAACATTAAGTTCAATAGCATTCAGCGAGACAAAAATTGCATTCCTGTGTAGAACAGTAAGCAGTCAGTGCCAACAAAAAAGCAGAACAAAACAGTAATACAGAGAATACATATATGAAACATTTCCAGTGTACTGTAGCAGCAAAAACAAGGATTTGAAACTTGAATCAAACGTTTTGGGTGAGTGACATCCTTTTGCACACATGCAGTGGAATTTTGATTTCCCATCAAACAGTTGTGACAATTGCACTTACAGTTTAGAGAATGTTAAGACTGTTTCAAAAAAAAAAGAGCCAAAACACTTGAGAAAAACTGTGAATAAAGCTAGATGCGGATAGGGCATGGCAGCTAGTAGTATGACTCAGTCTGTTAATCAGACAGACTCTTTATTATTTGCTGAAGCAGTAAACATTAAAGAATGTCTTAGTTCTTCAAGAGTCATTAGTCATAAGCATTAGTCAGGCATTAATAAGTGCATGTTAGTGGACCAATATTGTGTTACCTGTATGTTTTTATCATCTTTAACAATCAGACATACTTAATAGGCTTAATTTTTGAGAAATTATGTGTTTTCTTCCTCCCTGACAGTTGCCCATTGTTCTATTAGCTCTCTGGTTGTTTGAACTGTACTTTTCTAATGCAGGACGAAGTTGTTTAGCAGAGACTGAAGGCTCTGTGAATATAGCTTGTGTTCAGGTCTTTACTGTGCCCTTAGCCCGTTTATATCTTAAATTATAGTCTAAACATAGTGATCTTCGCTATTACTATAAATTAGTAAAAATCAAGAAATATACTGTAAATGTCACAGATTGTAATAAAAAGTAATGTTTTACAATATGGTGCATGAAGTTCAGTGTGAGCCAAACACATGTCAGTATATCAAAACATGAACTGTGTTATAATCTCACACCACTGCTCTCTGCTATGGTACATTGTCCCCTGCGGTATTTGTTATTTGAATGATATTCATGTGTACAATAGTTAAATCTACATGTATATATGACGGGCAATGCAATGCCAATTAAATTTTGGTTGTTTAAAATCTATATTGGTTGTTCTTATTAGATACTATAAAAGAGCAATTTGTTAGCTTTTACTTTGAAAAAGTAATCAATAAAGATCACGATGGCATAAAAAACATAAAACAACATGAAGTGTGACCTAATCAAACATATCAATTCAACTCTTGTCTGCAGAACTGAACTGTACCTCAGAAAACAGCAAACTCAAACGCTGTGAATGTGATATGCAGATGAAATATCGAAGCCCACGAAAATGAATCTGAAAGCATAATCTTTTTATGATAATGCATGACATCAGTTACATCATTATTAAGCCATTAAAAATGTACAGTGGCACAAAATGGTAAAGAATCAAATCAGATGGAGGGAAGCCTGAGGACATACTCAGACGAATGCAATGGATGTGAGGCAATGGGCCAAAAGATAATATTGTTTATCACACAGCAAATTATATCTGCAAACAAGATTCTGAAACATTTTACAAAGTGTGATGAGGCTGTGATACACACTGCAGATAATGAGCGGGGAAGAAAATGATAGATAGATAGATAGATAGATAGATAGATAGATGATAATAGATAGATAGATAGATAGATAGATAGATAGATAGATAGATAGATGGGTCACATTTTATTTTACAGTGCATTAATAAGATGAAACAAGCTGCACAGCTATACCCTAATAAGTTTCAATTTTATAAGTTGGAAATTACCATTAAATATTTACGATTAATTTTAAAATAGTAATCAGAACTAATAAAATGAAGCCATGGGATTTGGGTGACTGGTAATCTGGTCTTTAGTGCCACCTGCTGTTTAAGTAAATAAACTGGCCTCACAGTTGCCACTCTGCATTGTCTTACACAGAGGAAAAATAAAAAAAATAAACGCGAAATATTTATGTACCGTGGGATCTGAACACAATAATTCCCACACAAACACAAACCTATGCATGTAAACATGGCATACATCCTGGTTTCACTTTAACTACCCAATTGCACAACCTAACCAAAGGGGAGAAATAAGAGGAACCCTCTAAATGTTGCACACTTCTGCTTCACATTGCTCCCTACATTCCCATCATGAGGACCTCAGGGATGTTGCTTGGCTTCTTTTATGGTAATACCAGCTTTTTAAGACACTATAGTTGTGTAATGGCAGAACAATTAACTTATATCATGTGAAATCTTGTTTTTTTTGTTGTTGTTTTTTTTGCATTTTGCAGCTCCAGTTCTCTGTCTCTTCTGGCTTACAAAGCATACAGTGGACTCACTTCAGCTTTCGGCTCCAGAGGTGGTAACAGCAGCGATCGGAGGATCCGTGACAGTCTCTTGTCAGTACGACCAGCAGTTCAGAGATCACACAAAGTACTGGTGCAGAGGGAGCATATATGAGCTGTGTACAATAGTGGTGAAAACACCCAGGAACCGGCAGAGTGACAGAAACTTCATCGCAGATGATAAGGAGGCAGGAGTCTTCACTGTAACTATGACTGCTCTCAGACAAAGCGATCAGGATATGTACTGGTGTGTCATCGCCAGACATGGAAGGAACGTCTACACTGGTGTCAGGCTCCGTATCTCCCACACAGGTACACTTCAGCTCAGACACTTCATCATATCGGATACAATATCACTGCAGCCTGATTCTGGCTGATGACACTGATTTATTACTGACCTAGAAAGACAAAAGCTTGTGTAACTCACTCTAACTTTCTAATTATTCAACATATTTAGTGATACATGTAGTGTACATATAACGTATCACAACTGCGTTTACACTAGCATTTCATGTCAAAATGGCAGTTGTGAAAAGGTCTATCGGCCCCATATGGTGGCAAAAATAAGACATATATTCCTGGTAGACATGGTTGATCAGTCAGTATATGTCATTTGTTGATTTTGAATACAACATTTTCTTTATTTCAGTGATAACCACCACCGCTGCCACCACCACCACCACCACCACCACCCACCCCGCCACCACCACCATTGCCACCACCGCCACCCCCGCCACAACCGCCGCCACCACTGCCACCACTGCCACCACTGCCACCACCGCCACCACTGCCACCACCGCCACCACCAACGCCACCACCAACGCCACCACCAACGTCACCACCAACGTCACCACCACAACAACCAGTTCATTATCCATGGCACAAGATGAAACTTGGTGAGGACATACTGTCATTTTTGTTGAGTGACATTAAAGGGGTTACTCAGATTTTTTTGATCTGGGGTTATATGAGGTACTTGTCCATAGTCAGTATATTACCTGTAGTATATGTTGGCACGCCTTCAGTTTGTAGAAGCAGCAGGAGTAAGTAAGGAGTAGTAGTTTTAGCCGCTGAAGAAAGACCCAACAAAAAACATCAATATCGGTTTAAGTGTGCGTTAAATTTGGAAGATTTTCCTCGCTTTACTTTGCCGTCAGATGCCCTTTTTCCACCACAAAACTGTTGATATATTAGCCCAATATCGCTCTTTACAGACTGGTTAGTTCGGATTCACCAAAGTCACACAATGACACAAACAAACTAACCGATAGTGGTAAATCAGCAACTCTCATGTTCTGCAAGGTAAAATTACCGTTTTTGCTGAGTGAATCTTAGAGAGAGCAACATTTTGCTTAAATAATGGCTGTTTCCCATCAGAAAAGGTTGTCTGACAGAGAGGTAAAATGGTGAAAATGTTCTAAATATAGTGTACACTCAATCTTGTATTGATTTTTTTAGCTGAACCTGTCCAAAGCAGTACATTGCTTAGCTTCATACACCAGTAATCCTGCTGCTTCTCAAAACTGGAGGTGTGTCAACTGCCATCTACTGTAGGTAATATACTGACTATAGATAAATACCTCATACAACCCACTTCAAAAAATCTGAATTATCCCTTTAACAGCAGTTAACATAATTGAATAAATACATATATGAACAATCAAATGCCACAGACTGTCCACAAAAATAAATTATTCTAATTCCAGTTCATTTTTTTTGTTTGTTTTGATAGTTGGTGGGCGACTCTACGTTGGATCGTCTGTATTTTGATGTTGTGTTGTCTGGTACTGACACATATTGTTGCGTGGAGGATTAAGACTGCAAAGAAAACATGGCCACACCAACGATCTCAACATCAAAACTCAAACATTTATAACTGAGTTTGGCAAAACCATAATTGGGAATCATGGGTGAATTATAAACACGCACTTACTGGGGCTACTAAATCATTTCTCAGCTACTGGAAACTCTATCAGTAAATGTGAATTAAACAGAAAAATAAACCAAGTGAAAAAAGTGGCTTTCAGACTCTTTTTTTCTTTGTATTTAAATGATTAAAACCTCATTAATTTCAGTGCCAGGGCCTAAAATAACTTTGGGTCCAGCTTTTGAATATCCAATCAGCTTAAAATTAGCACCTCTGGGGAACTGAGGCTCCAGGCTTTCATTTAATTTATTTGCAGATCTTATATGGACAGTCACAGAGGATGGTTTTCTTTTTGCATTTAACCACCTGTTTTTAGGGGGTTTCACAAGATCAGTCAGTGTTGTACTCCAAGGATCTGAACAGTATGCAGAATAAAAATCCCTTAATGCATAAATAAAGGCCTAACTCTTGTGAAGTGACAAATAATGAAGTTCAGTTATATGTTTTTATTTTGTTTTTATCCAATTCTATTCTGAATTTAATTATCTCTGTATTGTTGTGGTGTGTGTGTGTTGTGTGTAGCATGAAGGGTTCTAAAACCTTCTTTTCCTTGTGCAACCTTGTGCTGCATAATGATAAACAAATTACCTCGATACCTTGAAAGATCACAGAGGTGGGACACCTACAGGTGAGATGTGAGGGTTTTTCTCAATTTGTGCAAACTGGTGACTTCCAGTTACAATCAGAGCTAAATTATACTAAAATCCCCCAGAAAATGTTATGTTATATTATATTCTCTAAAAGAGGCAGTGGTGATTTGTGATCCCTGTCAAGTAGATTTCATTATCCTGGCTGACTGTAGCTGCAGGAAGTTGGACAATTGTGTTTGCTGGTCTGCTTCCAGAGAAAAGCATATATTAACAGTTTATTATCCACACCTGTACAATCTAATGCAATAAACCTGCGTTAAATTTTATTTTTGTGGAGCATGTAATGTTCAGTTTATGTGTGTCAGAGAGGTACTGAAGTATTTAGTCCTATACTGGATTGCATTATAGGTTGTTTTTTATATTTATTGGTAACACTTGGGGAAACCATTGTCAGTATACAGAGTTTATTGCTGAATCTACACCAAAAGCTAAGTATCAACAACATCCAGAAACACAGCTGAATTCTCTGGAGCCTGAGCTCAACTGAGATGGAAAAGTGCGCCCATTCACATTTCAAATTGTTTTCAGAAATCATGGGCGTTGAAAAGTGAACATCTGTGATGGTTTGGGGTGTTAGTGTCCATGGCATCATGGGTAACTGTCACATCTGAGAAGGCCCCATAATGCCAAAAGGTAATACAGGTTTTGGAGCTACATATGATGCCATCCAGACTACAACTTTTTCAGGGACGTCCCTGCTTATTTCAGCAAGACAATGCATTTGATACAGCAGTGTGGCTTTGTAGTAAAAGAGTTCAGGTACTAGACTGGCCTGCCTGCAGTCCAGATGTGTGTCTCCCATTAAAAGTGTGGTGCATTATGAAGCGCAAAATCTGACAACAGAGACCTCGAACTGTTGACACTGAAGTTATCAAGCAAGAATGGGAAAGAATTCCATTCCCAAAACTTCAACAATTAGTGTCCTCAGTTCCCAAATGCTTACTCAGTGTTGTCACAATGGTAAACATCCCTCTGTCAACTTTTTTGGAATGTGTTGCAGGCATCAATTACAGAATGATTGTATATTCACAAAAAAACAAACAAACAAACAAACAAACAATTGAATATATGTCAAAAGGTTTTTGCAAATCATTGCATTCTATTTTTATTTTTTTTAAACTGGGGTTTATACATGTGAGTGGACAAAACATTAGAGACACCTTTGAGGTCTTTTTCATTATACACATTATACATAAACGCTGCATTGCTCGCTTCAGCTTGTTACTGCAGGGCAAGACTGACATGTGATCTATGTGGAACATGTAAAAAACAACAACACTTCTGTTCTCTTACTCGGTGTAGACCATGAACATTTGAATATGACACAACTCATTGAAATTGGTTGAGAAACAAGAGTTATGGTGCTGTTTACCCAGAAAAACACAGCTCTGTATTTGTTCATGTCAGTATTACCCTGTCCAGTAGACATTCACGTATGATGCAAAGGCCAATGCAGTGTCTACATATAACAGCTGACCCTTTATTGGGTCCACAAACCATATTACAGGATTGCCTTGTGTCAGCAACATCAAATGGGCATTTTAGAGGACTGTAGACCTTTTTCAAAGCAGCCATTTTGACATGAAATAGTAGGGTAAACACAGGATACCAAGGATAATTAAAGGGATAGTAGCATTATTTTTAAGTGGGGTTGTATGAGCTACAAATAGCCCCTAAGTACCGTGATTGCAGTAGAAGACTCTCCACACTCCTCCCGTTAGCGACGCCAGCCCATAGTCCTGCTCAGAGATTTTCAACATACAGAGTTGTGAACGGTCCCAAAAAAACGGCCTATTTTCACGGCCTAAAAGAGGTTTTACCGGAAAAAAAATACACAGTTCCATTGTTCGCTATAATAGAATTATTCTCAGCCCCTCAAAGTGCAGGGTTAGCGCCCGCTGAGCAGCCTACTACACAGTGTAGCTACTACGCAGAGCGCTGTAGTGCTCCGCCGATCAGCTGTTTTGGTCAGTGTCTTGGCTTTTTGAGGAAGAGTAGAGATATAATATACTTTTTAAAAATGAGTGATTTTGACAGTGACAGCGAGAATGAAGTGCCATTCACTTTGGAAGCAAGCGGATATCTGTATGAACCGGAGTACACTGAAGAAGAGCTGTTGCAGATGGAAACTGAACAGCCGAGAGAGAGAGAGGGGAAACATCGGTGTAAGGTAATTCAAGAATCAGCCAAATTCATTTTCATGTTACAGCACTACATCTCCGTTTTCACCTATGTGATAAATTTGCACTGCAGTGATAGGCTACATTACACTCTTTCACAGGTGTTTCACTTGTCTTACCAGATGGATGGGCACAGCAGTGAAAGTGTTCTCACAAAATCCTCTTCAGCGAAATGGTGACTGCAAACACGGAGATCCTTTAGTGATGCCGGTGGCATGTTGACATCCAAGTTTAGAGGAACTAGCTGCCGAAGGCCAATATCACGCAAAGGAATGCGGTGAAAGCTGTAAGGGCTATGGGACACAGCTTTGTTATTGCATCCTGGATAGCAACACACACGAACCATTTTCAAAATGTTTGAAGAGGTTTCACCATCTTCCGTCCTCGAAATCGCAATCAACAATGACTCAAAACAGCTGATCGGCGGAGCACTACAGCGCTCTGCGTAGTACACTGTGTAGTAGGCTGATCAGCGGGCGCTAACCCTGGGCGGAGGGATACGTGAGTTGGTTAGGTCCAAATAAAAACTGCGTTTTTCCTGCACTTTGAGGGGCTGAGCATCATTCTATTATAGCGAACAATGGAACTGTGTATTTTTTTCCGGTAAAACCTCTTTTAGGCCGCGAAAATAGGCCGTTTTTTTGGGACCGTTCACAACACTGTATGTTGAAAATCTCTGAGCAGGACTATGGGCTGGCGTCGCTAACGGGAGGAGTGTGGAGAGTCTTCTACTGCAATCACGGTACTTAGGGGCTATTTGTAGCTCATACAACCCCACTTAAAAATAATGCTACTATCCCTTTAAGGTCCCTTTCCATTCAGGTTAAACAGAGTCTGGGTCCTACTATTTTGCATGCTGGCTCACAGGAGTGGCTCTGTTACACTAAATGGAATGGGACCTCAATTAGCATAATGACACCTGTGTTTACCCTGCTATTTCATATCAATACGGCTGCCGTAAAAAAGGCCTGTTGCAGTGTATTCTGCAGGTTTTCCTATTTTTCTGTATGTACCAGCCTCTTAAGACCAGCTCAGCTTTTAATAAATGTCTGATACCCAAATCACTTAATTTCTCTTATTTATCTCTGTCTTTCTAAATTTATCAATCCTAACGTTAGAATAAAATAGCCTACATATTGGCCTTCTACCTATAGGTGTACTGTGGAAGAGGTAGAGCTTTGATTCAGGTGAGGATGCAAGGTGTTAGAAGGTGATGTCACCACTTCTGCTGCAGGAACCTCTGGCATGAACCCCTGTCAAGACAGCCACTATTACCAGAGAGTATCTTCCTTCAAAATAAAAGCACGTGTAGGTAACAAGTGTGAATAAATTACACAAAAACTACATACCGGCGAAACGCCACAAACTAACAACTGTAGATTTAATTTTGACATCTTAATATCTACTATGGCACCAATTTATTAGCGTCATATTTTTGCAATAAATGCTGAATGTCTTATTTTGAAGGTGATATCCGGTAATATTCTGCGTAGCTTGACAGTCGAAGTCTGGACTTGAGCTTCTCTCTGACTGTAGCAAGTTGCTGCTCGCTGGTGCCAACGCCCGGCGAAACAGACAGCTAACGGAGATACGGAGGGACCCTGGTATGTAACTCAAACATTTCCCGACATATCGGTGTGTAGTTTTATTACAAATACACGTTTGGGTGTTGGTTTCAAGCTTCGTCTTGTTAGCTGGAACTCAGGCACAGCAACTTAAGCAGCGTTAGTTTACGAGCTTACGTTAGCCGGCCGGTTGCTAAGCTAGCTAGCATTGTCCGGTGAGTGCTAGCACTGCATTAAGGCGGCTTAGCTCGCTCACCGATACACAAACACATTTTCACTTTCATTATCGTTTCCCTAAGTAGATAGTGTAACATTAAAAGACTGAGCCGTTACCTAATTTACAAATCCTAAAGTTGGCTAGGTGGTAAAGTGCATAAGAAAGTGGGTAACGTTGTCTTTTGCTAACGTTAGCCTGTTAGACAGTTGTGATGGGGTGTGACACAGTTAACTAGTGAATGTGAGGAAACATTTCCCCTCAAAGCAGAGAGACTGTTTTTTTTTTTGCAAAATGACAGGAGGCCAGGGGCCAGTTAATAAACAATCCTTAATGTTAATGCAATTTATCTGATTTAAAGAATAAACATTAAAAGGCCCATAACTCGCCATTTTTTTTGAAATTCTGTAACTTTAACTGACTTTCTAACTTGACGCAATTCACTTGGTGCAAGGAGTGCCAGATAAAAATGTTATTTTACTGCAGTTAATAACTGCAACCTCATTTTGAAATACTTGAAAGAGTTCATATAATATTACACAGCTGGAACCTCTTTCATCATGCAGTCACTGAAATGTTAGAATGATACATAAATCATATAGTGAAGCTGCAGCAATTAATCAATTAGTTAGGTAATGAATTAATTGCTATTGATTAATTACTATAACTATTTAGATAATTGATTAATTGATTCAAGTTTTATTAAATTGTTGTCGTTTTAAAGAAAAAGATAAAATTCTCTGATCCCAGCCTGTTAATTGTGAATATTTTTAGGTTTCTTTAGTCCTTTATGACAATAAAATGAACATCTTTGGGCTGTGGACAGAACGGGACATATGAGGACATCATCTTAGGCTTTGTGAAATATTGATCAACATTTTTCACCATTTTATAATATTTTATAGACCAAACAACTACTCGAATAATCAAGTAAATAATTAACAGGTTAATGGACAGTGACAATAGTCATTAGTTTAAGCCTTACCATGAAAATAAACTGCTCCTACTCGGGACAAAATGAAGAGCATAGTTAAAGTATTTCTTCCACATTTCTGTGTAACCTTTGCTCCTCTTTAGCGCTTAATCAATTAATCGATTATTCATCGACTGTTAAGTTAATTGCCTGCTGTCTTAATAATTGATTAATTGGCTTGAGCAATTAAAAAAGTCTATATTCGATTATTCCTGCTCTTGAATGTCAATATTTTCTGGTTTTTGGTCAAAACAAGACATTTGAGGACATCAACCTTGGCTTTTGGAAACACTGAACATCATTTTTCACCATTTTAGGGCATTTTATAGACCGAACAACCAGTCGATTAATTGAGAAAATAATCAACAGATTAATCAACAATGAAATTAATCATTACTTGCAGGAGTTGCATATTGAAAATGAAATACGCATTTATTGGAACAGAACTATCCTCATTACTGTGTAACTTTTGGTCCTCTTCAGCTAATAGTTGTCCTCCCCTGCATAGCTCACTGTCTGATCCTCCTGCACTTTGCACAGCCTGAAAGGTCATCACACAAAGATCAGCCTTCTCTCTGTTACAAAAAGGCTAATTTATCAAACACAAACTGACTCATCCGTCACTCCTTCCTGGGGGAAAACGGTGTGTCGGTTTATTTTCATTGTGAATTAGAAAATGGTTGGAGGACCACCTGCCCAGCACCCTGTTGGGTCATAAGTTGAGTATCACTGCCGTAGACCCCTTGTGTGATCAAAACTGTCATTAGCAGCATGAATTGATGATAAATTATTTCAGGGCCAATGTTGATGCAAGCCTAAAATATTAAATGTTCTAATGAGTTGTTACTGTTACCAGCAGAATCAGAAAGCACAAGGATGCAGACTATCAAGTGTGTGGTGGTGGGTGATGGAGCGGTGGGAAAAACCTGCCTATTGATCTCATACACCACCAACAAATTCCCCTCTGAATATGTACCAACAGTAAGTTAGTTTGTTGTGTTTCACAGTCAGATGCATGCTGACAGTCACATTTTGGTTCAGAATTTAAAAAAGTACTCTTAACAGACTATGACATGTCATTTATTCTGTTATCACAGGTTTTTGACAACTATGCAGTAACTGTAATGATCGGGGGTGAACCATACACCCTTGGCTTATTTGACACAGCTGGTAAGATTATGTTTTACTCTTCCGATTTAATTGCATTCCTAATGGAATTAAGTACAGTTATCAGCCTGTGACATGGTAAGTTAATTTGTAGTGTGGTCTCTCTATAGGGCAGGAGGATTATGACCGGTTACGACCACTAAGCTACCCACAGACAGATGTCTTCCTAGTCTGTTTCTCAGTCGTTTCACCTTCCTCATTTGAGAACGTTAAAGAAAAGGTGAGTACAAAGTGTTTATCTGATGGGAGTGGAGCAATAATAAATAGCACTCCTGCTTCTGTGTTATTAAGTGATTGAAGGATTGCAAAGTAGTATAGTTAAGTGTATAGATTCACTGATAAGGGAAATAATAAATTGACTAACAATGTACTGTTTAGAATAACTTAAAACATTGTGGATTTTTATTGATACTGGAACTGATTCGAGTAAGAATGTTTTTAAATGCATTAACTGCATATAATGGTCGTCCATGACCCGTGATCACATGATGTGATAAGCACAGCGTCACAGACAGTAACATCACAGCCATATTCAATGGCACTGAGTTATGTGTTCGGGAGAGTGAGGGAGAAAGAGAGGAGAGGACGTGTAGAGAGGGGAGAATAAAGGTTAGAAAAAGGTAATGGTGCAGAGAAAAGAGGACAAGGCCTGGCAGTAATTTGGAACACTTTTGGAGGGAATGTAAAAGTTATTTAATAGTAAAAGCTTTATTATGAACATGCAGTCTAATTTTCCATTAAATAAAAGTTACAAGCATGTTTGTGTATAGTGTAGGAATGCACAGTAAATACTGGGGCAGATAAATTATTGGCTTATCAGCTATATTGGTCTATATCAGCACATATTAGCCGATAAATACTGGCTCTAATATCTGATGTGACAGATAATGTCAAAGCATTTAATTTGAATTCTTGGGCAAAATGCTCTATAAAAGCTAAAATGTTCATTTATTTATTTTTTTTTTAAGATTTTTGTACCTTACTAGAAAAAATAAAAGAACATTTGAAGAGTCAGAACTGTTCTTTATTTTTGTTATGAGCTGTGGAATAGTAAATTATCCATCTTTTCTCACTACATCTTAGCCTTTCTTACCCTCAGGTTTGCATAAACTACAGGTTACATGAACTTCTTTTTAAAATGCAAAGAAAAGAACTTGTTTATTTTATCTTAATCGGCCACGAGAAGCAGGTAATTATTTACTAGTATCAGCTGAATAAAATCCATATTGTGCATCGCTAATATGGTGTCAATTATAGTTCATAGAACACTTCTCTACAAAATGTTAAACGTTGCATTTTTTGGGTTGTTGATGACTAGCTGGTATACATTTTGTTCATTATTTCTACTCCTTGCTGCTTTCAGTTACAAAACAGCGGAAGGAATTTTAACAGGAAATTTCACAGGATCCTATGATCCTATAGACATTATCTAAACAACAGTCACCTAAATAAAAGTGTTAATTAAGAGGTATTTCAAAAAGACAGATAAACATGAAAACTATTAGAATGTAGGCTTGTGATTCACAGTCACGTTTGCAAAAACAAAACAATGTTTGCTTTATGAATATGATTCAGTCGTGCATGCTGATATGGAAAATTTCAGAATATATTTCTAGAGGCATTTCAGAAACTGGATCCTGTTTTATTAATTGCTTTTTAATCATAAAATGTTCTTGTTGTATTAATTATCAAATTTTAAAGAAATATGTATATTTTGTGACCAAATTACATGAGGAAAAAAAAAAAATGAAACAAAATAATAATCTAAAGAATCACATCAACATACACATACAAGTGCAGGCATGTACATATTGACAACAGAAGTTATACTAAAGTAAAATGTTCTCCATCCAAAATGTGTAACCACCTCCTCCTTGTCATCTCATCTACCAATATCCCTTCTACCCAATTAACAGCAACAGATTTTTTGGAACAATTAAATTCCATCATAAGACTTGACTTCATTGTATTTTCTTGCATAGTATTTTTAAACAAGTGTATCTGCCTTTTGGTGATGAGTATTTTGCCTTTTTTTTTTTCAGTGGGTTCCTGAAATAACCCACCACTGTCCCAAGACCCCATTCCTGTTGGTCGGCACTCAGATCGACCTGCGTGATGACCCCTCCACAGTGGAGAAGCTAGCCAAGAACAAACAGAAGCCAATCACCCCTGAGACAGCAGAAAAGCTCGCCCGTGACCTTAAGGCAGTGAAATATGTTGAGTGCTCAGCCCTAACGCAGGTAAGACCTTCCATAAACAACAACACTTAAAGCTGGTATGACAAGCATGTGTTTTAAATGCCAGTTTCCTAACAAGGGTGTAATTAACTTTGCCATGTCTTATGCTAACAGCATTTGGCTAAAACCTCCATCTAACTCTGTTGTGTGCCTGTCTTTCTCCTTTCTTTTCCTCTTTCTGTAGCGGGGACTGAAGAACGTATTTGATGAGGCTATCTTAGCCGCATTAGAGCCCCCCGAAACTCAAAGAAAGAGAAAATGCTGTTTGTTCTGATGTCTTCTTGCATCTTGCTTTGCCTCTCGATCGTCTGCTGCTTACTCATTGTAAAAGAGATGTCTGTCACTTAAAAAAAACAAAACACAATGTCTTTTTAAACTTAAAAACTTTGTGCCCATTAACTTTTTTCCTTCTGTTCATGTGTGCTTTCTTTTCAACTTGGCCTAATCACAATAATCCATGCTGCCTGATATGACAAGAGTGCCAATCTTTGATTCTTCTTTCTGCTTGTGTGCAAATCTCTGTAACTGTACATGACTGAGTTTGTTTTTGTTTTTAAAATAGACATTCTGTTATTATCTCAGTATTGAGCTCTTCAGCATCAGTTGTACCCGACAAAGCATTTATGCTACATTCTGTCTTAGACAGCGATAACCTTTTTTCTACTGCAGCATCAAAATTTTCCATGGGCTTTTGTCTTTACACAGACAACTTGATCATGAGGAGAGTCTTGTATAATGTTATTTGAATAAAGGAAAATTTTGATCGCCCTGCTCCATTTCTACTCAGCCTTCTTTTGCAATTAGTTCCCTGAAGATGTTAATTTGTATTTGGAACACAGCCCTGTTTTGAATTTTAATATTTTATTTCCACAGAAAGGATTAAAGAATGTGTTTGATGAGGCAATACTGGCTGCCCTGGAGCCTCCTGAACCTAAGAAAAGACGTAAATGCGTTCTGCTCTAAGGTTCGTCGCAGCCCTCTCCACACCACTTTTCCAAATCTAGGTTAACAGTACTGAAGAGGTTTGCCGCACAAGCACATTCCAGCACGAGTTGAGGTATCATGAAATATTCGCCTTCTGACTGACTTAACCTGAATGCATATTCAATATGTTGTTTTAAGACTGAGTAACATTTGATGCTGTTAGTGATGATCTGATGCCATTGAAATGGTCTTACATGATGTGGACACTGACTACGTAAAATATATCAACAAACTGTAGGTGACATTTTTAAATAACGTTTCACTTTGAACACATTATGTTTAGACAAGTGTTATTCTAAAAGAACAGACTATGAAATGGTGTTGTACTAGAGCTACTGTTTTGACTGCCCTGCAACACAAACAAGCTGATAATGATGGGTTAGTGAGATGCTCAATTTATTTCTAAGTGTCCTACCTTTGTTTTTGTTTTTTTACCTTCCAAGTAATTCCCTTTAAAGTTCATCATTTCAACTGTATGTTCAAACCTGGCACACAAGACTGCATTTCCATCACCGGTGGAGCAGTCCTGCTTAAGTCATAAAACTTTAATATTTTGTTTTCCAAACATTTTTTTTAACGTATGATACATTTTTCTAAGGGTTAATAAAAGTCACCATATTTTTACATAATTTCATGTTCAATGTCAGCATAGCCTCCAGGTGGATTTAAGAAATATTTTACGTAATATGACATTTCTAGGCTATGCTCCACCGTAGTTCCAAGTTTGCCAAAACATGACCTGACAAATTGACACCTGTCAGGTAGAGCTGACACAGAAGTGTGAAATGTTTGGAGCTCGGGGGTTTTAAATGCAATGTCAACAGTCCGCGGGAAACTATGTATCACAAATAGCCGCCGTCGATTTGAGTAAGTACATGCAAGGAGTTAGAGCACAACAATTTGTGAGTCAGAAAAGAATGAGTTCACAAGATGATGTATGTCCTGAATGCTTATAAAAAGCTGCGATGGCTGAAGTTTTTGGGAGCATTTCACCCCATAACCCCCAGGCTAATGAACTATTTTGTGAACTTGATGCTACGCTGCTGCATCATTAAGCCAGATGGCAAAAAACATTGTGACAGTTTTTACAAAATGCTTTACATTGTCTGAGACCCTGTGAATATTTCTGAGTGACTGAACTAGCACTATTTGCATTTGTCTTCTACTATTATCCATGCCTGGATTGTGGGCTTGAATTTGTAAATATAGTGAGAATAACTCATAACTTATTGACTGAATACTACATATGTCGAGAACAGCCGTGCTTGCCATTAATGCGGTTATCTCAAGATCTCGAGTTAATCATTTTGTTATCTTGAAAACAAGCTTTGTTGTGTTGATGAGATGATCAACTTATTACAAGAAAAGAAAAGGTTGTTTTCTCTTAAGTTTATCACATCAGTTTGCTATATAACTTAAATGATGCCACTGCAGCAAAGAAAACTGCATTTATGCCTTGACACATTGTACAGTTATGAATCCTCTCCAACAGTCATGACAGTGATCTTGAAGAAATCACCTGTGATCAAATAAACCAGATGCCAGTTCTGAATTCTCCAAAATTATCCTGTGATTGACAAAACAAAGGTTCTTTTCTCATGATTGTTATCTTGAGAAATAGGCCCTTTGTTTCTTCAATAACAGGATGAATTAACCCATTACCACAAGAAAACAAGCTTTGGATCCTCAAGATAATGAAAATAATTAACTCTTGATCTCAAGATAACGGTATTAAAAACATGAATTACAAGCTCGGCAATTCTCTGCTTCCATAGAATACATTGTGTGCATTACCGATACTGAGAAAAGCCGAGATGACGCTGAGTCAAATTAACAAGGAAAATGTTAAGAGAAGTTTCTTGGACTCTGATTTTTATTCAAATTGACGGCAAAGTTGTACTGTATCTTGCATCACAATAAACCAGTATTATGAATAAACTTAACTTCAAATACTACATGTTGTCTGACTTGGTTACGTATATTAAGTTTAATAACTTGAATAAATTCTATGAGTTTTCCACAGATGGCGTAAGAAGGAGACATACAAAATAAATGAGATTACGCAACAAAAAAAACATACAGTTACTGTTAGACTTCAGCATCACAACAAATTACAGAGCAGTGCAAAGAATATTTCCGTTCAGGCAGGTTTGTCAAAGAGTAGTGCTTCAGCATTAAAATAGTATTTATAGACAATCAGGAACAGAAATAGATAATTCATTTATAGAGTATTGATACTGTTTATGGCATGTTGTGCCAACAATTTCCATGTCCAGTTGAACAAAACACAGGCTGGAGTGTATGTTTTCTTTAAAAAATAAAGTGAACCCGACACTGATTGTTGATGGCTGTTTTCATAGTAAACTAACCTGTGCTCTCAGGGGACAGTAATGGCTCTATGGTACCGAAACAAATTATCTCGCTGCAAAAATATGTATGAGGCTCTTTGCAAAACGTGGATAATTACCCATGAACCTCATTTTCCTCCAGATGCAGTGAAAGGTATTTCTATCTAAATTTAAGTTAAAGAAACTATATTTCTGATAACAAATATTTGCATAATTTAGTGTTGGATTATTTAACATTTTCAAAGAACTCATGACCTTTACAGCACTAAGCCGTGCTATGCTAAAATAAACATCTCTTCTCAAGGTGCTGCACTGGGAATGTTCGAAATTTACTTCTTTTTAAAACAATATATTTATTTGATTTTCACATTTTCTGGACAATAATATAAAACAAACGATCATATATGTTATACACCGTATGTTTTTTTATGTAGAATTCCAAACTGGACTGCTTTTGTCCAAGTACAAATGGATATCTTTTTAACATAACTATAAATATCGTTCTGTGTCCCTTCATCAATAGTCACCGACGAGTCCTTCTCCCAATCACCTTTAATTCTCTGTAGAAAATCATTTAATAAAGAATCTGATGTACATACAATATTCATGGTTTTTTTAACCTACTAAACATTACTTTAACATGTAAAATGACCGTAAATGATAGAAGGCAAATATGATTTGGTGCAATTCAGCAATTTCAGGCTAAAGGCAGGCAGCAGGTATTAGATGAATCCTACAGAGCTATGTGTCCGCTGCTGGACATATCTCAACACTGCTGTCGGTAACACGTATTCCGTACCATCCTGCCCAGAACTGTGTGTCCTTTCCTCCGTGCGTGAAACGGATGTATCTCACTCCTGGGCCGTAGTTCTGGAACACATGGGTCATCTGAAAAATACATATCAGTAAATCTTGAGTTGTCTTTGGGCTTTGAACCTCCTCTGAACTTCATACAGTATGAATGAAGGCCTCATGCCTTGCACTTACCTGATTCCATTTCTGATCGTTCCACTGCTCAAAGTAAATAGTCTCAGGGGCAAATGTCTCGATCGGTCTCTTTCTTTGATTCAGCAGCTCTACAAGGATCTCGTATTCGCTGCCACAGTCCCATCGTGGTGCGTACCTAATATAATAGAAGCACAAGCATGAGCGCTTAGATCAGGTGTCAGCAATTAGGTTCAACTATGGGACATTTTATCCCGCATTGTTCACAAGGGGACAACTTAAAACATTAGAAACAGCTCTAGTTCAATATGTTTTGTGTGTTTGTTTCTGCTTTTTACAATTTGTTTCTTAATTTTTATATTGAATTCAGGTTGCCAACTTTACATCTGGCCAGGGACTGTGGATGAAAACTAGCTTTTTGGGTAATTTCTGGGTAGTATTTATTCATATGCGCTGTCCCTGAGAAATTTAAAAGACAAGAGAAAAGTTACATCATCTTATGCTAACCTCCTGTGGCAAGAATTGTATTGCAACGAACATACACTTACTGGCCACTTCATTAGGTACACCAGTTCAACTGCTTGTTAACACGAATATCTAATCAGTTAATCACATGGCAGCAACTCAGTGCATTTAAGCATTTAGACATGGTCAAGACAACCTGCTGAAGTTCAAGCTGAGCATCAGAACAGGGAAGAAAGGTGATTAAAGTGACTTTGAACGTGGCATGGTTGTTGGTGCCAGACGGGCTGGTCTGAGTATTTCAGAAACTGCTGATCTACTGGGATTTTCACGCACAAACGTCTCTGGGGTTTATAGAGAATGAGTCTGAAACAGAGAAGATATCCAAAGCTAAGTTAAGAACAGGAAACTGAGGCTACAATTCGCACAGGCTCACCAAAATTGGACAATAGACGATTGGAAAAATGTTTCCTGGTCTGATGGGTCTCGATTTCTGCTGCGACATTCAGACGTCAGGCTCAGAATTTGGTGTAAACAACATGAAAGCATGGATCCATCCTGCCTCGTATCAACAGTTCAGGCTGGTGGTGGTTGTGTTATGGTGTGGGGGATATTTTCTTGGCACACTTTGAGCCCGTTAGTACCAACTTAACACCACAGCCTACCTGAGTATTGTTGCTGACCATGTCCATCCCTTTATGACCACACTGTACCCATCCTCTGATGGCTACTCCATGCAGGATAACGTGACATGTCACAAAGCTCAAATAATCTCAAACTGGTTTCTTGAACATGACAGTGAGTTCACTGTACCTCAGTGGCCTCCACAGTCATCAGATCTCAATCCAATAGAGCACCTCTGGGATGTGGTGGAACGGGAGACTCACATCATGGATGTGCAGCCGACAAATCTACAGCAACTGCGTGATGCTATCATGTCAACATGGACCAAAATCTCAGCACCTTGTTGAATCTATGCCACAAGGAATTAAGGCAGTTCCGAAGGCAAAAGGGGGTCCAACCCAGTACTAGCAAGGTGTGCCTAATGAAGTGACCAATGAGTAACCCTAAAAAACTAAACCAAACCTTCAATCAGCATGAGGTGAGTAGATAATGACTGAATTTTCATTTTTCAGTGAACTACCCCTTTAATAATTAGTCATTAATCAGTTTATTATGTTAAGAATTTCACCAATTAAGCATGTATTAAAGGATAAGTTCGGTTTTTTGACACCTGGACCTTATTGTTAGGATTAAATATGCTCGTAGACTCACCCAGACAATTTTGGTGGAGCTCGGAGCCGTTTTCGAGCAATTTAGATCCAGCCGACGGCGTTTTTTTCTCATGCCATAGTAGCGGACGGGGCCAGAAATCGAAGCCCCTAAATTAGACATTATCTGCTGTGAAACTCGTGCAATGTCCACAACAACACCGCCAGTTAGCCCCCATTCGTGGACGTGCAGTGGTTGCTTGTTCTCTGGCCAGCTGTTCGGCTCTTTCCCTCTGCATCCTCCTTTCAAATAGCTCCTCGTCGGTGTATTCTGGCTCAAAACGATACGGGCATCCATTATACTCAAAGTCGTCGTCAGACACTTCTACATCGGATAAATATTCCGCCATGCTGCACAGAAATAGCCGTGTTGCCGTGTAGCCTAGCAACAACAGCGTCTCTACTCAGCTGGGGTCCTGCGGCGCACGTCTATGACGTCACCAAAAGTTACGCATCCTTGTAAAGCCCCGAATGACCATAACAACGAAGTTGAGCTGACATGGTGATAACACTGGCCATTCATTTATAAAATGTAGGTGAAATGAGCGAGTTTCGCAGCAGATAAAGTCTAATTTAGGAGCTTCGATTTCTGGCCCCGTCCGCTACTATGGCATGAGAAAAAACGCCGTCGGCTGGATCTAAATTGCTCGAAAACGGCTCCGAGCTCCACCAAAATTGTCTGGGTGAGTCTACGAGCGTATTTAATCATAACAATAAGGTCCAGGTGTCAAAAAACCGAACTTAACCTTTAATTCCCAGTGTTTGTTCTGTGTACCGTTTCTTTGGAACTCACAGGGTTTTCCACAGTTTGTTCTGCCTTGTTAGTCTACAAATGGCAGTAATTGTGTCTGATTTGATATTGTTTTGAGCCATTTGTTGAACAAGAACAGGCGGACAAGAGAGACTTATTGTTTGATTGTTGTGTTAAAATACAGGGCCTCTCTTCATGTGGGCAGATTATTAGATGTGTAAGGTCATTATTATTATTGAGATTTACATGGGCTATGGCATTGTTATCTACAGTATAACAATAGTATAAAAATTACATAAAAATGAATTATTAATGTAAACTATCAAAGGGAAGACTTGTGGTGTCCACATTTACGGATGTTAATATTCCCAGTTTACTTATTATATTTTATTTATAGACTGTTTCAGTGTGATCTGTGTCTAGTCTCCTGTGTGCAGGTCAGTTGGCAGGTCATTTTGACCTTTATTGTGCAGAAATCATTGAAATCAAAGTGTCCTCCTTTCTTGTGAAAAGCCCTTATCTTTTTGCTCTCACACAGGTAAATTAAAAAGGAGGAAAGATAAGACTTGTTTTGAGTGCTTGTTTGACTTAAACAGACACACAAAGACAAATTTATCTATATAAAATGGAGTGTACCTTTTGTTTTATGAAGGCATGACCCCAATATGTACACAACAGCTGTGATAAAACTCTAAAACCACGTTTTTGAATTTACTTTATGACAGAAATTTCAGTCAAGAGGCCAGATATTATTATTATATATTACATATTTTGGTGAAAGTCTCTATTTGCCTACCACTGCACTAGATGCTCATTCAGAGTAATTTTATTTAGGCATGGACTATGTTAAATCTGGGACTGAAATGTTTTCAGTTTGATTTTGATTCAATCTTTTTTAGAACCAGTTTGGAAATGTGAGTACTCCACTCATGTTTTATTGTGGATAACACATAAGCTCAAGTGTACTGAATATGTACACAGCACAGTCATGAATACTGGCAAACTCTACATCAGTTTAGAAATGACTTAGACCGAGTTCTTATTTTAGCCTTTACCATTAATCACAAAGTCTTTGCTTTGTGTGTGTATGTGTGTCGGAAATCACTCACTTATTCACTCGTTGTTGCCTAATATCTGAGAATTTCTATATAGAGAACTATAATGTGAGCTCACTATACAGAGAGGAAAAAACACCATTGGACACTACTCTCTGTGCTGTTAATTACATCTTTGACATTATTTTTCATTAAGAGCAATGCATTATTATTGTTCTTTGAGAAAAAAGCTTTTTTGTCAAATTATATTAGATCACATTAATATACTGGATCACATTTTAAAATTGAGTTTTAAGTTTTGGTGCAACAGAAAAGATGTAAAGATGAGGTTTAGAAGTTTGATGCAAAATAATTTAAAGTTAAACCATGACTTAATCAGGTTTAAAAATTAATCTTGGTGCAGTCCAGCCTAAGAGTGTTTCATGTGTATTTTTCTCACCAATCAGAGATTTTGATGTCCGGCTGGAATCGATCCATAAACGACGGGTTGTAACCTTCTTGCTCCAGATCAATCAGCTGTGACTTTCTGCACATTCTGCAGAAAACAGAAAACGTTTTAGCGACTAAATAACAGAAGTGTATGTTCTCTGGAGCACTACTGGTGAATACTCACCCGTAAGAAGTCACAAAGTTTTTCTGGACTGTATCATTTGGATGTGGCGACATAACATCCTCTACTTTCCAGCGATCGCCACCATTCTCCAAAATCTGCCAATTCTTCATTTTATCTATAAACACAAAGAAGAGGGGTGTCAGAGAAATGATTCTGTAGAGCTAATTTGTTGTTCAGCAGGGAAATAATAAACCTTAACATCACTAAATATTGTGTAAAATTAGTTCTGTTGCTGCTTACTCTCCGCTCTTGTATTCTTGAGAAGATTTCTTCTCTTCTTGCACAAGAAGTAAAACAACCTCCAGTCGTCGGGCATTTTGGAGGCGTCACTGACACGATATCCTTCTCTTCGACACCTTTCTCTCCACAGAGATTCACTGTCTGCCACTTCTTTCCACTGACTGCACACTAACCGACAAACATTAACAACCTTATCGGCAGGAAGATCCAGGAAGATCTCCTCCAGAACGTCCTGATGAACTGGGAAGAACTGAAAACAACAGACAGGACACACAGGATCAAACTCTGGATGATCAGTTTAGTTTTCTAGCAGTGACTCTGGACCAGGTGACATAATCACAACATTTAAATTAACCTACAGCAGCATTTTGTCTCAGTATAAACACTAAAAATTTAATAGTTATAGGATTAAAGAAAAGCCATTAAAACACTTAATTTCGGAGCAAAATTTGTTGCTCAGGTCTGTTTCCCTTTTTTTCTGTTTAGGTGTTTTCCTCCCCTGAAATGAAAGTGAGTCTTCCTCCTGCACCTCCTCTCCAAAATAGCCTCACAGAAACCAAAAGTGATTCTGCACTTACTCATTAAGTCAAATAAAGATTGTAACTCAGTAATATCCAGAAGCCAGAGGTGGAGTAAGTCACAAGCAAGTCTCAAGTCTTGACTTAAGTATCAAGCATGTTCCAAGTTATTGTAATGAGAATCGAGCAGGTCACATCCTTTCTATAAGTATAAGAGTTTTATTCTCAACAGTCTTAAACTTTATAAATCTTACTGATATCTGACATTTTGTGTCAATCAATAACAGGCAGCCTAAATGAACAACGATGGAAAGTATAATTGTAAGAGTTGCACATGCGGCCGTGTTGGCTGGAAACAAGTCTGCATAGTTTAACTGGTTATATCAGATTGACGCAGATTTCCTTGTGGGGTTTGTAGTGACGGATGAAGTTGGATTTTTTGCATAGCTGCATGCCGCTGTTTTCTTCTTACTGCCATCATTGACAACAAAATCTTTGAATCCAAATTTTATTGAGCTATTTTTGGACGAGGCCCGTCCATAATAGCTGCCTCCTGCGTTGCTCTCTGCAGGTCTGTAGGTAGATTTGTGCAAATTAGAGAAATCGCCCAATTAAGTTTCAAAAATAAAATTTAACTTCACAACACTGAGGAAAATGCATATATTTCTTTAAAAAAAAGAAAGAAGTGAGGTCCTTTTGAATCATCTGTCTCAAGTCGAAGTCAAGTCTCATGTCATGATTACCAAGTCAAAGTCAAACCAAGTCAGTCGAGTCTGAAGTTGGGCTGCAACTCGACTTCACTGTCGATTATGTTCTTGTGTAAAGTGATAGTTCACCTAAAAATGAAAATTCAGTCCTTATCTATTCACCCTCATGCCGATTGAAGGTTGTGTTTGGTTTTTTTAGTCCACAAGACACTGCTGGAGTTTCACAAGAAAACAGAGTTGAAGAATCGCTCAAAGAATTTAAGCGAATGGTGACCGATTTTCAGACGGGAAAATAAACATCCAGAACAACAATTATTTAACTTTTTTTTTTTTTTTGCGTTTGAAAATTGGTCACAATTCACTTAAACTGTTGAATATTATTGGCCTGACATTTTGGTACTTTATTTAAATTCAGGTTTAACAAATATGTATATGTTTTGCTCTATTTGTGTTTTTTTTATTGTGATGTAAGGTTTATTGTTAAACTGTCACACATGCGAACCACTTTTAAAGGGATCATTGCAAAATGTGTATTTATGTATACAGTCTATATTCTGTACAAAGAATATCAGCTGATGTGTCACTATATATATATAATTTTTTTAATTCTCTACCAGCATTGGCCCCAAAAATCCAGTATCTGTCAGGCCCCAATTTAGACCAGGGGTTCCAAAACGTTTCCATATCAAGAACCCTCACGGTAGATGCACATTAGACCACAGATTCGTCTCTGAGTATTTTTCGAAAATGTATTTTTAGGTTTGAACAGATCACAAAATTAGCCTCAGCCAACTGCACGGTCTTACGTTAACATATGGTACAGTTAAATATACCAGTGTTTAAATTAAAGCTCTAAGAAGTACTGACTGATTGTAATTCACAGTCACTTAAATAAAACAAAATTAAAAAATAAATCATTTCCACTGGCTGCAGTCATGTGAAGCTCCGTCAGTAGTTACTCAGAGTTTTGGAGTGATCATGGAAACACTCACACTTTGCCGTGAAGACGAGCTTGACAGTCCTTCAGCTGCAAACATGGTCCTTTTGGGGGTTGAATCAGAGCTCGAGGTTGCACCCATAAGTTCAGCAGTCCTCTTCATTCCGGGACTGACCCAGGCTGGATACGGTTTAACAAACACCGCAGACAAATCCGCACCGTCTCCACACAGTCTGCTGTCGATGACAACAGGCTGCAGAGCTTCAAATTCACAAAAACACACAAAACGAAAGTACGTTTCAAGGTAAAGATACTTGACACGTGAAGGAAAGTGAAAGTACGCTACGTCACGTAGAACATTACATTTGACAAATAACGACCGATTCCACTATAATAACCCTCACTTCCGGTCATGTTTCTGCTCCTGTCAGTGGACCCAGCCTGCGCTGAGGACACTCGGGCTGGACGGAGGCGGAGCCAGCTGCTAAAATAACAGCGGCGTACGCCGGAAACGATTAGTAGCGAACCCTCTCGGAGACATGCTCAAAGAAAACTTCCGGTATATGTCGTCTAGAGGGGCAGACCGCAGACGTTTAGCTCAGTAGTTAGAGCGTCCGATCCGGGTAGGGAGGCTGTCAGTCCTCTGCAGCGGCCGCTGGTTCGACTCCCGCCTTCCCCTCTCTCTCTGCCCCGTTTCCTGTCTACTCTCTGACTGTCCTGTCCAATAGAAAAAAAAGGCCAAAATGCCAAAAAAAAAAAAAACATTAACCTTTGAAATAAGATTGTGCTGGTTATAAAAAAAAATTATACTCTTGTGCATGATTTTACCTGTTATTGTATGATTGAAAGCTGGGGTAGGCAGTTTATTTTTTAGCGTTGTGGGCAAAAGTTCCTTAATAATCTGTAATCATAATTAATCAACATATTGTATATTTGAATTGCAGATTTATTTATTTTTTAATGAGGGAAATGTGTCACAAAAATTGCATTATAATGAAGTATTGTAGTGCTGCAGAGATGTTCTAGGGTACAAATCTTGTTATGTGATGTGAGAGAACGTGATTGTTTGGTACAGACCATAACAAATGTCACATCATCATGATTTTAGTAGGATTTTTTAATGAAAATAAACATTTTGATGCAAAAATTATTATTCCCACTAATCATGAATCATATCACAATTGCTGTATCTGTCAGAATGATGACAATTTGATTTTTTTTAACCAAATTTGTGCAGCCCTAAACATAATACAAGGGGTCTGAGAGAAAACTAGATTTCTGCTCCTCCTCTTCTTTTCAGGCTTCAGGAAAACTCTTCCTTGACAGGAGACTTTGGCCAGTCAAAGGTCGGTAAGACAGTTGATTGTTGAGTCTCATTCCCAAAATTCTTTTGTATTTTACAACCCAGGACTGAAACCCAATAATCAACCATCTTCAGGCCACCAATCTAAAATATTTGTAATTTGACGACCTCGTAATAAGTTATAGCTTAATATAGCGCAATAATCAACTAGCTTTCTCCAGAATTATTGCACCTTCAACTAACTTTTTTTTCTTGACAGCAGGGGAACAATTAATATCCTTTGTCCTGCTACTTGTGTCCATCAAACTTGCCAGACAAGATGTTGAGGACGACATTATTTAGGAAGCGAGGATGGCATGAATAAGTTGAAAATGTATTGTTACAGAAATGTGGGGAACTTGATTTGTAATGCATTTCCATTGAAAGTAGTGTATCACAAATACAGTTACTTTAAATTCAGGTAATACACATTCAAGCACATGTTTTTCTCAGTAGTTTGTGATTAACATGAGGCAAGTTAAATATAACATCACTGATTAAAATGTGTGCATAAATGATAATGAGATGTTGAGAAGCTGCTTAAAACAAATGAGACAACAAGTTATCTTGCAGTCAGGTTTTTATTAAGTTTGATGTCAAAGTTGCACCGTATTTCACTTGTGATGAAACATCACCATAATCCAGGTTCATGATGAATCCTAACCCTAACTTCAAATATAGTGTGATGGTGACTGCTTGGTTACATAAACTTTATAAAATAGTGTATAAAACTCCAGTACAAGAGATAAAGGATTTCAAATGAACAGGGTCTACAACAAAAACAGTTGTTCATTAAAACTCGCACATTACTGATCTGTGCACAGAAAACTGTCCACTAAAGGGATAGTTTGGAGTATTTGAAGTGGCTGGATGGTGGGATTGAATTTGTAAATATAGTGAGAATAAGTCATAACTTATTGACTGAATACTATTAAAGTCAAGAACAGCTGTGCTTGTAATTATCTTTTCAATGCCATTAATTCTTTTGCTATCTTGAAAACCAGCTTTGTTGTGTTGTTAATGATTTTTATTCAAATTGACAACAAAGTTGTGCTGTATCTTGCATCACAATAAACCAGTATTATGAATAAACTTAACTTCAAATACTACATGTTGTTTGACTTGGTTACATATATAAAGTTTAATAACTTGAATAAATTGTGCAAGTTTTCCACAGACGACGTAAGAGGGAGACATACAAAATAAAACAGAAAATACATCAGAAAAAGGACTTCTTCACACCACAACATGTTACAGAGCAGTGCAAAGAATATTTCCATTCAGGCAGGTTTGTCAAAAAGTAGTGCTTCAGCGTTAAAATAGCATTTAGAGACAGAATCCTTTGTGATCCGAGAGATCAACTTTTTTTTCTTGTCCTAAGCCATGTAGCATACATTCTGGCCTTATCGTGAACGTCAGAAATGATGAAATCACAGCAGTCAGTGACTTCATGTAACTTCACGTTATCACCCAAACTTTCAGTGAAAACACGTAAACAAACATTAGAGCTACATAATTAATTTAAAGAGCATTGATACTGTTTATGGCATGTTGCGCCAACAATTTCTGTGTTCAGTTGAACAAAAACACTTGTAGTGTACATTTTCATTAAAAATATAAAGTGAACCCAACACTGATTGTTGATGGCTGTTTCCATAGTAACAAAGTGAACTGTGCTCTCAGGGACCATAATGGCTCCTTGGTACTGAAACAAATTATCTCACTGCAAAATTACGCGTATGAGGCTCTTTGCAAAACGTGGATAATTACCCATGAACCTCATTTTCATCCAGATGCAGTGAAAGGTATTTCTATTTAAATTTAAGTTAAACAAGCGATATAACAATGTAACATTTTCAAATGACTCATGACCTTTATAGCACCAAACTGTGCTATGCTACAATAAATATATCTTCTCAAGGTGTCACATTGTTTGAAAGTTACTTTTTTGTAAACAATATATTTAGTTGATTTTCTCATTTTCTGGACAATAATATGAAACAAACAACCATATATGTTATATATGTATTCAGTGTAGAATTCTAAATTGGACTACTTTTGTCCAAGTACATATGGACATCTTTTTAGCATCAGTCCAAGGCGGGAAGCAGGTATTAGATGAACCCTGCAGAGCTATGTGTCCGCTGCTGGACATATCTCAACACTGCTGTCGGTAACACGTATTCCGTACCATCCTGCCCAGATCCGTGTGGCTCTGCCTCCGTGCGTGAAACGGATGTATCTCACTCCTGGGCCGTAGTTCTGGAACACATGGGTCATCTGAAAAACACATATCAGTAACTCTAGAGTTGTCTTTGGGCTTTGAACTGCCTCTGAACTTCATAGTATGAATGAAAGCCTCATGCTTTGCACTTACCTGATTCCATGTATCAACGTTCCACTGCTGAAAGTAAACCTCTTCAGGGGCAAATGTTCGATTGGTCTCTTTTTTTGATTCAGCAGCTCTACACAAATCCCGTATTTGCAGCCACAATCCCATCGTGGTGCGTACCTAATATAACAGAAGCACGAGCATGAGCGCTTAGATCAGGTGTCAGCAATTAGGTTCAACTATGGGACATTTTTTTCAGCATTGTTCACAAGGGGACAACTTAAAACATTAGAAACACAACTCTATTTCAATATGTTTGGTGTGTTCATTTCTGCTTTTACACCATGATAATTGTTAGAATTTGTTTCTTAAATTTTTATATTGAGCTTAGTTGCTAACTTTACATCCAGCCAGGGACTGTGGATGAAAACTAGCTTTGTGGGTAATTCTGGCTTATTTACAGAACTATTTATTAATATGCGCTGTCCCTGAGAAATTTAAAAGAAAAGAAAACAGTTTCATCATCTTATGCTAACCTCCTTTGGCAAGAAATCAAACTGACCATTTGTTCTATGCTTCACTATGAGAACAGTAACGTTTATTTTGAGCATAAAATCACATAGTGTGTGTTTCCAGTGAATGAAGCCTTAGTTTAACACTTTAATGATTCCTTTCTGTAATCCACACTTTTTTTTAAATCCACAGGACCACTCTGTAAAGTTAAACTGTTCAGTTTAACACAAGAAAAAATAACTGGCACAGAACAATTGTCCATTTCCAAAGTTATCAAATTACTGCTTTAAATCCATACAAGAATCATTCATGAGAGAAAAGAAGACCAACTGACTCCAGATTAGTGACATTAAAGGGATAGTTCACTCCAAAATGAAAATTCAGTCCTTATCTACCCACCTTTACATTGATGAAGAATCTACCAAACAATGTAAGTGAATGGTGGCCAGTTTTCAAATGTAAAAAAAAAAACAAGCATAAAATGCCTCCATACTGCTCTTCTGATATAATTCAATCATTTTAAAATTGAGTTTTGGTGCAACAGAAAAGATGTAAAGACGAGGTTTAAATTTTATCTTTTAGCTACTTTAGAAGTTTGGTGCAAAGTAATTCAAAGTTAAACCATGATTTAATCAGGTTTAAAAATTTATCTTGGTGTAGAGCAGCCTTAGAGTTGTGAGAGTGTTTCATGTATATTTTTCTCACCAATCAGAGATTTTGATGTCCGGCTGGAATCGATCCATAAACGACGGGTTGTAACCTTCTCGCTCCAGATCAATCAGCTGTGACTTTCTGCACATTCTGCAGAAAACAGAAACTCTTTTAGCTACTACATAGTAGAAGTGTATGTTCCCTGGAGCACTACTGGTGAACACTCACTTGTAAGAAGTCACAAAGTTTTTCTGGACTGTCTCATCTGGATGTGGCGACATAACATCCTCTACTTTCCAGCGATAGGCACCATTCTCCAGTATCTGCCAACTCTTCATTTTATCTATAAACACAAAGAAGAGGGATGTCAGACAAATGATTCTGTAGAGCTAATTTGTTGTTCAGCAGGGAAATAATAAACCTTAACATCACTAAATATTGTGTAAAATTAGTTCTGTTGCTGCTTACTCTCCGCTCTTGGATTCTTGATAAGATTTCTTCTCTTCTTGCACAAGAAGTAAAACAACCTCCAGTCGTTGGGCGTTTTGGAGGCATCACTGACATGATATCCTTCTCTTCGACACCTTTCTCTCCACAGAGATTCACTGTCTGCCACTTCTTTCCACTGACTGCACACTAACCGGCAAACATTAACAACCTTATCAGCAGGAAGATCCAGGAAGATCTCCTCCAGGACGTACTGATGAACTGGGAAGAACTGAAAACAACAGACAGGACACACACAGGATCAAACTCTGGATGATCAGTTTAGTTTTCAAGCAGTGACTCTGGACCAGGTGACATAATCACAACATTTAAATTAACCTACAGCAGCATTTTGTCTCAGTGCAACACAACAAATTACAAAGTTATAGAATTAAAGAAAAGCAGTTAAAAACACTTAATTTCAGAGCCAAATGAGTTGCTCAATTCGGTTATCCTTTTTCCTTTTTTTCCAGCTTTCCTGGTTTTCATCATATATGTTTTTTCAAGCTATAAAAATAATGGACTCAGGAGAGTTTTAACTCTTAAACAATGCATGCTGGGAACTATGCTAATATGTCATTAATGAGTTGATTGAACTCTTTACAGTGCATTCATTAAACTTATTTCAAGTCAAAACACTCATGTTTATAAGTTCTGAAAATTTGAGTTAAACTTGAGTTAATAAAGCTTGTATTACTTACTTACTTGCTCCGTCAAGAGTTACTTTAAGTTTGGAGTGAACATATGAACACTTAGTGTTTAAATGAAAGTTGCAAGAAGAACGACTGATTGTAATCCACAGTCACTTAAATAAAACAAAATTAAAAATAAATCATTTCCACTGGCTGCAGTCATGTGAAGCTCCGTCAGTAGTTACTTTGAGTTTTGGAGTGATCATGGAAACACTCACACTTTGCTGTGAAGACGAACTTGACGCAGCTGCAAATAATTTCCATTTGAAGGCTGAATCAGAGCTCGAAGTTGCACCCATAAGTTTAACAGTCCTCTTCCTGCCTGGGACTGACCCAGACTAGATACGGTTTATCAAACACTGCAGACAAATCTGCTAAGTCTCGACAGTCTCCTTCCCAAGATGATGGGTTGTAGAGCTACAAATTTACAGTTATTTACACTCGACAACACACAACACGGAAGTACTTTTCGAGGTAAAGACACTTGACACGTGAAGTGAAGTGAAGTGAAAGTACAATACAAACATTACACTGAACAGATGACGACCAACTCCTCTATGATGACCGTCATTTCCGGGACCTATTTAAACTAATCACGGTCCGCGGATGAGGACCAGTGTTGCCAAGTCCGCTTATTATAAGCGACTTTGGGCTTGTTTTCCGTGAAGTCGCTTATTATATTGTAGTCGCGGGTCGCGGTTTTCTTGGCTTGTTTTCTAAAGTGTAGTTGCTTATTTGGGCTTGTTCCCAGCTCAGTAATAAGTTGTCAACCCAGATAATTTCTATATGTTATTTAAATGTAGGATAGTTTGTCCTGCTGTTATTCTGCCTGTTCCCTCTGCCCCCAACCCCCCGCCACACACAGGCACACACACATACACAGATGTGTACACATGCACAGATGTGTGTGGTGTGTGAGGAGACAGCAGAGTCTGTTCCCACCCACATCCTGCTTCTAATTGGCTCTGATCCTGATGGCAACGAGTACTAGCCAATCAGAGCAGGCGTCAGACTGAGCAGGGCAGTCTTTTTTTCTGTTACGGTAAAAACACGTCGGTGAGGTTTAAATGAAAAAGCGCGACTGCTGGTTTTCACACCAGTTTAGTTTAAGTATTTTCCAACTTACTCATTTGTTTGTCAGAGCAGGAGCCACTTTATTGCTGCAGACTAAGATTATCTGTAATTGCTTCTGTTTCTGGGTTGTAGTTATTTAAAAATGGGATCTTCTGTAGTCCCTGTTGCACTGCTTATGACACTTGTCTGAATGTCTTGGCTTAAGTCACTTTATACTGTCTTTGTTTATTGTTGAGAGAATACTGAAAGAAGGAAGTTTCTATTGAGCTTTACTCTATGACATATTGTTTCAAAGTCATGTAGCTAAAAGAAAAAAGGAAGATTAGTGCATAAAAGCAACAATAAAGGATTTGTGAATTCAGGATATTTATTTGTGGAGGTTTACTATGTGTATAATGTACTTGCATCAGTTTATATTTGTTATCCCATCTGTTTTCTAATGGTAAAGAATGTGAAAAGATGGTTTAACTCCCTCTTGTGATCATTATCCTGAAGCTCAAGGGAAGAAAAATAAACTGTACCGTCGGTACAATTTTCCAAAACTGCCACAGTTCACCAATTTGTCCATATGAAGTACACTGGCAATCTGTAGTACCCACAGTTTACGATCCATCCACACAGATTGTAAAAACATGCACACAATTTCTGTATTTTTCTCTCCCCAGAACCTATGGGGGCTCGTAGAAAAAGTCGCTTGTTTTGGGCTTGTTTTTAAAGGCATGGTTGCTTATTTGTCTCGCGAGATCTGGCAACACTGAGCAGGACCCGCCAGTTATGATTCTGACGCCGCCTTCACGGGTGACTTTCGGTGTACGCCGGACACAATTAATAGCGAACCCTCTTAGAAAACACGCTCAAACAAAACTTCCGGTATGTGTTATGTTGATGGGTGAGTGAAGAAGGATGAATATGAATTAAAACTTAAAGGAGCACTTCGGTATTTTTCAGCCTGGGTTCTCTTTCCCCATGTCTATGTATGTGTGTGTGTGTCACTGATGGGGGCAACTTGTTTTGAAGTTGGTCCAGTATTGAGGGAGACTGATGCAGCCAGCAGCGAGAAAGAGCAACACGAGAATCAGAACTTTGAGAGTAGGAACGAAGATTGACCGGTAGAAAGCTGGGGCAGGACAGTTTATTTTTAGCATCATAGGGCAAAAGTTCCTTAATAATCTGTTACGTGCCACTGTGTGTGCTTGTGTGCTTGCTCTCCTCTGCCCAGGTACTGCACCTTCCCCCTCTGTGTGGATGCAGTGATTGGCAGCAGCTGCAGCCACTCTGCAATCAGGGCCTGGGAGATATAAGCTGGGAGAGTGCAGCAGTTAAGGGCCAGTGGGCCATTCAGCAGCAGTAAGTCTGCATTTCAGGCTGTGGGCTTTCGCAGATTGCGGTTTGCATTTCGGCAGTCTAGTCTTGCAGGGGCGGGCTAGACTGCAAGTAATGGTGTGTTTTGCCCCCTAGTTTGTGTTCTGTGCTTTGCTAGCTCCCCAGCTGGTTAAAGTATTTGTGTTTATGTTAATCATGTGTCTTGCTGGCTCCCCAGTTAGCAAGATACTCGTTTGGGCGCCCCATGTGCTTTGTAAGCCTCGCCAGCTTGCAAAGTACTCGTTGTCTGGGTCCTCTGTGTCTGTGTTTTGCTAGCCACTCCGGCTAGCAAGGCACTTGTTGTCTTTTGCTTAGTTAATTTGGTGTTAACTTAATTTTACACATTATTTGTTAAATAAAAGAACCTTTGTTACACTTTTACCTCAGTTCTCCTTCCTTCCTTTTTCACCCGGGTAAATTTTATTTATTGTTACACCCCTTATCCCCTAGCACCAACTTGGGGGTCGTAACAAATCTTTTATCATAATTGGGGCTGCACAGTTAATCAAAATATTGTTGAAATCACAATATGGCCCAGTGCAATATTCAAATTGCAGTTTTGTTTTTGTTTTTTTGATAAAGGAAAATGTGTAATGAAGTATTGTGTTGCTGCAGAGATGCCTATGAGTCCTCCTTCTTATTCCACCTTTAACTAACATTTTTTTCTTGACTGCAGGGGAACAATAAATATCCTTTGTCCTGCTACTTGTGTCTGTCGAGATGTTGAGGATGACATTATTTAAGACGTGAGGATGGTGTTACAGAATTGTTACAGAATTGTGTGGAACTTGATTTTTAATGCATTTACACACCATTCAAAGTTGTGTATCACAAATACAGCTACTTTAAATTCAAGTAAATACAAGTGAGGAGTTCAAGCACGTTTTTCTCAGTAGTTTGTTCAGTAGAAGCTGCTTAAAACAAATGAGACAAGTTATCTTGCAGTCAGATTTTTATTAAGTTTAATATCAAAGTTGTACTGTATTTCACTTTTGATGACACGTCACCATAATCCAGTTTTATGTTGAATCCTAACCCTAACTTCAAATATAGTATGATGGTGACTGCTTGGTTACATATAAAGTTTATAAAATAGTGTATAAAACTCCAGAACAGACACACAATGGATCAGTACAAAAGATAAAGGATTTCAAATGAACAGATTTTACAACAAAAACAGATGTGCATTAGAACTTACACATTACTGATCTGTGCACAGAAAACTGTCCATTAAAGGGATCATTTGGATTATCTGAAGTGGGGTTGTGTGAAGTGGTTATTACCTGCAGTAGATGGCAGTCAACACACCCCCAGTTTGGAGAAGCAGCAGGACTTTCAGAACAAAAACAAAACAGTGTACCCATCATGGACGGGGTCAGGGGCAAAACATATTTTAGCTACCCAAAAAAGGCCCAACTAAACTAGTTAATATCAGTTTAAGTTTGCACTATATTTAGAATATTTTCACCGCATTACCTTGTCGTCAGACAGCCTCTTCTGACAGGAAATTACTGTTATACAAGACAAATAGCGCTCTCTCTCCCATCTCCAGCCTCATTTGGCAAAAACAGGAGTTTCTGGTCTCCCGCTACCTTGATCTGTTAGTTTGTTTGTGTTATTGTATGACTTTGGTGAATTCAAACTAACCTTTAAAAAAAAAGTCACACAATAACAAAAACAAACTAGCTAACAGAGGCAGGTAGACCAGCAACTCCTGTGTTCTGTGAGGTAAAATTGCTGATCTCACCAATGGAGACAGGTTGGTTTGGAGGGAGCGATATTTGTCTTATATAACAGCAGTATCCCGTCAGAAAAGGTCTCTTGATGGCAAGGTAAATGCGGCTAAAATCTGTTTTGCTGTTGACCCCGTCCACATCAGTTCATCGTTTGGCTTCCAACGCTGGGTCTCTTGCTGCTTTCCCCAAACTGGGGACATGCTGACCTCCATCTGCTGTAGGTAACACACTAGCCATCAGTAAGTACCTCATACAAACCCACATCAAATAATCCTAACGATCATTTTAAGGCTGATCTGACAAATAGTGCTGGACTGTTAAGATTTCTCACAGAGAAACCTCTCTAACCAGACTAAACAGAAACAGAAATTTCTTTGGTGTTGACGTCTTCCGCAGGTCCATGATACTGAGGAAATGGATATTATTCCCAGTGAGGTCAGTTACTGTACTTTATTGTTCCACTGAGGCCTTCACATGACCTAAAATGTGTAACTGTTACTCAAACTTTCAATGAAGCCGACTGAGAGGCAAACAAACATAAGAAAGCTGCCTTAATATTGTACGAGGTGTGTCGTCCCCAGTTTTTATGTCCAGTTGTCATGCAACAATACTTCAGGGTAAATATAATGAATGCAATAATCTATAAAGAATACACATGGTTATACTTTTGCAGATACAGAAACATTCTTTACATGTTAAATAACTTCAAATGTAAAAAAAAAAAAAAAAAAAGAAGACTCAAAGGTGCATTTTCAGGATAAAGGCATTAAATGAATCCTAAAGAGTTATGTGTTTATTGCTGGACATATCTCAACACAGCTATCAGTTAGGCGAACACCGTACCATCCTGCCCAGAACTGTGTGTCCTTGCCTCCGTGGGTAAAACGGATGTATCTCACTCCTGGGCCGTAGTTCTGGAACACGTGTGTCATCTGAAAAATACAAATCAGTAAGTCTGGAGTTGTCACTGGGGTTTGCACCTCTTCTGAACATCATCATAATAATGAACGATTCATGCTGTGTTCATACCTGATACCATTTCTCCTCATTCCACTGCTGCAAGTAAACAGTCTCAGGTGCAAATGTCTGGATAGGCATCTGTCTTTGATTCAGCAGCTCGACACGGATGTGATACAGACAGCCACAATCTGTTCTTTGTGCATACCTACAACAAACATAGAGACACATAATCATTTACAGTAAACACTGATGCCTAGTCAGTGATTTCATTTTGTCATACAGACAGCTGAGTGTGTTGGACACAATTTTGATCAATCGTTTCTAAACCAGTTCTTCAAAAAATACAGAATTTTAAATTATTCTAGTGTATTGTTGGGAAGGAATAGCAAATATATGCCAATGTCTAATGACTGTACAATATACACAGCCTGCTAATAAATATGATTCTTGTTTGTGTTATTAAAGGGTATTTCTGGTTTATTATTTTTTGTTTTGACTGTGCTCACAAACTAATTTGCTGACATTTGCAATGTAGATGCATGTAGATGCTGTGGCCATGCAGCAAATGGGACTAAAGGCTGCTCCTGAGAGTGAAACAAACAAAATGGGACTGGCCAAGGAACAGGAAACCAGAGACTGTTTGCTCACATCTTACAGAGACCTGCTCCACAGCATCCTGGATCAAAGTGTTGCACTTGACCAGTTCTGAGCTGACAGGACGCAACACACGAGACTCCAGCAGGACGAGGGGACGATTCTGTGTTTACACTGATGATACTTTGTGCTCAAACACAGTCACAGTAGATGGACAATGTTTTACCACTTGTTGAACTTTTTATGGGAAGATGTCAACCATATTCTCATCATCTTGTTGCTGCTGCTTACATTTCAAAAAATGAACCAGAGAATAACTTCCTGGGTGTTTACATGTATATATGTAAATAATTGTATTTTATCATCATAATTATCATATCATTGTTGTATCATTATACTTGATCATTTTCTACTCCGCACCTGTTACATTGGCAAATATTCTGTACTTGCACAGCTAAACTGTGCACACACACAACTAGGGCAAGTGCAGTAGATTGAATTTAACTGTAAACTGTGATGGATATTTCCAACAAACATTACATAATAATTTTATGATCTATTATTTCTCCTTCCAAATGAGTTTGCCTGAATGAGATGGTTTGTTTAAAACCTGTATGATTGTCTGACAGCTTGTGTTTCCATCCCCATCTGACTTACAATCCCAAATCTCAGCAATTAACTTGGTCGTACTTCATTGAAATGACGGCCATAACTACAAAATTAATCTGGAATGACCCCTTTATCAACTAGAATGAGTGAGAGTATGTCGTGTAGTTTTCTTACCAATCAGATATTCTGATGTGTGGCTGGATGTGATCAATAAATGATGGCTTATAACCTTCCTTCTCCAAATCAATTAGTTGCGACTTTATGCACCATCTGAACGGCAGAAAATGCAACTTAATATGAATGTACCACACAAAATGAATACAAAATGTTTTCTGCATCTCTCCTGGGAAATACTCACCCGAAGGAGGTCACAAAGTTTTTCTGGACGGTCTCTTCTGGATGTGGGATTCTGATTCCCTCTGCGACCCATTTATGACCACCATTCTCAACAATCTGCCAGCCACTCAGGTTTTCTATAAAAACCAAAGAGGAAGGTTGAGAGAGTAATCATGTTATTGCTTCAGGAAACTTCAGGAAACTATGAGCGTTAAAGCCATCAAATGTTGAGTAAATTGATTTCTGTGTCTTCTTACCCTCCGCTCTTGGATTCTTAAGAAGATTTCTTCTCTTCTTGCACAAGAAGTAAAACAACTTCCAGTCTCTGGGTATTTTAGAAGCACCACGGGGGTGATATCCCTCTCTTCGACACCTTTCTTTCCACAAAGATTCGCTGTCAGCCACTTCTTTCCATTGACAGACACACAAACCGACAAACAAGAACCACCTGCTCGGGGGAAGATTCAGGAAGATCTCCTCCACGATCTCCAGAGGAAGAGGGAAGAACTGACAAGAACAGACAGGACACACATAGCTCAAACTGGACAATCAATTCAGTTTGGAGCAACGTTCCCCCACTGTTTATATACCAGTAATAACAGAATCTACAATACCTGCATTAGTCTCTCTGCTATTGAACAGATGCCAACACTTTAAATAAAATAAAATGTAAAAAGTTATAACAAAAATTTAATAGTGTACATTATATGTATGTCTGAACTATAATATTCCATACTGGACTGTACGGTCTAACACAACATGCAGTGGGGCTGCATTCAAAGGAGCTTCCAGACAAAGTGACCATGGATTAAAAAAAAAGATAAAGCTTGTCGCTCCTCAGGGCATCAGGACAGTGAACTCTGTCCTCACTCTTTGTCTTCTGTGATATTTGCATTGCCCTGCTGCAAATTTGCTCTTGAGCATATGCAAAATTTTACTGTAGCCATTTGGCTAAAATACATTTGTAACCAGTGGTGGAAAGAGTACCGAAAATCTTATTAAAATATGACTCAATTACGAGTAAAAGTACTGGTGTTAGAAAGATTGAATGCGTTACACCCTATGGCTCAAACAAACACAGGACTTCTTAAAGTTATTAAAAGCTGTAGGGTACATAACGTTATGTGAGTCATGTGACTTTTGTCATGTAAATTTTGTGTCGTGAGTCGTTTAATGTGTGTTCGTGACTTTCGTGTTGCGAGTCAGTATTTTTTGGTACCTAAACTTGACCAAACTGTAGTATATCTTGTGCTTCAATATCAGACATCGGGGGGTGATGACAAATTGTTGGTATAAATGTGTTGCCAAAACTGCGACTGCTGCAGCATTTTGGGGTGTTTTTCATTTCACCTTATTAGCCACAAAACTGCAGATGAAAGGTTTGGATATTAATTAAAATTGTGCTCAGTACTCAACTATGGTTTCAAAAGTAACTAAGAAGATTACATTGTGTAATGCATACTCAAATATGAGTAAAAGTACAGACTTGAAAATCTACTCATAAAAGTACAAGTGGCTAAAAAAAACTACTTAAGTACAGTAATTTGTGTATTTGTAATTAGTTACTTCCACCCCTGACTGTAACTATAGTTGGGTAATATATTGATTTTATACCAATGTCATTAAATAAGACTAGATATATCGGTAACTCTTTGAGGTTAAGCGGTTATGGACAATGAATGAATGAAGACTGGATATCATTTTAGATTTTGAGTATCAGCCTATCATGATGTGGCGTGTTGTCCTTTCCTGGTTTTAAAGACTGCATTACAGTAAAGTGATGTAATTTTTTAAACTTGTCAGACTGCCTAGCCCTTCTATTACTTTCCTCTATGCAGAGGTTGGGGACTCAAGTCACATGACTTGACTCGAGTTATGGCTGTATGTGTGTTTCCTGTCCTGCTGTTTTCTTTTGTTCTTCTGCCCTCTTCAGCTCCGACAACTTGATTGCTTGTGTCGCTGCCTCTCAGCATGGGGTTTTGTAGTGTTGCACTAAACTTACATTTTGACTTTGTGCCTTTTCATTAGTCTTGATTTTGTTTGTCTCAATTTAATATCTTTATTATTTGTACTTTACATTAATAAATCTCATGGATTTGATCATTTTAAATGTGTCTTTTGCTGGGTCCTTTAGGTTAAAGGTCGCCCCAGTTGGGGGCAACACTTGAGATGTACTTAATTAATACTGATAAAAGACTCAACTTGACTTTGACTTGAGACTTGACTTTGACTTGAGACAAATGACTGGGAAGGACTTGAGTTTTTTTAATTAAATATTTGCATTTTTTTTTAGATATATGACTGAGTGATTTCTAGTGCAATGTGTACAAACTGGCAACCTCGGCAGCTATCATGGAGAGGGCTAGTCCAAAAATAATAAAAATTTGGATTCAATGATGATGCAATCGATGACGATAGTAAGAAGAGAACAGCAGTATGCAGCTTCTGCAGCCTAAAAAAAATAGCGACATGAACCCCACAACATCCACCTTCATCCATCACCATAAACCTCACAAAAACAGCAACATGAATGTGATATCACCAGTTTAAACTATGCAGACACATCACCAGCCAACACAGCTGCATGTGCAACTCTTGTGATCTCACTCTCCACTGTTGTTCATTTTGAAGGATTGTTAGTGATTGCCACAAACTGTCAAATATCATTGAGATTTACACATTGTAAGCAGACTGCAACACTTTTCATTAATACTGAAACTAAAACTCATCTTTTCATGACCACTGTCTTTTAACTGATTTAAATGTGGAAACTGGAGTAGATCATCAGAATTTTGTATGACCAGACGTGTGACTTGCTTGACCTGAGTAATGACTTGACTTGATTTGTTTGACTTATAGCAGGGAGTCGAGTTGAATTGCTCGATTCTCACAACAGTATCTTGGGAACTGCTTGAAACTTGAAGGTTAAGACTTGAGGCATGCTTGTGACTCACACGTGCGACTTACTCCCACTTCTGCCTTCACCTTCTTAGTCATTATGAAAACATTACTTATGATTATTTACCAAAAATGTCATTGTGTTAATATTTTGTGAAAGCACCAATAGTCGGCCCACTAATATTGTAGCAAATTTGATAGTGAATTGGTAAAAATCAATGTGATATTTGATTTTGTCCAGCTCAAACAGTATGTTATTTCAGAGCAGCCGTTCCCAAACTTAAGAATGGCAGCGGCCCAATTTGAAATCTGAAAATCCTCTGTGGCCCAGCCAAACCGTTAACACCAAACAGATGTGACAGGTCACCAAATGTGGCTCAGCACCTGTTAAACTTGATCAGAAAAAAATGAAGAAAACACATAATTAAAACCCCAAGGCTTTGTTTTATTAGTTCTGATCACTTTTGCTGAATTGATCATAAATATTTTATGATAATGTGAAACCTAAAACATTTTTTTTTTCATGATCTCTCAAGGCCCACCTGCAGGGCCTTTACAGCCCACACTTTGGGAAACACTGTTTTGGAGAAAATGTGTATGCATGTCACTGAATATACTAAAGAAATCGTAATATTACTTACAAGCCATATCACTCTGCCAACATTTGCACATTTTACATTTCTATACTGAATAACTGCACTTTCCAAATAAAGACAAAGGACTAGACAGTGAAATACTTATTTCTTTTTTAATCTGTGACTTTTTACCTTTTTATACATTTTTTTTTTTACTAACTGCATTACTGCACACCAGTCCTACCACTGTCTTATCTAGTCAAGCTGGTTGTCATCAGATTACAATAAGGGTGACAAATTCAGAACAGGGCCTTTGGTGGCCAGTGTGTCATTGTCAGAAGCATTAAAATGTAGGCCTATAGAATGATTTAGGGCAACATCAGACTGTAACTTCATCACCACTTCCTCCCGCAGCGGCAGCTGCACACATCTGGTCATCTGATTTAAAACAGTTCGGATGACATCAACAATCCGCTATTTGTGACCGCAGAATCCGCACAATACAAACGTGAAAACACATCAGAACTATTCGGCCAAAGCTTACGGAAGCGAACTCCCCTCCTCTGCTGGCTACACTTCACGTGCAACAGTTGCATTTATTTATTTGAGAACTTTAAAACTCACCGTTAAGATCGAGGCCGGCGGCACCGCTGCGTCAGCTGAGGTCGGTCCCTGCTTCAGACGCTGGGATGAGCGGACGCTGTCAGTTTTGTCCATAACGGTCCTCTCGATGCTTGAGACACAGGCAGACCGGACACGTCCTCGCAGGACATACAGCCCAAGATATAACCCTTCACCCTTGCTCGTCAGCTAAAATTCAATGATCTCCTTTAACTATCACCGTCCGCGAGCGTTTCACAACACGGAAGTGCAGTTCAGGTTTACCGTTAAGAGACAATCGATAAAAGTGACATGAAAACCAGATTCTAAGGAGCATCTTTTAAGGTTAGGAGGTGATTCCTTCAGCTAAATAAATAAGACGTTACTTTCCCTTTCAGCCACTTTCTACAGCTGTCACTTTACGCAGAATGCGCTCGTTTCTCACTCCGGGGCGTCCAGGCTGGCCGTGGGTAGGGGAGACTGGGGTCAAGTGTAACCTTTTTGCATCCTCCTTAAAACTCACAAACTACTTCAGTTACAGTAGTCATCTTTTGATATAAACAGTGTTTGGTAGTAATATTATTACTTTTGTCCACTAACAAGTAGGGATTATAATTTCCAAAACAGTAATTAGATTACAGTTACTATTCGAAGTAACTCTGAGGTAGTTTTTTTTTTTTACCTCAGTAGGCAATCTTATGACGTGCATGTGCGGCAGGTCAGGGAAGGTCATGTCAGCTGTGAGCCAAAAAAAAGCTTAACAGAGGATGGAGGATGAAGGAGAGGGAGAGAGGCATACTTTCCGCAAGTGGAAGTACTGTCATTATTTTGGGTTTATTTGGCTCCTTGGGAGACAATATGTGGTGATGGAATCTAATTTAAGGGCCACACTCAGAGAGATAAGGTTTGTTTCCACCCCAAAGCTGAAACCTCGACAACAACAACACGAGCTTTCTGGGTGTTAACAGTTCACTGGATCAGCAGTTCAACTTTGGAGCACAACAAGGGCCGCCAACAAGGTCTAAAACTAATATTAGTAGTGATGTAAATAATTGCTTTTGATATCAAGTAATAAGCAAGTAATACTTTTTAAAGGAGTAATAAGTAAAATTTAACTTATTACACTTGCTAAGTAATTTAACCAACATGGTTATTCCCCAATTAAAATAAATTACACATCAGACATGTCAGCAGCATAAACAGGTGATCATTTGTAATTTTGAGTAACGGTGCCTGATGTGATTTCTTGTCATGTGCTGCTGAAATAATCCTCATCATCCTGACAATGGGTGTCTCCAGCTTTCAGTACAGGCTTATTGTGTCTCAACAATGTGGTTTTCAAACTAGACTATTTAACTCATGCGATTATCTGGTTTGGTAATTGATTCCAGCTGCTCTTTTTAAAAAAGAGCTGCAAACTTTTAAAACAATATTGTTTAATGACAAAGGTTGCAACTGATTAGCTTGTAAATAACAAGACTCACCAATGAGTCACCCAATCAGCTGATTTAACATCGTCAACAAAATAATGAAAAGATTAAAACAGAGTAGCAGTTCATCACAACATTTCTCTGTTCTCAGTTTACATGTTCAGGGTGATGTGTGTCTGTAATCAACACAAGCCAATACTTGGGTTCAAGTGAAATAGAAAGTTTCACCTCAGTTGAAAGTTATCAAATGACTCCAGTTAGGGAAGTACCGTCACTTTCTGGACATATTTTTATTCTTACAGTTTTGTCATCCATGTGATGGGCAGAAAGTATGTGCATGAGAAAGAAAACTAATTATTAACCAGCGCATCACAAGTCCTGATGCATGTTATCACATTCTGCCCACTGGAAGGGCACTATGGGGGGCACTTTATCGGGTTTTGTCCACTGGAAGGGCACTCTGGAGGGTACTTTATTGCATTCTGTCCACTGGAAGGGCACCATAGAGGGCATTTTCTATCATATTTTGTCCACTGAAGGGCACTTATAGTGGTTGAACTACCAGAGCTTGAACTGGAACAAGGGCAGTTCCAAGTTGATGAAAAGTAGTAGTAGATTGCCCCTTGTGGCCAAAAAGTTTTATCCCATACTGTGTGAGCCTTGTGCAAACATTTTAGAGCTGTTTATGTGGATTTTCTTTAGGCTGATCCTGATGTTGTCCTTGAAATGCTTTTTCTGACCTGCAAACGCTCATTTGCCAGCCTTTAGTTCTGCCAAAAGGACCTGTTTTGAGAGGTGTGTCTCACTATTTACATAGTAGTCCAGGTCTCTGCGCCAAACAAAGTGTGGGCAGGATAAGTGTCTTGTAGACCAGTAGCTTGGTCTTTGTAAGCAGGTCAGAGTTTTCAAAGACCCCACTGGGCCAGCAGATGCAATGGTGTACCTCGCTGTCTGCTCTTCAGGAACGGTAACCTCAAAGTTAGGGGAACTGATCAACATTTTCAAGGTTTACACAGTCAATTGTTATTGTTGGTCAGGGATTGAACGGTGCTTGTCACCAGCTAGCTACCAATATGTCAGGTCTACTGAGGTGTCGGGTTTACTACTGTAAACCTACCCAAACTGCTAACACAATACTTACAGAAGAACCAGAAACACAAAAGCTGGACAATGAAAAACAAAACTGAAACAAAACTTTAGGAGTGACTAAAAGCAGGAGTTTAAAAAGTTTAAAATATTATATACTGCAGTGTGTGTGCTGTCAGTTTCCTGAAGTACTCAAGAAGCCTGACTCACTTTTCATCTGAAACAATGCCTTCTGGAAACATTAATCACATTGCCTGAGAGAAGTGGACAACACAAGTGTCACAGTTAACGAAGTATGTGTTAAGTTGCATTAAAACTTTTATATAAATTTACTTTTAAGGCTCCAAATGTAGAGGCCTGCTGAGCTGTGAGTGCTGACAAATATTAGGATCTATCCCTGAGACAGTTTAATTCTATTGATCATATGATTTCATTAATGATTAAACCCTGTCAGTTATCCAAGAAAAAAACACCAATAAAAATATTTACCTAATAAATAAACTGTCAAACTCAATTTGAAGAATCATACATTATTTAGATGTTGTTTTTGGGTTTCAGGAAATATTTACTCGTTATGTCTGCCCTCTTTTCATGATCCACTCATTACGATTCTTCTAAAGGCAGGGGTGCATTTTTTACAGGGAGTAAAACAATCTTTGGTCTTGTGGTGCTTTAAGTTAATCCACTTCTTTCTATTTATAGCACACTAACTGGCAAATAAGTGTAGGGAGGGAGGCTTCACGAACATCTCGCCCAGATGAAGGAAAGGATCATAGAGAGAAGACCCTCTGTAAACAGACTTAACACGGTTTGTCTGACAGAGACAGATTGCACACAGTCATCAACAGAAGATGATTGCCATCCAGAATAAATTGAAGATGACAGTGATAAACTCTTCTTTCTAAACTTGATCCAATCACAAAACTTTCCATATGCAGTTTTCTCATGATGAACTAAAATTGAAGCCGTGCTGTTCCACCTTCATCACTGGTGGATATTCCTTTCCGTCCTTTTTTTATTAACTCGTCTTTGTGTGGCTGTTTTTAGTCCACTGGACCACATTCATATTCAAATTCACACATTTCAGTGGTTCTCTTGCATCAACCACATTAACAATGAAGGCTGTCCAATGGCAAGCCCTTTGACATTTAATCAGCAGCAGTAATAACAATTGTAGATATGTCATTTTGACTAGTTCCAGTTCTCATTGAAGATATCTACAATTCATTTCTCACTAGTCAAAACATTAATTCTTGTTATCAACTAGTGGGAATGTCCACTGTTTCTGTAACTTAATTACAACTAGTCAACTTTTACCATACCATAATTCCAAGTCGCCATATCCATATTATTATTTTGACCACTTGCAATTCTAACTGAAGAATTCACACAAAATATCAACTATTGATATCAACTATTCAATTTGTACTAGTGCCAATGTTTTACAATCTATTGTTAAAATTGAATAATTTATTATTTAATTTCAGTTATCGAGAATGTACGTAGTGAAAGTCATATTTCCACAAGTAACAATCATATTTAAGATATCTAAAATTCCTTATAACAAGTCAGAACTGAATTTCAGGTATTAAAAAAGGAATTTCCACTACACAGAATGTCTAATGTAGATATCTTCAATGACGTACATATCCAAAATGGATATGCTAATTAGAGCAACATGTCCAAAATGGTTTGTTGATGTGTTCGACACATCAGAAATTCACATGTTGATGTCTGAAATAGGCAGAAAAAAAGGAAGTTCTATGATTAAAAACATCTGTTAAGCAGTTTTGATCAGTCAAAATGTGATTTCTACATGTGAAAATATATATTGTAACATGTCATAATTGTTACAGATGTTTAAATGACATTTTAAAGGGATAGTTCACCCAAAAATGAAACCTACCTACTCACCCTGATGCCGACTGAAGGTTGGATTGCATCAGAAGTTACGTTTGAAAACTGACCATTGTTCATTTATATTGTTTGGGAGATTCTACACCGCTGTTTTCCTGTGAACCTCCAGCAGTGTTTTGTGGACTGAAAAACTAAACCCAACCTTCAGTTGACATGAGGGCGAGTAGATAATGACTGAATTTTCATTTTTGGGTGAACTATCCCTTTAACATGTCAAAACGCCATTTCAGCTGGCCAAAACTAAATCACTACTAGTCAAACCTACTGATTAAATGACAACGGGGATTACCATAGACGTTTTAAACCAAAACAATCAAAAACATTTCATCTTACAAGCATCACATAAATATACAACGCCTTTTTTTGGGAAAAAGTACCAAAATGGTTAAACAACATGAGAGAGACTGATTTTAATAATATGGCAATTAAACAGAGGTGCATTCATATCTTCAATCATAGGCACTGCAGTTTGTGTACAATACAGTACATAGAACTTGATCATTAATTACAAGCCATACCAAAAATAAATGGATACCAAGGAGGCTAGAAGACCTGGGAAATAAGATGGTAGCCACTGATTTCGGTGTCGCATTAGAATTTCAAGCAGGCCACGACTCTGTCCACGGATACTGAATTATCATCAGTCCAGTCTGTGATGCTTTTACTCCACTCTGCATATTTAAATGAATATAAAGACAAAGGGTAAATGCACAATTTCTGCGTAACAAGGACTTCAATCCATGTCGTATCTAAAACAGGTTTATCCGTCTTCTGTCAAACAGCTGAGAGATGAGTCTTTTTGGTCAGCGGAGGAGCTCCTATGTGTCTGCATCAATCCTGTGAGCTGCACCGTGGAAAACAAGAACAAAGCAGTCAGAAATAACGCTGCTGGCAGGTAATATAGCTCAGTGGGTTTTGGGAGACTTTCTCCCTGAGTGGAGATAAAATATTCTAAGATATGTTGCATCAAACACATCTAAAAAGCTTTGGGTTCAAGGAAATTCCCCCTGCTGTCAGTAACATCTGAAACAGGGGCAGGTGAAAGCGTTCAAGAGAGCGTATGATCTACCGAATCATTAAACCTGCACTCAAGTAGCTAAATGCAACAGTAATGGAGGCAAAACTGGTGACAGAGTCACTGAGCTGTATGCTACATGGGACTTACATTGCTTTGGTATCCTGAGTGGTTCTGTGTCTCCTGACAGGACTTGATGCATGACTCCGCGGAACTGATACAGCACCTTCAGGCTCTTCTCCTCCCCCACACAGGGGTCGTAGAAGCCAGGGAGTCCTGACTGCAAAGACAACGTGAGGTCACGCACCAGCAGCACACTGACTCATCATACAGCAAGTTGAGGACATCAGTTTTGTGGCACCGGGATACATTTTTAACCAGTACGTGTGATGAAAAAAGTCCAGGTCATTATAACGAGAACCTCTCGAAATAATAATATCTTAGTATCTCAAAATAATGACTGAGTATCTCAAAAATACTGACAGATTATTATAAAACAATGACTAATTCCTGCAAATTGATGACTAATTCTAGCAAAATTATGACTTTTCTCAAAACAGTTAATTAGTATCTCAAAATAATGTCTTAGTATTGCAAAATAATGATGAAAATTATTGCAAAAATAATGACTTATTATGACAAGATAATGACTTTTCTCAAAATAATGACTTTTGCCTAGAACACACTAAAAGATTTTGAAAATTCTTCAGTCTGACACCCTCTCACATCTAAAGACAATTTATCACAAAGACTCAGGATCTTGCAGGGTCAGTATTCACAAACTTATTAACTATTATTTTGATCTTGTCCCCACTCTTGTATTTCTTTTGGTAAGATGTCTTAACAATTATTTCTCAATATATTGATTCTGAATTTTCACTTTCTTATGACAATGTATTGTCTAACTTAAAAATAAAAATCCTCTAAAACAAATCAATACTATATCATCAATTTGATCCTATTATTTGAGAAATCTCATATTCATAAATCTACATTTTCCAATCATAAGCCATCTTTTTTCATTTTTGAAGAAAGCCATCGTAACATTGAACACGAGTAAGTCATTATTTTGAGAAAGTTTTGTATTAATTTAAGATACTATGTCATTAATTTGCGATACTAAGTTGTTATTTTGAGAAGGTTTCTCATTATAATGACTTATATCTTTTTCCCATCACATTGGCAGAAATGGGCTAATGCTTATATAATATATATACATGCTTTAGTTACTAGGGAAATTCTTTATGCTGTATAAAAGGTATAACATTTTGCCTTTAATTATATAGGACAGCTGAAGATATGACAGGACGAGGGGAGAGAGAGTGGGAGAATGACATGCAGCAAAGGGCGACAGGCAGGAGTTGAACCCAGCTTTACAGCATTACAGCTGAAAGACGTAAGATGTACTAAGATGTCATAGTAAAGATTTTTGATATATTCTGTGGCTTTGGGAGTCTTGGTCTGGATTAAAGTACTTACCTTTGTGGCCTCAGTGAGGATGAGTTTGGAGTCCTTCACCAGACACTGCAGTGGCACAGTCACATCAATGACCTTCGCCCTCTCGTTTTTCCGACTGTTGTCCGTCACAAACTTGCCGTACCAGGCGTTGAGGATGATGAGACCTGTTATAATGAAGCAGAGTGAGGACAGTGTGAACAAATTAGAAACGGATATTTTAATGTGTTTCAAAATGCAAAGGAGTCACCGAAATGGCCAAGTTGGTTTAATTTAAGAGTGGATTTCAGAAATCCAAGGATTACAGACAAAATACACACAGATTTTTGAATGAATTAATATTAAAAATCCACACAAATCCCCACTTTCACTACAGAATAATTAGAATCTTGCACGCCAGCAATTTTAGCCACATATTTTAGAACAGAACCAGTGTAATTTTTGAGACTTGTTTGCTAAAATCAATCAGCAAGTATATAACAAAAGACAGCACAATTATTTTTAATTGCAAGCTGCATAAACAATACCGGAACCATTTCATAGAGTGTAGTCCATTGAATAAAGAAAAGCAGCTGTGTGTCTGTCATTACACACACATACTGACACACACTGCTATTAACTGTTACTTTACAAGTGCAAAGTCTAGAGGACCTCTGATGATACTAAAATCAAAGCAACCTCTACAGTGACAGGTGTCATAAGACAATTATCACTTGACAAACTCCCCCCGGTGAAAATTATACTGTCTGCTGAGAGCTTTTTTGTTGGTGTGCTTATCAAAAGCAAACCAAAAAGCACCAATTATCACTCATCGAAACAGAAGCTGGAGGGTCATTAAAAAATCCACTGAACTCTATTTCCGCTGTTAAAAAAGTGACCTGTGTCTCCACCAAATCCCACTGGATGCCATCCACAATCCAAGTCCCTTATATTATAATGGAAAGGTCCACACACTGGTTTCGCCTTTGCCAGGGGGGGCTGTACTACCAAGCAAGAAGGCAACTTCAGGGTTAACTCTGAGTTTTCAATCCTATGATGGGGGTCCACTTTTTACTGGAGTACATAACCATGGAAACTTCTGCTTAACGTCTAACCTGCTCCTGTGCAGTACAGATAAAGGCAGGACCTACTGATCCCTCACTTCTCTTAGAAAATCTTATTCAACAGCGCTGGACATCGCTATTAGTAGAAGATGATCCTGAAGCTCTGTGCACAGATCAAGAGAGCGAAGAGGGAATAGCGTTGTTTCATTGTGCTTTTGAATAGTGATATCATTCTATAACAGCAACTGTTTGACGCATTAAAGATACGATAAAGCAACAATAAATGTGTAGTCACACCACACAAATGTGTTATTGATCACCCAACCAAATTTGAATGATTTAAAAAAAATCGCTAAGTATGTAAAATTAGGTCTAAAAATCATGAAAAATTAGCAGCTTTCTCTACTCTGAAATGTGGCGAAAGTGTCCGTTCTGCTGTCTCTGTGTCAGACACCATGCTGACCTGAAAACGACCTGAAACATGGATGCTTTGGCTTTCAGATTTATTGGACGTGTCCAGAAATGTTTGAGTCACAAGAGCGAGAGGACAATAACAGGATGGCATTTTTATTCTTATTCTCTGTCAGGTTGGTAGAACTGAAGTGAACAACTGTTTACCGGTGTGTCTTTTCACGTTTTCTGCAACTATATTCTAACATGTATGTGTTTGGAAGAAAAACTCCCTTTTTCCTTAACAAGAACTTTAAAGCCTTGTACTTGTCGTACTTGAAAATAAGCCTACTTACCGCTTTGAATTATGTTTTTACTTTTTTTTTTGCTTCCAAATCAGTTTAACTCTGTGCTATGACTGGTTCCTTATCCTAAATGAACATATATATTTAATGTATGTATAGAAGAGATGATCACACTCAGAAAGATATCATTCAATACGTTAACAGCCGGGGTTGCAGCTGAAAGAATAAGGCAAAAACTGTCATACAAGCCATAAGAATACATCTTAGCAGCACATTCAATATTAACTTTAATTAATCATAAAATTACCATATGTTATTAGACATTAGGAATCTCAGCTGAAATATTGGCCTCTCTTACAACAATGCTACAGCCACGGTGTCCTCCGTTGAAATGGAATACACAAATGTAAATAAAGTCAGATCTACTTGTGCTATAATGGTGGGGCAGCCATAAGCCTTTAACTGCTTTTAATTTGTGATATATGTTGTATGTTGTGTGTGTTTATTTAGTATCATTTTAACCTGTGTAAAGTGTTGCTGAGTAGCCTGAAAAGCGCTGTATAAAATAAATGTATTATCATTATTTACACAGTGGATGATTTTTTTTTGCCACCTGTCCTTCCTGCATTTGGCAGCTGCAGCTGTGTTGCTTCTGGCCTGGATTATGTATTTCACTTCTTCGAAATTCTCTAATATTCTAGTTTGTAAAATATGCAGCTCTGCTGCCAGTAGACTTGTTTGTGATGGGTAAGGTGCAGCAAACACTGCCTCGCTGAAGTGAACATGCTCATGTCTAGATTGGGGAACCCTGGTTTGATTTACCGAGCTGATAACCACTGTCATGTGACCACTTAGCGTGATTGCTTTTGTTAGGTTTAGTGAAGCCATATAACCAAAAGATACCCTGGGTGTGCTGAACTTGCTTCGTAGTACAGGCCCCAGGTGTACAGTCACTTTAGATTTCAGTGTACTGCTCGAGACAGCCACTAAAATCATATATTCTGCTGGAGTTTGGTTTGTAAACTGGTGGAAAATTTAACAGCAGCGAAATGTTTGCTAAAGGCGGTCTAGTCTTGAAAACAGGCACTGCATCTCAGAAATCACACTTCAACATTCAAGCAGGCATCAACATATATCACTTAAAATATTTGGAAAAAAAAAAACATTCAAAATGTAAGAGAATCAAATAGTTTCACAACCTGCTTAAAAAACATTATTCCCCGGATAAGCTCACCCCTAAAATATTACTGATCTTACCCATTCTAGACTCCTCAGCTTCAATAATCCTGCGCACAGACTCCTGCATGAGCAAGACCTTCAGAGATGAAAAAGGCACACAGAGGAAGGGAGGGAGACAGACACAAACAATGAGATTCCACATCATATGGATTATACTAATGAATTTCATTAAGACTTTGCATCTTATCTAATCCCATCTCAGCCCCTTCATCTGACTGGACTTGTAATATTTCTTGACAGTCACCCACGATGCGTACATCTAACGCTGAACGACCATGTTGGATTGCTACCACAGCTACATGTAAGCCAGTTAAATACTCACGGCAGCCTCTGCCTCCTGTTTCTTCTTGGCTATATTAGAGGCCGAGCTTTCCCGCTGCTTCTCCAAGTCTCTGTCGAGTTCAGAGATAAATGGAGAAATAAAATGAGCTCATAAAATCTGGCCGTAATAATACATGTGGTGCTTCTTCCAATAACATTTCTTGCATGAAACAATGGACTTAAAGTGAAGGTTTCTTACTGTTCCTTCTGGGCCCGCACGTAGGGCCGGATAATAAGCTGCTGGATGGCGAGGTAGAAAACCAGTGGTCCAACTGTGGCATAAAATACAGCACTTGGCAGGAGTTGGTCAGTCAGGTGAATAGGGAAGAAATACGTCTGGCTGGCTCTGTTCAGTCTGAAAATAGAAAATTGGTTTTATTACTGATGTCTGACTGGCCACTAACTGGCTGCTAAATTGCTTACCCCGTGTAATATTTGGGGGAATTTCTGATGGACACATGGTAAAGGGAAAATATGCAAAATTCTACAGAATCTATTACACCAATTCTAGACTGGCCAAGATAAATCTTAACGTCAGTGATGCTTGCAATCAGTGTAAACAATCCACTGCTAATTCAATTCACAGCCTCTTGGTCTTGTGCCAAGTTAATAAACTTTTGAAACTATAAGCCAAGCTTGTGATGTGGTCAATGCACCTAAAAGCCCAAACACACTGAAAGCGACAACTGACGCGCCTCATTTGATGTGAGTTAATTGATTCTGACACACTGCAGGCATCAGATTTGAAAAATTGACGCCACAGAACCAACAGTATTTTAGGAAAAGGTCACTATTTATGTGTATCTGTTTTGTTTTTTTTTTACCTTTATTTTACAAGAATGTCCCATTGAAAAACATGAATCCAGATAGAACAGGCCAAGGTAGTATTTATTTAGTATTAATAACTGATTTCTTACCCCTTATCATTAGCTTTTCAAGTCATCCTATAGAAATCACGTCATATTAAATGGTGTGCAATATTTGCAATTAAAATAGCCAGGATAATTTGATGATGTTTTACACCACAGCAAACATAGACAGCAAACTTGAACTTCAGCATTCACCGAGGAAACGAGGAGGTAGAGACAGCGCCTGGACAGCTCATCATAGTTTATAATAATGCGGTGCATTGACAGATGTTTCATAGAGGAGACGAGTATATACAACACAGATCTGTCTGTCACTTTTAAAAGATTCCAGTCTGCAGTGGAGTTCATAGTAGCTCATAGAGTAGCTGACTGATTACTGTGTATGGTGGCAGAGAGTGACAGTGAATGCACGCTGAGTGGAGGAAAAGGTGAGCAGTGAAGTTGTCGGTCTGGCAGTAAATGTGCAGTTCAGGTTTGGGTTTGTCAGTGAATAAAGGCTGCAGTTTCTCAAGACCAAAGCAGACCTCCTTTGTGTGTTGTTACCCAGCTGTGGGAAAAGCATTGCCATGACAATCAGCTCCACCTGCGTCAAGGGAGTACTACAGTGCAGAGGAGTACAGTCGAGTTCAACTGAGAATACAGCCATAATACTGTATACTGGGGTAAAATGACAGGATGGTATGAAAAAATAGATACTGCGCTCTCTCTCTGTCTGCTGTGAGACTGCACCATACTTTTTTTCTGATCAGTTGATGGTTTTTATAATGCCTGGTTTTAGGTGGTGATGTAGCCTCCATCACCACCCAGTTCTCACGGTGCTTTTTTATTCATTTTAGCTCTTCCCCATTTGAAAAAACTCCCAAAATCAAAAATGAGGTTGGTGTAGGGGCGTCAAGGCAATCTGAAGCGCCTCCTAACACTTTTGATGCACGTCCAGCCAAGCAATAGGTGTACTTCAACACATGTGCGTCAGACTTTCAGTGCCTTTGGGGCTTGGCTCTTTATTTGCCATCTTTGGCACTCCACCTGATAACTGGCCTTCCCGTGGGCACGCCTTGGCTTTCATAACTTTGCTGGTCAGACATTTGATTCTACTGAAATGGAGGCACATTTCTCCCCCTGCACACAATCAATGGAACAAGGAAGTTCTATATAATATTAAACTTAGACTCTTCCTCATGGGCTCGATAAAAACATTCCAAGCAACCTGGACTCCCTTTTCGGAATATATTGACCCTTTCAACATTTCACCAGACATGCAAGAGGACTGAACAACCTGCCCAAAATTGTCTTTCTCCAAACTCCTTATATATCCTTTATTCTTTTTCTGTGGGGGTTCAGGGGATGAGGGTTCGGTGCAGTTAGGCTTCGTATTGTCTGTATTGTACTCACTGTTGAAAAAAAATCAATACAAAGATTTGGAAAAAAAAATATGTGCCATGCTCTAGGTTAGACAGAACAGTGAAATGTGTGCTGACTGTTCTCAGATGTTAGAGAACTTATTGTGTGATATGCGCCTTAGACGGATTTCTATGAAGTGTTCAAAACTAAGAAGAAAGTAAAAGCGCAAACTTTTAAAAGTATACCCCAGGACTAACTAGTATCTAAGTGGGTCCAATCCTGTTTCTACATCTCAAAGATGCGCCCCCAGTGGAGACACAATGTGTCTAAATTAATTTGACATGATGATATGATGTTACGTCTTGATTCCTGAGGGATGTCACGCAACGGCGTTGTGACGGTAAACCCTCCAGAACCTACACCTGCACAGGAAAACTGGAGCAAAGAGCTGCACTACTTACTTGATCTTGAGGGAGACACCTTGGGGCACTCCCACGCTGACGGTGGCCCCCAGGACGCTGTGTCGACTGATCTTCCGCTCTGCACCGTACTCTACCACAGTCCCAAAGAAACCTGATCTGTAACATAAAGAGAAAGTCTCTACCTCATCACAGAAGCCAAAGATTACTTGAATTTAAGACATCAGTTCTTGCACATACAGTATTTAAGATACATACATCGAGACTTTGAAATTTGAGTCTGTACAAACAGACTGATAGCACACAAATCACACATATCAGCTATCTGCAACTGGCTGTCCATCGTTAGTTGTATTTTTTGTTTGTTTGTTTGTTTTTGCAGCACAATTTCTGTCATTTTATTTTGCCAATTTAATGCGGTCTGCCTACAAGAAACAAGTTAAAGCTGTGGCTCAGCGACAGACTCTCTTTCCAGCAGCACAGTAAAAATCCTCTGAGCCGAAGAACGAGTAAGTGACTTTGGAGGAAGACAGCTGATTGTTGACATCTCATTTCCAGGTCATCAAATTACCAACACTTTGGACTGGTGGCCTGAAGAAGATTAATTGTTGAGTCTCATTCTAGGATGGTTTTGGTGAGTATTGACATTACATATCTGTTGAGTTTAATGAAGTCTGTGTGATCAATTAAGCTGGCTTAGTTCAGTAAAAGGAAAAAACTTGAACTCAGATGGAATACATTTTTTTTTCTTTTTAATGAGGAAAATAAGGCTAGGAATATTTCCTCTCTTGACATTCTGTGAGTTTATTTTCTTTATTTATTCCAGGCTTTCGCAGGTTTTAACAAGTTAAAAGAACTTTTTAAGACCATTATGACTGCAATTTATTATCTATTTCACATCCATAATGGCAAAAAAAGTATGAAGGATAGGAAAGATAATTGTTAATTCAGCTTTATAAAAGTAACATTAACTTCATAATCCAAACAAACTTGAAGATCTGTCAAAATGTTATTGAAGAGATTTTAAAATTCAGATTAATGGATTTTAGACTTTACAAGTGTCTCGCGGAAACCCTGTTATTAAACGCAGGCAACATATGCAGCATACACAACATAGCAAACTCCCTGCTTGCACACATCTCCCAGCTGAGACTCTGGGACACACACACACACACACACACAAACACCTGCGTGAATATTGGCAAACACCAGCAGGGCTGCCAGTGGATCGCTGTAAATTTTTAACACATCACTGAACCGTGTTCTCCACTTACTTTACTGAGCCCTTGATCTTCGTCTGGTCGTCATCCTGGAACTTGTACTGGTAGCTCATCATGACAAAAGTGTGAGGAATGCCAAGCTGCAGAGACAAAAAAAAGTAAAATGATAATTTTGGCACAACACTGACAACTGTTGATTTACTGGTGTCTTGGCAAATATTAAAGTTAAATATAACTGCTGGCTGCTAACCTGCATTGCAAAGGTGAAATGACTGCTCTTGGTGTCCCTGACTATGCTGGTGTTCATGGAGGACTGGATCCCCCAGCGCCACTGCAGATAGCCCATAGTGTTCTTGTCTAGGTGGCGGGCCAGCACTGTGGTGACCCCAGGACGCACGCCTCGTGATGAAAACTGGAGCCCGCACTGAGCATTCACAAAGCTGAGGCACAAAAGACAAAAATAAATCACTGTTCATGTTGTAGTTAAGAAATACAGAGTACTGATTCATTTTGACTTGCATTTCAACACATACAATCGAGGCGTCAAGTTTCGGAATATCCTCAACCCAAAGAGAGGTCCATGGGTGTCTCCAGCACCAATCTCCAGCTGTGTAACACACAGATAAAGTTTCACATCTTAAAATGGCACCGCACGTTGTGCCACACAGGCAGACAGGTGTTTTGCAACAAACAGAGGCACAGACAGAAAGTGTGTCATTTATAGTATACGTGACAGAATGAGTGTGTGGTGTCCAGTGAGAATGCAGCATACCTCTCCCCAGCCCTTAGCTGAGGTGACTCTTCTCAAGGCCAAGTTAATGGTGCCACCTCCATTTCCATTGTGGGTTGACAAGGAGCCAGACAAAATGGCTGTGTCTTTTGTGGTAAGAGGAGCCTGCAGTAGAACACATGAAATGATAAGTTCTGTGATAGGAACTGACTCCAAAAACTTTCATAAATACCATTACAAATTTACTTGTGGCAACAAATTTTTCAACCCAAAAAACAGGAACTCAAACCTCCAGACTTCTGAGTAGTTTTTCAAACCCTATTTGACATCTAGTTTTCTTTTTCCATTTTGAAACCTTAGCCAACCAGTCAGCCCTTTAATTTTTACCCATTAATTTTCACTGCGTCTGTGCAGCCATGGAAAGCATGACGAACACAGCCATAAAGGTTTGGTTTGGTCTCATTACACAGACAAGAATAAAGAAAAGCCTACTTACTTCTCTGATAACTACATCACTGCATAACTCAAATGTGCAGACACTTGCTTTCAGTGACATCCAGCTTGCTCTGGCCCTGACTCTCTCTCACAGTGGTAAATATTTTAGCCGTGCTGGCTGCCTGCTCCAAACGCCATGAGGGACACTGCCTGCGTGATCAATTTATTTTCAGAAATTCTGAAGAACTCAGAAGAATTTAGAATAAGGATAGGGGCAATAGTCTGGAAACAAATATTCTGACATATTCTGCCATATTCTTTTTTCCATACTTATCCAGACACGGAAATTACTAAAAATCAAATTCCATACTGCATATGAATACTGAAAACATATTAAAGCAACTTAAAAACTCAGAATCTGAAGCAACCCTTTACCTCTATGGATTGTGATATGTGCATCTTGTTGATTTCCACATGTGGGACTCCTCCAACCGTATCCTCATAGTCCTCCTCATACCGGTCAAAGAGGTCCGTGGCATCAATACCCACACTAATCGTTCCCTGCAAATAAGGTTCAGAAATTAATACTGTGTTAATGAATGGTGTATGTAATAAACTCAGGATGCCAGAGTACTCTTTACATCACAGTCAGTTCAATGTGAGACTTGTTATCTTCCTAAGAACATACCTTTGGGTTGGTCCTTTGCTGAAGTCTTCTCTCCTCCCGCTCCTTCTGAAGGCGCTCATACTCTTCACGAATCTCTGCAGGGGTTCTTTTTCTCTCCACCACCTGGAGAAAGAAGATATGACTTGAATGCAAAGCAAACGGTGGATTGGCTGCTTCACAGGTTGCAGGAAAAGTAGAAGAAAGTACAGTCAAAGAAATTTTCACAGAATTTCACGCTCCCATATGTTCTTCCTGTGAAGATTGTCATATTTTGTGCTGTCGACCACTGGGGCTTTTAGTAAACACAGATGAAACAAAACAAGAACTATTTCGCAAAGGGTAAACAAGGTGATGTCATATAGGACAGGAGAGTCTTTGGGCTTTATGTCATGAGACTACAATACCAAAGCATTATGCTGAAGATTAACTATGTATTCTTCCATGAGTAAGCTATTCACAAGTCAAGAACCAAGTCAAGAAGAAAAAGGAGGAAATACTGAGATCAACTTTTATGCATCATTTCTTTTAATTTCTTTTTTTCCATTTGTACACCACAGGCATTTTTGAAAACATCATGAATATCAAGTGTATAATTTATATCATCAACTTAGTCCAAAGTCCCATGGATGAATTTGTCCAATTCAAAAATATACAGATTTGTTTAAGACAGAGTTAGTAGGATTTATCTGAGCTATTCATAAACGCATCAGGACGTCATATACCAACATTCTGAGTTAGTGAAACATCCCGAGCACAGCAAAATGTACAGCACTGCACATTTGAATAAAAAATTATAAATAAGGAGAATCATAATTATATTTTTATTTAGCTGGCACACTTAATAAAAGACATTCACAAGTGGTTAACTGATGACAGAAGGTGAAACTTGAAGTGTATTGAGTGGTAAACAAAAGTTTCTGCTTGTTTTTTTTTTGACTGTGTCACATTCCACAGAGCAATGCAAACAGCATGGCAAACCAAGTCTAAAAATCATCACAAAACTGTACAACTAACTGTGATGAAGCGGAGAAGGCAGATAGAAACAGAGAGCACAGCGACACCAAACAGTGGGCTGACAGCGCTCAGCAGCCTGGAGAGACGTCAGTGATGCGCTGGGATTTTATACCTGAACTATGAGTTCTTTGACTGTGTGGAAATTGGATATTTTCACATCAAAGATGACAAAGGAAGGCATTAAAACATGAATCTTACAGGTAAAACATATTCATGTAGGCTGATACAGGAGGTTTAAAAGGTCGAAAAAGGAACAAACAGTTGAGTCTTTGTATTGAACAGTCAAATCCTCAGTCAAATTTTGAGTCAGGTACAGTCTGAAAATTAACTACACCTCACTTAAATACGTTCTGAAAAGAAGGATGCCATGAGAGATTATCCTTTCCTCTGTAAATTTTGGTTCTGCTGAAAAGCAGCCATTCATGCATGCAAATACAAATGCAAAACGCACCCTGATGAAGCCAAGATAACCAAAAATATTAGGTGACGTGAATAAAGCATGGAGTACTGTGGAAGAATTGCACAATGTGTTTTCGTTGTAATGGGGTTGCGTCTCACTGTGTGTGCAGTTTCAACATTATAGTATTTAAAAAATGTGTGAGGTTAGCCTGAGAATCGCCTTGAGTTCACCTAAAACTGAAATCTTCCATCTGTATTGTACATCAGAGGTGCATCATTGCATGGCTTAATAAATAGTAGACTGCCAGTCAACTGCATGTGGTGGCTTGTTTCAGAATCACTGGCCACTACAGTCATTAATAGACTTACCTCCCATCCTTCAACATCGAGTCCTCGCTTGCCATAGATATCATAGATAGCTCGTGCCTGTGGGTCACTGAGCACTAGAAAGACAAGGACAACCACCAATAATATTAGCCATCAGAGTAGTGTTTCTAAATATAATACTGTAATGTTGACCATACCATAATCAACTCAATATCAGCTTCATGTCTAGCTGGAAAGGAACCTGACTACATGATGTGATCACAACTTTTCTTACCTTCATAAGCTTCATGTACAAGGTTAAAAAGCTGTTCTGCTTGACGCTTTAGTTCGGGGTCCCGATGTTTGTCTGGGTGATACAGCATGCATAATCGCCTGTACGCTGCCTTCAGCTCATCCTGTGTTGCCTGAAACACAAGGAGAAAATGTGAAAGAGAAGACTTGCAGGGAAAATTTATTGACAGCATACAAAATACACAGCATGATGTGGCTATAGCTGAACTCCACTAATATCAATTTAAAGGAAAAAATCTGCACTTTTCATGAGGATGTCCAGTCAGTGTTGATGGTAAATGTCAACTGAAGCAATAATTTCCTCAGTGTGTGCTATAGTGACCAAGAAAGCTGAGTTCTCCTGCTGCAAAATCCACTGCTCTTTCTTCACCAGCGCTATTACAGTGGCCAATGTGTACACCTAATGACCTGTTTATTTCAAACACAGAAAGCAGCGTATACGCTTTCCTTGCCCACATAGCTGATACAAACACATACGAGTCAAGAGAGACTGATAAGACAGAGAACTGGTTAATGCCATTCAGGCTTCCATAAAATTATATTGTGAGCATTACTGTCCGTGGCGGCAATTATTTCTAAACCCTGAAAGCTACCATGGCTTTTACCCTGTAGGCTGGCATTGTTATTTGTTATGTCAACCGACAATTATGTATTTGCTGCCGCTGGCTGACAGATTAGGCTTAATTAAAACAGTTTTTCTGGCCCTTACCGTTAAGTGTTAAGCAGCACACCAGCACACTGAAATGGAGCAGTGGATGTAGTTGGTGTTAAGGAAGAACTACAGGCTATTTCAGCTTGGATTTCTAGTCTCTGCTTCTAAGGAGCCAGGGGACGTGCCAGATATGTATTTCTGTCACCTAACACTATGTTTTGACCAACAAGTAATAGCTTGGACACAGAAGCTCGCACGCAGTGCATCCTGGTACATGTAGGTACTACTGTCACGGCTCAGTGAGCAGGGGGATTCAGCTTTCTATGTCAATATATCACACAATGACGAATTTATTGCTTCAGTGAACTACATTTGTCATCAATGCTGACTGGACATCCACAAAAATGTGTTGCATCTTAGCACCTTACCTCACCTTAGTATCAACGTTTATCAATATAGCTACAATATTTTAGGAATGACTACTGGTGCTTTCACAAAATATCAACACAATGAGATTTTTGTTAAGTAAAGTGGGTAAAAAAAATACATCACTTTAATGCATCCTTTAAAAACCAAGAAAAGGCAACACTTATGCCATATCATGATATAATGACATCCAAAATGTATATCACAATATCGATACATCAAAATTTTGCCCAGCCCAGGTTCATTCATGTGCTGGTCAACTGCTAGTCCAACTAATTTCATTTTTTGAAATCACTGACATGCAGACCATGACTCGTTTTGTATTTCACTACAACAAACAATTGTACACACCATCCTTGAATCAAAGTTTGTCACCCACACTGTGCCTGCTCATGCTCACCCACTTGAAAACAAGCACATTCTAAAATATTTACATTGCAGCATAGTGGAGAACAGAATGTCCCTGTACCACATGTTCATTTTAATTTACAAAATGTCATTAACACAACAATATAACGCTCGCTACTTAAAAAATAAATTATCAAAACCGCAAGCGCCTCACCCGTAGACATACGTGTTATCTGATCAACTGTGTTTTATTGTGAAGCCCTTAAGTTAAGTTGTAGCATTAGCAAGTTAGCACTGCCCACACAGTCAAAGATAACACAGTCAAACTGAAATTAACTGTCGGTTTGTTAGCATTAGCTCCCGGATTGCCGCAGTAGGTTAACACAAGATCTTCTATCTCACTTCGTCGACTGACAACACCTGTTGCTCGAGTCATAACCGCCACAACCTGTTGTGCGTCTTGTCAAGAATTCAGCCGAGAAGTCACAGCACAGAAACCAATGTCGAGGGTCACAAGCTAGCCACCTAGCTACGTTACATGTGATTATACGAGTAACCGTTAAATATCAACCGGAGAAAGTTTATCGAATGACCGCTGCATGCACCCGCACAACCATCTGTTAACATCACAACAGCAGACTGTACCTCTCTTCTGACATTTAGCAGGGAATAATAATCATCGTTCAGAATCTCATCATCGTCCAAGGCAGCCGCCATGTTTACACCCGGTCATCTCTTCTTCGTGTGTTTTAGATTGCCCATAGACGGCGCCGTGCACTCTGTCGCCCCCTCGTGTTTGGGATGAAGACAACACAGCAACTGTATTCACTGGCTGGGTTATTCGGCTTTTCTTTTTGAAGTTTAAAATGTACAGTTGTTTATCGTTAATAGTGATGTTATGAGGAATACGCTAAGAATATCCTATCTGTTTCCAAAGTAAAAAAATTGAGCGGTTTTTAGTTATACTGCAGCCAACAGTTATTTTTATTTTAAACAGGGCCCAGCCAATACTGGATTTTTGGGGTTGATGCCGATATCGCTGTTATGGAGGGAAAAAACACCAATATCAGTATATCGGCCAATGTCATTTTCTACAGAATATAATATACAGGAAAAAGATACATAAAACACATTTTTTGCAATGATCCCTCAAAAATAGTCTAACACTTGTGACAAAAATATGAAATGGAGGCAGGATATTTTATTCTTTAACAGGAAACTTTATTGTCCACAATTATAACAGGGCTTTGAAACAGTGAACTCACCAGTATTTTTAATAGTTAAAAACACATATGCAAAATCATGTATGTATATGTATATATTAGATCTGTTAAGAAAAAGGACCAAATATACGTAACACTGATATAGACTGACATAGCTGTGGTAGGCCAATATTGGGCCGATAATATCAGGGCTCTAATTTTAAATTCCCAAAATGTTTAATATATTGTGATTAAACACTTAAAGAACACAAAGTTATGTACCTTGGAAATATAAATGATTGTCATCGATGAAATGGATGATTTATAACACAGTGGAAAATGCACATGGACTAGTTGTATAACCTTCATGATTCTTGACTTGTTTTGGCCTGTCTTCAAAAATGGAAACGTCAAACAATGGCTATTTTGTTTTTATTATTATATACAAAAATTAAAAGACCATTGTTTTGTTTTTGTTTGACATTTGTTTTGTTTATTTTTTCTTTGCTTTTACTGTCTTTTTGAGTGTGAAAAAAAAACCTCATGAATTAAAAGACTAGTGCATAGAAGTAGAATTCAGTGGTATCTAGTAATGAGCTTGCAGATTGCAAACATCTCACCCTCCCCTTCCAAGCGTTTAGGTGTCTGTAAAACTTGGTCAAAACACAAAAGACCGTATTTAGAGCCAGTGTTTGGTTTGTCCTTCTGGGGACTGTTGAAACAAGCTGGTCTCCATGGAAGAGGACACACTCTGCCTGTAGATAGAAACAGCTTATTCTAAGGAAATTAAAACACAATAGTTCTTATTTTCAGGTTATACATCAATGAAAACAAAGTTATGAACATTATACTCCCTTTCTGCCATATTCTGACAATATTTGTGGCTATGTGCTCAAACAAAAATCCAAATAAATATTAAAGTTTAAAAAAAAGATATATCATTATTATTATTATTATTATTGTTATTATTATTATTATTGTAACAATTATTTTTTAAATCCCACTATAACTGTGTCACTTAATTTTCCATTTAGAAACAAACTAATTTGAATACAGTGTTAAATACTCAGTGCAACAAAATGAATATTGCTGATAGATACATGTATGCCTAATTCTACAGGGATATTGTCTGCATCCTATCCACCCAAGAACAATTAAAGCAAAGGGGTGAGAAAATCACTTCCCTACATTGGGTCTTTCATTAGTTCATTATTACTCTCTTTGCAATAACAACAAGCCGTTGTCTGTACAGGGCGCAGGGAGCAGCAGCAGTAGCAGGCTGCAGTCAGAGGAGCTGTCCTTTCAGCACCACAACCTCAAACTGCATTTCAGCACTGATGACGGCCACCGGCCTGCTAATAGAAGATGAAGGCTGTCCTTAGTAAGTGCTGTAGTTGACGAGAGTGCCAAAAGCAAAGTCTATTAAGCACAATGATCTGTAATTAGATTGGCTGTAGTCGTTTTGCAGGGCCATACTATTGTGGAGCCTATGTAACTGCGCCATAATGACAGAAGCTGAAAACCTTCTCTGTATAGTGTAAAGAATTTAAGTGCTGGCCTTCAAAAACCAGCACCTGACAGAACTGTTTAGATGGACTCCACCACCACCGGCCCCTAATGGGCACATAAGAGGCTGAATCCACATCTCCTGGAAATCCCCGCTGCCTTCAGTATCATGCTGCAACTATCTGAAATCAGTTAGACTTGTCTACAAGGGAAGACGCTAGTCCACAGGCTTTCAAATGTAAACTGACATCTGGACATTTGATTGATAGACTCTCTAGACTCTTAGGACTGTTTGATATTTCTCACATTTTTATTGTTTGTTTTTAATAGGCTTCATGCACCCACAGGACTCCCTAGAAACAATTGATGCTATGTGGATTAAGGAGAGTAAAATTAATCTTAAAATTAAAAAGACACACACTAATAGACCTGTGACGGGTGATAATCCAAAAATGATGAGTGTCCTATTATCAGTTGAATGAAACAGGTAAGCCTTAATTTATCAGTTTAGATCAGCAGACTTATCTCTGAAGGTTTTCAGTTTCAATTCAACTTTATTATCATTATACTTATCTAGCATGATGAAAAGCTTACAGTATACACTGGTCTCTCAGTCATGGTACAACACACGTTAGACGTTTGTCATACATGACTTCACACATGAAAAAGCATCAACTCATTCATGCAGTAGTTCATGAAGTGTCAGGAATGTACAAGAATTAACAGTATCTCATGCAAGACTTGTGATTGATGATGTCCACGTCTTCTTCATTGATAAGTCTGCAGTTAAAGGGACAGGCCAAAATACTGACCAGTCACAGCTGCCCACATGTATTCTGCTGAATTCCAAGTGTATTCATGATTAACTAAGCATTATTTCTTCATGACTTAATTATGTTTGTGCAGCTTCAAATAAACTCAGCCTTTCTGTATATTTAGTCTTCTATTGGACAAATACATGCAATATCATTGACTCAATCTCAGTAGTTTGTTTAGTTAGGAAAAAATGTGTATGTATCATGTATGCATAAACAACAAATGGTTAATATGTGTGCTTTAATTATTATGCCACCATTAATTATATGTTAAAGATGGACAGCTTGTCTCTTTGAAGAACCACACACGATGAAGTCATGAAGAAATAATGCTAAGTTAATCATGATTACAACACTGCTTACTGCTGTGACAAGTCAGTTTTTTGCCCTGTGCCTTTAACTGCAGACTTGCCTATGATGAAGACATGAACACCATCAATAAGTCAGAAATAATGATGATTTGAAAACGTTAGTTGTTGCATTAATCAACGTATTGTTCTTGCCTTAAGTCGTGTATGAGACACTGTTAATTCTTGTACATTCCTGATAGTTGATTAAGTACTAAATTAGGGCTGTGCATCGGCAAGAATCTGAGACACCATTTGGATCATGATATCGGGGTTCAATATATTCCGATAATATAATTAAGTGATAATACTTGAACACGCCACCATATACATAAAATAGAGTTAAAAATGTGCTTTTTATGCAATCAGAACTGTGAAGAGTACACTGCTATCTCACTATCAGGGGTTTAAACACAACATAAAAGAACCACTGCAACAAATATTTGCATTTATCATGATATTATATGATATGATATGATATTATATATGGTGTTTATGAAACCTGATACAGCATCACAAAACATAATGTTGCAATACTCAAGTGTATCAGTAATTGCTTACACTGCTATACTAAGTGAATGAATTCATGCTTTTTCATACATAAATTCATGATCATTCATGTACCCTTATCATAAAGTCTTACCATGCAAAGATGTAAAAGATATGTTAGATATGTAAAAGATATGTTAAAAATGTTTAAAAGGCGTAATGAAAGCCAAACAGTTGGCAGTTAAATATATTAATCCAAGAAACCGACGATTGAGACATTGACATTATTTATTCAGTGTTAAACAACTTTAGTGGGACGGCTCAAAATCAAACATTTAATATTCACATCTAATTAGTTTTAAGTCGCCTAAGGATAAAAGCTGTAGCCTCACCTACAGAGATGGGGAATATTTAAATCAAATGTAATTAAAATACATATTTAATTACTTTAGTGTATTTTGCCATTTGTAACTGGCTGGGCAGAAAAAATAATAGGATGAAGAATAGGATGTAATTTGTAAATTTGTGCATTTGAAATACTTAAAATACATTACTTCATATATTATTTTATTCTCAAATAACGTGCAGATTTTTAATCTCAGGTTTCAACTATGGAAAAAAAATAGCTTAATCATAGTCTTTGGCTAAATGCAGGTGAATCATGTGACATGTTTTGCCATGTGCAGTGACATGCTCATTGTGAGCATATCACTCCACCATATTTAATTTCTGTTCCTGTGACCAGTTTTCTGTCAGGCAGTTGTTGCCCTGACTAACAGAAACCAACAATCATGCACCCCTGAATTCACAACCTCCCACCTCCAAAATATCTTGACTGGCTACTTCAAACCTATGATGTGGGAAATTCACAAAACCTGTCAATATCGAAGGGTTAAAGTGCAATAGGCAGCATATTGTAAGAGTGCCCAGCAACTGCTGCTAAATGTAGCTGCTAACTGTAGCTGCCGTCAGCCAGTGGACCCAGTGGCCGCCCAGTGAACAGGGCCGACCATGGATGTATAAAGGAAAACATACATGATCAGGGAGGGGTTTCTGTTCAATCCTATGAGAGCTGCGCATGAGGCCAACTTCCGTGCTAGAGCTTCCACACTTGGGGCCCATAGAGCAAGCGTAGTACAGACTTCTAGTTTCACCTTCACTAACTTGAATGAATCGTGCAGCTCCTATAGACTTTTCAAATGTTATCAGAGCTAATGGATCTAATTCTGATTGTGAAACGAGTCCTTTTGTGGTGTTGTGAGGCTCAAAATAATGTATCTGCCGTTTTACAGCTGCTTCTTTCACAATGTTAGTCTATGGGGGGAAAAGTCTTTTTGGCCTGTAGAGCATCACGTGAGGTTTTCATTACACGGTTTGGTCAATATGTCAAATTGTCTTGGGGTTTGGGCTGGACTGGGACTGAACAGCCTCCAAGACCTGTCTGTCACATAACCTGAAAACTGTTATTTCTTCACATTCTGTTGATAATCTTAGTCATTTTTAAATATCTTAAACCAGGGGTCTCAAACTTAAATTGGCTTGGGGCACTGATGGTATTGTCATCTCATAGGGAAGCCACGTCAGTGTTCAAGTGCTGCAAGAAAGCACAATAATTCTGTAAATTAACTATTTTGTTTCCATTACTGACATATTTCCATCATATACCAAAAAATGCAAACAGCCATCTTCATGCATTTCTATATACGTTAGTTAGCTGTGCATCGGACACAAACTCACCAACTCTTCTATCACTTTGGATTGGTCATTAACACCCCTGATGAAAATGAAAAGCTGAGCATTGTCCCTTTTTGTGCTTTCATCAAATGCAATAGTGACAACTAGCTTTAGTGTGAAATTGATCATAAATATCACTTCATTAACTTACTGATGCACTCTGCCACTGTGTTTACCAATAGAGACTAATTGTTGAAAAAGCTATTCTTTGCCTGAGACAATTAATTTAATAAAAGAAAAAAAAATTGCTGGGATTACACTAATTTTAAATCATGTGTGGGCCAGAGGTAGGTGGAGGGCTAGAAATGGCCCCCGAGCCAGCAGTTTGAATCCCCTGTTTTAAAACTAAAATTCTTATATGTAGTAATATTGTGCCTTTAAGGTCAGACTTATATTGAGGCTACTAAATGTCTAAAATGTCATAGTATCAGTTTCTCGTAGAATGTATTTTTGTATTTTCAAATTACATATTAGTGGTATTTTTAATCAAATACATTTCTCATACCAGTATTTTTTATTTTATTTAAATACATTTGTTGAGCAAGTATTTATAATTTGCAACAAGATACTTTCTGATGTAGTTGTGTCCATCTCTGCTCACATATTGAGCATTAACTTATTTATTTTTAATGGAATATTCGCGTCACCATCTTTTAACAAAAACAGACCTGCAGAGCCTCTGAGCTGTTTTAAATTCTCTGAATTAAAAAATAAAAAAAAAAAAAAAAACAGAAAAAACAAAAACAGTGGTGGCTGGCGGTGTCAAGGTGAGGGGAGATGTGTGTGTTTTTCCTCCCGGAGCGGAGCGGAGCCTCTCCTCTCTGTCAGTCACCTCCTCACAGCCAATGGTAAGTTGTCCTCCGCCGGACCGACTGCTCCTCCGCTCCCTCCTCGTGCTGTCCTCGCCGTGCACGCGCGTGGTACCCACGGTCGTGAGGAGGAGGAGGATGTTGCGCGTGAAGGGGAAATGGCTGCCGAAAACAAGCCGGAAGGTAAGAGAAATATAATGGGATTAATTTACTAGTATGACCGCGGTGTGATTTTTTAGAACAGCTGCAACTCTGTGCGGAGAAGAGACACGCAGGGAGGAGAAGTGGAGAAATTTTCGGCGTAGAAAACGGCTCCGCTGTTTTCCTCCCGAAGAGGCAGCAGCTAAAACGTGGAGACATCACCTAGCCAGCTAATATTAGCTTGCTTTCTAGCCAGCTACTATTCCCATCGTAGCCCACATTTAAAGCACGCCACGGGGACAAACAGTCAGCGTAGTTAAAAGTGTCGCGGTTGACGTTTATCTCGCTCGGGATCCTTGTCAAAATGTCGAGCAATTCAAGTTGTTAACAACACGGCTAAGTTAATGACAACATGTCATTGGCATCGACTAACTTCTTCCCTTATTACCCAGCTTTAAAAAGCGGCGTGCTTGTTTTAGTTTATCTGTCCGTACGGCTCTCTTCTGCAGCTTGTTTTGAACGCACCGTGCTAATTATTTTGGCATCTATTTTAAGATTTATCAGTCTTAGTTTTTTTTTTTATTATTATTTTCCCGTCTTGTCTTGGAGAGAGGGGTCGTTTAGTTCCCCCTTGAAGCGCAAGGATTTTCTTCGCGTCTCAGAAGTGATGTATTTTTTAAAATAAACGAGCGAATATCGTGTTTTCCAAATGCCAATTCGCCTGTATTTGGTTTGGCATCAAAACGTTGTAATGCCCGCTCGACTTGAATCGCACTTGAAATGAAATGCCATCACACCAGAGGAAACAGGGAGGATGGAGAGAGTAGGATTTCCAGCAGACTGCTGCCCGTTAAAACTACTTTACACATAAGACAAAATGATGACTTTTCTCCTCTTAGCTTATTTCACACGGCTCACTAACTTAAAATGAAACGCATTAGAGATTAGGCTTACTTATGTCCTGTTCAGTTGGATATTTTACTGCAAAACATATGCATAAAAGATCTGTTCTCATTCAAATGGGCTCATGGAAATTTTGGCTGAGTAATTAAATAGCGAATGTATGAAAATAAGGATGAGATGGGACTCATTTTTCTCACCATGTGGCAGCTTTTCACTGTTATTTGAAGCAGATTGGCATGAATTACGTATTTCTAATCTATGTTTAACACATTACAAAGATGACATTCCCAGCTAATAAAAACATAAAGCAAAATAAAAATCTCATAGAATCTCATCAGTAATGTTTGAGCTTTCCAATCTGTACATGTTTGATTCAATTGTCCTGTTTGTAGATTTTTTTTTGTGATGATTTCAGTTATGTCATACTTTTAAATATTTAACTTTAAGTTTTGTTTTCTGATGAGCTGAACTGAGCAGAATGATAGCCCATTAATACAGTATCTTCTTGCTTTTTCCTCCTAAACTTGTGTTATTCCTGTATTTATTGATTTATATTGACCCTTAGGGTGGAGCAAAAGAGTCATACTAGACTTTGAAATTGGCTGCATAATTTGAGAAAGAGAGAAAAAAAAGAATATTTCTACATAAATCGTTGGGTCCAGCTGTTTCTGAGCTGCTCATACCGTATTGTTGCAGGCTTGGTAATTGAACAGACCTCTGTCAGAGTTTGGTGTCAGTAACCTCAAACATGAATTCTTTTTGATGTAGAATTACTTTAATGTTTCAAATGAGTGTAAACAAATTGCCTCTGTCCATGTGAGGGGGAACGATAAAAGACAGGGGATTCAGTTGTGTTTGGATGTCAGTGTGCCAACCACTAACTAGATGCCCACCAGGGGGTGCTATTGAGCTACAGAAGCAGCACGCTCACTATATGAGGGATCTGTCTGTGGCTATGACAAAAAATGAAGACATCTGGTTTTATGATAGTAATGACTTCACTGTGGTGGTGTATAGTCCTAATGTATTCATCTACATAGCTGAACTTAACAAATAGGCTCCAGTTGTTAATCTCGGTGGTGGCTCTCCAACGCAGGGAGCTCTCACTGAAAACCCTGACTTGAAAGTCCCATTGCTGAGCAGGTTAAGTTATTTTCAGTGTTCCTGTGAGGCCGGTCAGTGGAAAAAGGAGGAGGAGGAGCAAGGGGAACATAGACAGAGAGAGAGTGCTTTCATACCTTCATATAAACTCGATGTCGGCTCATGCAAACCTGGCCCTTAAAGCTTTTACATACAGCTGTATGCTGAATCTTTACCCCTGCATCCAGTTTTTCTTAGTTGTGGCTGTTCATTAATGTAGAGCTTTTTTTTTTTTTTTTAATGTAAGTCACTATTACAGTTTTTACATGACGTGTCCCTGGATGTCGGGTAGCCGCTGCTCGAGCTGAACACTGTTTCCTTAACCTTTTGTCCTTGTGGTATGCTGGCCAGTGCTGATCTCTCTTAGCTGTTTGGCAGGTCTTATGATGGCCCATAACAACTGAGGGTTACATCTTGTGTTAAACCCAGGGGCCATGACCCAGTCTCACTCAGTGGTGTAATGTTTACATCCTGGGGTATTTCTCTCCAGCCTAACTGATTGTCAGGGCCCTTGGGGGTGTTTTTTTTCTCTTCACACTCATAAAAAGCACTGTGGGTCCGTTACTTTAAGTACAAGGCCTGGAGGGCACCGAAAAGACAGGCTTGATATGTCTTACACTGAGACTACTCTGGATAAAAGTATAGCCAATGGTCTTATGAATCTACTAGAGCAGATAGTCATACAGAATATTGCTGTACAAGAGCCAAATTTGAGAAATGAAACAAGCACTTTTGTAAACACAAGCTGCAGCAGTACTAACATTTTTGTGATGCTGGGATTCACCAGAAAAGGAAACACTGTGCTAAAGTTAAATCTGGATGCTTTTAACAGCTGAAGTTGAATCTTGTACTGCCAGGGATTTTTGTAGACTTAGCACAACAGTGTAGCATATTTACATTAATTTAAAACGGACCTTTTTCATGGCAGCTATAACGATATGAAATAGTAGGGCAGGCCTACTGAATTACTTCTTTAGAAGGGTCAGAAATGCCAAGGGGCCGGACATTTACATTTCATATGTCTGACCTGTCAAGTTAGGAATTTAAATGTTTAAAACAATGCACTTTTTATTTATTTATTTTTTCTCCACTTTATTAGTTTTCACAATTGGAAAATATTATGAAAAAAAACTACATGAAAAAACAATGCCTCTTTGTAATCCAAGATTAGAGGTAGCTTGTTGTTTTAATGAACACAGTTTTGCTTTTCAACATATTTTTTTCATTCAGTTTGACTTTCCTAAATTCCCTCTGTTTAAACACCCTGAATTAAAACTTTTTAAGATAAGTGTGTCTGTGCTTAACATCAGACATAACCAAGGAACGGCTAATTAGCCTATTATTAAAACAATGGTCTTCTGATAAACAATGTAAACACTCATAGGGCTGCAGCTAATGATTATTTAATTATCGATTAATCTGTTGATTATTTTCTTGGTTAATCAATTAGTTTTTTGGTCTATAAAATGTCACAAAATGGTGAAAAATGTTGATCACTGTTTTCCAAATCCCAGGGTGACATCCTCCAATGTCTTGTTTTGTCCACAAAAGAAGTTGAAATCTGAGATTTCTGGACATTTTTTCAAATTAAAAAAATACTCAAATGATTGATCATTTATCAAAATAGTTGGCAATTAATTTAATAGTTGATCAATACTTGATTAATTCATTAATCGTTGCAGCTCTAAACACCCAAACTTAGAATGTTAGCAGGCTATTATAAAGGGCTGGAATCAGCCCACATGCTGCCACTTGAATATGCCGGTAGTTGGATAAACACAGGTTGATATCATTGATAGCACAATAATGATATTAAGGTCCCATTCCATGTAGTGTAGAGATTTTTCAGCGAGCCAACATGCACAATAGCAGCACCCTGACTTTGTTTGACCTGAACTGAATGGGGCCTTAATTACAATCACTGGTTATACCTGTGCTTACTCTCCAATTTCATGTCAAATGGCTGCTGTGAAAAAGGTTTATTACATAAATGCAAAGCAAATTATGAGGGGATAATTTACTGACACATAAAACTCACACAGGTGTGTTAAATAAACTACTTAAATCTAATTTAAACTTTGACGGCAACAATCAACAAAGGTTGCTTTCTAAAAAGGGAGTGAATTAGGCCTGCAGCCTCAACTGTGCAGGAGGTAATACTTCTCTTTTATTTTCAAGCGGGTGCAGTTTAAAAAGTTTCATGATGTTATCATTTCACTCAAAGTTCAGGGTGAAGCGGCAGCAAAACATCAAGTAAGCACGCAGTCAGCCATTAACTTACAAAAGTGCTTGTGCAGCAATGGTATAAATATTTCTCCGCTGTTTTGTAAAGAAGGATGAATTTAACCTCCTCGCGATGTCGGACGACTTGCTCTCCCAGTTTTGTGTTGAATCAGGCACTACATTTTTTTTTCCCCCTCCCCAGCCTTTTAATTGAATCAGCGAGGTGTGGATGGATGGGACCCAGGTCCGGTCTGTGGTTGCTGAGACGTATCATTCCTAATGCCTGCCTGTAATAGACCTTTACTGACTGCTTTGCACGGCCTCCACTGATTGATTGTATTGATTCATCTAGTTTACCACTGATACAATAGGGAGGGTTATTGACCCATATCAAACCAGGCCAAAGCTGCTGTGACCCTTATTACTGATACCCTTTGGTACAAAAATATTCAGTCAATAGAGAACTTCAGTGTTTTAAATGACAACAGACAAATTCATTGTGATTTATTGTCATTATTATTATTAAAGGGATAGTTTGGATTATTTGATTTGGGGTTGTATGGGGTAGTTATCGATAGTCAGTGTGTTCTGACAGTTGGCACGCCCCAGTTTGGAGAAGCACAGAGGAACACTAGCATGGAAGCTAAGCAATGTTCTGCTGTGGACGAGTCAGCAGCAAGAAGGATTTTGGACACTTAAAAAAGGTTGACCTAAAAAAATCACTCTAATTTTAAGTGTACACTAATTTACAATATTTTCACAGCTGTTAAACTGCTGTTAAACCGCTGTTATATAAGCCATGTGTCGCCCTCTCCTCACCACCCAGACTCCATGGGAAAAAACAGCAATTTTACTGTGCAGAAAATTAGAGCTGCTGGTCTACCGCTGCTTCGATCTGTTAGTTTGTTTGTGTTATTGTGTGACTTTGGTGTTTTAAAATGACAGTTCGGATTCACCAAAGTCACACAACAGCAAACAAAAAGACAAATTAAGCAAACAGCAGCTCCTGTGTTCTGCATGATAAAATTACTGATTTTACCCATGGAGTTTGGTTGGTGAGGAGAGAGCGACATGTGGCTTATATAATGGCGTTTTCCCATCAGAAAAAGCAGTCTAACGGCAAAGTAAAGCAGTGAAAATCTTCTAAATGGACCATACACTAAAACTGATATTGATTTTTCAGGTGGACCTTTTTTAGGTGGCTAAAATACGTTTTACTACTGTGTAAGGACACAACAGCTCTTACACCGGTGCTGCTGCTCCTTCTTCACTGTGGGTAAAACACTGACTATCAAGACGTAACTCATAAAACCCTATATCAAATAATCAGAACTATCCCTTTAATATTATTATCAGCACATTATTTTGACCAACAGCTCTTGTGTGTTTTAAATGTATTTCAATATATTGTCTATAGCCTCTGTTGATATTGCTTGCATGGGGAGTTTGCTCAGTTATCACAGGCTGGGAGAATGCTTCTTTTCCTCGATTTTCTCTACTTTTCTCTTTGCCTCCTGAAGGACTGAAGAAAGTTCGTAATCCGGATCGAATGTACAGATCAGCAGTGTGTTATGCTGGCCATGGTCCACCTAAGAGTATCAGTGATGACACAGAGACGAACAGTAAGAGTCAGTTATTAATACTGCATTGCTGCTCCGAGAGGCCACTAGCTGGCCAATCTATTATTCATTCATTGATTCATTTATTTACCTCTTGATTTCATCCCCCCCCCATGCCCCCCTCCTTCTTTTATTCTCCTCCAACACAACACCTCCTCCGGCTGCTCTGTTGATTGAAGTGTCTGCTTTACGGGATCACGCTGTCAATAGCTGAAGTGTTTGTCGTTAACTAAGAGTGATTGTTTCAGGTTGAGGCCAGGGGATCAGGACCTGAGCAGACCCTCAGAGAGAAAGCTTACATTTTGAGCCATCCATTATGGCCCTGTACTTGCCTTTTCTCTGCCTTTCTTCAACCTGCATTTGACGGGGAGAGAAAAATCAACTCAAGTTAACAATGTTACTTTAAAATCTTGCAAAATTAAACTGTGCATGACAAATATATTTATGCTTCGCCGAAAAAAAAAAAAAACGGCACCCTATGATATTTTTCCCTTCAAATGGATTAATCTTTGCCTTTGCCTCCCTCTCATTACATTTGTGCTCTAGAGAACTGTAGACTAGGGGCAAAGAACAAAGACAACACAACATCATAGCTGAGGTTTTTATGACTTGTAAAAAGCAGCGTCTGTGGGAATTGCTTCAGTGCACTTACAAGTCTGTGTACAAGTGCTATTTTCTGTCACAAGCAAAACAAATCAGTCAGAAAATATAGGCCAAAGTCGTGATTTTATTTGCGGGTGATTTTCCCTTCATTCCTCTTTGGAAAATGCGTCTGAATTTTAGCCTCTGTCTTTGCCCATTGAAATAACTGTCCTCTGTATAGCAGATTGTTTCTCAGCAGAAAGGAGCCCCTTCATTGTTAATAAATACACCAGTCTCTTCACTGCTTGGAGACTCTGTTGATCTAGACTAGAAGACTGGGTAATTAAGTGTGCTCATGTATTGTCATTTCTAAATAGAGTCTGAAATCACCCACAACCCCTTGTTAAGACTCCTCACTCGATTTCTGTCACTGGGAGAGCTATGCTGCTTGCACCAAATCTTTTTGGTATTTTTTTTTGAAAGGAGAATGTTTTGAGAGATTTAATGGCAGGGGACTGCTTGTGCACATCTATGAAACAGGGATGCAGACTATAACAGGACATTGTTGATAGACTTTTGCGTTACCCCCTCATGTGTGACAGCTGTGACTGACAATACATTTTGCCAGTCTTGCTATTTCCCCTCATGTTATTGCGTGGTATTACAGTATCCTGCACCCATGTCTGACACCCTGTTTAATGCGTTCAGCCTGGAGGTTTTTCTTGCCTCACCAGGACGCTCTCTGTAGCAGAATACAGCAGCTCAAACAGGCAGGTAAACCATTGATCTGAGTAATCGTCTGAGTAATTGTGGGAGTAGTTATGACACAGAAAGAAGGGCTTTGTTTGTGTGCATGTGTAAGCAAAAGGGAGAAAGTGAAAGAGAACAAGAGCCAGAGAGAGGTAGTGAGAGAGAGAGACCTCACCTCTGCTCTCCTTGAGATGGGATTTTTATGGATGGGTGAGCTTGGTGAGGGCTGAGAACACATAAAGAGTCATTTTCAGTTTGTTGCAGGCAGTTAACCGTGTGTGCATGTTTGTTGAACTTCCAGTAATAGGCCTAGGCCTTTTTTTTCAGCTGTTTGACTTTTTGACAGTCTTCCCTTATTTGCTGTATTACACTGTATTATTATAACAACATGGAGCCGTAGTGCATCCCTGGTATCGCCATTAAAGAGGTAGTTCGGATTATTTGATGTGGCCTTGTATGAGGTACTCAAGAATAGTCGGTGCCTCACCCACAGTAGATGCTGGTCAGCATGCGTCTAGTTTGAAGAATAAGACAGGTCCATCTGCACAGAAGTATGGATGCACGATAAATATTGTGGTCATAAGTTATTGGCCAATTTCGGCATTTAACAGCTATATTGGTCTGTATTCATATGTATTTGTGAATAAATATTGGCTATACTAATATCTGATTTGACAGATTATGTCAAAGCATTTAATTTGAATTATTAGGTAGAATGCTCCATAAGTATATTTGTGAAATTTGTTATGTACTTTAGTAGAAAAATTAAATGAACATTTGAAGAGTCAGAGCTGCTCTTTGTTTTTGTCATAGTGATGTCAGTTATTAATTTTAAAAAAATATTAAATCATTCATCACGACATCTCAAACTTTCCTAACCAAACTTTCCAAACTTTCCTTTCCTAACTTTCCAAACCTTCCCGCAGGTGTGTACAGACTACAGGCTACTTCTTTGTAAAATACAAAAATCCGAATTTTTCGTTATGTTATTGCTATTAGCCATGAGAAACAGGTAATCATCGGTTATCAGTAACAGCTGAAAACAATCTAAATTGTGCATCCCTACATGGAAGCTAAAAAATTTATATCAGTTTAGGTGTATGCAATATTTAGGACATTTTCACCTATTAACCTTGCTGTCAGGCAGCTCTTTTCAATGGTAAACTGTTGTTATATAAGCCAAATATTGCTCTCTCCTCACCAACCAAAGTAGAATCAGTAATTTTACATTGCAGAACACGGGAGCTGCTGGTCTACTGCTGCCTCAATTGGTTTGTTTGTTTGTGTTATTGTGTGACTTCTGTGTTTTAAAAGGACAGTTTGGGTTCACAGAAGTCACACAATAACACAAACTAACTAACAAATCGAGGCAGCGGTAAACCAGCAGCTCTGGTGTTCTGTGAGGTAAAATGACAGATTTTGCTCATGGAGTCTGGTTGGTGATGAGAGAGCGATATTTGGCTTATATTCAGAAAGGGCTGTCTGATGGCAATGTAAAGCTGTGAAAATATTCTAAATATAGCATACAGTTAAACTGATATTGATTTTTTTGAGGTGGATTTTTTTTTTCAAGTGGCTAATGCTCATTTTGCTGCAGCAGTGTGTTGCTCAGCTTCCATGCTGGTACTCCTCTCTGCTTCAGCAAACTGGGGGCTGCCATCTACTGTAGGTAATGCACTGACTATCGATAAGTACCTTATACAGCCCCACATCAAATAATCCAAACTGTCCCTTTAAGGAACTGTAAACACATGCACATGTTGAATATTGTGTGGTCATAGCACAGTTGCATAAGAAATTACGTCCATTGAGATTTAGTATAATTCAGATCTCTCATTGCCATTCAGACTCTTTTTTTTCCCCACTGTGAGGAGAAACGACACCTTTTGCATTTTTTACAACAGCTGTTGTATGTATGTGCGTTGCAGGTCAAACGCTCGTCCTAGACACTATAACAAGAAGCCATGTAATGTTCTCTTTGTTGTAGTTTTGTTGTAACATAGCAACACCATACTGAAGTTCAGGAAGACTTTTCTTTGCTTGTGGGCGGTGAGTAATTTCACTGTATGTAAGAGTGTTATCGAACAGGCTATAGGCCAAATGATAAAGATAATTGGTTTCCCAGTCCTACACTAACACATGGCTATTTTAAGTCTACGTTCTCCTCTCCATGTCCCCATCAGGAGCCATCAGGCTGTGGGGAGACCAGCCCCTGGACTATCGTTCTTATTACTGCCAGGGAAATTTGACACTGCTTATATTGCCCTGTGTTGTTGTAAAGCTCAGCTCGGGATCTCCCACAAACAGTAGAGTATAGACTTTGGCCTAATCACATGCTCTGTTCACTGGTGGCTGAGTACAACCATTCTGTGTAGATACAATCAGAGCTTCAACAAATAGTCAATGAATCGATTAGGAGATTGAAAGAAAATTTGTTGTACAACTGTATTTTGATGATTCATCAAACGTTTTTTTTTTTTTGGTTTTTTTTTTTGGCAAAATGTAAAATATTTGCTGGTTCCTGCTTCTTAAATGTAATGATTTGCTGTTTTTTCCTTGTTATTTATGACAGTCAATGAAGAGTCTTTGGGTTTGAGACTATTGATTGGACAAAATAAGTCATCTGAAGATGTCACTTTGGGCTCTGGGAAATTATGATGAGCATTTTTCCATATTTTTTTACATTTAATAGACTATTTGATTAATTGTGAAAATAACTGGCAGGTTAAATGGTAATGAAAATAATCGTTAGTTGCAGCCCTAGGTATAAAAAAAATCAATCAGTGATTACAAATCAAATTGAAATTAGTGATTTTGGATGATCATGTTGAAGAAAAGTACGTAACATCTTTCACAGAGCAACACGGGAGTTAATTTTTGTTTTGTTTATTTTTAAATCTACATAATATTAAAGGTTAATACACCTTGTTGTTTTCAAGGTTAAAGCCACTGGAAATCCAAATCCACAGTAGCCTTAATTATGTAGTTTAGGGTCTCATGTACATAAAAGTAAGCATCTAAAAATTATTAGAAATGAGCTTTAATCCAACTTTGAAATATTGGCATTTAAGCTTTTTTGCACTTCCCTGATGTATGTTATGCTCAGACATTTATTATGAAAATTATGCAATTAATTCTGCATATCAATAGTAAAAAAAAAATCCATATCAGTTGCCCCTCTCAAGCGGGTGCAACAAAACCTCTCGGCCCTGCTTAATGTGCCTCCTTGAGTTTGAGCCTACTTAACAACGGGGAACTGAAGCTGTAACATCGCTCCAGACTCCTGTGACAAAAGCAATAATTTTGCCTTACAGAACAGAGGAGCTGCTGGTTTACCACTGCCTTGATTCGAAACAAATAACATTAGTTTGGAGCCAGACTAATGTGTTAAAACACCAAAGCCAGGCAATGGGACAAACAAAGCAGCAGCAGTTGTCCAGCAACTGTGATTTTCTGCAAGGTAAAATTAGTGTTTTTGTTTAAAGGAGTTAAAGGAATAGTGGCTTCAGTTTCCTGTCTGAAAAAGCTGACGGCAAAGTAAAGTAGTGAAAATATTCTAAAAATAGTGTGCACTTAAACTGATGATTTTTTTTTAGGTGGCTTGCAGTACATAGCTTAACCTCATGCACCAGTCCCTACACAGTCATGAGAAATGACTGAACTAGTTTAAGGCTTTCTAATAGTTACGGATGTTTATTTTCACTTTTTGTGGCTGCTTAATGAGACACTCAACTTGGATATTGTATATGCATTTTTACTATTTCAAGCCAAATTCCCAGAGGCTTTAAATGAGTCTGGAAGTCACAACATTTGGCTGCCAATGATTAGTGATGTTAGCAAGAATGTGGGGGCTTAGCTGAATCAGAGGAAAGTGTCCTAATCTGAAGGCTACAGGGGCAATATCCCATTACTGTAAATACCATTGCATAGTCTCCTGCTGGTTAAACCCCCTCTTCACCTTTACTCCTTCTTCTTTCACGCCTCTCAACCAGATTGACCGCTTTTAATTGACAGCATGTCATCAGTTGACCACTGTACCTTGGTCTCACATTTGACCTTATTCTTTCTTTTGTCTAGACTTTTTTTTCTTCAACTGCCAACGTCTTGTAACTGCTTTCACCACGTTAACCTGCCACTGCACCTTTGCCTTTGGTCTGAACTCCGTCACTGGACGGGTTTGACATCTTTCCTCCTATAGATCTGGCCATTATTCTTACTGCATGTCACAACCCACACACTCCAGTTGAGCATTGTTTAAATTTAGATACTTTGTCGTCATGCTCATGCATTTCACTGCCTATATTCTCACATCCATTTTAAGGAAACTGCATGCTGTAGAAACTGCTTTTTCTAAATCCCCTGCTAGAGATGCAAGTACAATGATTTAAATAATAAGTGATGTTATACTGTTTCTGTTCCTTTCATTGCATAAGTGTGTGAGTGTTATTCTGCCCATATAATACAGGGATTAAGTGATCAAAATGTCGGTTGCTTCTTCAAAAGTAAGCTTTTGGAACAAACGCCATTATTAGTTACAGGGGGTGTAACAGATGAGGGTGAATCACCAGGTGAAACAATGCAGCTTATTTTATCTTTAAAGGACACAATGTTGGCAAAGAAACTGAGTTCCCTTCATTTAAAATATAGTTGTCACCATGTTGGGAAATATGCAAAACAGGCAATTACTTCATGATGTAAAAGTGATGGATTTGTGGCCATCATTAGGGTAGAATTTTGAAAGGTTTGCTATTTAAACTGTTAGTTTGGATTGTTTAATGTGGGGTTGTGTGAGGTTTGGCACGCCCCCAGTTTGGAGAGGCAGAGGAGGGCACCAGCACCAAACAAAGCAATGTACTGCTGTGGGCAGGGTCAGCAGCAAAAGGTATTTTAGTCACTGAAAAACAATCCACCTTAAACAAATCAATATCAGTTTAAGTCTACGCAATATTTAGAATATTTTCACCACTTTACTTTGCTGTCAGATGGCTTTTTTTTTTTTAAAATGGGAACCACCGTTATATATAAGCCAACTCTCTTCAGACCGACCAGAGTCATTGGTGAAATAAGTAATTTTACCTTGCAGAAACCAGAGTTGCAGGTCTACTGCTGGTTTGATCAGTTAGTTAGTTTGTGTTATTGTGTGATTGGATTCACAGGAGTCACACAATAACACAAACAAACTACAAGGTAAAATGACTTAATTTCACCCATGGAGTTTGGTTGGTTTAGACAGTGTGATATTTGACCGTTTCCTGTTGGAAAAAGCCTGCTGATGGTGAGGTAAAGCAGTGAAAATATTCTAAACATAGCGCCCACTTAAACTGATATTGATTTCATTTGGGTGTATGATTTTTAGGTGTCTAAAATACATTTTGTTAGTGACTCTGTCAACAGCTGTACATTACTTAGCTTCGATGCTGCCGCCCTCTCTGCTTCTCCAAACCGGGAGCGTGTCAACCAGTATCTACTGTAGGTGAAAGTACCTTATACAGTCACAGTCTGAACTATCCCTTTAATTCTTAGAGTTATCTTTATCTGCATCATTTACTACCATTGATGACTTGTTGCTTGGCTTCAGTATATGTGCAGCAGATGAAGGAGAGTGTTTTTGTTTCTGGTGGCTTGAAATTTCTCACCCCAGCTGATGAAATATGTCTGAGCTAAGCTCATTTGGCTAACCATGCTAATTTTGGAGCTAAACTCTTAGGGGCATTTTTGGTCCAGCCCAGTGGATGGCTGTCATCCAACCTAATGATAACGGACATTGCCATAGGCCTAATTCAGTTTCACAGCACTTCTTACTGGACAGAGATGAGAGCCAAATGTTTATCCACAGGACTGTTTGTTCTTCTGTGAATCACCTCCCTCATGTCTCAGGTAAAGCTTCAGAAAAGCAGATACTGTTACACCACTCCTCACATCCTTAAGCCATATTAGCCACTGAACTGTTGTGGAAAATGCTTGCATTCAAACTGTTACTTTGGATATGCACCGCCAGCAGCGATTTGTTGAATGATCTATAGCCAAAACATTAGCTTGCAATTTCTCCACAATGTGGGCACAGATTAAAAAGAAAAACTGTCACTCCCAGAGCGCTCTGAGACAGAGACGGAAGAGAGAGGGTTTTGCGTTCAGGGCTCGGATATTGATTAAAGATTTGTTTTTGTCAGCCTTTCCAGTCTCATGACCCTCGCTCTCGTCTCTAGGGTGGGGCTGGAGCAAGCTAGCATGACAGATACCCTTAAATTCAGCCCAAGTGTTTGCTTAGCAGCCAGGATCAGTGATAATCCAAACATCAGCACACAGAAATATATATCTTTATACCCGTTCGACAGAGGGTGATGTGAATTATGGCAGGGCATGCACAGTCTCCCTCTGAATGGCCAGTGATGGCAACATGAAAGCATCAGACCTGTAGCCTCTGTGCTGAACAGAGCTCCTCTCCCTGTTTAGCCTTTTGTATGTGAGCTCTCTCATCAAGACCCACAATGTAATTGGCTCCAGCGTGCCAGCTCAGCTCAGCACATCCTCTCATGTAACAAGCTCTGGTATCAGCCTGTCTTGCACTTTAGTGTTTTACAACCAAATAGTAGTTTTTTGTGTATCCCTTTTCTTGGCTAATGTACAAGCAGTCATTAAGCCTGCTGTTTAGACTCCAAAATAAATATTAAACTTTACAGGGGAATCCACGAGAAATGCAAAGAAGTGCAGTTCCTCTCAGGCTTTGATGAGCTTCTGGTTGAGAAAAAAAGCTACATTTACATTTTCAAAGCCAAGTTTTTGTGGGTAATTTGTTGTTTATGCACTGATCAAATCAGACAATTTGATTAGGAAGAGCTTGTCTATATTCTGTAAACCTATTCCAAATCTGGCATCCAAGCTGTTCACCTGTCGGTTGTTTTCTGCTACAAGTATATGCGGATTTCCATTCCACAGTGGACAAATCCTTAATTAGTAAGAAATACTTTGTTGGAAACGCTCACAGTTCCTCCTTCACATCTGTGGAAATGCCCGGGTGGAAGGAACAGTAGACGTAGAGCAGCTGAAATATTATTAGTGGAGATAAATAGCAGCTGAAAGAAGGAAACCATTTAGAGTTATGAGAGTTTAACGCCGTAGAAAAGAAACCTCAGCACTCAACAACAGTTACGATGAGTTCACCTTTGTGTGCTTTGAGAGCCTCGTAAGAAACACTCTTGTGTAAAAACAAGGCCCCTCTCAAGTTAGACAAGGACTCCCAGATTAGAGACGGCCGACACTGAACATCTAAAAAATGAGAGCCACATCTAAAACACATGGTTTATTTAACAGCACAAAGCACAGTGCGCTGTTTGAAACATGACAACAGTTAGCCTGTTCTTCAAAGAAATACAGTCATCCATATCTGAGATAGATAAAACCTTGAACACAGTGGCCTGCTGTATAATCTGATGATAATGTGCTATAGACCTCTACTCTGTGTTTACGAGTCGACAGGCTGGACAGGTCCCTGATTCACCATCTTTACCTTTTTCCTTTGCATTGTAGTACGCACCAAAAAGATAGTTGATTGAGTCTCCTTCCCAGGATGTTAAATACCAACATTTTGGATTGGTAAAGTGTCTCAATCACAGCCAAATAAGAAGAAAATAAGGAAATATGAGTCTATACATTGTGGGTTTTTTTTTAAAAGAAACTGTTGCATAATATGCCTTTAATTTAGCAGTGGAAATGAACACCCACACCAACATGTCTTGAATAAATAATAATTATGTTGTCAAAGAAAAAATGTCAAATAGATGCAACACTAAGTGCCTTTTTACTGGTAACAACTAACTGCTAACACCACGACAAAATATCAGTATAGTTGTCTTAATTTGGATATTGTGGAATTACATAGGTATGAAGATATCTTAATGAATATTTGATGGCTTAGATCAGCAGACATATACCGTCATTATATTAAATATTTGGTTCCAAATCGTTTGCACTCAGGGACTGTCTGAAATCCATAGACATCAACAAACACTTGGCGTGTTCCCTGGTGATGCGCTGCCAGGCCTGTACTGCAGCCATATTAATTTCTTGTTTGTTTTGGGGACTTTTTGCCTTCAGTCTGGTCTTCACCAAATGAAACACATGCTCACTTGGATTGGGGTCAGGTGACTGACTTGGCTAATCAACAGCATTCCTCAGTTTGGCAATAAAAGCAACTGACTTGTCATGTCTGTACAGTATGTTTAGTAGTATCGGTAAAATGTGAGCACCATCACATAGTGAAAGCCAGCTTTAAGCTCGTAGTTTTTGTCTCATATCAAATCCAAGGTGCTGGAGAGAATATTCTGACTGCACTGTATGTCTGTATTTTTCATATTAGTCTAATGTGTGAATTAAGATTTTTTAAATATACTGTATGTATTATAGTAGGGGGGTTTGAACCTGTGAGAAAAGTTGTGGGGGGATGATAGAGAGAGACATGAGGGTTGCGTGAGGTGAAAGGGACAGGTGCATGTTGGCGTTCTGAAAGCAACAGGAACTTCGTTACCGTATTTTTGCCCGTTAATAGACCTTTTTCATGGCAGCCATATTAATATGAAATAGTAGAGTAAACACAGGTGTTAGCAATGATACTAATTAAGGTCCATTTAGATTAAGATCCATTTAGTGCAGCAGAGCCTTTCCAGTGAGCCAACGTGCACAATAGCAGCACCCTGACTCTGTTTGACCTGAATGGAATGGAACCTTAATTAGTATCATTGATAACACCTGTGATTACCCTACTATTTTATGTCAGAACGGCTGCTGTGAAAAAGGTCTGTTTGGCCTGCCTATCAACACGGTCAGCAGTTGGAGCAGCTGCAGTGGATGTAGCACACAGCTCAAGGAGGCTATTAAGACATTTCAAAACCCTTAGAATCCTCGATTTCCATGGTGAGCGTCAAAAAATTGTGCTCCTTCTCTTGGTCATAACTCAGTCAAACATGAACACACAGGCAGGATACACATGCTTTTTTTTTTGCCAGAACTTCATCCTCATCATTTAAAGCTTTCTTCAGTATCAGAGTAGTCCAGTGAGAGTGATTTGTACAGTCATCGAAACATTGCAAATAGGGACTGTTAATAGCTAATTCAGCATACTTTTATTGGTGCCAGTTTGGCAAAATGTAAACAAATTCAGGCTAAGTGCAGTGCTCAAGTTGTAAAGTTGTAGCACACAGCTAATTAATTGTAAATTCAGTTCTCAAGGCTCATGGCTTTAATTGGCTTGCTAACATTAGCGTATCAGCTAATAAAACAGGTGAAAAGTCAAGTTATGAAAATGAAAAATTATGCTTTGAAATATAAAAGCTTATATTTTTTTTGTAAAACACAGCAACACACCATTATCCAGAATGTGCCCAATGGAAATGAATCTTCTGTCACAACTGTTTGCGGTAATCATATATGAATATATATTGGGCTCTTATGCGAATGCCTTCATAACAGAGTTGTGTCTCATTCAGTGTGTTTACATGCACATTAGTAATCTGATCAATCCCCAGATTCAGCGGTAACCTGATTTCAGAAGCGTCCATGTAAGGTTAAGGGATTAAGAGAAACCCAGTTAACATCTTGTTAGTCCTGAGTGTTTACACAGGTTGCTCTGTTGCTTGGGGGGTTGTTAGCTGGCAAATACAAGACTGGCATTTCAAAGTAAAAACGCATGTTGCAGTTGTGTCACATTTTCATGTGCACAGCATACAGAGCTGAGATGTGTTTTGCATAGTTCAGGGTTCCATGGTAGGAGGGTTGTAGAGCCAACAATACTTTGCACAAAAACATGTTGTGCAGTGGCTGGTGTAAGGCTGTATTATTAATTGATTAGTTGCCAACTATTATATTTATTGTAGACTAGGGCCTGACCTATATGGATTTTTTGGGGCCGATGCCGATGCCGATTATTAGGGAAGAAAATTTCCGATAACCGATTAATCGGCCGATTAAATTTTTACTTTTTTTTTTTTTAACAAATGGCTGCTTTTGAGCCTTTCAGACATTTCTTTCTTACAAAGATGTAAATTGAAGGCAGAAAATTAATTGCAAATACTTTTATTGTTTTGAGGCAAGCAGCATATAACACAAACCTTACCATCCTTAACACTACCATTAGGTTTTTAAAAAATAAATAAATAAATAAAATAAATAATAATAATAATAATTATTATTATTATAAAATAAAATAAAATAAAATAAAAACAGATTAGTAAGATGTAAATATGCATTGGTTTAAAAAAAAGGGTTGCACCCCTGAACCGGGCTCTACAAACACTGGTGCGCATATCATGCCACATAGCGACTCGTTGTTAATAGCCCACTGTACATTGTAGCGACACTGCATTAATGTTCTTCTTATGATGTTTAAGTTCTGTGATTTCTGACTGACTGTGAATGTGTATGGTACGGGCAGGTAGGCTATGTGGTTGGATGAGAAACTGAGGGGGCGGGGTGAAAGTGAGGAAAACAGGGTCCTGTGTGTGTGTGTGTGTGTGTGTGTGTGTGTGTGTGTGTGTGTGTGTTGTTGTAGTTACGTCGGGTCGGACGTGTGCTTAACATAGACGTCGGAATCCCCCCCCCCCCCACAAACCGGACACGAAATATCCGCGAGAGAGATGAACCACGGTCTCACTCCCAATGCGTCAACAGCTTGACGAATGGTCAGGGTCTCTCATCGTCACATGCCGACTCATTAGGTACCCGTTTCTCGTTGTTTTTCGACGAGTTGGGTGACCCGACAGATTTACATTGAAATCCTACACATACACATACCCATAGACACACAGCTGAGGGGCTGAGGGGCAGAGGCGCTTGCCGACTGGCACGGAGAAATGCATGTCTGCGTGCCCCCCAGTGGGTGCTCAACCTGGTCAGAGGGTGGTCGAGGGGTAAAGGCCGTCGGCTCGCGGTGTGTGGGGAGCTTTACTGACACGGCTAATGTGTGTAGCTAGGCTAATAGCTGATGGCTTATTCTCACTTTAGCTTGCATACGTAGGTAGTGCTTACATGCAACATAAACAAATAACTCGGCATGACCGAGACCACAGCGAGGCACATCGTGACGGGGAACTTATTGACTTATTGTTTATTTCACAAACTAGTTATATTTACCTTTGATGCAGACCGATCAGCTCTGCATGTGCGTTCCAGCCGCTGCAGGTCACTCTGCTGTGAGGTGGTTAGTGGAGTGTGTCATGAAGTCGGTGCGCCCTCTACCGGTCGGATAAATAATATTGGGGAATCTTTGGGAAAATCAAGTCTTTTTCCCTGCAGTTATAATTGGCCATAATCTGCGAATTTTGGCCGATTACCGATTATTCTCAAATGGGCTATAATCGGCCGATTTAATCGGCCGACCGATAAATTGGTCGGGCCCTATTGTAGACTATTTTGATTCATTTGGTTTGGGTTATTTTTCTATGTCAAAATTCTCTGATTCCAGCTTCTGAAATCTCCTCTATGACAGTAGACTGAATAACTTGTGGTTGTGGACAAAAAAAAGGGGACATCAATTTTGAGGACATCATCTTGGCTTATGGAAACACTGATTGACATTTTCCACCAGTTTCTGACATTTTATGGACCAAACAACAAATGAATAAATCAAGAAAATAATCAACAGATTAATCGACAATGAAAATAATCATTAGCTGCAGCCCTTGTCTGTTGAAATTATAGGGTTGTGAAATGATTAAAACCAAGTGAGAGATTTTATTTCATTTGTCAAGATCCTCTGTGCTGTCTATTCTCATCCCACGTATTTTAGCCTGCTGGCAGATTGAGCAGATTGACATATCCCCCTACGGTAGATTTCTATCTCAACTCTCTCTGCGAGAAAATCCTCAACATACTTGAGACATATTCCAATTCAGCTCTGTCTCAATGGTGTCATGCCAGGGTCAGCGTTGAATCCTGAATAATCTGCGCAGAGACAGACTTGCCATATGTATCTGCTGCTACTGCTGTCTGTCAGTTGCAAAGAGAAAATCTTCCGAGCACATTTTGTAAGATGGGAGATGGCCAAAACTTTGTACTGACCCATGCTGTGTCTGAGTGTGGATCCAGCGTGGTTTCAGATTTGTGAGTGGGCTTCAATATTGAAGGCCCTTGCTCCTCTTGGCCCTTTTAATGAAAGATAGCAAATATGTGGTACTGTTTTAAAGCTAGACTTAAGCCTTTTGCTTGTTTTAAGTTGATGCTGAATAATAATACGTCAGTCACGCTTTGTTTTATAGTACACCACTAAGACGTAACAAGCTGTACTTTGTATTAAATTAGACAAACACTAGAAATAATATTTTCTTTATTAATCAGTAAACAAACACAGCTATACCCTAATTAGACACCGTACATCGACACGTACATGGTACACTAATAATACATAACAAGCCGTATTCTTTGCATCAAATGATATAAAAACTAGAAATAACATGTTCTTTATTAGACAGTATTAGACCTTTTACTAGATCGTTATTAGACTTTATTAGAGGTTAATTAGGGACACATTTCACTGTAGTTTACAGTACAGTTCTGTTGTAATGTGTCCTTAATTACCCTCTAGTAAAGTTTGATAAGGCTCTAACAGTGGGAAACAGTACACTTTAGTTTACAGTACAGTTTTGTTGCAGTGTGTCCCAATATTACCTTCTAATAAGGGCCTAAAAGTGGGAAATAATACACTTTAGTTTATAGTACAGCTCTTTTGTAATTTGGCCATAATTGCCCTCCAAGAAAGTCTAATAAGGGTCTAACAGTGGGAAATCATAGACTTTAATTTACAGTGCAGTTTTGTTGTAATGTGTCCATAATTACCCTCAAATAAAGTCTAATAAGGGGCTAACAGTTGGAAATAATACACTTTGGTTTATATCACAGCTCTGTTCTAATTTGTACAGGATTACCCTCTAAGAAAGTCTAATAATGTGTCTGTAGTTACCCACTGAGAAATCCTGTCTATTAAAGAACGTATTATTTCTAGTTTTTGTCTAATGTGATACAAAGTAGAGCTTGGTTAGTCTTGTAAGTGTACTATAAAATAAAGTGCAACCAACACATCTGCACATAAAAACAACTTCCTTTGTTCTTCGGTACGTCTCTGATCATCCAGTTGTAGCGTGTTTCCCGGTTCTGACAGTGAAACCGCTCTGGTGGTACCTGGGAGCAGATGCTGTATGTGATTCTTAATTGGGCGAAGCGAATGATTACAGATACCTGTGCTGAGTCTACATGCAAAATTATAGGTACAGATGGAAATGGCAAATACTACAGATCTACTCCTGTGTTCCTCTGGGAGTGATGATGTTCCTCCTTACACATTACGCTCAGCGGCTCCAAGCCAGCTCCATCTCTGTGGACCTACTCTGTTCATTCCCATTGAATTTTCCATATGGAGGTTTCTGAGCAAGTAGCACTCTGTTCTTGCTGTGATGTACAGCAAGCTACACGCACTCTTGTTATATCCCCATAATCAAGTGCACTACTGCCTTATTTGTATTGGCTTTAAAGTGGTATTTTGCTTTGGTTGAACTTTTTCTCTTTTTTCCCAGTCAACCACTGATATCAGCTACCCCAGGGATCCATAGTCAGCACTCATATTCAGGCTTTTCTCTGTCTCTCCCTTCACTCGCTCGTGTTTTTTTCCTTAGTATCCTAACCCACAGTCATGTAAATGTGAAAGAATGTTGTTTTCCAGCATTTTCTGGCTAAATTGCATTGCAGATAAATGCAATATTTTGCATTACCTCTAGTGCATTTGTTTACGTTCAGTCAACACACATTAAAACTAAATAATAGATTTGATTGCACATGCTGGAACATTACCTGGATTAACTAACTCTACATCCAATGCTTGCAGTGCTACAGTTTTTTAATGCATTAGATGTGTGGCATATAGTACAAAGATTAGATTCTCACACAGTCTGTGTGAAAGGGGGACAGAAATAACCTAACTTCAGAGGCAAGGAAAGCTCATATTGCTCGTTGGTTGTGATGATACACATGGTGAAATATTTCCTCAATAACACAGTCTTACATAAGTCTCTATTTGCTCTTTGTAATGACCCATTAACCTTTCCCACACTGACTTTTTAGATGTTAATGCACCTGCTATTACTTTATTTGTGACTAGTACTATAACATTGTCTCCAACTTTAAAGGGTAACTTTGGTATTTTTCAGCCTATATTGCTCTGTGCAAAGTGACCAGACTCCATTGACAAAACAGTAATTTTACTTCTCTGTTCTACTGCTGCCTTGATTGTTTAGTTTGTTTGTGTGACTTTGTGCTTTTGTTTATTTGTGTTATTGTGTGAATTTTGGTGTTTTAAAAGGTTTAAAACCCAATCGAGGCAGCAGTAGCCAGTGGAGCCTGGTTGCTTTGAACAGAGTGATATAGCGGCTGTTTCTGTCTAGACAAAACTGGTTAAACAAAAATTATCTTGCTTTTTACTCTGTAGTGGTCCTTTCTTTAAAGTTGTCAGACATCTATCTATAAGAGTGCACTCAGCAGTGTGCAGATCTCCTCCAGGCAACCTCAAAGGAATATTTGGATGTAATCACCAACATTTTGATCAGTAACTCTAACTTAACTCCATATTTTTTCTAAATAACTGTTACAGATTACAATTACATTTATTTTGGAACAAGTTACATGTAAGTAGTTACTCTCCAGCACTGATAGTATCCTATTACACCTTTGTGTGAAAACATAAGGTTAGAGTGACTTTTGACCTTTGACCACCAAAATCTGTTCAGTTCATTCTTGAGTCCGAGTGGTCATTTGTGCCAAAGCTGAAGAAATTCCCCCAAGGTATTCATGGTCACAAGAATGGGATGACCCGAAATCACATGATCTCCCACCTGCGCAGTTACCTGCAGGGATCACATTATATTTTAGTTTCGCCTCTGCTGGCTGCAGCGCTCTTCCTCAACACTGGACCATCTTCAAAAATTGTTGTTCTCATTAATCACTTAGACCCAAAACATGGTAAATAAGGTCCAAGTTAAAAAATACCAAAGTTACCCTTTAAAAGATGCCCTTTGTCATTTCACTGTGATTGACAATCACTGAGTTTTTGCATTTAAACTCATTAATGATAAGATCCTTGGTTAGAATATCCCCATTTTATATGTAAATTGCTAAAATTATTACCACATAAGCCTGCATCTCATGTTCTGATTTAAAAAAAAAAAGCAACCCGAGACTATAATGGGATTTTTCATGATATTATAAATTCAACATGTTTTTGTCTCCCTAAACAAATATAATTTGTTCACACTTAAGCCATCTGCATATTTGAGCAGAAAGAAAGCAATAGAATGAGATGAACATTTGAATGCATTCATGCATGAGGGGCGCCTTTAAACCTTACTGTTTTATAATGCTTGTGAACTGGTTGTGAAATGTAAATTCTAGATTGAACGACATGCATTATGATGTAAGCATCGGGCCTGGTAATTGTAATTATTTCCCTGAATAATATACCACATTCTGGCTTGCAGCACACAGATTTCCCATACTAAATCCCCATACGCTATAAAATCACTCAAGGGTGTTTATTGTGTCTAAATAATGAATAGACACAGCCTTTACAAGTTGACAGTGAAAAATTTCCGGTGAAGTCCCCTGATAGAATGCATTTCACAGTAAAATAATTTAGCTGAGCAGAAAATAAAATGTATGCAATACACTATTCTTAAATTAATTTTCTAATTCAGTTGGGGATAGTTATTTTACAGTCAGCGTTTCGCTGTAGAGAGACTGAAAGACTGATAAAGAGGGAGACAAGCAAGTCAATAAGGTATGAAGCCTGTGCTAAATATTCTGTTTTGTCTTGCTCTTGTTGCAGATGAACATGGACATTTGAAAATATATCTGCCCAAGAAGCTGCTTGAATGTCTACCAAAATGCACCTCGCTGCCAAAGGAGAGACACCGGTGGAACACTAATGAGGTAAGGCCACCCCTCCTTATCACACCACTCTCTACTCAGTCCATCTCTTTACAAAAGGTACCGGTCCATAAAACATGTTTTTATTTCAGGCCTTGTTCAGACAGGTTTGCAAGCTATGTGAACTCTCTTCAGATTGTCTTTTAACTGCATACACATGTTTAAATATGCTGTGAGCCCATCAGGGTTCAACATGACCACAAAAAGTTACTCTGTGGCCACCAAATATTCCATGTGGGTGGCCCCTTGCGGCTCATTTTATCCCCATACTGTGAGCCTTCTCCAACACAGCATTACCATTACACAAACATCCTGATTTCTTTTTGCCCTTTAGTTAAACATTCTACAAAAACAGCAAACACTGTCACACTCATCACAGGCTGTCTACCAATATGTCGAGGTTATTTGAGTCTGGCTTTACTAAGCCTACTCAAACTGCTCAGGCAAAAACAAAAGGTAGACTATGAAAAAACGAAACAGCAACGAAAATTTAGGAGTAAATGGAAGCAGGAGTTTAATATCTAAGGATGTAATGCATTGTGGGTGTGTGCCACCAGCTTCCTCGAGTAGCCGAGTCTAGATCGTAGAGCATGTGAAAAGTGGACAGCACAAGAGTCACAATTAAGGAAGGCTTAAGGAAGGCACAGTTGTACTTCGGCCTCCAAATTTAGGGGCTTGGTGGGCCAGTGTTTGAAAATATTATGATTTATTCCTGGACATATTTAACACATATATTAGTTTGAGTTCCTTCTCTGGTGTTCCCACTTTAGATTACAGCAATTTTACAGAACAGAATTTAGTAGTATTAGTATTAGTATTAGTTATAGTTTGTTTCTTCTATTTGTATTTACCATTGTATTTTATATTTATTACATTAAAGTGCAACTTGAGAAACGTGTCTGAGCACTAAAGCTCTGAGCTTAAAATTGATTGTCATTATATTGACCCAAAGCTTCTTCTGATATCTGTTTTTAGCTGCATCACAAATTTTTTCATTAAAATAGAGAATTCATCGCCACTGGGCTTTCCACCGAAAGCCTGACTTTAAACTGTTATAGAATATGTTTCTGGCTTGTGTATAATTAATAAACCACAAAATTACCAAAATCCTCTCTCCCTCTATCTTCACATTTAAACTGAGACAGTTGTAAAATGTCTATCTCATCTTTTAGTTTTTGTTTACTGTGGATTTGCGAGGAATCCCTGTTTGGCACAAATCAAAGGTTAATGTCAATTGCATATTTGGGTCTTCACCGCTGCTGTATTTAGCAAGCATTGTGAGGGGCTCTTGATGCAAACGAAAACAGTGTTTAACATTGGCGCTGTGAAAGCTCAAGGTGTCTCACATTTCATATTTGCATCACATTAGGGAAGATAACACAGCAATTTACATCTTCTCTCTCGAAAATCAAATCCAAAAATGCTTTGCTTTTGTAAGAAGATATCTCAGATGCCCTCTGCTGAGGTTTTTCTTTTTTCTTTTCCTAAAGGCCAGACATTTTAAATGATTTTTTTAAGCACTTAATCATTCAAGATATTGTGATTTGTTTGGTGTTTGGTATGTGGAGTTGCTGCTGCCTAAATCTAAATTTACTAAAGGCTTCTGGTAGGCACACATGAGTCCAACTGGTATTTTTTAGTCACTTTCTAACTGAGAAGACATAATGCAATACATCTGAAAACAAAGAAACAATTTCAACAATTTATTTCTAGAAATAATTAATTTACAGTTGTCATTTCCAATCATTTTCATGATCCAGACACATACTGTAACATAATTGATTTGCTCTTGGATTATTTTACTCAGTCGATCAATGCGGACACAAGTCTTAAATATGTTGCATATATTGTATTTCTGTATCAGCGACTTCCTGTATGTTGCTTCATTTGCCTCAGAACTCATTTGCCAACCTGCTCTGTTTCTCAGGGGACAGGTTGATGAATTTATCATTTTCATTTCCACTATTGATAGATGAAAAACAGTTTTTTCCTTTTCTGAGAATAGCTGGTAGTAATTAGAACTAAATACACACCATGACAAAGCTTAAAACCAATATGCAAAAACCAACCATCCATGCTTTTGATTAACACATTGTGACCATATAAATATAGTCATCTGCAGTGATGAAAGTTAATTGACTGAAAAACAACCAGATGATAAGGCACCAGACAGACTCGTTTCTAAGGAACAGGATATTCAAAAAGGCAATCTGTCATTGACATACAGTTAAATATTATTTTACGCTGACTTTGTGTAGTCAGTATATTTTAGGAAATAGATGAAGGTGTTTATTTATGTGTGGTACGGACGTGGATCTGTGGAAGTACAAAATTACAGTGGTGATTAATACAGCAAGAAATACACCTAGTTTCTTCATCACTCGCATTCTTTATCCAAGTCTCCATCTGTCATATTTTTGCTCAGTAGCCCTGCCCTAGTTATGAAAAAAATGTATAACGCTTGTGTGTTTCTAATTGGCTGATGTTGTAACTTGTTTGCCCTGTCTGACCTGCATTGTGCTGCTAGCAGTCTAAATTAATTAACATGGCTTTGAAATTGATCTCAAAATGTAAGTCTAAGCATTTGGTGGGGGATAAATGCTGTCGGCTACAGTTGTTAGCATGTCTTGTCATTTATTACGGAATTTAATCATAAGAGGCATATTTCAGGAAAAGCTCCACGTTGTGTTGCTGGGCTGCAGATTCGTGGGTGTTTGGCGGGCTGATAGGATATTGGAAAAAATGAGCAAAAAAGACGGTTCCAGTGGGGTTGTGGTATGCATGCCAATAGTGTTTTCCAGGGTTGAAGAGAGCAAGGCAACCTTTCCTAAAATCAAGGACGTTTCTTTTTTGTGCAGACCATGCAAATCAGTGTTTGTGCCTCATTGGTGGCAGACAGGCAGGAAGGGAGGGATCAGAGAGGCTCTTGTCGGTGCAATTGTGTGACTCTTAGTGAAAGTGACACCCCATCAATTCTATGCATATTTCTGGCACCAGCTCGGCATGCTTAATGCACTAATTTCCCACTTTTTACGTTTAAGGAATCTCAGTAGTCTGAGATAGGTTAGAGCTGAAGTTCATTTGATTTCATATATTTTCTCACCGTTTGGCAACTTTATGTTTGAATACTGTTGTTGCTATGGTGAGCTTTCAGGTAATATAACATGGAATCAATAGCAGACATGTCAGAGGTCAATAGAGATTGATAACAGTGGTTCATTTGGTTCATTTTAATTGTATATTAATCTGTTATTTGAATGGCAGAAAAATAAGCTTCTAACATTTTAATAATCAATTGCGAGTTTAAAGGACCAGTGTGTAGGATTTAGTAGCATCTAGTGGTGAGTTTGCAAATTCCAAACTCCTCATCTCACCCTGCCCTTCCAAATGTATAATAGAAACTACGGTGGCCATGAAGCTCGCACAACATGCAAAAGGCTGTCTCTAGAGCCAGCGTTTGGTTTGTCTGTTCGGGGCTACTGTAGAAACATGGTGGGGCAACATGGCAGCCTCCATTGAGGAGGACTTGCTCCCTCTGTAGATATAAACAGCTCATTCTTAGGTAGTGTAAACTCAACAATTCTTTTTTCAGGTGATTATACACGAATGAAAACATACTTTGGGATGTTATATTCAATTTCTGTCATAAATTGCCCACAGATCCCTGTCAATCTTGCACACACAATAATTTAATACGTTGTGTGCTTGCCTGGGAACTGACCATTTTATGATATTATTGACTATTATTGACAGATATTAACTTTAGTAGCTAACATTGAGAGGTTATTTCTAGTGCTGAGACCACATGTTTATCTCCTGATTCAATAGTATCATAATAATACAATATCATAGTAATACATTCTACAAGTACTGGGATTCAATAGTACGATTTATTGTAGATTTTAAGTTTGTGTTTTGAACTTTTGGTCAGTGTGGACTACAGAAGCTGCAGAGTAAAAGACTGAGTTAGTAATGTGAAGTTAGCAGCTATTACAAAGAAAATGTTTTAAAAAAAGTTGAATTTTTGATTTATTTTTATTAAAAAATATATATAATTAACATGAATTATTAGGACAGGGACTTTAGCTTGCCAACAAACCTAAAATGAGAAAAGAGGACAGGAGGAGGGCAGTTACAAAATAGCTGTCATACTTTTGAAAATATCTTTATTTGGCTTCATGATAAATCACTCACATTTATCTCTCTTCATTGTAACCAGGTTATTATGTATCTTCCTTTTATTTGTGCATACTCACATAGGTGTCTTCTTGGTCCAGTGGACCTCCAAGAAGACATTATTTTCATTCCTCACATGACTGCAAAACTACTTGAAAGTTGCACATACTGTATGAAAGAATATCGATGAAGTGTCGATTGTTACTTTCTCCTTACGCCCACCTTTTGCAGTTGTACATCATTTGCACCTTGTTCAAGTACGTGATAATTCTGTTTCAGTTCCATTCATGAAGAGGTACACACTTCATTTTACTTTTGGTGGAAATGATTGAGGATACAACTTGCTGCTTGGAAACTTTAATCTGGAAGGAGAATGAGTGTTGGGGGCTGTGGCGTTGCTGGTGAGGTGAAGTGAAGCTAATGCAGAACTATTCATTTCTATCTCATTCTCATGATTCCCCTGTGTAGTTTCCTGAGAAAGAAGGTGTGCAAGAATACATTTCAGGCATTTACTGGAAAATTAGATAAACCAATCGAATCAAAATTCAAGGGAGGCAATGGGAGTTTAGAAGGTTGAATGGTACTCACGTCATTGAATCATGAGCAGCGTGCAAGGTACGGATATGCTATCAGCCTTCGAATTATCAATGGGAGAGAAGTACCTGGCAGTGCTTGAGAATTTACAGAGAAAAAAAAAACACAAGGTAATATTGAAAGAAACACAAAAGGAGGTCATAATTGGAATGGCCTTTTTGTTTTTGTTTTCCTTTTTTGCGGAAATAACCAGTGACATTTCTCATCTGTTAAAATGAGTCAAGATGATGGCCCACTTATTATGTAGTACAGCAAAATATAAATACTTCGAGGAAGTCTGTGTTTACATTGTTTTTGTAACTGCTCTTGCAGCGATCGATGTCCCCATGTCTCTCAGGTGAGACACATAGGAACAAATCCTCACAGAATTCCTCTCAGGTCTGCAGCGCAGCGCTATTGTCTGCTGGGTGCTCTGGCACGATGACCTCTATTTTGCTAGACATTTCGGTCGAGATTAGAATCTTTTTAAAGAAGGACATCTCACGCAGGAACGGCTTTAGGCTTATATCCCTTTCAAGATCAAACAGAGTCAGCCTGATGTTTGGTTACGCTGGCATGAAGGTTGCAGGACTTGAGATGTGCTGGAGAATTGCAATTTTACCAGTGCTATTTTCAAGATGGACTTCTTGCACTTTGGTTCACTTTAGAGCTCTGATTCAGGCCGTGTATTATTATAGGATTCAAAGCGAGTGTATCATCCGTTGGGAAACCACCAGTCAAAGAAAGGAGCTGATTTTATTTAGGGTAGACTTTTCTGCTATTCAGTTTGAGTTTGCCCCTTAACTATGAACATACAGTTTGAATGACAGCATTTAGGTCTTGCTGCTGGAGTCCTGAGGACAAGAGCGGTAATATTTTCTTTGCCACAGCATGCTGGATTAGACGCCTCAGTGTTAGCCTCCTTGTAGACATAAACCTTGCTGACTTTTAACAAGTGGCTCAAATGTGTGACATTATGAAGCACTGACAAACAGAAATTTTTGCCAATTTTAAAGAAGTGACTACATTTCCCAGTCACTCAGTCTTAAAAAGCAGAGCAGAGGAGTACAGCATGAAGCCGTGGTTGAGGGAGGACACTGGGCCTAAGCTGGTGTGACACCCTCAGCCTTTAATGAACGCCACAACGCTCTGAGTACTGTGAGCTCCCACTCAGCTTAGAAGGGACTGCTTCTGAACTGGTGCTGAACCAAAACAGACAAGAGAGCATCAGCTCAGGCCTCCACCGGCCTGCTACACATTTAATGCCCCTGTCGTCAGGAATAATCCTCTCTGCCTCACGCCACCGCCAGCAGCAGCACAGCATGGCGCCTACATGCAATATGCCGCCGCTCAGGACAGAGCAGGAGCACCAGCAGAAACACTTAGTGGACTCGCCGGGCAGCGGGTGTAATGGGCAGGGAAGCGGCGATCAAAAACTGCCACAAATGAAATTAAAGGCAAGATCGGATAAACCTGAGAGACTGTCAGTAACACTATAAGATAGGTGTGATAATGACAAGCACAATTGGATGCAGTGTGGTGTAATCATTCACTCCTTATCTCTGACTAAAACATAATTTGTGTTAACCCGCTCCATGCCACTGTGTTATCTCGGATCCTGCTGTTCTGATTTTACACAACAATACCCTCCCTTGAATACAATTACGGGAGGAAATGAACCTTTTTTTATTCCTTCACCTGTTCTTTGAAAACATAAATGACTCTTTTTTAGTGTGTTTTTTAACTAAAATATTTTAATTTAAAATATGAAAGGCTCTGCATTTCACATGTGTGTTTAATGGAGATCTTTCCCAATGAAAGGTTCACTCCTGACTGTTAATACAATTCCAGTTCAGCATGGTATCTATGATGCTTTTCTCAGTCCAGCAGTATACTCTAAAACTAAATGAAATTTTGTGTGTTCAGCATGTGCATGTGTATTGTGGCAGGTTTATTACAAAAGCAAAGCTCCCCTTTTGAGTTTGTTGAACTAATTCTGAGTTAATTTTCGTGCAGCTAAGCGCGTAATGTAGGGCTGAGCAACACATGCAAGTTGAGGCACTGCTTGGTCTGTTTTCAAGCAGGAAAAAACTGGTAGCCTGGTTGCAAACTTTGTCAAATTACAGCTAAACAGCACTATTTTTCTGAGAACATTTGAGGCAGAAAATAAAAAAACACAACGCAATAACAGAATCTTGATTCATATTTTATCAGCACTTGAGCCTGGTGCGCTGTGCTCAAAATGCCTGACGCATGACTTTTTAAATCCGGATTCTCTGCCAGTCATCGTACCAAACCTGCCACATATTGAATTGACCATTGTGATTGGAAATCTGCCTGAATGGGTTGGCGGCCACACACAGCAAATGAAATATGAGCTTGCAGAATCGTCTGGTTTCCAGGCTATAGTTAACCCACTATTACACTGTCACTTGCAAATGCTGGCGGCTGTTTGAGGGGCAGGGGCGCAAAAAAATAAAAAAGGGCACCAGCTGTATATGGTGGGGCTCAAGTGCAGCGAAAATTGTAATGCATTTATGGTCAAACAGTTCCAACTCCTGGTTTAGATTACAGTTGTAAATTTGTTTTATTATCTGAATTACAGTACAACAACTACTATACCTCTGTAATAAAACACACACAGAGATATTTAACCATTTAATGTCAGGTATATCAGATAGCAATAATCATAAAAATAATAATTTCTAGCATGTAGGGCTGCCTATATGGAAATGCATTGTGTTTTTCTCCACTGGACGGGCAGCCTAGAGGGCACTTTACCACATTTTCTCCACTAGAAGAGCACTCTGGACACTTTATCACATTGTTCTGTTCATTGGGCCACCCTAGTGCTTAATTACAATTTTTCCACTGGAAGGACACTCTTAGCTCTCTTTAGTTCACCAGTGGTCCAAAATGTTATGTGACTTTGCATTTTTTATAATCAAAGCACTCTGGGCCTTGTGTTTCCACTTTGGTTGTTGTTCTCGTCTCAGCATGTCTTCATCAACTGTGACTTTTCAACAGAGTTCTGCCCACAGAATTGGTTAGTGGAAGAGATAAACAATTCCATTCCCATCTGATCATACCCATTGATGATACAAGTCCAGTCAATGAGAACTTTAAGCCAAACAGCAAAGTGCTGCTCTGATTAATCGCTGCAAATCGAATGTATGATGCTGAGATTGATTAGACAGATCGTGACACAACTAATTGTGTTATTAAAGTAGTTACTAGAAGACAGTTTAAACTGTGTCCTCACTTATTAAACACATGGCCTTTGCTGCTCGATTTCCCTTAACTTAGCCTAATTTTATATTTCATAAAAATATAATAATTCCCTCCGGCATTCGCTGAGGCGTTCTTTATTTTAGGCGAGGCAGGGTGCCTCAAATACAAAACACTGCGGGAAATCCTGTGCAACCTCCTCCATTTGGTATGTGTGTTATTAAACAGACAGACCTGAAGTTATAGTGAGTATGCCATGAGTTTGTGTGGAGTGTACTGCAGGCTTGAAACTCCTGGTGCAAAACCTGGAGCATCCCTTTTGGAAAATGCTGACCTCATTAAAACACTGTTTGGATAAAAGCTTTCTGCTGTGGATTAGGATGACTTTATTAGAGATATCTGGTTAAATTAGTTGTAGTCATCTAGTCTTCTTTGCCACTTCTGATACATTTTTGTCATTGTGCTGCCAAATCTGAGCTGTCAGTGTTATTTTTATGGACGTAAATGCTTGGAGAATTCGCCTAATCGAACACAAGGTCATGCTTGATTAAATGTTTATCTTCATTTGAGCTCCTTGCCATGCATGGCTTTCTCTGTGGAGAGTAATTAAAATGACTTCCACCGATTGCAAATGTTTACAGAAATGTTCATTAGCTCCTCTGGGGCAATCAGTGGAATTTAAAGGTCATGTTTGTCCATCTATTTGTTTGTTTGTTTGTCTGTCTGTTTATTTGTTGTTGTTGCTTTTCTTTTCAATATTCTGGGTTTGATGCACACAATGTTTCCTCACTTCACGTACTGAAAAATATGTCAATGAATGGAGTAGGTGCAGGGCGTCCTGTGGGGATCTTTCTTAACCAAGGTTCAGATTTTATTTATATCAGCTCTTCATTGAACTACTCAGTTGAGGTTTGGATGGCAAAATGCCTGCACAATTTATTCTGGCTGCTCAGCGAGCACAGTTATTCAGCCACAGTGTCGCAGTGACAACTTTTCACTATTTCCTTTCAAAGTGTTTTTAATAGGAACACCCAGGCTAATTTATGTGTATGTGTTGAGTCCGTGTGGAGTGATCATACTTTCATCTTACTGTAGTTTCCACTCAATTACAGTTTACTAAATATATTTCATGGTGCTTTTTTCATCATATGGCTCCTGAAAGTAGGAGACAGGAAGATAAGGAATTGCTAGAGTTTCTTTGGATGGCTGACTTCATAGTAACTTCCTGTGAGCTTGATAGCTTTGCTGATTGCTAGTGTTGTAGCTTACTGTGAAGTGTCAATTGCGAGGCTACGGTGTAGTGAGGCAGTTGTAATAGGAACCCACCAGTCGGGTCATTCAGGGGGTCCTGCCTGCTACGGGGACCCTTTGCTTTTTCCTCTGGATGTGCACATCAAGGCAGGGGTCCTCAGTATCCTCTGAAGACGGGGGTATCCACTAAAAATTGCATGACCTCTATTGTAGCAGATACAGGTCACTCCACCTCCTGTGGGAAGCCTCTAAATTGAACCCAGCTTGTGTCTTCGATTTCTTTCCAGCTCTCTCTTCCTCTGGTTTCCCTCCTTTACTCTTATCTTCTGTCTCTTTCCCTTTTCCCTCATGTGTTCACTGAGCTGCAAAGCTATTCAGGTATAGACGGAAAGATTTCTACCCTTTTTCTCTGAATTGCTGGGTCAGGATTTTTCTGTGCGGAACCATTTTGTAATGGAGTTTAACTTTATTTACTAGATAAAGGAAAATGAGATCTGCATTTGATGTGTGCGTCTATGCTTCAATAAACTGTTATATTGTTCCATATACAGTAGATGATCATATGAGTGAATACCTCTGTTCTGCCAGCCATGAGTGCGATTGAATGGCAGGAGTCCACATTATCATTTTCACTTCTATGATCCACTCTGTAATCTGAGTCGCCGCCTGGAACTTTTAAATGCATTTTGCAAACTGATGATGATGGGGGTTTTTTTTAACTGAATATTTGTGTACAGTATAGAGTGTTTTTCCACTGGTGGCGCTGGAGCTACTGAACATGTCTGAGCTCTTCAGCAGATGGAGAGCTTGTCCTTAATGATAACTATTCGGGGCAGCAATGTTCTTTGGCTTCAACTCATTTGTAGGACTGTCTATTTTTTAAACAATTATGATACCAAAACAGTAATATGGTTCCAATAATATGGTGCCAACTGTCAATACCCTTAAAGTGATACTGCTACCAATAAAGTACTTCATTTACTTCATTTACCTTTTGCTCTTGACTCCACCACCAGCGGTTCTGGTGGTGGAATCCCGGAAGCGGCTCTCCGCTCCACACCACTTCAAATACTCGCTGAGTCTGTTTCTGATCTATGCTGCGTCTATCTGCACAAAGCAGATAGAGTGGGCAGGAAGTCAGACACAGAAAAACCATCAAAGATCCGGTCAATTTTCAAAATAAAAGACCCCATGCAGACATTCAATCATAAAAACAGACAATAAAGAAATGATTTAACTATAGTGCCTACTTATCCATGGTAAAGGCACAAAAAGCAAGGAAAGAGGAGCAAATCAACAAAATCTGATTGAGTCAACATAATCAGGCAGGTAAAACGCTCCTCTGCTGAAACATTTTTGAAACACTGCTGGTGGGACATACAGCCGTGTGGAAGACAGATAAAAACCATGGCACAAATGTGCTGTGCCCAGTGGAATCAACAGGTTAGCTTTGCACAGAGACAGTCGGTAGAAATGTCTTTCAGATTTCTACTTTTTACTTTCATGCTTTTAATTACCTTTCCGAGCCTGTACTTTTTCACTTTCATTTTTTCACTTGACTAAAGAAGTTGAATCTGTACTTATACACAAGTATCTGCTTTTATACCTGAGTAAGAATGTGTTCGCTTTTCGCCTCTGCTTGATATAATCCTTCTGCATTTTATGTTTTTTTATCAGACGTCTCAGGCGTGTAGTGTAGCCGTACTTGTGAGTGTCTTTGTGGCATCTCAACACGCTGAACTGTCAGTTTTGAAAACTATGCAGCACTCAACTTTACCACACCACAGACTATATGTGTTGTAGCTCCTGCAATAGCGGGCCAATCACACGTTGCATTAAATCAAAGAATGCTTGTAGTGATTGTGAATAAAACCATACAAATAGTCTTTTTTTTAAGATCTGGGTACAAAATGGATCAAATGCATCATTTGACTGGAGAAGATTTGATACTTTTTGGTACTGGATTATTTTGGTCAACACCTCGAAGGCATCAAGTACTGATACCCACCCCTATTAATATGGGATAATAATTCAGTGGCGTTCATGTTTATAAACTTTATTAATCTGGAAAAGTATCTTATCCTCTCTTTAGGATTTAGGAGAGCTGTTTAGCTTATGTCTGCTGTGCTGATAACTTTGTTCGTTCTTAAAATAAATTCCTTAAATTTCTCAGATAATATGATATTCAGAAAAAGCCAGTGTTTTATAAAAAGAATATAATTTGTGTGATTTGTTTTATCTCCACCAGCAATTAACAGATATGAAATTAACAACAAGCAGCTTCTAACCATTTAAATAGAGAAGAAATTAGAGTAAATTGGCCAAAATGGAAACAAAAAGAAAACCAAATTGGAGCTCGGAGGAAAATCTGCAGCTCACAGAGGAGGTACATCAGAGAAAACATATAATGAAAAGGCAAATTTAGTACCACATTGACAAGGGTAGACAAAAAAGATGCATGGAAAGAGATTGCAAACAAAATTAATGCCAGCTTCACTCTTGTCGGTTGTACCCGGTGGAATACAAAAAAAGTGGTTTAACATTCTGTCAGAAGGGTGTCAGGAGATTGCAGCTTACAAGAAGGCCGCTGCTGCAACTGGTAAGCTATAAAATTACTCTATTCTGAATTATGCATATTACTTCAGATAATGTATTGTTCATGACCAGTGCTATATTGTTCAGTGACTATGCTTAATGCTTTGGGACCGCCGCCTGTACAATCAAGTTTTTCAGGTTGACATATCTTAAAAAAAACAGTGGGAGAGAAGAACAAGACGCAGTTTGATGTTCTGCAGTGTGTCTCCGGTAAAGTAGTCTTTGTAGGGAATAAAGTTTTATACTTCCACACTGAGAGGCAGCAATATAAATAATGTTAAATGACACAGACACAGTGGATGGCGGAGTAGTGGGAATGGCTGTGTGTTTGTAACAGAAATATACAGGTGAGTGACTGTGCTTACACTATATCCCCTCACTGATCTACTAATCACTTCACATCCAAACCTGTCACATTTAGAGCTAATCTGCTAATTTACAGCCATCCACAGGTATTCATCCCTTCATAAAACCCAATAAGTAAAATAATAGATGACACTAATTCCTTGCCGGTCTTCTTCTTGTTGGCATTTTTTATGTACTTAGGAGGTTTGGACTGTATCTCCTTATCAGTCAAACATCTCTTCACACGTAGTGCTGCCAGTGCAGAAAAAAAGCAGCTTTGCTCAAAAAGAGCCTCTTACTGGGACTAAGGTAGCACCTATAATTCTCGTGTGGGTTTGCAAAGGTGTTTTATAAACATTAACATCACACATTTAAGTTAGCAGAGATGTGTAAAAAATACTAATGTAATAAAAGTAATAATGGTCAGTCCTGTCAATTATTTAACTATATTAGAATAAGTCACCTTCGTATGTCATGTGAGTTACATAACGTACTTATGAAAGGTTTTGTGCACCTGTCACTACCAGTACCCTACAACAATCATTTTGGGAGTCCTTAGTAATCAACCTATTGTGTTGTTAAGGTATGAGGACTAAGTTTTTACATGATATATCTTGAAATACAGTGACCACAATTTATGTTTGGGCACCGGCAACACAAGTTAAAGTTAGGGGAAAAATCATGGTTTTGGTTTAATACAGAAAAGATCTGCAGTTTTGCAACATTTAAATGAAGCCAAAATCTTTCCTAACCTTAACCCAAGTGTTTTTGTTGCCTTACACTAACCAAATGGGACTCAGGAAGCAAATCCTGCTCTTTGGTATCAAAGTCCACACTGGCCACCTCCTTAAGACGGTGCAGTAGATAAATATAGCCTGTTTTTTCTCCCCCCAAAAAAACCCTTTTTGCCATTCCTGTGGAATTTCCAACTGATTTTGAAAATGTTTCTCTAAGCTTATGCTATATGGCAACAATAACAAATTATTAAAATTACATATATGTATGTATATATACACACATTAAGAAATATATAATTATAAAAATATAAATAAATATATAATTATGAAGTAAGTGTTGATTGCACAGTGTAATGGCTATAGAATAACGACACCAGATTGATTCCCTAAACCTTGCTTTGTCTATGAAAAATCTGTCTGCCACCAGGTGTGATTTTTCTTGGGTAAATTCTGTCTCCATTGTCAACTAAATTATTATTGAACAAATTCACAATTTTTTCACCAAAGTTTTCTTGCAACATTAATCCCCTCCACCCTGTTGTTAACCCCTGCTGCAGTTACTTGTTTGTGCAAAGCAAGAGGCTAACGTTTCTCAAACTTTCTTATTACTATGCAGTGCAGATCATTACAATAGCTTCCAATTTACGTCTTCAGTGAACAGGCTTCTTTTTTTTCTCTTATTTCCAAAGTGGTGTGGATCATTTCTCCACAGAGTTAGGCTCTGAGGAAACAGAAAGCGCCCCGGTGTTGCGTACAGATGTTGTCTTTGCGACAGCAGCACAAACGTTAATACCACATGGAAACGCTAGTCAGAGTTTTGAAAATTTGTCTGTTTCCACTTTAATTAATGGTTGGATTTCTAACCTGAATGCTTGATGTGGCTGAATATTAAGGATTGGAGTGTTTAAAAAAATCTTGATTAGCTCCTGAGAGAGACTACTGTGCACAGCAGTGTGACAGATTTTTTTAAAGAGAATTAACAAACAGGTCTTTGCTAGATATTAATAGTGTAATAGTTATCCATAGTTGTCGTAAACTCATAACAGTTTTTGCAAATTGTAAGATTTGAATCAACACCTCTAACAGTCTTTACAAGCTTTCTGTGTATGGTGATATTGGGTTATTTCAAGACAGTAGTTTTGGCTTGTATTATACTGTATTGTATGATGTCCCAGGAATTTTCGTCATCCCTTGTGGTTACTGACCAGATTGGTTATTCATGTTAAGACCATCACATCCCCACTAGATATGTCTGATGGAGTGCATGCATCTGGAGAAACACCATCTCGGCTGAACTCCTTTTGTGTCCAATAAAATTGTGGCTTTGCTGGACTGAGCTTGGACTTACAGTTCATATTGGGGAGGCCTGCCCTTTCGGTTATATTTTTGTTGTCCATTTTTAGATGTTCTAAGTCGTTTCGTAACGCTTCATGTAGCTCAGTATTTGTTCGGCTCTAGTGCTTGTCCCATTTTGTATTTCACCAAGGTTAAACAACAGAGCTGGCCGGCAGAAGAACACCATGTATCTTTTTATTTTTGTGAAGAGAGTGAAAGCAGGGAGAGAGGCTACTTCAGCTATTCCTCAGAGGAAAAGAAGATCTTTTTTTAGAGTATCAAAGGAGCACATCATTTCCACACTACAAAATATAACATGTTAGGATGGAGTTGAGGTCGGAAGATACTTCATCTGGCACCGGATGGAGGAGGCTGCCCTGACTCTGAGTGGATCTTTCAGACGTTCTCCAGGAAATCCCTTTGATTGTTCTTTGGACTCAGTAGGAGGCCTGCCGTTTGGGTAATCACTGGAAGGCCACATGGGTTCTACTGATTCATGGCATCCTTCCTGCTTACCTTACTCCCTTTCTTTGGTCCATCTCTCCCTATCTCCGTTTCTCTCGTGCTGTCTCTCTTGTTGTGTGTTGGTCTTTGATCTCTAAAGGTCCTTGAGAATGAGGAGCCAGCAACAACAGCAGGCTGGGATTCTCTGTGGGCCTGTTTGGATCCCAGCCCATCATGCCCTTTTCTATCTGATGGACAGCTCCAGGCATGGCAGTGCCTCTATAGCCCTGCTGCATTAGGCCTTCATCTGATTAAACCCGCTCTCATTGTCAAAGGCGGGGAACTAGAACTAGGGCTATCATTGACCTTGTTTGTAAGCAGCAGGGACGGCCTTAAAATGCAAGCGGTTTCTTGCATTTATCCATCATTTAATGTCTTAAATAACCATTTCTTACTAAACCAGAGGCTTTTGACCCGATAGTTGCTGTTCTACCTAGTGTAAAATGGACCCACACGCTGTCCATCTTATATATATATTTTTAATTTTAGCTCTCCTGCTGCATGTGTGAAGCATTTATAAAATTTGCAGACGAGGAACCTGAGCATTTGGCAGGTTGACACGAAGGTGGATGCACAGCTGACTGGGCTGTCATTTCCTCTTGTATAAAACCTGGCTATTCCATCTCAGAACAAGGGTGAATAACTAACAAGGTGTTCGCATTAAATCAGAAATACTTATGAGTCCAGTCTCTGATTTTCAAGGAAGAAACTGAGTCTTATTTCTAATATATCCTGTGGTGTAATTGATATACTGCAGGAACCAAAATTAGCATTATTTTAAAACACAAAACTTTTATAGTATAGTAATACACAAACAATAATACAATAATCTTACTATTTTAAAACAGTATTTTATTAGGAGTCACTGATTATTGGCCTGCCCAATTACTGATTCTGATATTCAACATTCTTACAATTATCTAAGTCGCTTTTTCAGTCCAGTTCCTGATGACATAAATAAATTGAAAAATACACTACTTTGGCTCCAATGCAGCTGCCTCTCTCAATGTCCCACCTGCAGCACAATCTAGCTGTTACACTGTATGCTGTCTTATATGCTGCTGGGTATCTTAATCTATAATAATACACCATAATTGTTCATAATAGTTTATTTATATTTTGTAATCATAATCTGAATATACAAAGTAACTAACTAAAGTTATCAAACAGACTCAGTGGAGTAAAAAGTAAAATATTTGCCTCCAAAATGTGGTGTCATAGTCAAGTATAAAACAGCAGAAAATGGTTATTCTAAATTTCTACACTCATTTTTAGTGCAAATGTATGTTAGTTCCAAATATTGGTATATATACATATATTGCATGCATATATTTTGCACTATTTAACTGTATAAAGAATATAGGCTGACATATTGATATTGGAATTTTTTTCAGTATCAGCATCAATATCAATAATCAGTATCAATATCGACCCTGAACAAAACATATTGGTCTATCCGTGTTTTTTTTAATATATATTTGTTTGCACCTCCAGACCCACAAATAAAAACTCTTGTTTGAACCTGGGGAACGTAAGGGTTTGCCTTATCGATGGTATGGTTAAAATGTATAGCTTACTTTGTAACATTAGCCCCACATAGGTCACCCTGACCTTTGGGGTTATATATTTGTATTTCAGTGATTCACGGTATCAAAGATTCCCCATAAGTTCATTGTTTTTTCTTATCAAAGCTGCCTATTCAGGCAGCTCGTAGGATCCTGGTCCAGCAGGATTCAGACGTCCTTTTGGTTGGATGTCCTTGAGCCCTTTGTTCATCTGGGCAGTATGTGAAGTCCCTTTTCTCTTGGAGATGTTTACACATCAATAAAACTGGCTGAATTTGAAAAATAAAGCTGACAAGGACATAATGATCCTCCCCACAGGTCCCAGATCCAGGACTGAGCAAGTTCTTAAAAACCTTTTTAGCACGGATAAAGTTGCAGAATAAGGAAGCTCTCAGTAGGTTTGTCTTCTAAAGGCTGTTTAAAGTGATAGGTCATTTATTCTGTTATTTTCCAACCATCCTTTCTTCTTTGAAGTCATGGGTAGGAACAGAAATGACACAATCCACATTGTGCTCCTCCTCTGCTTTGCTTTAGTCACCTGAATGTCTAAAAATTAGCTTCTTTGCTGCAGTCTGTCAAATCCTCATTTCCAGAATAAGCGTATATCTAATAAAAGCTGAGGACAAAACAGTTTTGCCGAGTGAATTTATACTAAACTTTGAGGAAAGTGGACACTGAAATGATGAGTGACAGCAGATTGAGGTGTTTATTTTATTGATCAGCTCTTTGCTTTGATTAGATTCTTTACTCATGCATTTTTCTATCTTCTGTGACTGATCTGTGCAGCTTATTTGAAAAATACATCTGGGAGGCGAAATTTATGGAGTTTCTGCAGGGAAGTTGATTGTGATGAGGTACTACAAAGTGGATGAGTAGTACAAATTGTAGTAAATGGTTTCTGCTGCTACTTGTGCTACATAGAGAGCAAAATGGGACAGAATTAGAAAAAGCGGTAAAATGGTGACATAAACCTTCCAATTAAAATGAAAGAGATTTTAATAAAAAAAATTATCATTGACATGATTTTTACATTAAATATTTCCAGTGCAGTACCTCAAGATATGCAGCTTGTTTAATCCCCTATATTTCAGAGCTTGTAAAGCACTGAACCTGAAACTTATTTGAATGAATGTACATTACAGATAGCCAATGTGTCTGACACAGCACTCTGATTCGCATGTGCTTAGCTGTGCCTTTTACTACCTTCTCTGACCAGTGACATTAGTTTGAGCTGTCTTTTTCAACCTTTTATCTTTACTCTTTGTACTTCAGGATTTTCTGTGGCATAATTGAATGTTCTGCCTCCATTTTTGGAGACGGTCTGCAGATCAGAATGCAGCAATTCCTGGGAGATTTGTTGTTTGACCCCTTCCTTCATGCTGGTTGGTGTTGATGTTTGGTGAAAGACAGCAGCAGCATTTTGCTCTCCAGCTTGAGCCTAAAAAGGTTGAGGTGTCAACACAGTGTCTTTCGAGAGTCCATAAATACATGTCCTCCTCCCCTCCCTTTTCTTCCACTCCCCTAGCCTGTCCTTTAGCAGAACCTTGAAGCACCATTGAAATTCTGCACTGCCTTTTGAAATCTCTGTTGATGAGGCAACATGGACCCACAGTGGCTCTGCCGTTCTCCCACTGCAGGATATTTTTCAAAGTCATGTTTATATACTATAAGTAGAAAGGAGTGAAAATGCTTTGATGGTACCTAACAATAAAAGTGCTTAGAAATCTCCCCTGGACTGCAGGCATGAATGCTTCAGCTGGGCGGTGTTTCTCCCATGACATACTGACAACTGTCTCCTTTGTACTTTACATGACTCTTGGGTTATATTATATGTAGTCATTGATGCATGAAACACTGAACAAAACATACTAATTGGAAGTTTAGAGTGGTAAAGTATTTGATTCATCCTGTCACACATGCAGAATATTTGGGTGTAACTGTTTTGCAGATGATTGTTCACTGGCTGTAAAGGCCTTTACACTGATAAAGTGACACGAATAAATGGCACGAAATTGCAAATAATTCTTAGGTGAATTTTGACTGTTCACATCCGGCGTGATGTGATTTTCTGAATAAAATATTCAGCTTCTGAAAGAAATGCGCCATGTGAAAAAAGATGGTATCATCATGAAGTTAATGATGACCTGGTTCTCCTTTTACTGAATAAAAAGAAGGAAAAACTAGGGATTATATTCAGTATTGGTATCAGTAGCTTAGGTCTACCTCAACTTTAGGTGAGAGAAAGAGAAAAAAATATTATGAGTGACAGAGGAAAGTTATTTGGATTTCAAGTTTTTGAACTGTGCTGACCAATCAAATATGCTGCTAAAAGAAAAAGAAGCAGCAGTATTGCATAATAAATGTGAGTGGAGTATTTGTTTCACAATTTGCGCATTATGTTTTTAGATGGCAAGGTTAAGCAAATTGCATCTATACAAATATATTATTAACAGCTTCATTTTTGAGGAGAGGGAAAAAGATGTTATCAAATTGGTATCAATTTGTATCGAGTTTGCCATATTGGTGTCGGTATCAGGCATGAAAAAGCGGTATTGAGCCATCCCTAGAAAAAAATGACATACCTGGGTACATAAAATATATGAAACAAAAACAATCAAGCGATCTGCCATGTTGAATGTTTTGAATGCGACATCGGCAATATCGTGCGGTCGGTCAGATGTGAACATGTCGGAAAAATCGACCTTGGTCCAAAAAATAAAAAATAAAATAAAAGCCACAATATCACCGACGAAATTCCACAAAATTCTGGCGTGCAAAGGCCTTAAATGCATAATGTGTAAATTCTGACATTAGGGGTCTCTCACTTTAAAATAACAAAAGACATATCTTGAGGACCTTGTGAAGTGGCGTGGAATCGTGGGAGTTGTTTTATTCACTTTTAAATAACTGCCATAGCTGATGAAAATCTATCTGACATGACTCAGGCATTACTCATGTTCATGAAAGTTTTATTCACGTTACTTTTAGTCACTTGCGCTGACTTCCTTCTTCACTCTCTGATATGTCCTGTGTTTTCCCACTAGTTATAGCAACTAGCAACTAGCAACTAACACACTGGAAACACACCGTTATCTTGAATAAATTATGTATTTCTCTGTGTTTGAACATTGTTGGAGAACCTTGGGATAATGCAAGTACATAGTTTGACTAAATATATGTGTAGTGTTTCTGGACATTTTAATGTTGAAATACTTTAATGCAGAAAAAAGCAAAAAAGCTTCAGGGAGGATGAGGTAGATGGATGGGTGCACAGCTTATGGTCAGTGCTTGAATATTTTCGTTTGCCAGTTGTATTATACTCTATATTTTATGTACAAACAAATTTTCTTTATTTCAATATTTTAGTGAAACACATTTTTCTTTTACAACAAATTGGTCCTATTCAAATTGGCAGACAGCTTTCTCTGCTGGTTGACTGAGGAGCTATTGATGTTTATGTTTGTGTTTTCCTTGTGACGTTTTTTCTGATGCTTTATACACATCTCCAGACTGAGAAATATCTTCAAATGCAAATCTGATCTTGTTTTAAGTCGGTGCCTTGCTGCTTTGCCGCTATCTTTGAGAGATGATCATGCTTTACAATAAAGTCAGCCGCACACACATCTTCATTAACTGCGGGTTGATAAACCATTAATCCATTCAAGCACTGTTTTATTTCCATTTATTCTTGTCCGCCCACGCTGTACAGCAAATAAGGAGAGAAAACTCCCTCCTGAGTGTTTCTTGACCGAAAACAATCTCATCGTATGACTCGGATGTCTGGTGATAAAGGGAGTTTTCTTTTTTTTTTTCTTTTTTTGTGGACACGACTCTGTTTCTCTGTGTCCAGTCACTCCTGTGACCTTTAAGAAGACCATCTATATTGAGTTTCCAAGTATCGTGTATAGTATGTGAATTGATCATAAGAGGAAGAGATATGTTCCAGTAAGGCTTTCCACTGTGTGCGCGTGTGTGTGTGCATGTGTGCGTGCTTAGCTGTGCCTGTATTGCCATCCGTGTAGTGTTGGGGTTAGGTCAATATTATATTAGCACTGCCATCGCATTTTCCACTGCCACATGAATAATGTAAGAGTGAGATATCCCTTCATATAAATACAGCCCATTATCGCTCTGTATCCTTGGTAGACGTAAAACAGTTCATAGTTTCTTCCAACAGATTTGATTAACCTTATTGCTTAGTATCCCCAAATGGTGGCCTAAAGTTGTTGCCACAAGAGATAGACCCCTCTCAGTGGAGAAAGAGACCTTATTGTGACCTTGTTGGAGACAATCAATGGCCTTTATCTCCCCCAATGCATAATAAATCCTACCAAAGAGTTGGTCCACACATCCCTGTAATGTATTGACCTGCACCGCCAACATTTATCAGCTAGACTCGCTGGCTAAATAATTTAGGTTTTGAGCTTAGACCGTACTTAGTCAGTGGCGCCCGGACCAAGTTTGGCCTGACAAGTTAGATTGATTTCCTCCACAGAAAGGAAAGAATAGACGGGATTAGAACTTCATTAACCCTTAATTCTTGGAGTATCTTCAAATGCTTCATATCCCTAAAATTGCAGTCATAAATGTTTGTCACAAACAAAAGAAATACAAAGATTGGGAATGTTTTTTTCATCAAATTTTAGTAGATAAACATAAAAAACATTGGTCCAGTATATTTATAAATGTAGAAATATGAACAACTTCTTTTTTAACATGCCATAAGTTATTTTAAATAAGTAAATTTCTTAGTTTTTGAGATATGCTAATTTTATGAGCTGAGTGCGTATAATTTTTGATTGTTTCATATGTAATAGAAATATTTCCCCAGTGCCTACATTGGTGTTTTTGTTTATTGTGATGTCATTTCCTAGATTATTTTTAAATGCTTCATATTCTTAAAAAGCTTCATATTCTTAAATCAATCGTATTTCTCTTTCTCTCCCTGACATGAACCATTGACCTGCCTCTCTGTTCCTGTTCTGGCACCACTTCACAGCGCCATCTTTGTGTTGTCACCACGTTTCTTTACCACACATATCTAGGGTTGTTCCAATACTGATACTAATATCAGAAGATTTGACCGATACTGCCTAAAATGCTGGATTGGCTATCAGCGACTAGGTGGTTCCCAGGAGCAGTCACGACCCGCCCTATTCTGACTCTGATTGGCTTGTGCTCGTTGCCTTTGTTTGGAGGTTTTTTGCTCATTTGGGTTGGGTAGGTTTAGGCATCAAGAGTGAGACTGGGCAGGGTTAGGGTAAGCTCATCAGGTTAAGACAATCAGAGGCAGAGTATGGCACGTCATGCCTTCACCATCCTGGAGAAAAAAAAAAAGTGTCCTGCACGCCCAATTTTATGGTCACTGGAAGAAAGAAACGCCAGCTTTACTTTGACATCAGATCATGTGGCCAAGTCAGTGTTTTTGTAGCCAGCTTGTAGTAAGCAGAAGCCTGGCCTCTGCAGTCTGTCAGAAGGAGGAATAATCTGGTGGATTGAGTATTTCCCAGTTGGGAGTTTCTCCAGGAGTTGCCGGTCTTAGCAGACAACACTGCAAACAGAGTTGCTGACTGTCTGACTGATTAGCTGTACTACGAGTACCCGATGTTTAGGAATATTATACATAATCTCTGTTATTGAACTGTTAATTTGATCGTTTTTATTTCATACTTTATTTTCTGATTTGGTTTGTTTTTGCAGGGATTCGCAGCAAAACCTGGAACAGAGTTTTTGAGTTGTCTTTTGTTTGTGACTGTGAACTGGATTGAACTGAGATGTTTTTGGGAATAACAAAACTGACTCCTTACTGAGGAGACTGAACTCTGAGATTTCTTTAAAAATGCCCTGGCATTGGAATCTGTATCGGGAAGTAAGAAATGGTATCGTAAAGTAACGTACACAGTAGCGTCATGATGTATATGATGACATGAAAGACAAAAGCCTTAGTTTTCCACTGCAAAAAGAATGAATGTTTTAGCCATTATGGCTTTTATTTTAGATAGATTTAAACTGGATCATGAAAACAACCTCCTGTGGTCAGTAGGCGCTGTCCACTGGAGGTCAGTTTTAAAGCAGAGAAACAGAACATTTTATATCTCCTTTCTACACTTAAACACACACAACAAACTCCAAAAAACAGCATGCAGACGCAGGAGAGGAGAGGTCAAACTACAAGGTCAGTCGCTGTGAATGTCTGTGGATCGACTCTGCTGTACCGACGTTACAGCTAATATAACACCTGTGCAGTTTCTGGCTGGAAAACTTGAACCAGCTTGTACCCAGGATCAAAACTTTCATCTTCTGGCGTCTGATTGGTCCCTCTTATCACAGAGCCAAACTTGCTCCTAGACAGACACAATATATCCCACTCTGCTTGAAGATAAGGAACCCCTCAGACAGCAGTTTGTCCTGTATTAGACTGATTTTCTAAATTGTACATTTATGTTTGTCCTGCTCAGTTCTTCCCTGTCGTATTGCCACAGGGCCTCCAGTCATACCCTCTTGAATCAACACCAGAACTTAAACCACTGTTGTCGGCAGAGGAAAATTGCTTTCATTTACAAGAGCAAACTATAGATTTTTTGCTAAGACTCTTAGTGACAGGTATAACACCCCAAAGCTTGCTTTAGATCTCAAATCAGAGTAATTGAATAATAAAAAAAACAGCATTATGCTTCCTTTTAGTTTCTGACAGTTTTTAGATATGCTGAATTTCTTTTGATGGTATGAGTAATACTTAAAGTTAGCCCTGCAGTCATTCATTTGTCAAACCTCTCTCAGATGAATATGTGAAATATCATTAGACATGCCTTCAACAAAGTAAAAAAAAGAACATCAGCTTCTTAAATAACAATAAATCAAAACTTTGAATTCTGAGTTGTAAATTAGAGGACAACAGCAAATTCAAATTCATATTTTCCATTTCTCTCCTCTGACTCTTAACGCTTTCTGTTTTGCTTGGGCTCGACTGCCGCCTCTTGGATATTTGCACTCTGTATTAATAAGAAATTGATGTTGCCGATGACTTTTAGTAAAGCAACACCAGATTACCATACTCAGCATGAATACTAAACAAGGGACGGGACGTGCTCAGGCTCGGGCTGAACCTTGATCCAAAATCTCCCTTTAACCAAATCATATTCCCCAGGATGAAAGAGGGAATTGTTCTGATAGGCTGATCAAAGCCGTGTATCGCTGTACTATAAAGGAACACCTGGAAACCTCATGGAGAATTCTGTTGTAGCAGTGAGGGCACTGGGCAATACATAATGTATTTGTACATAATGTTTATGTAAACATCTGCTCGGGGGTGTTCTAACTTATTTATCTTGCTCTCCCTGCTGGTGTGGCTGATGATGTGCTGATCTTAATGACCAAATCCAGGGATGTGAAGCCTGGTTTCCTCCTGTCCTTGGGTTTTTGAACCTATGCTTGTTATGATAAACATGCTGCATTTGGATGGGTGTGGCTGCTGTATAAGCCACATTATTAATGGTCAAGGGCACTCGAATGCCTCAGATTACCTCCTGACTAAGAGTTCTCTTTTTGAATTGTTTAAAGGATTATTAAAGAAAAGTTTAATAATTTGCGTTTATTTATTTAGCACTTACTTAGTTAAGCCTTGTTTTCTTTTTCCTTCAGGCTTTCTAGATAAATATGTGTTTTTATAAAAGTAATGTAATAAATGACCTAACCAACATCACCTTTATTTGAAGAGCTGCAGTCAAATACTCAATGCCTACTGTCACTGAGAGATTATACAAAGGGTGCAATCATTTAGTCAGTCCAATTAGGTTGTCACATGTTAAAGGACATAAAATCCTTTTTTATGTTGTTAAAACTATTTCTTTTTTTTACATGCAGCACAGGAGGGCTGCACCGAAGCTTAGAAGCTTCGTTCATAATGTTGACATTTTAATTGTAAATCAGCATTTGAATGCTGCACAGCTTGCATGTCTACTCATTCTGTTTAAAAATAAACTTGTATTTTTGCATAGCTGCAGATAAAGATCAGGCCACACTAATATTTGTACTTTTGTACTATTTGTAGAATTAGATTCCAGTGGTTGCTACGTAGGATTATTTCTGACTCGTGTGATCCAAACATTTATAATAAAGTCAAAAAGTCAAAATTTATTTAAAAAAGATAGATGTTATCCATTTCACCAGTTTTTCATGTTTTTATCCAACAAAATATTCAGGTTCAATCGTGCATTCAATTTATTGATTGCTGTTGGGATGTAATGAGAATCTCAACAAATATAACAAAAAGTGCTTCTAAAATACTTTACCTACCCTGGTTTTAAGGTTAGGGGCTCTTCATCGTCATGGTTACAGTAAAAACCGCTGGGTTAAAAGAAACCAACACTGACTGTTGGCAGGAAATGGAAAATGAAAATTGTTTTGAGAGTTAACGAGTCCAATACTTAGCTGTCCCATCCATCCACCTTGACCTCCTCCTTCTGAGGACTTTGTGGCTCTCAAACAACGTCACACAATTTCTCATTGCTTTTTACAGACAAGAATTACCTCCTGACTGAAAGTTCTCTTTTTGAATTAATTGTTTATGGGCTTATTAAAGAGAAATTTAATAATTTGTATTTATTTATTTAGTACTTACTTAAGCCTTGTTCTCTTTTTCCTTCAGGCTTTCTAGATAAATATGTGTTTTATAAAGTAATGTCACAAATGACCCTACCCACATCACCGTTATTTGAAGAGCTGCAGTCAAATACTCAGTGTCTACTGTCACTGAGAGATAATACCAAGGCTCTAATCATTTAGTCAGTCCAATTAGGTTGCCACATGTTAGAGGATATAAAATCCTTTTTTATGTCCTTGAAAATTGTTTTTTTTTTTTTTTTTACATGCAGCACAGGAAGGCTGCACCGAAGCTTTGAGGCTTCATTCATAATGTTGACATTTGAGTTCTAAATCAACATTTGAATGCTGCACAGCTGACATGTCTATTCATTCTGTTTAAAAACCCTGTATTTCTGCATAGTTACAGGTAGGCTATACTAATATTAGTACGTTTGTACTGTTTGCAGAATTAGATTCCAGTGGTTGCTGCGTAGGATTGTTTCTGACTCCTATGATCCAAACATTTCTAATAAAGTCAAAAAGTGAAAATTTACTGAGATAAGATAGATGTAATCATTTCCGAAATTCACATGTTTCTATCTTACAAAATATTCTGCCTCGATCCATATTTGTTAGCGTTTAGCCTTTCAAAAACATTTTCACTGAGGTGAAAAAAGCGTTGCTCTGTTGCTTGCTGTACACATAGGGAGACATGCACTTTATTGAAAATTTACGGTTAAAACTAATGCTCTGTGTTTTAGGAGAGCACTTCGCACTTTTACTTAAAGGGATAGTTCACCAAACATTAAAATTCAGTCACTATGTACTCACCCTCATACCGATTGAAGGTTGGGTTTATTTTTTTTAGGTTTAGGTTTGGTCCTCAAAACACTGCTCGAGTTTCACAGGAAAACAGTGTTGCAGAATCTCTCAAACAATTTAAGTGAATGGAGCCCAGTTTTCAAACATGAAAAAAAAAAAAAAAAACATAAAAAAACATAAAATGCCTCCATACTGCTCGTCTGGTGTAAACCAAGTCTCCTAAAGCCCCAACATGCCAAGATGACTTGAAAGACGTTTTACATTAAAATCCTCACTTTAGGAGACTTGGATTACACCAGGCGAGCAGTATGGATGCAGTTATGTTTTCTTTTAGTTGAGGAGATTCTGCAACCCTGTTTTCCTGTGAAAGTCCAGCAGTGTTTCGTGGACTAAAAAACTAAATCCGACCTTCAATTGGCTTAAGGATTGTAGAGTAGATAACAACTGAATTTTCATTTTTGAGTGAACTATCCCTTTAAATATTTTTACCACTCGTAGTTGAATATTATTGCACTATTTTAACAGGACTACTACTTGAGTACAGACTTTCAGCACTCTTTCCACTGCTGCTCATGACTTCACAATTCGTCAAACAAGTTGAGCTTAAATTTAGCTCAGTGAAATGATTCTGAAAGTACATATCAGGCTGTCGTTTTGCTCTTTAGCTGGATATGTGGCTCTGTCATTCCCATCATCAGATTGCTGAACTATTACCAGTCCCCTGTGATTACCTCTACCTGTCCTTATCAGCTGAACACTATGTACCTGCTATTCGCCAAGGCTAGATGTGTGTTTTCTTATGGAGAGGTTTCTGTAGATTTTAACCTTAATCCTATCAGCTAATGTGAAGGCACTGATCCGCACCTGTCTTGAAGGTTATCTGTGCATGTTTCACACCCACAGGCATTCATTATTTACATAGCTGCTCCCCTGAGGCACCAGCCTCCACAGGAAGTGTAGATGGGAAATCTACCTCCCAATCTGCCAGCGACACATCCATATCTATACTGCATGGCTCACTGACTTAGGAGGATGCAGTGTCAGGATTATCATTCGTTCCCTGGAAACTTCATCATCATCGGCACAAGCAGCTGTGGCGGTGTCATCATGCAGGCGTGTTTGCCTTTTAAATCAAGGGTTCCCCAACACTGGAGCCTTGAGGGAGCCATTTTTGGAGAACAATTAGGAAACAAATCAGAATGTAACAATGCTAACACTAACGGCACTCATTAAGGACAGTCTTGAGGATAGTCACCTATAGGAAGAAAAAACAACATCACTTGTTTTAGCAGCTCTAAAAACAACATATAAGTAAGACAGGCCTCTCCGGCCACAGGAATTATGATTCTTGTCCTGTCAGGAGCAAGGCAGATGTTGTTATAGAGGTCAGGATAGGGGTGGGTAACATGGCTAAAGTCTTCAATCATGGTATAGCCCTATGTAGTTTTACATCACAGTAACTGTATATCACAATGCAGTAGTTGTTCTGTAAAGTCCATTAAAAATGGTTCAAAATAATAAGAGCTGCCCCCTATTAGTCAACTTCATAACGGTTTATTACCTGTCTGCTCTTTTGTCACATGAGAACATGGTAAGCAGTCTACAGTTGACCGATATGTTGAAGTTTTTTCTACTGGCCACCATCAGCCCATCAAACAGCGATTGGCAATATATTTGTCACACATCCTTCTGAGTCTCAGCTGGGAGATGTGTATGAGTGGTGAATTCACTGCATTACGTACACTATGTATGTTCACTACATCCAAAACAAAAGAAACTCACAAAGTGTCAAGAAATGAAACATTCGCATGCTGATTTTCCTTGTTAAACAGAAAAATACAACCGTACACCTTCTGAGTTCAAGCATCTCCCCTTTACAGAACCAATATGAGCTTACTTGGCTTGTTAACTCCTCGTAAAACACACTTCATTAAAACTCGATAAAAAAGCATGTAAAACTCACCAAAGCCGTCTTTGTTAGCCTGTTTCTAGTCTGTCCAGGATAGATGTTTAAAGAGTCTGGCTCTACAGGCTGTTTTTCCTGTCTTTCCTCACCCAGCTCAGAGCACTCGGCTCCGGCTAACTCTGTGCTGCTGGATGAGAGCAGTCACGGAGCAGCACCCGTACCTCTGCAGACCATTACATTAGCAAAATAAAATCACAATTATCGCCCCCCCCCAAATCATCCAAATAAACCAACCAGCGATGAATTCAGCCCATTGCCTATAGGTGATACATACGTCCAGTCGTCCAGCCCTAAAGCAGTCCTGCTTCCAAAATCATGCTACCTTGCGAGGCAGCTGGATTTGCGAGATTACGAGATCACTCAATCAAATATAGCCCTGATTTGCCACATAGCCTGCCCCGAATATATAGCAGAGACTCGAAGGGATAGCTCCTGCACAGTATACAGTATACTGTCATATTCTAGGTTGGGGTGGATGGAGTCCAGTATGAACGGTATCATTTTCCATTTCCTACCAACAGTTATCATTTGTTTCTTTTCACTTGATTCCCTAGCATTAACCAAGTATTAATTTAATCCAAACCATGATTTCCCTACCTACCCAAACCTTAAATATAGCATTGTTAGATAATAAAAAACATAAATGTCTCTATCAGTGATTGGTAACAGAGTTGGAAGGAATCCCAACAATGTTTTGTTGATATGGCATCAGTCCAGAAAAGGCTTATATGTGTCATTGTAAGAAGGCTTGGACAGAAAGATAATTTCGTCATTTAATTGGGAGGATGTGAAGATTGGAAGGAGCCGTGCCTATAAATATCATTAAAGTAAAAATAAGAAAATATTAATCATGTTATGTAGGCTCTAAATTCATCTCTAATTTTGGATGTCTTGGACGTCAAACAGCATCATGATATTCATCTCCAGGAGAGAGGAACAGACTGAGAGGATTTCAGTGGCGGTGTTTTGAATGCAATATGTGCTAATAATGCTTGTTTGGCTAATGTGTAAACCAGTTCATTCATCTAGCATCCACACAGCCATGTGGAGTATGATAAATGAAACACCGTTTGGATGCAGCAATTTCACAGCCTTATCCCATAACCCCCTGGATAATTAATTCTAATGATACTTTTTATCTGCGACACCCATCATGATAAACATCAATGCCCAAACCTCCTCATATGAATGTGCTATTGAGCGTAACACTGACCTTTCCAGACCCCCTGGACCTCTGAAGACGTGTGTGAAAAACACCCTGAGCACTCACGCCAGCCCTTTAGTGTGCTGGGCTGATTTGATATAAGCGTGACAGGGGTATTTATAGAGCAGCATAGAGCCTCGCTCTCCTCTCCTTTCTACACCATGAGCCCATTCCAGCCCAGACACTATTGGCAGCCCTGCTCACTCACTGGAAAAGCCATCATGTCAGCACACTGGCAGCAGATAGCATGTTGTGCTAACAGGTTTGTGAGTCCACTAGCAGGAGCTCGATGTAGTTCATTATGCAGTGACAATATACATCCCTTCTTTGATGCCGTATTGCACAGCACCAAGACAATCTGTATTAAAATGTCAGTGTTTTTTTTTTTTTTCGATCTAATACAGACATTAGCTTTTGCCACAGTCTGATATCTTAAGCTTCCATCAGCATACTTGTGATTATTGGCTTATACATGGTGATGCAATCTTGAAAAACATTGAAGAAGTAGTGTAGAAAATATTGTGTTTATGCAGATTCAGTTTGAGCCATCCGTCCATTTAAATCACATAATTTCAGACATATTTGTGAAGGCATTATGGTATAAACTGTACAAACCTTTATTATGCAGTTGGACTTGATTTAGGCGACTGTTCTGTGTGCCATAAATTACAGCATTATTCAAATGTTTTATCAGGTTAGACTTCTTTTTTGTGATCTGTAAATGCATAGGGCTAAAATACAAAAAATATTCAAACTCTATAAATGTTCTTCAAAGATTAGACTGTACTGAAGGGCCTGAATTAGAACAACAAATAATGATTTGTTACATTGTCGATTAATCTGTCTATTACTTTCTCATTGGTTGGTCTATATAATGTCAGAAAATGGTGAAGAAAGTTGATCATTGTTTCTCAAAGCCCAAGACGACATCCTTAAATGTCTTGTTTTGTCAACAACCAAAAGGTGTTCATTTACTGTCATAGAAGAATAAAGACACCAGAAAATACTCACTTTATGAAGCTGGAATCAGAGAATTTCAACTTCTTTAACAAAAATCACTCTAACTGATTAATTGATTATCAAAATAGTTTGAGATTAATTTAATTGTTGCCACCTAATCAATTAACTGTTGCAGCTCTGTACAAAATATCTTCTTTTTTACATTTGAAGTTTGCATTGTTTTTGAATGAAGCTTTGAATGTCATTCATTATATTTTATGATCATCACCTTCACCCTTAAAAAAACGTGATCCATCAGATTAAATGAGTTTGTTTTTTTGTTCTTAAATAAACTTTCTTTAATGAACATAACTTCCAGTTTTGTCAACGTAAGTGTAATTTATGTTTGTCGGCCTTTTCAGTACTGCTCAGTACTGGAGCTACACAAGAAGTTTCATATGTGTTGATTTTTGAGGCCCCTGTGGACAAAAGTGGTAATGTTTCCACCATAATAACCTCAAAATATAACATAAAGAATAAAATTATCTGAATAAAAATGTCCTTTTGCTTCTTTTTAACTGGCTAACGTATGATTCACTGTAACTTTGGCTGGAGAAATGTAAAAACGGGCTTGTTTAATCTGATTTTAAGGAGAATCTGACTCAGTATCAGGCATTAAGAATAACAGTCATACAATAATAATCTTCTCGCGGATGGTCTCAGCATTAAATTGAGACTGTTTCATAACCACTTAAAAACTTCTTGTAGAAGGTTTAATGATGATTTTAATAGTGTAGTAGCTAGCATAATGCATAAATATGTAAGAATACAGTTTCAGTCTTGAAACTACAGGAATGCTCTCAGTAGAGTGCAAATCCTGAAAAAATATTCAGATGTAATCACCAACACTTTGATAGTGACATGTTTTTCTCAGTAACTATAACTTTTAATTTCTTTTATTACATGTAACTTGTTACTCTCCAACATTGTCAGTAGGTAAGCCTTGTTGTAGCCTAGCAGTTGTTGGTGACCCTGCCAGGAGTCACTAGTTGGTATAGGTTTTATTTACGTTTTTTAAAAATTATGAATCACTGCAACCATGAGAGGTCCTTGAGCATATTGATATAAATGTGCACAAAAAAATTTTGGGCTGATCAGGCCACACACACACAACCCATCGCACGATCTCTTACAGATAAAAATACTCAGAAAAGACATAATTGCAGTAATGTTGTAATTTGTTAATTCATTACTAATTACTAGTTATGAGTTAGCTTCACTGAGGGTTGATAAGTCACAGAATACTTGTAAAAGGAGTGACCTGTGTATTCATATGACTTTTCATGAAACACCAATCCTGTCCTGACAGCCTGTGACTCACTGCCAGATACCTCTGTCTCTGTATTCAAATATGGCGAACAAAACCTCAGTGAGATCCTCCTGTGTCTGGGCTCTGTGGAGAGGAAAACTCATTGAGCATATGTTGGCATCCATAAGAGAGGAAAATACGTAGGGAACAAAACTAGTTCTCTCTGTTGTCCCATCTGTCTGCAGAGGACTCTGTGCACCCAACAGCGGCCTGCTATAGTTTCTCTTTCACAAGTCGGCTCTTGCTGTGCAACAAAAGATGTCCCACAATTCTCTCATCTCTGTCACGACGCCCTGCTCACAATCACTTCAGGTAAAGTGACATCACAGAGTCTGAGGCTTGAGGGAAAAGTGCTAATAGTGGACTGGATGAATACATCTGAGAGAATGAAATCCACCGTGAATGACCCTCCAATTACAATAAGACAGTGTTGTTTGGCTCTGATGAACACTTGGAAGTTGTTAGATGGAAATGATGAATCTGGAAATTAGTGCCCTTGCTTCTTATTATTTGCCTGTGCGAGGGAATTACACCTGGAGTAATAACTCATTAAACCGGAGTAATTAGCATAAACAGCTGTAACACAATGACCCCTATTCATCAAAGATATCGGGACCTGCATGTTTTATAATGTGTACCTGTCTGTCTGTCGATACTATGTGTCTGTCTGTTTCATCACCAGAGGTACCGTGCTTTTAACAACGCAACACATTGCATTGCATTGCGTTGTTGAGTTGGCATTGCCTGAAGGTCAGGGACTGATGATGTCCATCTGTCTTTGATTCTTATCCCCCACAGCGAAATGTTTATGGTCTGAGTTGGAATGAGGAAATAGAGGGTGAGTGAAAGAGAGACTGCAAGGAGAAGATGAGGGGTTTGGACGTCATTGTTAAGCTGAGCTCCAGGCTGGTCCTGAAGGACAGTTAAACCCAAAGTCCAAACCAAGCTTAGAGAGAGGGGTGGAAGTTAATCCCTCATCCTCAGGCAGGTGTATCACAAAGGCTAAACATATACATAGGAAGACCGACCAGGGGAGAAAGTTGGGATAATTGAAGTCGGCTAAGAAATGAACATGTGCACCCTGAGGGTGAGTCAGCTCTGCTTTGTGGTATTACTTCTTAATGTTATCAAGGTAAAAGAGATGGGGGTTTCATTGCCCAACCTTTTTAACATTGTTTATTGCTACCCAACTTGGGAATTTAAGAGAGTGTTGTAATGGGAGGCTGTACAGCTGTAGTGGTGAACTAGCTTAGCTCCATGTTTACATTTTTGTAAAGCTGCTTCAGTCAGTAGAGAGAAATAGCTGTGCCTCATGCCTCTGGCACTACGTGTTTAATCCATTGACTGTAAATAAATATGGATGCCACATCTCCATTTCCTCCCACTATACAAATAAGAAGCCAAAATATCCCAAATATGTGCGCAGCCATTTTGCGCAGTAGTGATCAGGGTCGGTATTGAGGCCCTGCCCATACACCTGACTGGCTCAGTCACAAGCAGTGCTCAGCTTTCAATGATGACGTGAAATGCCCTTTTTGTTAGGGATGCACATTTTTTCGCTGCTTTTCATCTGTAAGCCATATCAGCTGAAGCCAGTTGTTTTTTGTTTTAAAATAGCAGCTGATATAACAATATTTCATCGTCAGCTGGTATTAAGCCAAGTAGGGCAAGCTGGGGAGGGAAAGGGTTCGTACTTCTGCTGCTTCTGACAAACTATAGCTCGCTAGCTACTTCACCATCATAGCACACAGATGAGATAAGCATGAGTGACATGATGGTTATCAGGGACAGGGTTATATTCGTGTTATATTCAAAATGTTAAACGATTGAGTAATTGTTTATTAACTTTCCAACAACACAAACTAGTTAGCAACTTAGCTTGAAGACACTGCTCAGCATCACCAGACACCTCCATACACGCACACAGCTATTGTTCTCAGCCACATGCACAAGAGTGTAGAACTAGTTTTCCGTCAGGGCTTTCTGCCAGAAATTATTTCATTAGCTTGTTTTTGGAAGCATTGAACAAACAACTAGATTACACAAGTTGTGTGAGAGTTTTTAAACGCACCTTTAGATAAAGTTTTGATTTTTTTTTTAAAACCATAGCACCATCAACTTCAGTAAGTCTGGGTAGCTTGTTTTAGACTCATTCTATGTTCACATGGACCAAAAGTGCTCCTTTTGGTTAATTAACATGCAACAATGACACCATCTGAGCTACGGCTGAACAATTTTGAAAAAAATATCAAATTGCAATTATTTTGACTGATATTGCACTTGCGATATGATTTGCGATATTAGAAGGAATGTTAATTTTGATTAATCATTATTCTCATTTTCATTTAAAACATCATTATGGTGTGATTTTGGCAAGGATTTGTACCAAACAAAGATGTTTTCTTAAGGCTGTAAAAATATGACGTGTAGATCAGGGCAATTCTGTAGCACAATGATATTTAATTTAACACAAATTTTGCATTTAACATATATTGCGCCTCATGCGATTTGAAAATTTCTGTGGGCCATATTGCGATTTCGATAAAATTTCAATTAATTGTTCAGCCCTAATCTGAGCTGGGAATTGTCAAGTGTTTTTTGCCATCATCAGTTTTCAAAAGCATTAATCTTGATCTCTGGATTAGATATTTTTATTGAATAAGCGTCTGATTGATCTGGTATTTATATTTAAAACCAAACTCTTCAGAAAAATAAGACTTAAATATACATGTGATAAGATGACTTTAAATGACAGAAACCATCTCTGGCAAAAATTTATTTGACGTGTACTTGTTTTTTTTTTTTAGTTTGGCCCTTTGTCTTTATATATGTCAGTGGTTCAATTATCATTTTCAGTTTTGTATTTGTCGAATGAGAAGTTTATCAATTAACATTATCAGCTTCCATGTCTATTGATAAAAAGGCATGGCAACAGTGCAAGCCTCCGCTGACCCAGGGAGAGGGAGGATGGGTGATCATTTTCTGTTCCACTAATCATTCATGACACCACCCGTTGTCTCTACAAGGTGCCTCTGTCTTTGACTGTCCTGATTCCCCTCAGCAGCAAAACAGCCAAAGTCAAATTGAATCCAGAAAGGAGGATTTTAAACGGAAAGATAAGGGGGCAGATATGCCTTAATCATCATTTGCTCTTGATTAGAAAATCAATGGCCTTTGATGCCAGAGTGCATGTCTGCCTTTGGAGTTAAGAGTGTGACAATGACAATGTGGACTGGAAAATTGGCCTTTTAAACAGCTACCTTCTCTTTGTTGTTTGGAGCCCCATTCTTTAATGCAGTGAAAAGTCTCCTCTATCACATAATGTCTGCCTGTCAAAGAAATTACTTTTTCTCTCGCTCCTGTGTGAAACTTTGTTAAAGAAATCCTTCGAAGCTTAGAAAGCGCAGGGAATTTCTTAGTTTGTAGAGCTGACTTTCACAGTATTTCCTTGATTTATGTAACAGATGAGAAATAAAGTTGTCACTCAATTCTCTGTGGCAGTTTTCAGATATGCCAAAGAGAGAAAATCTTTGATGCCTTCCCAGGTTTACCTGTCAAAAAGGTTTAAAGACAGTGTGTCCCAAGTTATAGTACGGCTAGACTGTTGCAGTCAAAAAATCTTTGCACCTATGAACTGCATAACAGTTTTTGCTCTGGTTTGATATAAAAAAGAAATATACAGTACCTCAAGAGTTAACTTACTATTGCTGTATTTTTTTTTTTTTTTTTTCAAAATGCCTTCTGGCATTTAAAGTAGTGAGGTTTTGCTTACTTACCTTTATAGCTTCCTTGAAAATGAATATTTGTACCCCAAAAAGAGCTGTTAAAGAAGTTGAGCAAACATGCTACACTATAAATAGAATATCTATACCTTCCTTTAGCCTACGGTGTATCATATGTACATTTCATGCCAGAAGATGAGAGAGCCTTGCCTGTCTGTCCTCTTATTACCATGCTGGTTTTTAAACTCAGCTTACCGGGCATCTTCCCCTCGCTCTCCTGTCCTCTCTAGTCGCTGCCTTTGTGCCATGCTGTTGTGCTTGCTGTGTTTTTACCAGCTCTGCATATCGATCCTGCTTTATCACCACCGGCTCCCTTTGCAATAAGCCTGCAGGAATATGGATGAGGTCTGGTTGGCAAGGGATGCACTGCTGATTAATATGCTCTGCATGAGGATATGATGAAAATTCACATTTATATGTCTTATATGGACACTGATCACTGTGTGGAGAACATCTGTAATGGTAAATGAGGGATGTTCTGTGAAATGGTGATAAGGGGGGGTGGGGCTGTTCATTTGTGGAAATACTAGTTGCGTTTACTCGCGGTTTGTCCTTCCGTGTCACGTACACTGTGCACTAGTGTACATAATATATTGATTGAATTCAAATGGAGGACTGACAGCTTCTAATCAGTGTGAAGGTATTAGCTGTTGCTATCTATGAATGGAAATGTCAGAATTCAGACACTGATCCGTTCCTCACACAACTAACATGTACACACATCCTCCTAAGATTACTGTTGTTGCTATAATATAGCAACCGTTATCAAGTAACAGTCACGTAAATAATAAAATGAATGACACGTTCTCATTTTATATGTAATTTCAGTACATTTTGTATAGATAGTGGGGTTGCTTGACAGACTTGAAAGTAAAACAATTATGATACAAAATATAAATAATTTAAAAAATAAGTAAATAAAATGGAATTGCATTGATTGCTTTGATTTCAATTTTTAGCTCAAACATAATTTTACATGATTGTAAGTGTATTTGTTCAAACTTGAAAGATTGTAGTTAAAGCCAGTTCATGCATTGCTGTTCTAGTGGTGTTTTTCTCACTTTTCTATTGTAGGTTTATGTTAGATACAGTTCACCTTGGTACATAAAAGCACTCTCATTTTTATTTATTTTTTCTTTCAATTACAACATTATAGCGTTGTGAAAGAACGTACAAATATAATTTGGAGCTGCATCCATCGGTCATTTAAGTGATTAATAGTCTATTAAATTAATCACTGTCTATTTTGATAATTGATTCATTATTTTGAGTCATTATTCAATAAAAAATATCCAACCAATTCTCTCATTTAAACTTCTCAACTGTGAACATTTTCTGGTTTCTTAAGTCTGCTGTGGAAGTGAATATCTTTGGACTGTGGTCACCATTTTCTGACATTTTATGGACCAAACAACTGATCAATTAATCAAGAACATGATCCACTGATTAACTGATAATGAAAATAATCATTAGTTGCAGTCCTATTGTTATTATTTGGTGGCTTTCATACGCAGCACTGTGTGAGGTTGATAAAAACCAAGACTCGTGTTAGAAAACAAGAGCACAAGCCAAGAAAGCAAAACAAGGGAAAAAGTGTATATACAGCAACCACTGTTGCAGGATTAATATTGTCTATCATTGATCCCACACCTTCACCCTCCCTCAGACCCTTTAAATTTCTCAACACCGGTCCCCATTAGTGGTGGCTGTTGAAGGTGTCTTGAGTCTGATATTCTGATAGTGATTTTTAGCACGTGTACATACTGTAGTTCAGCTTTTTTTCCTCGCACGTCCCCATTTGATATCAAAGTAACAGCTTACATTTATTGTAATGAATCCTGATATATTGTATTTTAGTTGTGTGAACCTGTGTGTGGGAAGAGAGGTGTAGTAAATGGTTGTAGAATTTAACAACTATTGTATTGTTACTTTGATGTCGAAAATTAAAGGTATTCAGGGGCACAGGGATAAAAGCACTTGCTCACCACCCCAGAGCCCTGGATTAGAGCGCTACATGCAAACACAATTAGCAGCGTTTGCAGGTGCATTCATGTCTTTGTGTGCAGTGACTCCTACTGGTGGCACTGTGTGATCTTGGGGTGAAAGAATGAACTTCCAAATGTGTAATTCCTGCCCCCCTTGTTGGGGGCAAAAAAAGTGACTGGCATAGCTCCATGAGCTTTGGCAGATACATTTTTTGACTACATCCTCTCAGGGCCAACAGTGGGCGTTAGCAGTGAGAGGCACCACAGTGCAAGGGGAATTGTCCATTCAATAAATGCTTAACAAAAAAGGACTTACCAGGATTTGTCCTTGTGCCCACTTATAAATCCATCTTTGGATCACTCTCAACGGGGATAAAGGGGGAGCTGAAATGATTAATCAACTTGTCAATTAGCTAAAAAAATAATTAGAAACTTTTTAAATTATTGATTAATAGTTTTAAGTCATTTTAAAAGCAAAAATGCCAACATTCTCTTGTTCCAGCTTCCTGAATGTAAGGATTTGCAGATGTTCTTTGTCTGATGTGATGGCATTTTAAATATCTTAATAAAAAGCAATTTGCAGAATTCAAGGAAATTCTGATGTGCATTTGTCACCGTTTTCTGACAGTGTGTGTTCTAAACTCTTAATTGAGTAATTGAAAAAATAAGCAGATCAAACAATGGTGAAAATAATGATTAGATGCAGCTCTAGATAAAATGGGCAAATTATAAAACCTACCCTAGCCAGAATAAATGAATTCACAGTAAATAATAAATCTCAAACCAAACACTAATACACCTTCGTCACGACTGCCTTTTCAAAGAGAAGTCAGAGAAAGCTGGTATTTGTCTGAGCCGTGCAGGAAAATGCTTTAGCAGTTCTGCCCTTGACTTGCTTCAGTTGGTTTTGCACTGAATAAAAGCATCATTTGAAGAGAATTACGTAGCCATAACAACCATCTCAGGTACATCATATTGTGTCAGCTGCAGTTGTTGAAAGTGAAGTAGTGGCTTATTCTCCCTGGGGAATAGCCACATCAGTCAAACAGTAGTGATATGTCTTTCATTTTTACCTATAATGGCCCCGTTTCCTGTTGTGCTGCCCAGATCAGATTAGTGATTGAACACTAAAGAACAGTGGACCACCTCCATGTAAGCCACTCACTGATAAAAGTCACCTCGACATCTGTGCTCAGTGTAACGTGAACCGTAAAGAAACATGCTTGTATAGTACAACAGGGTTTTCCCTGGTTTCCCTGTTTTTGACACAAAGGAGGCAAAGGTTGGAGAACATGCATGATATGCACGATGTACACAGTTTGCTTAAGTGACAAAATCATGATTTTGACAGATGGAAAGGTCTGTACGGATTCATATTACATACCAAGATGAAACAAATACAAAAAAACAAAGATTGTGGCAAATGACATTGTTTATTTTGGCATAGGACTCAACATAAAAACATACAGACTGGGCAATCTTTCTGTGCATCTTTCACTCTCCTGACTCTATTTGTCGTTAAAATTCAAGTCAAGAGAAGAAAAAGAACTTTCCAATATCACCAGTAAACAGGTACCAATTGGTGGGTCAAAAATACTGAATTTTAATAAAAAATAATAGTATAAAGTAGAAAAAGCACTAAAATCCAATAAAAAAGTGTGTCTCATTTGTCCTATGTCACAGACCTAATAATATTTGAATTATTGGGCTACAAGCTATTGAAAAAAAAATCCAATTATTTTCTTTTCTATTTGTTTGTAAAATAAATTAATTAGACCACACATTAGCAATCAAAATAGGTGTGCTGCATGAAACCAATTTGTATATTTTTTTAATCATAATTTTCACTAATATGGGAAAGGTATGAACATAAACAAATAAAAGCTTTTGCATTTTTGTTGCAATTTGCAACAAAGGTGGCAGCCAATAGGTGGCTCACCTATGATTTAGATAGGCAGGGAAAACTCTGTGCAGGTACACAGACATTGTCTCATTCTGTTTTGATTGTAAATAGTATCCTTTAAACAGACACATGCATGTATACAGTATAATATTCTTCTATATGGTGAAAATACAGATAACCATGTAAGGCATGTAACTAATTACCTGCCATTGTTTTTTTCAGCTAGATAGCAATTTTACAATTGCTTTTCAATGCTTTTACTCTTATAATTGTCACTTTAAATGCAATTTGCTGTTCACATTTAAAGACTGTATAGTTGTGCCACACAGTATGAGGGAAATAAAGTGTATTTTGCATGGTTAGTATTCTATTCTGTGCCCATTTAGTTTTTGTTTTTCTAGAGAATACCTTGTGGCTCTCTATTCTAATCCATGCAACACACCATGCTCACAGCGTGGCAGTGTGTTCCACTGTGGCAACCCTGCTGTGTGAAGGTAATGATTGCAGGTGTGTATGGAAACCACTTGTTGGCATGACAAGATGCAAGTTGGAGAAAAACAAACATTATGTTTTTTATTCTCAATGATGAGTCTGTCACACCCCCTGGAGTTTCATTCTTCAGATCCCACCTGCAATTTTTTTTTTTTTTTTTTTTTTTTTTTGCCTTGCTAGCAGACTCTCAATCCTGTTATTATATTCAGACATCACTGGATAACTATATGTAAATATCATATACTGTACATACACATATAAATATAATGATATTTACAGGCAAACAGTATTTATAGAGCAATGTTTAATCTTGATTAAAGGATGTTTGTGTAGCTGTGAAGCTTTTGTCGCACATTTGCATTATTCAATCATTTGAATTCTTGTTCCTCGGATGGATAGACAAATGAAAAACACAATTACAATAAGTATTTATACACAGTGGGGCTGGGACGGTACACTATCTTCCGATTTAGGAGTATTGTGATTCAATATTATGATTTATTATGATTTTTTTTTTATATAGACCATGGGGAAAAGTTCAATCATACACTTTCAGAGACTTTATATTATGACTGATATTCCCAAATACTACGAACATCATGTCAGCCAGTCTTTTATTTCAGCAGCATCATTGCTATACTGCATGAAAGTAGTAAATACAATATTAACTTTAGCTATAACTTCAGCTGTCCCTGCTCATCAAGCTCGTGGCATAAGAAAATGATTAATAAAATATGATGTTAGGCCAAAATTAATTAAGCCCCTGGCTGTATTTTGAAACTCATTGGGAATGTTGAATTTGAGTTTTGACCCTATGAGGTTGCTGTAGCTCTGCTGCTTTTGCAGACTGAGTTAGGAATGTGAATTTGTATGAGCACACGTTATTTTATGTTAAGCATGTGAGGCAAAATAGATTTGTTTAAGATAATATAACTGCGATGCTAAGTTATGTAGGCACTTTAATGGTAATTCCCATTGTGTGTGTGTGTGTGTGTATCGAGCTACAGAATAAGAGTTATTTATATATTCATAAAATCAATTGAGCAATCAAAAAATCGATTTAGGAATTGCAAAAAAAAAAAAAAAGAGGAGTCCTGATACTTGAGAGAATCTTTTTTTCTCCCACCCCTAATGCACTCAGTGTAGACAGATGTACTCCAAGTAGTATTTGTTAAGACCAGAATTCCTGCTTGAAAGTAATGCAAGCCCCCATTTAGGATTCTACAGTTGAAATTAAGCAGCAGTTGCATCATGCTCTCTGTGTGTTTCTGAGCCCTTCTTGGCTCCAGTGTTTAATATGAGTACTTCTGTGACCAGAGATAAGGCCGTTATGGCCATGACAAGGCCTTGTCTTGCTCTGCCATGATGCTTCTATTGCTCCTGGTGCCCGTTTGCTCCCAGGGCCAAAAACAATATGCTGTAAATTGCGATACGGCCTCTTCAGGTTGATATGCTGCCTGCGAACGTGATGTGATTGGGTATCGATTCACACCACAACGCTAAAATTGCCTGCCTCATGGTCCCAGACACCAATAGTGACAGCTTCAGTACAGGACAGGAGAAGTGCCATGGCACGGGTGTGTGTCTTGGAGAGGATACCTTCTCTCTGCTTTCTGATCCTCACCCTCTCCTCCTCCTTACGGAGCCCCCCTACTGTGTTGCAGGAGCGTATCATAGCTACATTTACAGCAGTTTCACGTGCCTCAGAAGCTTGGCAGCCCATGTTGTCGGCATTTTGTAACCCTGTTACCACAAAGAGAAATAAAACATGTAAACATCTTATTTTCATTGAAGTGCCAGTGATATTTGGACAGTTTCTTTTAATCTGCTCAAATTTTAACATTTGCAACACCAAACAAAGATGAGTTGGCTTTCTGCTTTTCACTGGAAAGTAGCGGTGACACAGCTCTGTCAATCTGCATCCAGTATGATTAAAACATGCCCCGGATCCGGTCGGAAAATGAATAATGCAAGAGAAATTGCTTGTGTAATGAATAAATGGCAAATAATCCCACCACAATTAACTTTCCTACATACAGTATGTGAACCAGTCATGCACCATCTACTAGAACAAGATGACCAGCTGAGGTAAAGCAGCCAAAGCAGCCTCATAATGATGTATTTTTGCAGTTCCACTTGAACTTAACCTGTCCTTGTGCTATGCTATGCTTTTTTAATAAGAGGCATCATGTTTTTAGATCTATTAGGAAACAAACTCACCTTGGAGGTATTATATGAGCAAAATATATTGAATTTTGCAATATTGAAGAATTTAATAAAATATCCTGTTGCCAAATATTTTTCTGTCTGTAAATGTTGGTTTTGGTAGATAAATTCACTGCGACAAGAGTAATAAAACACTCTCTCCAAACCCTAAGTTACTCACAGGAGGTAAATGAGATGCTGGCAGTGTACTTGTCATTAGCATTTCTGTGCTAGTAACTGCCTATCTTACCTTCCTGCTGGATTGGTAACAAACTCAGCTCATTACTGGCATTCCTAGCTTGCATACTGACTCTCTGTAGTTGGCAACTACCAATAATAATTCATTTGAAGAAATATGTTTGTGTAGTTCTGCTCAGAGAGAAGTGATATTTATTTTCCTGTCTCTTTTCAGACGTTGCTTGAAATATGTGGCCTGTGATTTTTTCTGTAATAGCTTACATTTATTATAATGAATCACAATATCACCTATAAACTGTCAAAGCATGAGCACACTTAAGGCTAAAACCCTGCGAAAAAAGCTGTAGAGGACACAACAGAGCTTTAACCAGCTGCAGGCTGTTTGGATAGGCTCACTTATGATAATATCTACATGGAACACAATCATTAACCACCTGGATTGAGGGAATTGCTTCCTTTCCTAATGAGACTTTTTACCAATGTAGAGCCAGGAACAAATGTCAGAAAGACATGTGAGAACCATTTTGTAGCACAGGTTAAAGGGATAGTTCGGATTATTTGATGTGGGTTTGTTTGAGGTACTCATTGATAGTCAGTGTATTACCTACAATAGATGGCAGTGAAGTAGAGAGGGGACACTGCTGTGGACAGTGTTAGCAACAAAAGGTATTTTAGCCACTTAAAAAAAAGGTCCACCTAAAAGTTTGAGTGTGGTGGCATGATGGTGCAGTGGTTTGCACTGTTGCCTCACAGCAAGAAGGTTCTGAGTTTGAATCCCCCAGCGGGCAGGACCTTTCTGTGCAGAGTTTGTGTGTTCTCCTCGTGTCCGCTTGGGTTTTCTCTGGGTACTCTGGCTTCCTCCCACAGTCCAAAGACATGCAGCATAATAGGTTGATTGGTAAGTCAAAATTGCCCATAAGTGTGAGTGGTTGTTTGTGTTTATATGTCAACCTTGCAATGAACTGGCGACCTCTTTCCCAATGCAACCCGTCAGGATAAGTGGTTGTGGACGATGAATGAATGGATAGTTTGAGTGTACTCTGTATTTAGAATATTTTCACTGTTTTACTATACCATCAGACAGCCTTTCCTGATGGGAACATAAGCCAAATATCACGCTCTCCAACCCAGCCAAACTCCATGTGCAAAATCCTCATTTTCCCTATCAAAACTTGGGAGTGGCTGGTCCCCCGCTGCATCGGTCTTTTATTTTTTTATTTTTTCTTATTATGTGACTTCAGTGAATCCGAACTGAGCCTTTAAAACACTGAGGTCATACAATAAAACAAACAACGTGTTCTGTGAGGTAAAATTTCTCATTAAAAAAGGCTGTCTGATGTTTTTTTTTTTTTTTTTTAGGTAGACCTTTTCTAAGTGGCTAAAATACATTTTGTTGCTGCAGTACCTTGCTTTGCTTCAGTACTAGTACTCCTCTGCTTCTCCTAACCGATGGCATGCTGATTGCCATCTACTGTTGGTAATAATTTGACTATGTAGAAGTACTCATACAACCTTAAATCAAATAATCTGAACTATCCCTTTAATATATGTTTAATGTCAGACTCAAACCCTCTAAATCTAAACTAAAATCTGCCTTTTCTCCAATTTGTTTTAGGTCACAAAAATAATAGACTCAACACTAAATTTATAGATACAAGTGGTTAAAAATATATAAATTCTGATAATTCCCCTTCTTGGTTGCTTTTCTTACATTTTTCAAATTTTAACTGTGTGGTGAAACCATTGAACCTCTCCTCCTGCACCCCTCTCCTTTGGCTCGGTGGGTGTTGATGTCCAAAGCTGAGGCAGTTTCCTTTACACCCGGCAGAACAAAGCGTGATTTAGGGAAGAGGGAGGGCAGCTGTAGTTGATATATGTGTGTTTTGCTTCATAGGTGAGAAGAATGATGAATGGATGAAGTCCACAGCCACCGTAATGGTACCCTTGTGTACCATGGCAGAGGGAAAAGAGGAAGGGTGTACTTGAGAGAATAAAAGTCAGCCTCTTCAATCAGGACTACCTAAAAGAATTCTTGACAATATATCCTTGTTGTGCTTTCATGATAAGCCTTATGCTGGAGGGCGGGGGTGTGGGAGTATGAGAACTGAGAGGTGGAGGGTGTCGGGGGGGGCATCAAATGAGGCGTCTGTGAGGGATTTTTCTATTGAAGAACTGAAGAAATAAAAATCTGTTTACCTGACCACAAATCCCTTAAATAAAGTAGGCCGCCATGGGTGAAAGTCACAGAGGAGTTTGGTTTCTATTCCACAGTAACACACTGTTAATGGAGCAGCCTTTGAAACACAGCAACATGGGCGCTTTTAAATGTTTGTTTCACTTTCACGTGTTACCACTAGTGACATGCAGGCAACATTTATGCTTTGGGTGTATCTTAACATCCTCTGTTTGTATTTTTGCCCCTGTGGTTTTGTGTATGAGTGTGAGTGTGCCATTAGCTTTGTGTGTGTATGTTTTTTCAAGCCTCTTTGTCTGTCTGTGTGTTTGCAGTTGTCCTGTCAGGTCATTTGTTGCTGGAGCTATTAATTCCCTCCAGTCCTCTGCTCCTGTTGTGCTCTCATTTGCTGATATACTTGGTCTGTCATTAGTCTATATGCCTACTCTGCATGTTGTAGAGAAATATTGACATTGTCAAAGCGCTGCTCATTGCTTCTGAACATAAGCCGTGCTTTTACATATCAAGTGTCAAACGCAAAGGGTAAATTCATCAGCGTATTCACACCTCAGTGATGTGGCAATTGTGTTCCCCTTGGACAATAGATTGGGGAGAAGAGGCACTTAGAACGGAGAGAGCAGAGTGAGCAGCAAGACGCTGGAGCTGACCCAGCCATTTTGATGCATATGTTGCACAGAAATATTGACCAGCTCTTTAGTCTGACTCCCTCAAGACCGGGTAATTGTCTGTCTGTGTTTCTATTGTTTAAACTAACTGCATTTTGGCAGTCCTCCTCCTCAAATCAACGATGGAAACCTCGGCAGAACAATGATGGAAACAGTAGTATCCATACCGATCAGAGGAGGTAGCTTCACGGATCAATATCTTTTCATTCAACATTGTACACTCTGAAGATTATATTGCTCTTGAAACGTATTTAGATTTGATCCTTTTGTCAGAGTTTATGCAGAAAAAAATCGTTTGCATTTTCTACTTTTGGATTGTCTATTAAAATCAGCTTTAAAGGAATAGTTTGACATTCTTGGAAATATACTTTGGGAAATGATCTTTCTTTCCGAGAGTTGGATGAGAAAATCGATACCACTCTAATGTCTATAAGCTAAATACAGTATTGGGGAAGCTACTTTGAAAGCATAGCTTTGCAAGCTACCAATTACTTTCTGTTGGAAGGAGTCGAACTACACAACAAAGCTGCCCTAGGGAGGAATCTAGTTTGGTTAACTAAAGCTACTTAGAAAAAGTAATGTAGTTCAAACTACTTTGTAAACAAACAAATTGACATTATGATATGAAATGATAGTAAAATATATATACAAAAAGTCACAAGCCAGCAAAAAACCCACTCACTTAAGTTTATTGCAAATAATAGCCACTTGTTCAATGGTTAAACACAAACCAAAGAAACACAAAAACCTCTTATTCACAGGAAAGTTTGAGGAATGTGAGCTTTGGTTTTAATGTCCATCAGTCAATAGAGAGGAAATAAAAATAAATAAAAATAAGAAATCATTCCTTAGTTTAAGGTCAGAAATCGTAGTTTTAGTTGTTAACAAAAATGCCAGAAAAGTAATTTAAATGCACAATATGCAGGTTCTGCCACTAATGGTCTCTCCTATATTAAAACAATAACAAAACATGCAGCTTGATGACGTTGTGTTGTGATGTGGGATCATGGGAATTGTCTTCATTGTTAAACAACCACTGTTGGGAATGAAAATCTGATATGACTCAGGCAGATATCATGTTCATTGATGAGGTAACGTATTAAAATTTTATTCGCCTTTCGTTTACTCACATTTGCCGTCGTCACTCTCTAAAGTATCTGTTGTGTTTTTCTGGAGGCTATAGCAGCTAGCAGCAAGTAGGGAATGCACCATACCTTGAATAACTTAGGCATTTCTTGGTAATGTTCACAACTTAACAAATTATATGTCTAGCATTTTTAGACATTTCAGTTTGGAAATGTTACATAATACAGCTATTAACTACTTGAATCACTATGCACATATGAGTGTAGTTGAAGCAACACTTACTAAATGTGAAGCTCCTGCCTTGGGATGGTTAGCTAAGCTTAGCATTAGTCTGGAAATGCCCCCATGCTATATACTGAAATATGTGGCTCAAATATGACCAAATCTGTGGCATATCATCACTCTGTCATTGAAGCATGTGTGTGGCATTAAAAATGGGCATCAGTCATATCATAAAAAATATCATCATATTCTGATAGTGTCCCAGTCCGGAGATAAGATATCCTCCAGATTTGACATCTTACAATGCCATGATTGGAGAGTATCCAACATGGATTTCATCATATATGGGTCATAGTGTAAAATATCCAGGCAAAACCATCTCTAGATTCTAGGGTATTTTGTGAAGTACTGCTAGCCTGGCTTGAACAACATCTGCCTATCAGCACCTCTAAAGCTCACTAATTAACAAATAATAACGTACATTTGTTTAATCTGACATATAATGACAATTTGTAGTTTTACTTTTGGGCTTCTGTGTGTGTGGAGCTACTTTTAGGCCACATGCAATAACTGAGGATGCCAACCTGAGGACAGTTTTGTGAGAATGCTGTGCGGAGCTGCCTACGACTTCAGTTTGCTCTCTGCCTCAAACAGTTTGTTGTCTGTGTAGAGACCTGGGAAGCTTCATCTGTATGTGTTCATTTTTATTGCGCTGTTGATGATGTTGCAATTGATGTTGCTAAGGATGCAATTAACGTCCGCCTATTGACAACACTATTCCACAAATCAACAACACATTGATAATGTCCGGGCTGTGCCGAATAAAGCTCACCAAGCAAGCATATACTTATAACAAAACACAAAATGAGTCATCGACGTGTTTATGATCTCGACAGAAATTGTATTATAAATATGCACCATTATATCTGCTGTTAGATGCTTTGCAAGGCAGAGAACAGTTTGTTGATATGTAATCAACATTTTGCAGAACAAAAGGAACTGAGGGATGCTGTTTTGCAGAGTGACTAAAATTAGATGTTCTTATGATTTGTTTATTCTCAGGTGGGAAAGCATGTGTGGCTAGAGTATAGAAAAATAATCATCACAAATACTGTTTACATGACAAACTAATACAAGAATAGATTACAGAAAGTATGATGATCTAAAAAAACAACAGTAGTCCAGATTATATTCATATAAATAGATATCTCTACCTACAGTGGTTGCAGTAATACAGTACATTTTGCACAACAATCAGTCCCACCACAACAATCTAATTATAATCTGAATCTAACTGGAACATTGTCTGGGACCAAGAGACCTCAGTGCAAATTCCTGGTTTTATTTACCCAAACTTAAAGGTCCATGGGAAACAAACCACATTAACTTGTGTATGACTACATTTAAGAGGAGAAAAAAAAAAAAAGAACATACTAGTGCAGCACTTCTTTTCAACCACAACGATATATGCTGAGAACACTGAGCTAACTGACACAAAAACAAAAAAAGAAACCTTTATGCCTCTCTAGCCTTTAAAAGAAAACAAAAACGGGGATTGAGATACATGCATCATGTTTAGGTTAAGGGATGACATTAAAAATGTGCTTTAGATAGTATCTATAATCTAGAGTATTACTTGTTTAATTTGCCTTATCATTTTTTATTCTCTTTTGTTGGAGGAATTATGTCACAACACAGGTAACAAGACAAGACAGACTGTGATGATATGTAATTAATTTATTTTATTTTTTATTTTTGATATAAAGACTGCTACCCACCTCTGCACTGTTTTAGCTTTGCAATTTTACGTATGTAATTCATTAATTTAGGACAATTTATACCATTAAAGAGGTAAAGCAGAGGCACTTTAAAAGACCTTAGGATGCTGACATTGATTAATCAGAACTGAGTGTGTAACAAATCTGTGTCATAATATCATGATAAATATTGTGTTTCGTACTTTTTATTGTGATGTTATTATACAGTGAGTTTTGGTATTGTTACATCCTATAAGTAGCAACAACAATCTTAACTAACAACTCATAGTATATAAATGTGTCACAGTCTGACTCACAGACGTCTGTGAATTTGGCACCACCTAAGAAAGGAAATTTTGGAGATAAGCGGTTTTCACTGTACAGCGACGATGTGTTTCCAGCACTGTGGCGTTTTTTATTTTGTGTTGACGATGATCGACTGCTGTTCTTACACTAAAAACGCACCCTGACTATATCTCTCCTTTCATCCACGATGTTTCAATCTATGCAAAATGCCTCATAAAATTTGCTGTATTAAAATTGCTCCTAATGTACATGCATGCTGTTGGCCTGGATGGGGTTCATGTGGTTTTTTTTTTCATCTCATATAGGTATTAAAACCTGTTCTGAAAGCAGACATTTTCAATTTGTAGATGCAAAATATTGCAATGCTGATCTTTTGATGACTTGCATCTAATTTGGAATTAGCATATCCCAGTGAAGTGTACTGTAATTTGTCTTTGATGATTGGTTCGCCTGTAATAGATGGGGGATTGCCTGAGCTCCCCACTGCCCTGTCTCTCCCTCTCTCTTCTTCCCTCTGCTGGAGAGGCACACAGAATCTTTGAAATGTGCTTTGACCATCAGAGCAGTGAGAAAGCACTAATATTTTACTGACCTGAAATGAAAGGGATTAGGTGCAAAAACCCTTCTGCAAAAGGCTATCTCGATTTACAGGTGATGTTTTTGTTTGTTTCTTTTTTTTCATCCTTTAAAAAGAGGAGACTTGGATATAATCAAAAGACGTATTCCGAAGCGTAAAGCTTTTGGGCTTTGAAGCTTTTCAAATGTTTTGTTGGGAGAGGCGAGACGGTGGAACAGCATGTCTGCATTCAGAGCATCCATGAATCCCTGTCATCAGCCTTCCTCCATCTCCCTTCCCCGCACTTTTGCAAAATTTGACTTTTACCACAGAGCAGATACAAACGCTAGATAATGAATGAGTAGAAGACAGACTAGAGAAATAGGACTGTTTCAATTTCACAGCCAAGAGCCACATAGATTGCTTTTATTTTATTGTGGGTATAGGTGGCACAAGAACTTTGCAATTATTTGCACAATTAGTTGTAATTATGGTGTAAGCATTTATCTTGTGCGCCCAAGAAGTTCCAATGTGCATTCTGCAGGGAGAATAGGAAGAATTAATATAGATTGTTTTCTCCAGAAAGTGCTGCTTGTTTGGTTGACGGCAATTAGCAGCTAATACCTGTGAGATCTCCCGTCTGCTCAAACCCGTGCTGTTTTCTGTTCCACAATGATCAGACAATTAATGATGGGTGGAGAACACTGGCAGGACTATGGTTTACGCCAGGCACTGTCACAGTGGTAGGCGATACCGGCGTACAGCAGTTGTTGTTGTTTTCTGGTTGAGTGTTCCCATGCCTTCGTGACACATAGATTATGATGAGGTTACATTTGCTCTGCATGCTTTATCTTAGGTAGTGGAACTAATCACACACAGATGCAGAAGCCTTCCGAAGTGTCTCCCCCAACCCTTGGGCTTTTTTTTTATATTTCTTAGCACTACAGGAACGTCTCAAAATGCGTTTATTTGAGAGTTTGTGCCTGATCTACTTGAAGTGCTAGACACTAATAAAAGCCAGGGTTGTTTCGAAAGGTACTTCCCTTCTTGTTTCAATGCTGATATGTTGCCTCGAGGCCTAATGTGTACCTAGTGTTGTCTTACATCTACTGCTGTTTGGATTTCATGCTCAGGCTGGGTTGAGGGCCCAGAAACATGTTTCTTCTTAGTAAAACCATTTATATTGTGTCTTACTCGCTGATAAATGTGACATCTGGCCCCTTAGAAGCTCCTTAGTGGATCTTTAGGTTTAGGTTTTAATAGTTGAGAAGTACACTTTCTTGGACTTCAATTAAAAAATGAGTCATCAGCCTATTATATCGAAGATGAGATGGTGTTTTAGTGGGTGTTTTATTGGGCTCCACTGTAAAATTTGCAGTTCTGCGTTATTACATCTTTTGCATGCTGGAATTTAACTGGCCATGGACGATATCCTCCTTTTAAAATGTCAAGGCCTGGATTGTCTTTGTATCCTCTAGTGAAAAACATATACTTCAACTGGGTTGCACTAACAAAGATTAATTTATTCTAAGATTAGTTCTAATCAGAGTTTAACATAGCAAGGTGTAAAATTAACAAATCTAGATTTAAGCTCTGTTGCACAATTAAAACCTTATCTCTTTTAATAAATGTAGATGCTTCCCCAAATTAAAATGAATAAAAACCTAGTAAGAATAGAAGAAGAGGAAAGCCATTAACTTTCAGTTGCAGTGTATTTCTTAACAAAACAATGCATTGTTTGCTAGCTAGCTAAAAAGCTAACAAAATGTTAGCCTACATAATTTGCTAGCTAAAACATTAGTTAGCCTAGATAGCCTTTAAAAAAACTTGGCTGAATTATTGGAGCAATATGGACAAATAAGAGATTAAAAAAACAGACAACCACATAATGAGGAAAAAAACAACTGGCAGACTGTTTTAATGGATCAGCCGGAGTAAAAGAAAAAAGAGACACATCATAAAACTCACTTGGGTTTAGTCTGTCCATGTACTTTATTTAATGAGCTTGATTATTTTTCCTCAATCCAAAAAGGCAGCCATTTTAAAAGTTAATTTTTCTTAGTTGTAAGCAAAAGTTTGGTGTATGATTTAATCATTTAATCAGGCTTAAAGATAAAGATGGTCGGTGCAACCCAGCCTACATGTGGAGAGTCGGTGTACGTGACCCTGCGGCCGCTTATAGCACATTGATCATATGAACTTGGCTGCGAGAGGAAAGTTGTAGAACTACTTTTAGAGAGTGAAGATTTAGTTCAAACACAATAAGTTGAAAAACCTCAGAGCAGCACATGTGAATCATATCTGAGAGGATATTTTTTATTCTGTGTATTTCTTATCCACTTCACACAAACAATATCAAATAAATAAAAGTGAAGCATTTATGTGAGGCTTAAATAGATGAATACTTTCTGCTTCGACTGCACAGCCATTTGTGTAGTTTTTCTTTATTTGGCAAAGAGTAATGCCTTTGTTGTCGTCGGTGTGCTGGAGCCTCACAGACTGTTTTCTAGGCTAGTATAGGATTCTTTTTTTTTTTCTTTGGTTGAACAAAAAATCAAACACTGTTTGTCTTACTAGTGTGTAAGCTTTGCTTTGTGTGTAAGCGTAGGAGTTGGGGCGGGCTTGAAAGCATGAAAACATAAAGCATGAGTGATGTGTTAGCATTGCATTGGTGTCTTGCTTAGTCTACCTAATTTTGCTGAGAGGTTTTGAAATGAGCAAACGCTTAATTTATGGTCTCAACGCTGTAATAGGATGATAAAAAGATGCCTTCTATTGTTTTAAAGGGCTGGAATAAGTGTGTCTGTGATTCACTAAACCCTGAAATAGCCCACCACCACTTAAGGAAACCGAGCTTCTCTGGTTTGTGCGCCGCTGTGAATCAGTGCTTACTACAGCATTGTGTCACATTAATGTTTGAGTGCTACATATTGTCAAGTAGATGTGGGACTTAAACAGCACTTACAGTGAAGTGTACTTACATCAACTCCTTGTTTATTTCTTCCAGAGACATCCATGCAGACGCCATAATGGTTTCCGTGTTTATATTGAACTTGACCTCTGACCCCTGACCTCCTGCATAAGCTTGGTAATCATTTCATTTTTTATTTGGTGCATTATGATTGATTTTACCCTTTTGCCATTATCTATCATAATCATTGCCATTATCTATCATAACTGTCAACTTGCGTCTGTCTCCTTCCGTCTTTTTATGTTAAAGGAGCAATATGTAATAATTGCGCTACCAAAAATGGGTACTGCAGTCCAAATCATAAGTTGAAGCAATAAACGGTATATTAAACAGGCTAAAATCCTATTTAATACACGTTCTATGGTTAAATCAAGTTGTTTCCCTCAGCCCCCTCCTTCCCAGACAGGCAGGCGGCCAGAACACTGCAGGAGTGCAAGATGAGCTCAACATTGTAATTTGAATGTCAGTTCTCTGTCAATGTAAAGCTAAGCCTGTTATCCTGAGGGCAAAAGCACACTAATATGAAAGCACACACTCTAGAGTCTGAATTCAGTGGCTGACTGCTTTCTGCCTGCCAGACTCCATTAACAAATTGCTCAATTTAACCGTTATAAACATCTACTCCTTCTAAAAGATTATTCATGATTTGGTATGACTCATATACAGACTCTTATTCATTTGGCAAACATTCGGCATTAATTTAAACCCTAATTAATGTGAAACGGACAAACAAAAATAGTCATTCTGGCCTGAAAAATTTCAAAGCAGGACACTGCGGCTGCAGCGTTTTTGTTCAGTCACACAGCGAGTGTTTCAACTTAGCATGATTCCTTAATTTCTGATGACATATCATGGTAATTTGAAGATTTATTGCTGTAGATATATTACAAATTTCTCCTTTAACTGTTATAATTGTTTCGTTTGTAACATTATAACTGTTGTATTCTCTTAATTTATTTGTGTCCTTTTTGTTCCACACTTGTCTCTTTCTTTGCTCTGTTACTTCCACTGTCCTTGAGCCATTAGCGTTCCACAATAAATTGTCAATTGTGTTTGCTAACATCTTTAATTTCTTTTTATATGCTCTCATTTCTTCTTCATCATCTTTATATGATAAACCATTCAACCATATTTCCATTGATTTTCTTTTCTATCTATTACCAAGGATTACAACTCCCTATTTCATACATTGTGTACTGCAGTAAGTCTCTGTCACGAGCTCTCTCTTCCTTTCTCTTTTTCTCGTATGTGTGTGGGTGGAGGTAATGTTTGAAAGTGACAACACAAGGAAACTTAAGACAGAGGGAGGAAATATGGCACAGCAATGTATTGCAGTATTACATCCCTTGTGTGTATTATGCTATTATTTCCTGAAATATCATCCCAACACCCACCAGGCAGACAATACGCACAGAAATGCATCATCCATTTTTTTGCCGGATTTATTCCAAAAACCTGGTCGTGGTAGACGGTAGGCATTTAGCAGCAGCAATAGGCCAGTGAGCCCGTGGAGTGGCAGGGCCAGGGCTAGACGTTAGGAGAGCTGGCAGCAGGAGGGAGAAGGAAGTCACAAGGTTGCAACCCAGAGCAGTAGACTTGCTTGTCTCAGCAGAGTAAACATCACCCCTCGTCTGCACACAGTAATGACTAACAGAGGAGGACGTGCACAGAAACACTATCAGGACTACTGCCTTGTCCTGCCAGACCCCACGCATGCCATTCCTATCATCTCCCAGCCTTTGCATTCTTAGAAAGAAGCAGAGAGCTACCACCCTGTGCAGTGTTGTGGGCACGGGTATTATTAAAGGTGCTGCACCTCATCATACCTCTGCCCTTGTTTGTTTAAAGCAGTGGCTCTCAAACTTTTTTCAATAACTTGCCCCCTTTGAAATGTTCTTTCAGCCAAGTACTCTCTGACCGCCATAAAAGAATTTTAGTAGAAAAAAAAAGCTTATATAAAGACATACAATATAGCGCTGCACCATCAGTGTCAAGTTGTTAAGGGTAAATCCCATTAAAATATGTTCTTCCTGATACTGAAAATATTTTGTTGACTCTGTTTTCGCTTTACTTTTCACTTCTTTTTCAGCTATATTCCTACTACGCCTCAACAACGAATCCATTTTCTTGATTTTTTTGATAGTCATTAGTGAATGTGATTGTGCTGGCTAGTTCCTTCTTTTAGGTTTGATGGCAGTTTACAGTTTCAGCTCAGTTAACGATTGCATTGACAGGGTTAATACGGGTGATGGAAATCCTTAAAAACACTTAAATGTTACTGTACTGTATTCAAGGTTTGAAAAGTGTCTGGATCTTGGCATAAGTGCTTAAAACTGCTTAAAATTGTAATTTCATTACTTCCGTAATAGATCACTACCTGACTGAAGAGTTTGCTTTATAGCTAAAGACACAAAATAAGGATGTTGGCTCAGCCACGTTGTACAGGATACCAAGTTTACTTACAGGCTTCACCGAAATTCCATACCAACATGCAATTTAGTACGGAAAAAAATGTGAGCTCTCCGAAACCTTAGTATGAAACCAATTGTAGGGAAAGTGCATACTATGTCTGAGAAAATATTGCAGTGTGCAAGCACAGAAGACTTCTTTAGCATAATACCAGCAAAGAGGCTCCTCGGAAGTGATGTTGTACATATACATAGTATGTGATTTGTGGTAAATTTTGAAACATGAAACTTTGCTGTGTTTTCCTTCAAAACCCATCCTGTAGAAACACCATTAGGAAACATCTGATTTAATGTGATGAAGAAGTGATATGAGAAGTTTGAATATATCTATATAAATATGTAAATGTTGCTTAATTGAACTTACATTTCCATTTTTTAATGAAATGATTATGATATAATTATGCAGTGACTGATATTTTTAAAATTAACATTTACCCACTGCAGTACTCCAAAGTACCCCTAGGGGTAGGCAACATGGTCATGTTTTATGGCCAGCTGCCTTTATTCAAAAATAATCTGTATACGTAGAGTGTTTTGTTGTTGTAGTAAACTTCATTTTTCATTTATTTATAATGAGATACAGTTCCATGTACAAATGTGCTGACCATTGTGCCCACTGACTTATCAGACTCCAATCAGGAGCCGTGGAAATGCAGCATAACAACAGGAAATTATGAGTGATTGGGAGCATCTTGAGATCTGACCCCCAGTTGTTTGACTGATTTTCTTTTAATTGGTTGTCGTCTCCCACTTGACACCATCAAAGCTTCACGCTGGAGGTGAGGCAGATGAAATGGTTCCATAATACCATCAGTATGATAAGACACGCCGCCTTAGAAGCATTTTAAAATGTGATTGCAATCACAAACTCGTCGCCAGATTATTGTCCTAATGTTAATGAAGAAATATGAAGATACAGTATAAATTGCACACTAGCTTTTTATTTTTTATTCCCGACGAGTTCAACCAAAAAAGGCCCTTGTGAATGTTTTTTGTTCTCATGTTCCATAAGTTTATACCTAAATGTAGTAAACACACAATTACAAAGAGTCATTAAAATGTCAGTAATTAATTTATGGGCCTGAGCGTATGGTTGTATGTTTATTTGTCTGCACTGGTACATATTCAGCACACTTTTTAGTGGTGTGGTGCAAATATAGTATATCAGAACCATCTGTTTCTTAATGTTAACTTCAGCTCCAACCTTAACTTTATTGTGCCCAAAGGGAAATTAGAATGCACACAGACTCAAATTTAAGATACATAAAACATAATAAAATACATAAAACATATGACATCAATATTAAGAACATATGCTAAAACCTCCCACCAAACAAAGTTCTTCTTATTTTATTATTAAAACGACAGATGAGCCGGCCAGTTAAAGATACATGGAACAAACCACCACCAGCAGCAGTAACAAGAAGCAAAAGCCCTCATTGAAATTTACAATAAGTTCAGTTCTGTGATCAGATCAAATTTATATGAAATCAGCTCAGTTGCTAGTAAACTACAAGGCTGAAGCTCCACCCTTAGTAGCATCCATCTAAGGTACTTACAATTAAGAGCTCACTTTGCAGTTCTGCACATAGTGGAATATACAAACACAGACAAATTTCACTTGGGTTGCATTTTATTTATCCAGCAGAATTTACTGCAGAAACATTTGTTATATCCTGCTTAACAAAAGCTTCTTGTACTTTTTCTCGTAGTGAGGGCAGAGTCGCTCCTGGAGTGGGGCATTTGTTTAGTGGAGACATTTAGAAAGCCTTAAAACATGTCTCAGAGAATTATTGTAATCTATAGCAAGAGGGGCAAAAGTCCATTTTGCAGTTGTTTGCAGCTCAAGGTTGTATCAAAGTAAAATCCTCCACGAGAATGAAGGTATCTGTCAAGTTTGCCTCTTATGAGCACTGGATTCATTAGCCAGCTGTGTGGAAGGTAGTGGCTGGAAAAGGTTGAGGACATAGTTGTAATACAAAGAGCGGCACAGGCCTGAAATTTGCATGGCGAGGAGAAGCTGATGCTTCCTGAGACTCAGTGAAGACAAGTGTTTGCTATGCCTGGTGATGTGCGAGACAGAGCGAGCAGAAGATTATTGTTAGCATACTGAGAAAAGATCATGAATTGCAATGATTCCCCAAAGCGCAGGCAGAAGATTTACTGAGACTATGCCTTTACCCCCTCTATCTATGTGTGTCACTACAGAGTGCTGTCAGCACAGATGATTTTAGGTAGAGGGGAATTGATGGTGTCCCCCTGTGCACTGATTCAACATCTGATAATGAGGAAGAAATGCTATTTCAGTTAAAACCACAAGCCATGTTTGAGGAGGAAAATAGCAGACAGCCGAGCCTGGCACACCATGCAACAAGCTAAAGAAAAAAAAAAAACAGATGACGGTGAAAAATTTCCTTTAGAGCCTGTTTAATATGTGTTAAGGCGTAGCTTGTGAGACCTCTCAGCTCCAGTAATTTCAGCACATCAAAGACATGCCTCCTCCCCAAGCTGGTGTAGTCTTAAGAAGGGCTCATCATATCCAATCACACATTCACCCTAGGATCTTGTAGGAATACCTCCAACCCTATAATTTTGTTCATTAAAACGAGACTAATATGGGCTGGTCAACACCACAACTAAGCGCTGTACTGTGACGGCGATTGCAGCTGGTAGTCCTTGTCCCTCGTTGACCTGTTTTGTTAACTCTACCGCTGTATTTCACTGCCTGATTAGATGTCACTCAATTAAAAGCACATTTCTGCGGGGAGAGCGGCCTCCCTAGTTGCCATGGATGCCAGTAGAAAGGTAGCAGAGCAGCGTAATGTGTGTCCCAGAGCACCATAATGAAATATCCACACTGTTACAGCAGAAATACACAGACAACCCAAACTTTCACACCCAATCAATGAGAGCTGTGTGGCTGGCGCTTTTTTTCTACATTGAAAAATTAAAAAGGATGTGCCTAGTAAGTCACAGAGGACTCACGCATTTTATAGTCAGCTATGAGAAGCACTAGGATTAATAGACCTCTCCTAATATGCCTCGCATTGGTGGTCCCTGAACACCCTGATCAGGTAAGGCCCAGTGAAGCAAAGATCATTTATAAGTGGTTCATTATTTTACCTTCAGATTCCTCTGTCTGGCATTGATTTAATAAACACTGATGTATCTCCTTGTAGAAGAGAAGTGCCATTTTTCATTTCCCAGATTTGCTATCTTTGTTATCGCAGTTATCTGTCGAGCTCTGGCATTTCGGCGGTAATGCGCTCCCAATCTCGGCTGTGTACGGGAGGCGGCATGGGAAAGTGGTGCAATTCTTCTATGGCAGATATTCCTTTTAATGTTTACTGAAAGATTCTTTAAAGAAAATATTGTCTTTTATCTGTCTGACTCGACGCCTGCGCGTCCAGACACGGCTTTGTAAATGAACAGCTTGTTTAATAAAGTTCCGCCAAAGTGCTCTGATTATCCATGAAAGGATTCAACAACGTGTGACATCAACAGTGAGGTACAATAATTAATGATCTATCAATGTGTTCTGATGATTAATGTATTTGTTTTTGCAGTTTGATGGACCCATAAACTGTGTGAAATAGACAATGAGCTTTGCCATCGTGTATTCCCTGTGGTGAATGGAAGCAACAGCGCTGAGGCACACTATAAAAAGCACAGAGAAGTGATGAAAAGAAAAGGAAAAAACAGGCTCTTTATTATTAAGGTTAACTGTCAGCAAAGGCTCATGCTCCTGCCCTATCATTTTTGTAACTGAGAAGCTTGTTGTATTTTTCCGCTCAAAGGATTCTCCTGTGAAGTGTTAAAAGCAGTTTGTGGTCAGATTAGGTGTGTACGGCTGGCACATCAAATCAAGACGAAAATGAAATGGAATGATCAATTTGCCCTGCATTAATCCCTCCTCTCCAGCGGCATTCTATCGATTTTCTTGTTCAGCTTCCTTGATAACAAGAATCATTTAAAGGTCACATTTTGATGTCTGTCAAAAAGAAAACATTCTTAATGCACTATGAGTGGCCTTTGAGGCTTACGGTTGTCAGAAAGCACAGACTGAATCTTGGCATCTCAGACAGATTATACAGAAAACAGGCCTAAATGGCCTGAGATGCGGCGGTTAGATGTTTGCAAGGCAGATAACCACTCTTACTGAACTATTAAAATCCTTTAGATAGATAATTCTTGCAAGTAACCCTCCTCTCTCGAAATGATATGAATTTCCCTTTAAGGTAATAATTATGATGTATACCAAAATTATTTCCATCCAAGCATACATTTTTAATTCATCAGAGGAGTGCAGAGTTTGCAGAAACCCACTGGTGATGCATTTGCTTAAAATAGCTTGATGCATGCTATCCTGATGGACATACAAAAATATTGCTAATGAGAGTGCCAGGCCTGTGTTGAGCTATGTTCAGCCTCACTTTCATCTCCGGCACCACAGATAGATAGATGTTGTTTTTACTCTTTCTTTCTCTCAGTTCTGAATGTCAGTGTTAGGCCACAGTGCTGCTGGGTGCCACACATATGCCATTGTATGAATACAATAACTGTTAGAGATCAGCAGCTCCCTGGTTTTCACAAACATCCAGCGCTGACCTTTACTTGCTCCAGCTCCAGGATATAGAGCCGTGCATCATGGGCCACTGCCTCAGGCACTTAGGATTCTGGGAGGGAGATGTCTTCAGGGAGATTCTGATCAAACAGAAAGCATGCACAGTTATCAAAGCATCTGCACTTCTGTTTATACAGTTTTGTATAGAAGCCAACAATTATAGACAATTCATTCACACAGTCTCTATTTAGTGTAAAAGTACTTTTGCCAGTGACCAAAACTTGCATGTACTGTATCAGAGGAAGAAGTATATGTAAAATATGCTTAGTATATACTTAGTTTGGATGGTCTGCTTTGTCTATACTTAGACTTAACAATTGCATTTTCTTATTTATACAGTAAGGCTATTCTTGGTCTGATCGTATGGAAGAGAGTACGGGAAGTTACCGTCCTTGTGATTCCACATGACGTGTGGGCAGTTACATCTGGCTGTTTATGTTTTGAATGTTGATATTTCATGATTCTGTACTTTGTTTTTGTTTTGAATTATTATGTGTACAGTATGTTCTAGTACAGGGGTCTGCAACCTGCGGCTCCAGAGCCACGTGCAGCTCTTTTGCCCCTCTCCAGTGGCTCCCTGTGACTTTGCCATAAAATTAAATAGAAATAAATAACAGCTCTTATTGATTATATATTATTATTTAATAATTTGTCTTTGTTGTAGGCCCAAGGTGATTCTTACATTCTCTAATTGTAGAAATGTCTACCCTATACCCCTAATTGATTAAAATAAAAAAAATTGTCAACTAAAATGTGCATCAGGGACTATGTCCATGGCTTGGTGCTAGTCTTATGTCTCCTTTGAGTATCTATGGATGCCAAATGCAAAAGAAAACAAATCTTTTTAAGGAAAATAGAGAATTTAACAGTTGTGGCTCCAGAGACATTTTCTTTTTCCTTTTCCGACCAAAAATGGCTCTTTGGACTGTAAAGGTTGCTGACCCCTGTTCTAGTATGTCTGTAACATTGTATTTGTACTGCTGCCTGTCTTGTCCAGAGCACTCTTGAAAAAGAAATGTTTTATCCCAATGAAACCTAACTCCTGTTTAAATCAAGTGTCACTGTCTATGAGTCCAACTTGCAATTTGGAATGCAGTAAAGCTAGGGTCTTACATATCTCTGCTTTAAATAAAATAAAATAATTTATTTCATTTTAAACCGAAAGATAAAATGCTACTTTATGTCTGTTCACTGTTTTAAAAAGAGTAAAATGTATGCTTCAAATTTCAAGCCTATGTGGGTGTCAACTATTTTTTTTTTTTTTTGCAGTTTGATTACCAGAGGCAAAACTCATGCAGCACACACTGTAAAAGAGGATTAGTCTGAATAAGAACATTAATACAATACATATCAGCAGGTTGTAGAATAAAAATACAATTTCAGCAGGTGGAGTTGGTGCAGCCTATAGTAATGGCCAATCACATCAGCTTCTCTCATCTCCATTAAAATCAGCAGACAGTTTAATGAGCGAGGAGGAGCGTCCAGGCTGGCTTCTCTGAAGAGAAGCAGTTCTTCTCTGAAGGTGCGGCGTCTAGAGCAAAATACAAATATAAATATAACTGAACTCTAAACGTGCTTTCTAAGACAAACAACATCACTTTTTATGTCAGTTAATATGACAGTTCCTGCAGTGGCAGACCAGTTAATGTTTTATTAGGAGACAATAATGTTAACAAATGGTTTAATAAAATACTGCTTTTATTTGAGCTGTTGGAGGATTAATAAATTAATTTGGGCTGCAATTAACAATTATTTTCATTCAGCCATTAATCTGCCAATTATTGTCTTGATTAATGGATTAATCGAGAAATCTCCAATTTTCCAGAACCCAAACTCACATCTAAAAAAGTCTTGTTTTGTCTGAACAACAGACCAAAACTAATAGATATTCATTTTACTTGTTTTATGATATAAAACAGAGAAAATCAGAAAATTTCACCGGAGAGAAGCAGCAACCAGAGAATGTTTGGCATTAATTACTTAAACTATTAATGGATTGTCAATATACTTGGCAAATAATTTTCTTTTCAATTAATTGACTAATTGGTCTAGCTATAAATTAATTGGATAGTGCACAAAGTTTGACCTGTGTATAATAGTGAGCATCACATCCCGCACCCAGTACTGACTCTATCTGTCTCATTAAAAGTTGTATTTGATGAGCATTTAAAGCTTTACTAAGTGAACATTTGATATCAAAGTGAAAGAGGGCAAAGCACAACATGCTTGAAAGGGTGATGTGATATTGGGGAAGTTTGTATGTTTACCTTCGCCAGATAAATTGCCATGAAAATTGCTGTCTGCGCTTGAGTTTGCGATAAGACCCGTTGAAAAAATGAGCACAGTTTCATGCCAAAACACCTCTGATGTTAGGAGGAAGAGAATATGTTCCTACTGTGTGAGAAAGAAAATAATTTACCTTCTCACAGTTTAAGGAAAAACCAGCAGTATAATGGAGATTTATGAATACCTGATGAGTGCCCCTCATTTAGTTCTGTGTGTTTTTGTGCTCTGCTACTTGTCTGAGCCCATACTGGTTGTTGTAGCGGGGCCCCAAATAGAGGGCGAGGAGAGCTGACTGAGTTTAGGAGAAGAGGAGCAGCGAGCCCTTCCACTCACTGTGCCTGGGTCAATATAAAACCTCATTACTGGGGTGTCATAGAAAATTTGTGCACTTTCTGCTCCATCTAGCAGCAATTTTGCTGGATAAGCACTGCTCTCGTTTGGCCCGTTTTAAGCATTTTCACTAAAGAAAGGCTTGCAAACAGGAAGCCATCGCTTCCCCACAGGGGGCCCTGGCAGCCCAAATCCCCCCAGCGCTGCCTCTGCTCTTACTGTATATGTGCAGTGTTTGTGTGTATGTGTGAGTGCCTATGTGCATGCATAGACGCTCATCTTATGGCTCTTTATCATGTCTATAGTTTGTGCAGGCTACATCTGTGAGTGTGCAGAGTGACACGGCTTATGAAGTATAGAGCGTGACAGGCTTGTGCACCACATTTCCATCTTGACTTGTTTCTTTTTTCTTGGCTGTGCATTTTGATAACTGAGAATGAAGACATCCAACTTATATGTGGCAAGGTTTCCAACATACAGATCCTGGTTTGACATAATAAATCTCCTTGTAAGCTGGTGTTATGCTTGTTATTAAGATTACTGATGTGCAAGCTCTTAACTCAACAGCTTGATTTTTTCCCATCATTTTTTCTCTCCTTTTTCCAGCTGAAATATACATTTTACTCACTCTGTCTCTCGCCGCCTCCTCCCTGATGTCAAGAAGAACACCTCGGAGGAAAAATACAGTTTCTTTTTTATCCATTGGGTGGCTGATGGGGACATTGGCAAGATATTCACATGTTGTTAGAACGTTTTTTTTTTCCCTCAGCTGTGCAAAATAGAATTTTATGAAAGCAAACAGAATGACATGTTTATAAATATGGATGTCTGCCCTCTGGACAAGCTTCTCAGCCAGTGCCACATTGGCCCCATCACTTCATGGTGGAACCTTGTAATTTCAGCGAGTGGGGGAGAGAGAAAAAGAATCAAAGGGAAATCATAAAGGATAGAAGTGCCGTTTGGCCAACCTGTAAAGTGTTTTTTTGTGGGAGTGCAGCAGTGGAGACAGGCTGAACAGAATGTACACAACAAAGATCCTGAATAAAACATGATCAGATAAAAGCCAAACATGCAGAAAATACCGGAAAGGTCAGAAAGAACCCTGGCTATAATTATGGATGGAGAATTTGCCAGGAATGCACTAATTAAACCACAGAAAAATCTCCAGTCTCGACCTCCCCCTTGTCCCTGCAGCTCCACCATAAGCCTGCATATTAATCATTGGGGAGGGGAGCGAAGACTTGGCTAGCCAGTGCTGCTGTACTAACAGAGTGTACTTTAAAACACACACGAATGCACACTCACATATAGACACATTCATATAAGCCATGAGTATAAACAAGAAGCAGGGCAGGAGGAAGCTCCAGATTGGATCAAGGAGTGAAAAAGTTGGACGTAGCTTAAGGTTGAGTAGCCTCCTGCTGTATTAAGGGCTGGTACCAATCAGCATCTCTAATTGAACTGAAGTGTGAGGCCTTTTTTTTAACCACCAGGCCTTCTTGGCTCAGAGTAAAGGAAACAAAGGCATCGGAGGTGGGCTGTGTCATTGTGAGGATCTTACGCAGCACCACACAGGTTAAAGTTAAGGCTGGAACACGCTGCTTTCCACCTGCAGAGTGCCCTGCCAGTGTGTGTGTGTGCATCTGTGCATGTGCAGGACTGACTGTATCATGCTGTTCACCTCCAGTGGCGTGTCTGTAGGTGTCTTTCTTGTTAGCGCCGGATGGCTGGTGATGATCTGAGTGATCCTCTGTCTACTTTGCAAAAGTGTACCACATACTGCCTGTGGGAAGAAAAAGAGAAACAGCAACATTTAAATATCTCAAAATATGCCTAAATATCATTTGACCAACACATTACACAAGCTGCGCTTACAGCTGTTACTTATTTAAGAAGGTCATGATACCAGAAAATTTGTATTTGATACAAATATCAGTGAAATTCCATGATTCTTGATACCCAATTTGATACCACAGTACAACACCTGAAATAAAAAAAACTCTGAGCTTCTATGACAGAATATTGTGAAGGATATTTACTAAGCCTGAGGCAAATTACTGTCAGTGGAGCTTGGATGAGAGCTGCTTATATCCGGATACTTTGCGTCTGCGGCATGCCCCGCCCCTTTTTCGATGAAAACAGCCACTTTAATTTGCCTTGTGGTAAATACAAATCCCCAGGTTTTTGCCAATTTAAATGCATAAAATAAGAAAACTGTATCATTGTATGGCCAGTCAGGTGAACAATTATGCAATGTCTTTGCCAATCAAAGATCTTGTTTGCTATATAGGAAAAAAAAAAAGAAAGAAATCTGTTCAGTCTGCCTCCATCAAAGTGGACGAGCCTGACACATACAACTACCTTACTGAATCTCCAAATAATATTTCAGACATCTGTCATTTTTATATCATTAAGACACTTTATTTTGCTGGTCTTTCCGTTTACTTTGAGCAGAGAGAAGCAGAAAACAAGAAAACAAGTCTGTTTTAGCTGCACTTCTTACATTACTTGCTGTTTACATTTATTATTAGAAGGCAGGCCAGCACAATTTATGCTTATTATTAACATTATTTCTTCTGCTCCAGGTAGTTTTTCGAGTGGATGACTGTTGAACCAAACTCCATTCTAAAAGCAGGTGTTTTATGGTAGTGACATATTTTTCATAGTGAAAACTTTGGTTACACCGTCACAAAGACTCTTTTCTGATTCACTTTGATCTACAGGCACAGGTTGCGCAACGTGGTTGTTCTCAAAATGGGGACGTGACGTATGGCTGCTCTCATCCTTGTTGCTTGTGTCTGTAATATAAGTGCAACTCAAGTGCAAGACTGCCAGCAGTAATTTAAATTTACTGAAATGGGGACAGACCATTAGTTTGGAAATATTTATTTCAAACATAATGTTATATTTTGATGACAGAGTGATGAGGAGTCAGGTCAGTAGCCTAATACTACAATTGATGGCTACATTACATTACCCTAAATACTATAGCCTTCAGTGTTTTGTCATTGTAAAAGTCATGGGACATTGTTGACTAAGAGCAATGGCAGCTGTCTCATTCAAAAATAATGGTAATGTGTATTTCAGGGTAAGGATAACTCTTTAGATATGTTGTTAATGTAATGTAGCATGACTTAAAGGATAACTTCGGTATTTTTCAACCTGGGCCCTATTTCCCCATGTGTATGTGTGTGTATGATTGATAGGTACAACTCGTTTTAAAATTGGTTCAGTATTGAGGGAGGCGGATGCAGCCGCGAAACGAGTTATAACGGTAGATATCGGGGCAAATTAGTCCATAAAAGTTTGTGCATTAAAAGTGCTTTTTTTCGCCACAGTCCGGCTCAGATCGGCAGAGTAATCTCTGTCAACAGCATGCTTCACTTACTGCTTGCTGTGTGTGACGACATCTCGCGGGATCTTGTTTGTTGCCGGAAGAAAACAGCCATGCTGAGAGCCGGTCAGAGCGGAGTTAGCTGTCCTGGAGTTCAGTTGAAAGTTTTAATGCAACTATTAAAAACAATGGTTCGTGTTTTTGCTTCGCCGAAGTGCAAGAACAGGATGTCGTGCAACACCCCGTACAGCTTTCATAGGCTGACTTTGTCGGACAGCAACATGCTGAAGTTGTGGCTAATTGTGCTACAACTGGATGCTAACGCTCCTGTCCAGACACTGCGCCTTGCAGACCATCGGGTCTGCAGTGCACACTTTTCCCAAGATGACTACTGCCAGCCCAAGAAGAGAAGACATCCAATCCCGAGACACTTCACCAAACACACCAATGAAGACATTCTTCAACAAGCAAAGATCCCGTGAGATGTCCTCACAGAGTCAACGGTAAGAGAGACGCTTTGCATGCTGTTGACAGAGATTACACTGGCAATCTGAGCCAGACTGTGGCCAAAAAAAGCACTTTTAATGCACAAACTTTTACGGACTAATTTGCCCCGATATCTACCGTTATAACTCGTTTTGCGGCTGCCGGCTGCATCCGCCTCCCTCAATACTGAACCAATTTTAAAACGAGTTGTACCTATCAATCATACACACACATACACATGGGGAAATAGGGCCCAGGTTGAAAAACACCAAAGTTATCCTTTAAAACTCACTCTAGTCAGCCTGAGTTGGAAATGTTTCCTCCTTTCGTTTGCATACTTTTTTTTCCCAATTCACTGTTTTTTTTTTTTGTTTTTTTTTTACAGTTATTGTTTCTGTTTTTCTTTTCCATGAATCACGGCAGAGCCATTGCTGCAGCTGCACTTGTTGCCACCTGAAACGTGTTGTCATTCTCCTCTGCCAGTAGCTGTTATTCTTCTCTCTTTGGCATTTGACAGCAGACTACAATACTGAATGATAATTTAATAATAAAGTTTTATTTGTAGGGCACTTATCAAAACCTCTATTACAAAGTGCTTTACACATAAAACACAACAGTAAAATACACAATAATGCACGAGTAAACAATAAAATAAAATGGAATAAAAGAGGAATGAAACTTAAAAAGAATGGATAATTAAAAACAATAAATAAAATACCAAGGATAAAACATAAAAACAATTTGTGCAATGAAACTTCAAATATATAAAGTGCAACTTAAAGAAAATACAGTGTAACTCAATAGTTAAGAATTAAAATTACATTATAAGAAAAATAAGTCTTCAAAAGTGATTTAAAATAAAGTACTAATGTAGCAAGCCGGAGTTCCTCCGGCAGGTCGTTCCACAGCCGAGGAGCTCCAACAGCAAACGCTCAGTTCCCTTCAGTCTTGAGGTGGGAGGTGGGAACAGTCAGCAGGTTCCTGCCTGAGGACCTGAGGCTGTGGCCTGGTTCGTGGGGGGCAGCAGTTCACATATATATGTTCTGGGGCCAGGCCATGAAGATTTTTAAAAGTAAGTAAAATCAATCCTAAAACAAATTGGTAGCCGGTGCACGGTCGTTAGGCATATATAGGTAGGCGTACATGCTGTCTCCATCAGGTCCAGAAGAATTGCATCCCTGGTATCTACTGTAGATAAAAGTACTAATTCAATGTCTTTATTTTATTCTTTACCTCTTTGGCAAAGCTGTGTGTGCAAAAAAACACGACACGTTTGCTTCTGTCTCTGGCTCAACTGCTCCCCACAGTCTGGTATCAGGGAGAATGTTTTACAGTTCCCCAGGATCCAGATGGCTAACTGTACACGACCTCCAGCACTGAATGATAAATGGCAAAAAAGCACATTTCATCCATCGCCCAGCTTACCTCTCGGCTGCACACTGATATTCCTGCTGAAAGTGTGGTGAAAAGCACAGTTGGATGTATGGATGCAGGCTGCACTGGAGAGGATGTGATATAGAATTATTCTGTTCCTCAGCTATTCTGCTTAAAAACTACCTGTGCGTTTGGTGCTCACCGGTGGACGCTCAAGTCTCAAAGCCTGCCCGCTGATCGGACATAAATGCTGTCAATGAAGATTAGTGGCTTTAGGAGAATTCTGATTGTGAGCTGATGGGGAAATTCTGCTGCATTTTAGAGAAAAAAAAATGCTTAATTGTCAAAGGTAAGGTCCTCCATCTGGTTTGAAGTCATAAGGTGCTGAGAGAGGAACAGGTGTATTCCCCTGACACATCAGTGCCATAAGCATTGTTTAAGGAATTTACAGTGTTAATTGTGTGTTATACCACACCCAGTGGGGTGCCCTATAAAAGCAAGCCATCCAGTGAATTAGCTTGTACATATTACAACAACAGCCTGAATGCAGTATCTGAGGCTGGGGCTGTGTTTTGTTGTTGTGTTCTGTTGTGTTGGGCTCTCCGTCGGCCTGTGCTGGGAGTGGAGCCCTGGGGCTCACTGAGCCACATAACCGCCCCTGTCAGAGGAGGCCTGCTGGCTGGCTGGAGCAGCCATAGAGAGTATGTGGCCTTCTCAGTTAATCATAACGCCGACTCACTCTTGCCTGATTGTATTGGCGGCTCCAGGGATCTGCCATAATTGGATCCTTGTAAGTGGGATGGAGGAGCTAAACAACCAGATTGCTGTTTGTTTATACCTTTTCATATATTAGTAACGTGCCGAGACTTCTCAAGCAGTCTGGGACTTGTCTCACTGCTTGCCGCTCTAATTAGTAATTCATTCTTAACATATGCCTCAATTGTGGCCCTATCCTGCTATTTGTGATTAACTCCACTTTAATTAGAGTTGCTCATGCAGACTTTGGCTCTGCGTGGACGTGTAGTGGGCACTTGAAAACCCGCCATTACCCTGCGTGGGTTCATGTGATAGAGGTGCCCTTGATGGATCGGCAGCTTTCTTGCTTAGACAGGACGTTTCTAATATTTTGGAAATCCCAGGGAAAAGAAATGAGGTGAAGACAGTAGAGTTTTTTTTTTTCAGAGGAGATAAATCGCCAAATGAACAAAGCTACTAATAAATCAGATGAATGAATTAGGGGTTGGCGATATGGCCCTAAAATAATATCATAATATTTTAGGTTATTTATATTCTTGGTTTAGAACTCACAATAGCTGTTGAGCTCTCCTTGCAGGATTTTTGGCTCTCCTCCTGCTCCGCCAGGTTCTTCTGCTTGAGTGGTAAAATTTGTTTATTGTGTATTGCTCGTTTTGTTATTACAGTCCTCTGTCACTTCTGTCACTCTCATATTAGCGTAGATTGTTGTACATATCATCTTTTGTAACCAAACGACTTCCACACGACTGAAGTCACTTCCATTTTTGGAACCAACTCCTCCACCGTAATATTGCTATCATCACGATAGGAATTTATCATATTGTAATATTGCCATAATCACAATATGAAACAGTTAACAATATATGATATGACACACCCCTTGAATGAGTTAAAAGTGGAATAAGTACATTTCTTAACAGTCTTGGCAATGGCAGGCTGTGTAAACCAGATGTTTATAAAGTGTGAGGCAGGCCTCTCCAGGGGGGCTCAAAACAGTTTGAGGGGAGGCTCAGTGAATGAAAGTGAAAATTAGCTTAGTTATCAAAAGGAAATCACACAGAGTAGCCTAAATGTGTGTGATTTGGTAAAAGGTGTGTGTGTATAGTTCAGAGATACAGTTTCAAGGATATTAAATTGTTTCCTAAGTTCCCTAGAATCAAAAGCTAATATGTAAATTGCTTTGGACAGACCTTTTTTAAAAAATATATTTGGTGACATCTGAAGTTATGTAAAGCAGCAATATTGTAGGTTATCTTGGCTCAATTGATCAGTGATCAAATTACATAACGACAGTCCCATAGATTTACAGGAATTAAGCAAAACTGACAAGTAAATCAAAGGAGAAATCTGTAATATATTTACTGTAATAAATCATAAAATGACTGTAATATGTCATCTGAAATTAAGGAAACATGCTTAGTTGATAATGCTACTCTGACGCTTCAACCAAAGATTGTATATTTAATAGGATTTCAACCTATTTAAACAAGCTGTCTGTGGCTCCAACTGGCTATTTAGACTGCAGTACTCATTTTTGGACGTGCAGTTGTTACATATTTCTCCTTTTTCCAGGCTTTGTCTGAGAGGAGGCCCACAGTCTCAGACTTTGAAAAGGCCTGGTCTAAACCAATGTGCGGCACAGCTGTTGTGGATGCCTGCTGTTTATGTGAATCAACCAATGCAAAGCAAAGCATGGCAAATGTGGCAGCTAGTGAAGTGTGATACAACTGAGCTTATGCTTGATTTCAATGCATGAAAATACAAACGTGGTGTGAAATCGACGCTTCCAGTCCACTGGCTCTGTCTGGAAATGAATGATTTATTAACTAAAACATTTCAGATACCAGTTTTAACTGGTTTCAAATATCAAAGCACTTAATATGAATCTGTGATACATTGTATTATTCATTGGGAGTCCTTGACAGACAATGAAAGACACACACTGAGCTTCATCTAACAATTTCTCACCTCTCTAATACTTGTCACCACCCAGTGCTTTGACAACCTAACTTAATCAGCGAGGATTACACATTTCTTTTATCGGTTCCTTTGCAGTAATTAACTGACATATTTGTCAGACGGCCCTCATGTCACCTTGGGGAGCATGTGCGTGGAGGGTGTATGTGTACTTTCCCATGATAAGGAATTTTAATGTGTCTTAAATTGCAAACTGTCCAGCCACCCTGGTGATATATACGCTGAAACTTTGCTAAATGAATCAAAAGGTTTGCACACTGGAGCACTCCAGTACCAAAAGCCAGTAATTAAAAGGCGACAGCTTTGCAGATTAACTGCGGAATGGAGTTTGTGGGGAAACTCATGCAGGGAAGGGGGCATTTAGTCACATGGCCCAGAGTTCCCCCACAGATAAAGCTCATTTTCTCTAGCAGTGGGGTAGAAAGACAGGAGAACACAGCCCATTTGGTTTTGGCCCCACATGGGGCCCACAGGGGTAGCCAGCATTTTATTTAAGGTCACCAGGAATAAATGGGATTCAGGCTGTGTCTGGCAGGTTGCAGTGGACAGGGCCCAGGCTGGGGCCTTCCACCCCTGCTGCCCCCAGGCGCCCTCTCCATCTCTTCTCGCAGGAGAGTGCAGGTCTTTTCCTGCCTTCTATTTCACTGTCTGGAGCCCTGGCTAAATACCTCACAACTCTCCTACTTCCAATACCGGCACTGTGTCAAAGGGTAATAGCATGTTAAAATCCCCCTCAGGTTGTTCAAAAGGGCGAGTGCAGAAAAAAAAGATCCCAATAGAAAAGCTCTTAATTCCATTTAGCTCAATAATGAGAAACAAAGGGAGGGAGAGGCATGGGAGGGCCTGCATTGTTGGGTCTGCAACGTGTAACACATGAAACACAGACACCCCGTGGTCGACCACATCAGATGATCCTCTGTCGGGTGACACTTCGCTTGAGCCACTCAGTCATAAAGCCCTTTCAGGGGAATGAGTGGCCATCACAGTTTAAGGGCTTTTCTCTCAGGTGGAGGCAACAAAAAGCTACAGAGATGGATCTGGCTGCCAGTCAAGCTTTGTATCAGTGACTGTCCTTTTGAGGAAATATGAGAGGCTGGACTGCTGTCCCATCACAGTATGATTCAGAGTGAGAGGGATTGGAGCTCACGCTGAAGCCAAGCTGCTCTGCAGAGCTGTGAATATGTGAGTGGGCCATGTGTTGTGGTGAGAGCGGGGAGAGGAAGCCCCCGCCTGCATTACCTTCAGACTGAGACATGCTGTACAAGTGCTAAACAGGGACTAACTACATCTCTCATATCTGTCAAGTGCTCTGCCTAATCACTTCTCACCATTTTCAACTTGTTATCTCCTAATGTCTTATAAATGTCTTAAACGTGTGAAAAAAGCTTACTGTGCATTGCAGCAGCATACGCGCTACTGAGGTAATTGATATACTGTGCTGTCTCTGTGTTCCCATGCAAGCTGTTTCAGGACAGCAAAGATGTTCCAACTAGGAAACCCAGAGATAAACATTGATATAAAGTCCTCTTATAAATAGGTTTTTATATGTTTTTATTAGATATTTCAGTGCCTACTTGAACATTGAATACAAACTAGTCTTAATGCATAGGCACAATATCCACTGCTACTGACATGACTCTATTCCTTTTATTATAATGTTGATAAAAAACCTCTGCACTCAATGCTTCTTTGAAGTGGAGCCGTCTGACTTACACTCTTTTTACATAAACACCTCCATTAGTCGTTATGTTGATTTAAAAAAAAAAACAACAACATATGTCGCGATACAGAAATTATAGAATTTACCAGCATGAAAAATTTTAATGAACTTATGAATGTCAAGGAGAAAATTTAGTACAGAAGTTAATGTCATCTGTGTTTGTATACACTTATTTTTCAGAAACATAACAAAAATTCTTTTTTCTTTTGTTCTCTTTCTTTCTTTCTTTTTTACACAGTGAAATAAAAAATCAGAAGCATTTTCAAACTTTTCTGCATCATCACTGCATAAAGTGTTCAGAGAAGCTTAAAGGGATAGTTTGGATGCTGGATGCTTGTTTCAAACACCATGAAAAAAAAAAACTCTGCTTATATGAACAATTTATATTTACAAATTTTGATTTTTTTTTTCTTTTAGAAAAGAGAATACAAGCTGGAAATTGCTAAAATCAAATTCCATACTTCATACTGCATAGAAACCCTGAGATGTGAATACCCTCAAAAAGCACTTTAACATCATACTCACTGTTTCATTTTAAATCCAATGTGTTGCAGTATAGCACCACAGCAATGAAACCCCCCCAGTGATTCTTGACTGCACTGAACTGTAAATGCATTTGTACAACTTACAGTAATAATGGCCTGAAAATGATCCATAGTATTGGAAAATGTTTGTCCTTTCAAGAAATTCTCACATAAAGGAGCTGCTGTAATGTTACCCATTTCTGTACCTGCTCTTAGTACATGAACGCCTTTTGAAAATGAAAATAATTGTTTTCTTGTACCATCCTAGTCGAGCTTATGAACAGCCACTGCTGGGAAGCAATTACTGACAATCTAAATGCCCCTTCATGGGTAATACTTACAGGTTTCATACATCAAAGGTGACAAGTAGAGTTTTGTACAGTGCCTTAAAGGTTTCAGCACAATATCAGATACATTTGGTGTAGGCTACTGTGCAGTATGAGGGAAGTATCTCATGTGCATTAGGGCTACAAATAAAGATGTTAATGATTAATCAATTAATTGCTGTTAATAATTTAACCAGTTAAAAATGTGTTAATCAATAATTAAAGTCTAGAAACTGCAGTAAATGTGCCTTGTTTGGCATAAAAATGAAAATGAGAAAAAAAATAGCATTTTGTATCTTAATAATTAATAATTAAGCAATTGTTAACTATTGGTTAAATAAAATGCCCCAAATTTGCATCTCTAGCTGCAAATAATGATTATATTCATTATCGATTATTGCTGCTGATTATTTTTCCGATTAATTGTTTAGTCTGTGAAATGCAAAATGAAATAGCAAAAGAATACCAATCACAGTTTCAAGATTCAAGGTAGGGCTGAATAATAAATTAATTGATAAAAGTAAAAAGTGTCTCAACGTGAATTAAACATTGTGGTGCTAGATGTCCCGACCTATAAATCATATTCTCCAGAAGTAAAGGAACAAGCTTGTTTGGTACAGAGCCCATAAAAAAATCACTTCATCATATGTTTATGTTTTTTTTTCAGTGAAAATAAAATTCAAAAATTATCATTCCCACTAAAATTGACTCATATCACAATTGCAATATCTTTTTTTTTTTGGTATATCGTTCAGAATCCAAGGTGACTTCTCTAAAATGTCTCGCTTTGTTCAATCAGGAGTTCAAAATCCAAATATATTCCACTCACAGTGGTAGAAAAAAAAAGGAGAAGCATCAAAGTTTCTCCTTTCAGAAGCTGGAACGAGAGATTATTTAGCTTTTTTTCACTGTTTTTGCTTTAAAAATTGCTTATCAAAATACGTGGTTGCCGATAATCGATTAATTGTTTTGGCTGTAATACGCATACACCGTATTGTGGTATCTTATTCCCTCTGTGCCCACACCACAATGTAAAAAAATTCAACCTCTGTCTTTTTTCCCCAAACATATGCATGGAAATTAGGCAGGAATGTGATTATGCAGATTGAGAGAGGAGCCATGGGTACCAAATGTCAGATGTCAGGTATGCATTTTCAGACCCTTGTGGGTTGGAGATGATTATCATGGTAATTATTCAGCATTTGAACAATCCGTTTTCTGTGCAGAACACTGGGAAGCACATCTGCCCAGGGACCTGATGTTGGTGTTTGTCTGCCACCACAAACACGAGTGTGTTAGTCAGGGATATAGGAGGAGGCAGGGAGGCGAGGCGGGGTAAAGTGATGAAGATAGTGCAATGTCTGCAATTCAACTGTGATAAACTTGGTCGAGGGGGAAAGAGTTGCCCTACCCTGTGCTCAATTCCCTCTCCCTTTCTCTTAGCTCGTATCCTTGGTTCCTCTTAGCATTAAAGAGATTGGGCTGAAAGTGGAGCAGATATCAGTCATCTTTATCTCCCAGCTGGGGGAGGGCTGGCTCGGCCCGGGCTTTCCTCTCTTTATGGTTTCTTCTCCTCTTTTTGTTTTCCCACCACGTTCTGTGCATCCTTTTATGCACTCTGTATATTCTGAGGCCAGCTTTGTGGTTTAATATGCATGATAAATTTTATTCCTATGTTCATACCCATTATCCGTTGGACTGAACACCGCCTTCCAAGACTGTGCTCTGCTGACAGGGAATGCCATGCTATGGATGGCTAGCAGGAGAGCGAGAAGGCCTCCCCCATCCTGCTATTCATTAACCCTGTGACTGGAGAGCGACCCCAACACCTACACACACACACACACACCTCCTGCTCATCATAATCCTTTTGTCGTCACTCTTTGATGTCCCTTTCAGTCCTGATGTACTCTGCTGAGCACACAGACATGGCTCAGTTCCCTTATGGCTGCCTACTCACACAACACACTTCACACAACACTCTTGTACTCCACGCGGACACCCATTAACTGCCAAGGACATTGGTTATCTCTGCTGATAATAGATTTTAACTCTTTTTGTGAAGTGATTTATCATGCAGCACTTGAGCTCATGAAGTTTTGTGCTCGAGAAGCTCATAAAGTGGTGCGCTTGATGGTTACTTAACACACATCTGTTTAATACTTTCTGCTGATACTTTTAAAGGTGCAATGTGTAAAATATGGCCAGAATTTTAATTCAAATCTCCTACAAGGAGTTTTTAAGTGGTTATGAAACAGTCTCCGTTCATCACTAATGCTTTTATATGACCTATGTAAGTTAACAAGACTGGCTAAGATCAGTTATTCAGTTATAGTTTTTCTTTAATGTCTGCGGGTCAGATTCTCAGTGAAAGCAAATGAAACGAGCTTGTGTTTACACTTTTCCAGGCAGAGTGACAGTGAGTAGTACGCAAGCCAGTTAAAAAGAAGCAGAAAGAGATTTTTATTTAGATAATTTTATTTTTGATGTTGTATTTTGTGGTTTCCACAGGGGGACGTTCCTTGTACTAGCAACAGTTCTGACCTTATGTCAAAGACATCTGTGTATTATGTTGCAAAGATATCTGCAACCCATCCCCATCTTAATACCACTTTATGCCTCCAGAGTCCGATCCCCCTGTAGCTGGGAGATGTATGCGAGCATCGACTTGCTACTTTCACAAGCTTTCATAGCTTTTATCGTCTAATAAATGCACAAATTAAACTCACAAAATGTCAAGAAAGGACATATTCTTATGGCTTGATTCCACCGGGTATGGCTGCATCGCATCACGGCTGTGCCACGTCTGCCAGAACTGATCACTGCCATTCTAGACAATGCTTGTGATTTCACCAGCGGCGCTGCGGCGCGTCCCAGAAGTGGCTCTCTGCTCTGCTCCGCTTCAAATGTACGCCAAGTCTATTTTTGATGGATGCCATGTCAAGCTGCACAGAGCAGATAGAGCAGGTAGGAAGTCAGGCACAGAAAAACCATAGAGAGTCCGTTTTCAGCTTTCAAAATAAAAGACCCTGTGCATACTCACAAATACACACATGAAAAATCCAAAAAAGGTACAAATGTGGAAGAAAAAAAAAATTAAGTATGTAGCTTATCCATGGTAGAAGCACAAAAAGCAAGGAAAGAAGAACAAATCAGCAAAATCTGAGTAAGCCAAGGTGGGCAAAATGTACCACTGCTGAAGAGCGAAACCTTGGCACAGACACGCTGTGCCTAGTGGAATCAACGGGTTACAGTTATTGTCTGTTATAAACCGAACACCTTCTGAATTCATATTTCTTTCCTCTACTGAACTAAGACAAGCTTTTCCGGAAAACACACTTGTGACAAATGCGACATAAACAAATTAAAAGTCACCAAAAACATCTTGGTTTGACTTGCTACTGTTCCAACAATGACCACCTCTGGTTTGGTTGAAAATAAATCCTTAATCCGCCATGTTAGATGTGAAAATATTTCACTGAATACTGCCGTATTCATTGCTCCCAGAGTCATAGTCCACAGTACAGAATTCCCTGTTGTTAAACTGGCCTCGACCTCAAAGGCTGTGTTTGGTCCCGGTCCAGCCGTGTTCACGAAGAGGCTGCTGAGCCAGTTTCCTAACCCAGAGTGTAAACATAAATACCAGTGATCCAAGCTGCACGTCCGGCCAGACTTGACTGATAGTAGGGCCTTTAGCTACATAAAAAAACTGAGATAACTGAGCTAGTATTTTAGCTACAGCCAAAGATAGTTACAGCAAAGAGTTTAGTGAGAAGCATGTAGCAGTGGCCAATTTTTACACATTGCTCCTTTAAATATAGCAAAATTCAGATTGCATAAATGGTCATATTCATATTCATATAAATGCCAGTTTTTCTTCAAAGTATTCCTTGTTGGGCCACTTGACTTGTTCTGATGCTTAAGGGGAAGCTTTGGCCTGAAAACTCAGTGTTCCACATCTGTGGCACAGGGACCTTGACCTACAGGTCTCCAATAGAAGGCAGACACAGACAGGAGGAGATGAAGAGGACAACCGGAACAGACAGCCTAAAAAGGGTTTGAGTGAGTGCACTGAGACAGACTGAACAACCTATTGGCTCCAGACGCCATTTGTGCCAAGTACTGGCTGAAAGATAGAGAAACTTCCACCATGAATTGTTAACTAGGGTTGACCCAGGACAAGTCGAGCATGTAAACATTCAAACTGGCCTTCTAACAAGCTTGACTCTTAATTTACATTCTTCCCCATTCCCTCTGGCTTCCATTATACATGAAACCCCTTATGAAAAAGTCATAAATGCGAGAATTTATCCAGGAAAAAGGAACACAGATTAATTACAGACAATCTAGCATCTGCTGTAACAACTATACCACAAGGGGCTGTGTGTTTATCCTGCAGTTACTGTTGTAGACTGTAGTATAGGCCTACAGTGTTATGCTATCTTGCATTAGACAATTTTGCAGCTATTGCTCGCTATAAATTGCTGCACAGCACAGTAATAAGCTGAGAGATAATGTAAAGTTAATACAAACTGACATTGTGGGCTTACAGTATTTTACATAAAGGGGAAGTGCACCGATTTTACACATCAAAGTCTGTGTAGAGGTATTTTTGGAGTACTCTTGTGGCTCCAGAGAGAACTGTGTGAAAACTGATAAACTCTGATAAAATTTTGATCCAAGCTGAAGATTACGAGTTTAAAAATTGAATAAATTTGTGTGTGTGGATTTAGAAAAGAAGTGATATTTTCCAGACATCTGTAGCCCGCTCTTCATCTCTGCTTGAGGCCAGAGGCTCAAGGCTACGTTAGCCGCTGCTAGCACACCACACCTGAATCTCGGAACTGTCGAACTGAAATGAAGAATGAAAAAAGACAATATCTCTTGTTCTGCTAAATCAATTTTTGTACTTACCCTGTCCACTACAAGAGTAATACCATGGATTTTGTCTGGAGTATTTTGTCAAAAAGGCAGCCTCTGCATTCAGCAGAGAGAAAATGCAGGGTTGTTTGGCATCCAGCAACGCAAGCATGCATTCCATCTAGAATACCTTGTGTCATCTACATTGCAGCATCACGCTTAATATACCTTGAACCGCACAAGCCTTAGATTTGCACGGTATGAGAGTTTCATGGTATTACTCTATAACTGTTATTATCAGTTAAAGTTAGTTAGTTAAAGGAATAAATATTTTTCTTTTGCACTTTTATTATAATTTCACAAAATATTATGTCATGACAGACATGAAACTCGATATAAAATTTCTTTTTACTAACACTAATACAGTAGAATTCAATATCATAGATAAGAAAATGTACAAAATATGATGACTGTCCACCTTTACCACGATATACTGTGATAGCACTATATCGCTGCAATCCAACCTTCCTGTACAACAAAGCAGTGTAGTGTTTAGGCATTTAATAAACCTTCAGAGTTGACCCAGTTCATTGTTCATCTTCTCAACAGTACAACACGCCCACACTATTGCATTTTTAATTCTATTTTTGGTCTGAACATGGTCTAACTACAGTACACGAGTTCAGTCAGTGGTCTTTTCTTCTTTCATCAGCTCTGTCTGAAACTCCATGTCCTCGTTAGTGAATAATTGTAATGGTAATATTGATAGTAAGAACAGAAAGATAAGACCTCAGCACGTGCTTTTCAACATGATGAAGGGTTGCAGTCTGTCCCGCTCGGCACTGAATGTTTACTTAGATATTGGGTGTATTTTGTTGATTCTTTTCACCACATAATAAACTGGTCGATGTAAAAAGAGACAGAAACAATATTTGTTTTGAATATTTGTGATATTTTCTGATCAGAATTAAAAGTAAGCAACAGAATGCCTTATGGTGGCTTCAGTTTTGGGGGATTTCTGTGTTGCTGACTGTGCATCCGGAGAGTGAAAGGCAGTTTCTAATATATTAACTTTGAGGGGCTTTGCATTGAGTTGTTTTTGTGACAGCCACATTTCATTTCTGCTGCTTCCCCGTGCTTTATCTAATTTCTTTTGTTGTGGCATAAACATGGAATTTTTGTGAAAATTCAATTACCGAGGCCTTTGGAGATTCTGCAAACAAAGACGTATCGGTTGTGTATCTCCCTCTCCCTCGCCCTTAAAAGTGGATAGCCAGTGTGGAGTTTCTAATTTATTCAAGCAAAACGTCGCTACCTCTGTTAATCATGCAGAGTGGGCTGAAAGGCCCAGATCAGCGCAGACTGGCACAGCCTGAAACACACAGGCCTTATTTATTGAGGTTTGTGTTTTTGTATTCTGGAGTTGTGTAATGCATTCAAATGAGGGTGCAACAAGCCAAAGTCACAGCAAGTTGCTGAGGGAGTACGTCAAGCGTTGTGGCGATGTTTTTATTCCTGTCTCCTTGCCTCTTCACTGCTCACCCTGCCATCAATAGATCTCATTCAGCTGAGGCTTTTTCTTTCAGTCTGTGTTGCATTGTGGCAACAACTGCCTCTTGACGGAGGAGAAAGGATGGTTTGTCAAGGTCAGAGCTGTGCACTAATTAGCGCTCACCACTGAACTGTTGGGTTGACTCTTGTGCCCTTCACCCCTGAGGCCTCATGGCATTATGTGTGTGTGTTGTGTTTTCTATCATGTTTGCCCCTGCCTTTTCTCTTCCGCTGCTGAGGCCAGCCATCTGAGACTGCCTGTACAATACATACCTCTTTCTATCACGCCCCAGACTTGACTCAGATGGGGCAGTCATATGTGACAAGCAGACACAGGGAAAGGAGAGGGAGAGAGAGAGAGGGGAGGGTGGCAGCGAGCATTAGCATCCCATTGGGCTTTGTGTGCTTGTTATAGCATGAGATCACACAGACAGGAGAGGGCAAAAGAGAGAAAAGGTGAAAGAGGGAATGAGGGAATGTTCTCATGACGGTCATAGGCAGGCAGGGAGAATCCAATTGATACCAACACAAACAAGAGGGTTCACTGAATAATGACGGCAACAGAGAGTGCGATGGCAAAAGTTCAGCCGTATCTTAAGGGGTAATTTTAGGCCTTTCGCTTGGGAACAGCAATTTCCTCCAGCTCTGTCTGTGAGCGATATTACTGTGGAATCATTAGACTAATTCATCATCCTTGACTTCTTCGTGTTTTCTGCTGCACTAGTGGGAAAAAATGGTTGTTCTAATTGCAAGCCATAGAATTCAGATGTAAGCTCTAAGAGTCCTGCTCATTGCTTCCCCACAGCTCTGCTGAGAACACTCTCAGAATTAGTCGCGACCAGTTGTTACCGGATAATACGAGGCCTTTGACATCTGCTAGATTGTCAAATTATCAGTGTTTGTGTTGTACAGTATGTTGAAGAATTTCCCTCTATATCACTGTTTCATTACAAGGTATTGATTACTTACTGTATATAGCCTGTACAGCACATTACAATAAGTGCTTTGCACTACATAGTAACAGTTGCCCAGAGATATTGATCCATTTGGCATGAACATCATGCTTGGCAGGATTTTTTTTTGCTGTATCATATTTTGTTGTTTTTTTTTTTTTTTAAATCCCTCCCACATAGACTGGTATTGTTGTTATTAAATGTGGCTGATATGTATTCCATCTCTGTAACGCTTTGCTAGGAGCAGTGAAGGAGATATGTTAACAAGTCTGTTCTCTAAGCAGCATCCATATGGATGCCTCTGCCCTGCTCCAGTCACTGTAGTGGTAACTCACAGACCGATGAAACACATGCATGCCGCTCGCCTCCATTAATTTTTGTTTATTATGTATTTATGCTCTAAGCCCGAGATTTGCTGTGATCAAATGCATCTGTTTCGGCATGGATCAGTGGATAACTTTGGCACACCACCACCTCCATCACATTCTGCTTTCCATCTATACCTCTCCTCTGTTTCTACTTTGCTAACACTCCCTTTTTTGCCCTCTCTTTCCTCGCTCTCATCTTTTTCCTGTTCTCTTCCTACATTTTTTTTTTCTTTTTTAGCCTCTAGTGCATTTGAGCCTGCATACTGTATGACTCACCAGTCTTTCTCTGAAAATAAGATCAGTTCACTTAATGGTCAAAGGGCATTTTGAGCTTTATTAGCCAAATCCAGGGACTTAAATAAGCAGGTCTTGTGAGGGACACAGCAGTCTTCTCTCAAACTAGTCCAAATTACTTATTATACTTGTGCGAAGAGGCTTTGTTTGTATCTAGAAATTCCCTCTCCCTCTCAATTTCAAATTAACTGAATGAGTGTAGTATTCAAACATAATTAAAATGCCCATCATAATCATTAGAATCTCAATTGGCTGCAGTGAATTTTTAACACATAAACAAAAAAATCACATTTAACATGTTTGACTTTGAAACAGATTAGATTCAGTTGACAAATTGTTTCCTTAAATGGACCGTCATGCGCTGTGCTTTCTGTAATTTGTTTCTAATTTTCAAGCAAATATTAGAACGTCTCTTGTCTCGAGTCAAAATTTCACATTTGTGTCTTTCTAATACATCTCCTGGCACCAGGAGAAAAAAAAATGAAAAGCACTGTCCGAATTCATGGCATTTACTGTATTTCAAAATACAGCAACAGCTGTTAACTACTACATCAGTAACAAACAAATATGTCCTGAGCGCTTGCTGTCTGCCGAATGCATCTGAGATTCAGTCTAGCATGAAAATCCCATCAGCGTCTTGGCCCGGTGTAAGAGAGACATTTTTTACTCATTATGTCTTAATGCCATCTCCTCACTGCTCTCAGTGCATTCTAGTAAAAGAAAGGTATGCCCTCTCAGCACTTCTTCCATGACATGCTAGTCCACACCGGACAACTGCGGGTGCTTTTAGTGAGACTCAGTAATGAGCAAGTTGTAGACATGCAATCCAGGCTGAATAACCAATGAGAACTAAAATGACAAGCAGGGCTATAGTGATGGAAACATGTAGCTACACCTTTTTAAAGCCTTCATTGTCAAGTAAAGCCAGTCATAGACCAGGGGCCTCATTTTTAAAAATGTTCTTAGATTTATACTTGAATTTGAACTCTTAAGATCATTTCCAACTGTGTGCTTACGTTTGATTTCTGAAGGACACTGAGCATAAAATGTCTTGCTTATGCAGGTTCTAAGAAGCAATGAGGGTATGATTACAATAGCCAAGATCATTGGAAAATGAGATCACAGCAATGGTAGAAGAGATTGCAGCTGGATAACGCGTATTATTCAGTGGACTAAAAAGAGGGTTGAAAACAGAAAAATACCTTCTGAATTAAAGTTTCTTTCTTATATGGAACAAAGACTAGCTCAGTTGGCTTTTTGACTAATCATAATACACACTTCACTCAAACACAACAGACAGAAACCAAATAACACTCATCAAAACTGTGTTGGTTAGTCTTTCCGCTGTTGCAACAAGAAATAAATACTTAATTTAGAGAGTTACATGTGAACATATCTGGCTCGAGAGGTTTTCCTCCCACTTGTTCTTTGGCTCAGTGGGTGTGTGCAGTGCCATTGAATGAGAGTGTGCAGCTGAGCGGTGACTTTCACTCATTCAGACCATTAGATTAGCAAAATAAAATAAATTTAAAAAATTACAATGGCCCACCAGAAGCCAAGACATTTGTCCAACTATGGTTGACAAACAAAGCCAAATATGTAATTCCTGTCCCATTGTTCATAAAGCTAACGCAAAGTTCACCACAGGATCAGGCACAAACTGCAATACCCCCACATAACCAGCCTGAAAATCAATTACATCAAGTCTAGACTTTGTTTACACGTACGATCCTTTCCACATCATAGTAAGGGTTGTCACAGCCCTGCTCAAGGGAGGGCGTGAAGCTGAGCACAGTGTAGCCACTGGCTGTGTTTTGATAGCGGGTTGTGCTTATTAGGCGACCTTTTACTACAAGCTGAGAGAAGCAGAAAACAGGTTGGTTTTAGCTCCACTTCCTACATTACTTTAAACCAAAGGTAGGGTCATATTTTTTCACAGTCAAAACTTCCACCATCACTAAGACTCTTTTCTGATTCACTTCAGTCTACAGGTGCAATCACAAAACATGTCATTTACTCAATAACTTCATGAACTAACCTGTGATGAAGTGTTGATGTACACTACATGTGTTGACCGGTGCAGCACTTGTTTTCACCAGATGAAACTGACGTGCAGTTCAGGATAGAAAGGAGGAACATAAACAAAACAAAAGTATTGTGTTCATATGTGAATTATTTCAAAAGCTTTTTTTTTGGAAGCGTGGCTGGACTCGTCCCTTCCATCCCCATGGGATCTGTGCCCAAGTCTTGAGTCACAAAATGTGACAGATCCATATGCTTACTGTGGTGGGTACAGTAGATATGGTATATATTGTTGAGGTAATGCAGTATGAGTTGGTAATATAGAATATAAACAATAACATATTTATCTAAGACTTCCAATGTCAGAACAAAGCCGTTTTATTTACTTTAGAGACCACTAAAGAATATGAGATTATTATTTTACTGCTATTTATTATCAGTGCTTATTTTATTTCTCATTATGAACAAATTCAGAATATTGTGTATTGCTACTGTAAATTAGAATAAATCCCACAAATATACCGTAAAGATGCATCAGCTTTGGATGTTCTCTGAGAAGAAAATAGAAAGTTTGTGCCTCAACTTAACCAGCCTCTTTTAGTACAGTCAGCGATTGCTTGAGCTCCACATTGCATCTTTAATCTCTTAGTTAGGTGAGGATGAAGTGGGGATCACTTCTGCCCTGCTCATTATTTCAAACAGTTGCTTTTAGGTCTTTTTTGGGTTCAGATAATGTGCTTTCTGTAGAGTACACTCTAGTAATCTCATGACATTGTTAGCATGGAATTAACAATTTGTTTGTCACAGAGAGGCTAAATAGTGAAACCTTTAGTAAACAGTGGAGCACTTTTTTGTAAGTACCTATTATTTGATGCTTTTAAAGTCAGTTCAGCTGTGTGAAAATAAAGTTTTGATTAAAAAGACCAGCAGGGCATACAACCACTGTCCTAAACTCCTCAGCTCCTCATAATAATCTCTCTGGAGGCTCCAGAGCAAGCATTTGTTTTATTCTGCTCGCGTGTGACATCATTAATTGACTTAGGACACTGAATAGAATGGCTGAAAAAATGAACCCTGGTAGAACACATTTGTTTTGAATGGATGATGACTGCCGGGCCTGCTGTTTAAACAGCCTCGCAGGCTTTGGGCAGGTGGAGGGAGAAAGCTCTTATCCGTCTTCATCGTAATATCAAGGTCATGGATGAGTAGCTGAGCTAATCTCCTTCTTCTCATATCTCTTACGGAGCGAAAGAGCTGGCAGGCCTGCCGTGTATTAAGCCCTCTCCAGCCAGAGACAGAATACGATGTCTGTTCCACACAGGGAAATATGATAAACTACACTGAAACGAAATTCAAGAATGCGGAGGTCCCGGTATCCATAAGTGATGTACTGTACACATCCGCACCCAGACACCAGCTGCTAAATCAAATTGGAGATAATCTATGCATATTCAAATTCTGTGCCAAACTATATAATCTTCGGCATCTGCTTCATTATGCATGGAAGACACCATTTTGAGCACATATTTCCCTCCAAACACCGTATCCCTGTAAGTGTACATGACTATTAAATATTGTACCAGCCATATCGGAGGCACGATCAAAGAACAAAGCTTGCGTGTGTGAGCCTAATAATGATAGACTCATGTTGACAGATGAGATGGGGTAAAGGCTCTGAAGTACTGTATCTGAAAGAGAGTTGGCTCCTCCTCTCCCACAAATAGATTTGCCCCGCGCAAGGTTTTATCCCCATTGTTCATTAGACTTCTGAAGGAATAATTAACAAGGCTTTAAAACACAGCTTTTATGGATCACCTGCTGTCCCCCCAATATCATTTTTGTGATTGCGCAGCAGAATACAGCGAGAAGCATTGATGCTAACGTCTGGCACCCAAATGCCTTGCAGGATCAGTAACTCTCCAATTAAAGCAATATCTCTCAGTCTTGTGCCTGGCACCGGAGCACTGAGCTCGCCACAGGACTCGTCCGCATACAAACACCAAACTTCTTTATAACAGGACCGTGGCCTCGAGATAAGAATAAACTGCCTAAATGCACTAGTGCAACGTGCAGATACATTGTGTTTTATGTAGCTGAACTGTATTGTGTAGTGGTAAGCCAAGACCGTGCTAGAATAATGGGAGGCAAGGACATTGTTCATTTAAAAGTAAGAAAAGGGAAACAAGAATATTCTTTCATTTTTAAGTTACAGATTAGGCTAAGAACATTAGCCCTTATCGCAGTCTGGAGCTGTAGAGAGCACTGTCTCCTTTCAGTAGCACCCCTCTTTACCTGAATCACTGTGCCTTCTCAAAATGCACAAATATATTTGTCATGTCTGGGGCCGCCAAATCACGAGGTAAATATTATCATCCAACAAGCAAACAAACAGTCTTTCGTGTGGTAGATAAAGGTGAAGCGTGTGGTGAGGTTAATGGGACCTGGCTATTAGCATTGTCACTCAGTCTGCCAGGTCTGACAGTGCAGCTCAGTCTGAGGGCCTCTCCTCCCCTCGTCCACCTGCTTATCACCCAGATAAATTAACTCCGGCAGACAGGAGAGGCAGGTGGAGCGGAGGGGTGGGGGCGCAGATCCTCACCTATCACAAGACAGGAACACCAGGCACAGATCATTGCTCTGTTGACTCTAGTTAATAGCGTGGGGCCACAGTGTGTGTCAGATTTTTGGGGGTCCATGAGATTGACGTGCGGGGCAGGAGAGTAAACACTTGATAATTAAACACAACCGCATGTTTGTCAGAGGTGATGACAGTGCCCACAGACCCTCCCTCTCCGCTTCTCACTCAATTTCTCCAACTTTGCATGAAGCAAGAATTCACCCTGCAGGAGTTCTTCCAGCCTTTATGTGAAAATATGTAATTTGTCACTAAGACGCGTATGAGCGTCTTCTGAACTGATGCCCCCATTGTCACAACAACAGTGTTTGCCAGTGCTCAAATTACTTGTTAAAAAATGTTTGTAAGGAGAGCAGGCTGCTGGTCCTAGCACAGCTAACGGTAGCCCCATTCGTCAAACCAGTATGGCACTGTGTACCACTGTTTAGTGTTGTTTAATTTGCAGGGAAATGAGTCATTAGAAAAAACCCTAGTTGCAAGTCAAGTAAAGTTAAACATTTGTTTAAAGGAATAGTCTGATATTTGGGAATTATTTCTGCTAGTTTCTGCACCTGGCCAAGAAATAGTCAGATGCACAACCTCCTGTAAAATCACAACATGTTGTTTTTAAATTTCAGTTCAGGCTAGCTGTTTCTCTCTGTTTCCAGGGTTTGTGCTAAGCTAACTGGCTGCTGGTGGTAGCTTAAAGTGAAAATTTGGCACTTTTCATTGTTGATGGTAGCAGCAATAAATTTCTCAGTGTGTACTACACTGACTGAGAAAACATAGTTCTCCTGCTGCAGCATCTGTTGTTCTTCCTTATATCCAGTGAAGTTTCCCTTTAATATTTACTGTACAGGTAAGAACAGACATAAACGTAGCATCAGTCTTCTCATCTAACTCTAGGCAGGAATGTGAATAAGTGGATTTGCCCAAATTTCAGACTTTTCATTTATGTGCTTAAACAAACGACTGCTTTGGTTTTCTGTCGAGGACAGTCTCAAGAGTTCTCAAATCTAACAGGGCAGGATGGAGACATGTTTGTTTAAATTGTGAAGTCTTTGGTAAAAAGGCGAATTGTTGATTCAAGACTTCAGTAAGACTTGAAGAAGAGACTGTGTCAATTGGAAAGCATTCAGATGGCTTTATTGGGCCCGGTTTGCCTTGTGGGTGCTCTCTGTTTAATTGAACACTCATTAGAGACTACACTGTTATACCCCCACAGTTTATAGTGACATTCCCCCAAATGTAACGTAATTAGGTTTAGGCAAAATGGTGGGCTGAATGGATCCAGATCTGTTCTATAACTGCATACAGTTTGTGCTCTTGCTGGCTGGTCATAAAAGAAATCATTTTGGGAAAAGTGTGTGACACTGGCTGGCACCCAGAGCATATGACTGGAACAGGAAGATTACAGGCGCGGCTAAAAGGGAACAGTAATTGAATTCCAGAGATCCTGACGCACATTACACCAGACCAAGAGACAAGAGAAAGCTTTTTTGCTCGATGAGGGAAACTGGAGGGTAGAGAGAGGTGAGTCCTCTCACTACACAACCCCTCCCCCTGTTAGTGCCACTCAGCAATGCTGGAGCCATTGCTGTGTTAACAGTTTCTGTTCTCACGGGACGGGAGAGCCCTAACTGTCGCCCACCTCCAGTTGGCTGAGACCGGTGAAACCACTCCACTGTGTCTACTTTATATTGGTGGTTAGACGATACAGTGCTGCCAAGAATTGTCTTTTCTGCCGCTGAACATTTAATAGAACCAAACTATCCATGAAAGACAAGCCAGAAGACCTTTATCAAACTTCTTTCAAATCTGAGAGAGGGAAAATCCGTCACATTGTCTGAAGCTCGCAATTTGTTGTGCACAAAAAACAGCTGGAAAGACTTTAACAACCAACATATAGGGTTGACATAATAAACTATTTTCCCTTGAAATAAATCATGTAAATATGCCATTAGGTGTTTAAGTGATCCTACATTCTAAGAAAAAAAGTGCTTACTAGAACTGTAAAGGTTCTTCAGCTGGTTTCCACAGGAGAACTATTTTTGGTTCCTGGTAGAACATTTTCTTAAAGCTCCACTCAACCCTTTCAGGGAGTTCTACCTAACCCATCTGTTAAAGGATCCACTCCGAACCCCCTATGAGAGGTTCTTAAGGAGAACCCCTCTATGGTGCACCCAGAGCCCTCTCTGGGGTCTCTATCCAAACTTTCCACAGGTGCCAACAAGAATCCACCCATGGGGTTCTACTGCAAACCTATATTTCAAAGGTTTTATCTAGAACCTACCAAGGGCGTTCTGCTGAGAATCTTTTATAGTTTTATATTTTTATTTAGAACCCACCTAGGGGGTTCTATGGAGAACCATTTTATATTATGGTACAGAGAATGCTTGGCGAAAGAACGGATTTCAACAATCCTTTAGGAACTCCGTCTTCCAAAAAGGTTGTTTTGATAAAATTGGATCTTAATGGAAGCCTTAGTCATACCTTTCTCCAAAACACTGTTCTTCAGAACCAAATGGTTCTGAGTAGAACCCCAGTTCCTTCAGGAGGAACCCTTTTGGGACACTTACTTCTAAGAGTGGATAAAATGGTGATAGAGGAGACAATTAAACTGACCATTTTTAGAACAAATGTAAAAATGAGAGACATGCTGCTATATAGAAAATAAAGATCCCCATTCAGCCTCTAAAAAACCTTGCATTGCCATGCATTTCCATCTAAAAAATAGCCACTATTTTATTTGTTCTTTTGTTTTCTCCCTCTTTATTCAAATGACTCCCACATTTCTCGAAAGACTAAATGAAATGTGCATACACAGTGGACCTAAAAAATACTACATATGGATATCTTATATTCTCACTGTTCCAAGATTTTTTGAAATTTGTGAAAGCGGCGCATCATCAACTTTACTGCAACTGAAAACCTCCAGACTTTTATTGTCTTAATGATTCAAGTCATACCAGAATGCACCCAGTAAGCTATAATATTTAAGCAGCTCAAAACAAATTGCAGAGCAGTTATACATTAGCCAGCTTATCATCAGATAGTTATGCATCACATCAGCATTTGTGCTTCTGTTTTGTTTACACCAACAAAGTAACACCATGGAGATTTAGTTGAAATAGAATATCCGGATGCATAAAAAAAGAGTTCAGTAAACATCAAACATGCTTCAAGTCACAGTCATGACGAATGCTTTAAATGTAGATATTACAACAAGATTTTTTTCTAGCACCTAACTTCAGCTAAATTTAAATGAACGAAGACACAAGCCATTCTGCAATTCCAAGTTCTTGTGTAATAAGTGCAGCAAAATGAAAGAAAAGAAAAGTATGGAGGAGAGATTTAAAATAGATATAACAACAGTGGAGAGGAGGGGAGATTGAAGCTGTCAGCGAAGGCTCTTGCTGGATCTGGCTGATACCCTGGGCCTCATTTAGCCCTCGACTGATGCTGCTGCAGCCCTGTTAATTGGCCAAGGCCGAAGAAATCACGTTAAAAACAAACCGTGTAGCCTCTGCCTTTGATAGGCCAAGACAAAAACTTAATCAATACAGCGGAGTGGAAGCAGATAAACGGGCAGAAAAGTGATCATTTGGCCGGTAAATGGTGCTATCAAGACCACTGACCCACTAATTTACCTGCTTACAGCAGCGCAGCCACCTTCCATCTGGCAGCATAAGTAAAGATGACTACCTGGTTGTGAGGAAAAAAGTTCCTCTGCCCTCTTTCTAAAGTTTTCCAACAAGTGAGGAAGCACACCGTGTGGATATTGAGGTGGGTGAGTGCGGTGGAGGTTGTGGGGTGCTTGAACTCTCTGTGGTGCAGGCAGTAACAGTCTTTACATTCAAGAGAGAGAAGATCAAAGAGCGAAAGTTTAAAGGGAGGAGGGGCGGCCTCAGAGTCTCTCCTCTGTTTGGGAGGCATCCAGGTATCTGCGGTGTGTATTGATGTGGAGCACCGTCGCGAGACACACTTTCCCATCCTTATTTCCTCTTGTCCTGTTGAAGCTAAACGGGCTGTGCTTCAAAAACACTGCTTTATCAAAGACACCACTTAAATTGTCTCTCCCTTTTTTCCCGCGCAGCTCCTCTGTTCTTCTGATAAATATTATGTGTCTTTCTGGCTGAAGCGCTGTAGAGGAGCCTTCAGAGAGTGACTGGTTAGAAGTAATCCCAGAGAGAGGTCGAAAAAGGAAAAGATGCTGGTTAGCATTTCTTCAGAGATGCGGTGCAGAATCGTGAACTGAAGTCAGATGTTATTTCAGCATGCATTGTGTGCTTTTTCCCACAGTGTTTCTTTGTCTGACCCACAGCGTCTAATAAGACACTAGAGGAGGTTCCTTCAAGCTGCTCTACAAATGACTTTGCTCCGCGGTTCCACCTGTGTCCTCCTCTGGCCCGCAAAATAATCATATCAAGAAGAAGGTTGTCATTCAGGCCGACAAAATATGTGAACTACAGACTTAGAAATAAAGGGGCTAGCTAGAGGGTTCTTTGGCTTATTCTCATAGGAGGATAATCCGAAGGTTTTGGTTCCTGGTAGAACCTTTTATAAAGGTCCTACCTTTTGCAAACTGATGATGAGAAGGGTTTTTTTTATGAAAAGGGTTCTTAATGGAACTCTTATTTCTAAGAGTATAGAGAAAGGTCTTCTACTAAATCACTGTCTGGCTATTTGGAAATATGGTGTATTTCAATAAACTTGGACACCATTTACTAGTCCAATTAAACTTTAAAGTACACGCTCCCTGCAATATGATGCCTGACATTGATGTTTAACCGCAATTCTTCTTTTACTAGATATCCCTCTCTGTATTTATTGTCTTGTCACTATAATTATTGCACCTGTCCTGCAAAAATCCAGACCATATGCCAATGCATGGCCCTGCATGAGCCCCTATTAAAAACCTGCAGTCACAGGGATTAGTGTCTGTATTCTATACAGATTGGAGCAGTGTCAAAAGAAAAGAAACCAAACTAGAGCAGGGGTAAATAGGGTCTGGCAGAGATTATAACAGTGGATATAATAAGGCTGGTTTCCACTCTAATTGTGACACCAAGCCAAAGCTTTGCAATTACGGTGCAACGAGCAGCACTCTAAGTCCACACACCAGCGGGGGGATCAGAAATCCTCAACAACTTTAAGCTATAGTATCAGATTATGTCACTATTAATTAGGCGCTGTATGAGAACAACCCTGTACTGTGTCCTCTCCTCCCCACATGTAGCCAAGCAGGCAAGTAAACTTAGATCAATAATTACACAAGGACTATCCTAGCTCTTCCACAGTTCTGTCACCAAATTTCACACTAATTGGCCACACCAGCTGAGAAACCCAGAAACAGACCTTTATTGAGTCAGGCTATGACTGTGCATAGTCTGGAGGGACTCTTGCATTACCTAAAGCAGCTACCTTTGAAACTGAAGGCACCCATGCATCGATACAGATGCACGTTGAGTGCAAACTGTTGCGTCCATTTTAAATAAGGCTTTGCTGTGTATTAGGCATGCAAGCATAGTACGCATTGATCTGTTCATGCATAGAGTACAAGGCCAAGCATAATTATGTGATATATTCACAACTAACCAGCCATATAGCTTCTCAGTCAACCTTAGCTGTTTAGCAGTAGATGTGTAGCTTAGTGTGTGTAAGTTGTGTCACAGTTGTAATGTCTGTGTTTATTTGTATGTCCTCATTTGCCTCTTGGTGCTGGCTGGTGTTATCCTGCCTATTGATTGAAGAGAGTAAGAGGCCCAGGAGTCCTCTGGTTTGATCTGTGTAACATCCTTTCCTTAATTCTCCTCTGTGAGTTTAATACTGAACACACAGGTCCCTCTTGACAAAAGCCTGATCGAGTGAAATGTTGAGCTATCGGAACGACAGAGGTGAGCAACAACAACACCTAGAAACAAAGGACCTCTGAGACAAAGATAGAAAGGCTCATGTCTTTCGGCTGCCATGGATTTAAGTTGAGATTGCCGTCCTGGCTCTGACTGACCCCTGCATCAAATGACAGGATACGCATGGAGGAGTTAAAAGGTGTGGTGTTTGTAATTGCTTAAAGTCGCACTCCAGCCAGTGTTAACTGATGTTTTTAGGTTTGTTCTTTCTCAAACAGAGAATCAGAGTGTGGTTAATAGTGGGATATAATCCATTACCATGGCAACCAGACTGGTCAGCATCATTAGCATGGAGAACAATAACATGGATATTAGAATGGATAGCGACAGTGGTCACTCTAACACAAGTTTTCACCTGAAAACGAGGATGCCATCGATATCCCTGGGAAGTGATGAAATGGTATGAAAATTTCATATCGCAGTTATGGTGACCAAAATTATCACAGCTATCAGTATTATCATGTTAAAATGTTGCGAAAATATATTGATATGCACACTGAAAACATTTCACCAAATTTTGTATGTAAAACCTGTCAACGATTTAAAATGGTACCAATAAGTAAAACTTGAAACTATAATATTGATCGTCAGGAATTTTAGCATGGTTTATTATTATGGTAGGTCAGATTTTATCATATAATGTCAGCGCAAAATCACAAAACACAGTTTGCCTCAGGGTGCTTTACTGGCTCATGTCATGTCACCGGAGAGTGGCTAAAGTGGTCAAGCGTGAGGCATGACAGTGCGCCTGCCCAAAATCAAGTTCAACTTCTTGCTTCCGCTGTATGTAAATTAAACGTCGTAGTCCCATTTTATCCACAGCTTCTTTTTTTTAACATTGAGCACAAATTTAAAGGTAGAATCAATTGGATTTATCCAAGCTATTCATAAATGCACCAGAAATCTAGTTTATAGTTGTGACGTTTTGAATGAAAAATACAGTCAGAGGGGAGGGTCTCTGCAGATATTAGCCACCACCATACACTTATAGTGTGGTTTTTGTGATGATTGAAAGGGATTATGTTTCAGAGTACATACATTATTTTTTAGGAAAATGTTGCATATTATGCCTAATAAGTAATTTGTCAAAAGTATTTGGCAAACAGTGTGGATAATCAAGATTGTCAGTAAATGTTACAGAAAAATATGAAATATGAAAAAAGAAAAGCCACAATACCCCATAGTGGGGCTTTAAGGTTGCGGATGTGTATCCTCTATGCCACTGTGCTGTGCTTGTGAGCATAGCTATTTGATTGGTGCATCACTGTCTGAGAAACTACAAGATTCTTATCATAACAGCCTTTCTTTGATTCACTGAGTGGCATATAGCAGCCTGTTTAGATATGGTTGGGGGGTAGTAGGGCCTGGGTAGACACAGACAGTCAGACAGCCAGCCGTCACATGAAAGTTTGCTTTCTGTAGCTGACAGGTCAGTTTTTTGGTGTGTTTTTTCAAGCAGGTCTCATCCAGGTAAACGAAGAGATCAAAAGCAGGGGCTTGAGCTAGCATCAGTCTGCCTGTGATGTAAGGCCTCCCGTCCTTAGATCTCGGGCATTTCTTATGCCTCCTTCCCTGTGCCATATCTCTGATGGAATTTTAATGATAAGCCCACTAAGTCTGAATTGTTATCTTGAATGCGCTATCACTGCACCACAAACATCTCATACCCATATCACACGCTCCTCACCATAAATCCCTGAAAGCTGCATGACCGTCTCCCCCCCCTAAAAAGTTTCCATTTGGACAGCTATCTTTTTTGACAGTTGCATACTCCGCGAACACTGTGTTTCTGTTTGCAGGCCTAGTTTTTGATTAGTGGCAGCACTGACGCCTTTAATAGTGGGAAAAAAAATCAGCTCAGGATCTGGTGCTAAGTGTTTTTTTAAGGTTTGGAGAAGTGCTGTAAAAAGCACCGTCTTCTCCCCGAGGGGACACACCCACTCAGCAAGGGTGAGAGGGAGAGAGTGCTTATGTGATGGTCAGAGAAGCAGACATCTCTGGTGCTGAAATTGAATCTGGTCCCAAGTTTGTAGTGGAAAAGCCAAAGTGACAGAATAGTAGATAATAGGTTTGCTGTAACGTCACGCCTGAGTGTATGTCCACACTTGGGCATTTCTGGAACAGTCCAGCTCCTGACGTCCTTATGACAGGCCTCTTCCCATTTCTTTTCCTGTTACACGGCTGTGCAGCCACAGCCCATTTTACTTCAACACTTTTAGCATGCTCCATGGATTGCTCTGTTGCCTATTACTTTGAGTGCTGAGCTATCAAAAGTGTCTGATTTGTTATTGATAAAGTAATGTTAAAATGGTCATAAAAATGAAACAAAGCCCATTTGTGTGCTTGCCCAGTAGGATACAGTGCTGGGCTTTTTTTTTTTTACTCTCTTGCTGCATTGTTTTATTGTTGTAAAGCCCATGTAATCCTCTGCACTTAAAAAGATAAGTGAGCTGTGAAAATAAAGAATTATTTAGGAACTTTTATATTGTAATTCCATGTTGCTGGCCGCAATGCTTTAGTGTGCAGCACTGGCTCAACACAAAGAAGAAAAGTTTTCTGTTTTTATTTCCTCTTTAAGCCCAAATTCTTGTTCTCATCAGCACTTTCCCCTTCTCTTCAGCATCTCTCAATCACTGTATCTCCCTCACTCTCATTTCCTCTTTTTTTTTCTGTGACGGTGACCTTGAAGGTATTCCTCCCGTGTTTGTTCAGACACACAGAACTCTCTGTTTCTTTTTCCTCTCCCTTCCCTTCCTCTGTTTTCATTAGCGGGCTCAGTCAGCCTGCCTAGGGACAGCCCGGTGCTGTGCTCACGTTACAGGCCTATTGACTTCGGAAGAGAGAGAAAATACTGTGGACATGATTCACCATGCATGAACCTCATGATACCCGTTTTATCTGTACGTTCTTTTCAATGGAGGAGGGAGCAGATAAACCACACAGCATTTTTATCACCCTCACTTCAGGCATGTCAGTAATCAGATACACAGACGAGGCTAATTAATATTTGGAGATACTACCATGCAGTCACACACCCGCACTGTTAAAAAAATGACACAGAGTTGACATAAAGTGCACATGTTTCAGACTTTACAGATGTTTGACAATTTAGTGCTATTGTTTTTTCATACTTTTGTTCTCCAGTGCATACTCTGTTTTGCAGTTGTCATTACCTGAAATTGCGATGTAGTAATAATTTCCAAGGTGATAATCAATACAGCTTTTCAAGGCTGAAAAATTGCTACAATTCACACAAAAGGTGATAAAATAATGGAAAATATTTTTTGTGAGAATTAATTTTGTTGAATTCATTGTGCAGGCTGAGTTCTCATACTGATGACAGAGCTTGTGAATGGAAACAGAGGTGGGTGTGCAACCCTCACCACTTCTGGGCATTAAAGGAATAGTTCGGATTATTTGAATTTGAGTTTTATGAACGACAGTGTGTTATCGACAGTAGATGCTGGTCTGTACGCCCCCCAGTTTGGAGAAGCAGCAGGAGAACCGGTGCAGGAGGCCACACAAAGGGTCAGCAGCAGAACATATTTTCACAACCTGAAAAAAAGCCACCCCGCCAAAAAAAACAAAAAAAACAAAAACAATGCACAGACACGTGCAAGAATCGCCCTCAATAATCACTGACAAACCACCAGAAGTGTGTGGCAGTGCCTTCATTGACAGAGGTGTCTTACTAACCCATGACACTGACATCTTGGGAATGAGCCTCAACAAACACTGTCTCTCTGGTGCATTTACAAACTGCAACTGACAAATCCTACTTATTCTACCTTTAAGTATACACAATATTTAGAATATTTTCACTCTTTTCCTTGCTGTCAGACAGCCTTTTTAGATGGTAAACCACTATTATATGAGGTAAATACCACTCTCTCTTATTCAGCCAGACTCCATAGGTGAAATCACTGATTTTATCTCGCAGAACATGGGAGGTGCTGGTCTACCACTGCTTCCGCTGGTTACTTTGATATTTTGCTTATATATCAGCAGTATCCTGTCAGAAAATGCTCACCAACGGCAAGATAAAGTAATGAAAATATTCCCAATATAGCACACCTTTAAACTGACATTGATTTTTTTAGATGGTCTTTTTTTGTGGTGGTTAAAATACATTTTGTTGCTGACCCTTTCCACAGCGGTACATTGCTTTGCATCCGTGCTGGTACTCCTGTCTGCATTTCTGCAAACCAGGGGGGCGTGTTGACCAGCACCTACTGTGGTAATATACTGACTAACAATAAGCACCTCATATGACCCCACTTAAAATAATCAGAACTATCCCTATAACCTTCAAAAACCTTTGTATATAAACTGTAAGCACTTTAAATCAGGTTGTTGCATCCAGGAGTTACACTTTTGCATATTCTTATGAGCTCTGCAAACAACAATGAAGGTATTGGCAGGAAGTAATAGCCCTCAGAGGTGGATGGGTGTTTCATCATGCTAGTACCTCAGTAATTAACTAGGACTGCCCTGGAATTCACTGTGTGTTTCTCTGTCTCTCTTCTTCTCCTTGTATTCCTCTCTTCTAGGATGTAAGGTTGGGGTGGGGTTGTCTCTGTTCATATCTGCAGCTGTACAATCTAAGCTTTGAACTATGCCACTGTGGCGTTATGGTAATCAAAAATGGAATACATTTTGAAGAACTGTTTAATGCAGAAGCACACTGTGCTCTATATATACACAGTTTTTTGACCTGGTGTTACTGGAAGGAGTTGGGGATAAATTTTGTCGTGCGCTTAGCAGCCTGACATTCCAGTGATGATGCACCTGATAGGTTGGCAGCCATGCAGCAATCAGTTAAATGACAGACAGACAGGCTCAGAGCACAGCTGCACAGTGCAGTCTAAGCCAATTGTGTGACAATCAGAGGCAGCTATTTTAGGTTTCCCTCCCCCTACAGAGAACAGATTTCAGTGAATCAGTTGGCCCTCGGGCATCATAATTATGCAAAAGGCTCAGCAGAGAAAAGTTGTTTGTTCCACTATTGTTTTGACTTTCTTTCTTATCGCTTAATCATCTGAGGAAAGTGGTTGTGGTAATATATAGAGAGGTGCGAGCTTCTGTTGACTATAAACATTAGGCTTGAAAGCAATCTGAAAGTTAGATTAGAAATACATCTATATGTACTGAATTCGGAGGCATGCAAATGACTCAGATTTTGCAATTCAAATCGATTTTTTTTACTAAACAAAGCCTCTATTTTGAAACGTGTGAACCCAGAATTGTTGAAACACTGCAGAACTTATGATGTAGAAATTACTGGACTTGTATGCTGCACGTTTAAAGAGGGATGATTCAGATTATTTAATGTGGAGTTGTATGAGGTACTTATCGATCAGTATTAGCTGCAGTATGATGCTGGACAGCGTGCCCCCAGCAGTGTACTGCTGGGGACAGGGTGGGGATGGGCAAAAAAAAATTCTTAGCTGCATTGTAATTCTTTCTTAAAAGATTATGAATTGATGCAGGAAAGTCAGCAACCGACATTTTAAAAAACAATTCCCAACATTATGAGATATATATGGTCCTTAAGGCTGTGTCGCAAATGTTGACATGTGCATCATGTTCATGTTCTGTGTTTTCTGTTGCATCACATGGGTTTGTTTATGATGGTATGCTGTGACACATTGTACCTTTGTCAAAAATGTTATGCTCCTGCAGTATGGACACCACACCTGGCTATCCAACGATTTCCATAATACCTTGAATACTCGTACTGGTCTAGTTTCAGGTGTCAACCCTTGTAAATTGTAAAAAGGACTAAAAAAGTTTCGAAGAAAAAAAACTTCTTGAGTTTTGGTGAGGATGGCTTAGTGTCACCAACCATAGAGAGATGCAGTCTGATTGGTGCCTCCTGGCTTTAAAGCTAGCATATGGAAGCATTTTGGCTTTGATTAAGTTGAAGGAAAAGGGTCCTAGACTAAAAGTCGCAACAAATCTCATAGTGAGGAAAAAATAAAATTTTTGATACTTCAGGATGCTTCAATAATTATTTTGTAATCACATCATAACCCTCTAAATCAGAAAGTAATCGGACTGTGAGGGGCCAAGAGGTTCAGACCCATAGAACAGAGCCAGCAACAAAAGGTGTTTTAGCCACTTACAAAAGGTCCATTTCAAAATATCAGTATCAGTTTAAGTGTATGCTATATTTAGAATATTTTCACCACTTTTTACCCCGTCATTAGGTAACCTTTTCTGATGGGAAGCCGATGTTATGTACGCCAAATATTGCTCTCTCCAAACCATTTCCTCAAGCAACACAGCAGTTGTGGGTCTACCACTCCCTCAGTTTTTTTTGTTTTTTTTTTGTATTGTTTTGTGACTTTGTTCTTGTTCTAACAAATGTGCTTCAAGATTACTTAACTCAGCAACATGCTCAGATTTAAAAATGTTTTATAAGGCATAACATACAGCTGGAGCAAAGTCGCTCACCTGTAGCTCATACCCAGGCGTCATTTTGAAGGGCAGCTTGGCTTAAGGTCTGCCACTTAAAAGGGACCCGTGAGAGGAAAGGGCACAGGCTGCCACTCTTTTGACCAGCTCTCCCCTGCGGTGAAAAACCGAGCTGAAACAATTACAGGCCACTGTGAGGTCTCTCACATAGCGATGTCTGGAAATGTTATACACACATAAACACACAGGCTCACACAGAGAAGCCAAAGTTATTAAAACTAATTAACTTGAATTAACATTTAAAAAACTTCTTGGTGCCCTTTAGAGATTTAGGTTGACTGCTGTAAGTAACACAAATCCATCCAGACCTTCAGGACGTGTGTGTTAAGCCTCTGGTCACTCTATCAATGCAAAGTGAGAAAAGCTGTTTCCCTCCCTGGGCTGCACTCCCCCTCCAGCTGCACGGAGCACTACAAGTCCTCTTCGCACCCATGAAGGTGGAAGACTTATGTGTTAATCCTGAAGCCCCCACCTAAGCCCCTGTAATAAAGCACGCTCTCAATGAGGACCTGTCCCCTCCCTCCAGGCAAGGCAGCTTAGGCTTCTGCAATCACTAGCTGGTGAGCGGCAGGAAAGCTAATGAGCCCCCTCGTCTAGACGTCCGGCACCTGCATTCATAGCTGTTCTAGTGGGAGCTCTCTGGGTGTAGGCAGACTGCAGGTGGAGATGATGGAGGTCTGCAAAAGGCCAGCAATAAGCCCCACCAGGGGGATCATCTGGTGACCAGCAGTTTGCTGGTCTGAATACATAGTAGTCAAACACACGGCTGCCACGGCCCCGGCGGACGACTTGAACCCACTGCTAACCTGAAGCCAAGCGTTCACTCAAAGGAAAGGCTTGTGGACTTCAGTGTAAATTAATTAATGGTGTCTAATTCCATGCAAAGGTCCAGTTGTTCAGCTTACGCTCTCTATGCAAAGCATATGTGGACAGTTTCCTGTTCCCCGTGGACTGCTGTTGTGCAAAATGCAGATAGGCTTTTTGTAAATGTTAAAGAGCACAATGCAGATGCTTTATTTAGAGTTTGTACATCTGTTATGCCTGTAGAGAATTAGGGAAGTGCCTACACCTAGAGCGGGTTCATGTGATACCTTGACTTTTTCTTCGTTCCATCTGGAAGAGAAATATTTAGTAAGACATTCAGTCTTCTTTTGTGCATTTAGTGCATTTATGATACCTGTTACTACAACACAAAGACATTGAATTAAATATAACTACATTTCCTTGCCTTTTTATTTGTTTTGTGTTGGCATTTGTTTTATTTGTCTGGTTTTTCATGGGTTTTTACTAGCCTGGAAACCTGACAAATTCACAAATGTGAATTACCAAGGGGTGTTAACAACATGTTTAGACCAAAATGCCTCTGGATGCTGTTGGATAGACTTGCAGTCCATTCCCAGCAGGGCACATAATAGTGGCTGCCTGGTTGTAATCTTTCTCATATTACAGCTAAACAGTAAAACAAAACTATATTAGTGAAAACATCTTTGGCAAGAAATAGGCAATTCAGTAACAGAAGGATGCCAAGGATAGACCTACAACCAATAAGAGCAGCGAAATGTGTGACAGTCTTCCCCATGTTCAATAAAAGGTTGATTGGCCTGACTGGCAAGGCTGATAGCATTCTATGTTAATAGAAGGGAGTCTAGATGTTTGCATCTTCCAAAGCAAGCTCAAATATGAGCTTGGCAGATTCCTCTGGTTTCCAGGCTAGGGTTTTACAGCAGTGGTGTTAAAATGAACAAACTTCCCTAAATAGTGCAGATGAACTGCAGACCCAGTTAGTTACAGCTAACCAAATTTCCACCATGGATAACAGGACCTCATTTATGTTGGCCATAATTGTCAATTGCCCAGGCTCCAATTATATTCTCAACACAGGAACAAATCCACTCTGATTGAGGGACCAACTAAAAGAGCAGCGAGCTGGTGTCCTGGATGTTTTCAGAATCCTGTTCAGGAGAGTAGAGCACTTGTGTAAGTGTTTGTTATTCAGGTTTAATTATGTCCACGGGGCCTGGGAGTGTAGGCCAATCTACACAGCGCCTCTTTAGCCCGAGCCACAGTGGACTGGCTTGATGTCTTCCTCTTCTTTCCTCTGCACTGAATGAGCAATTAAAGGTCATATCAATTAGAGCATGTTGTGGTCTCCAGACTCATTTTGAAACAGCTTGCTCCTGTAGCGCTGTCAAGAAGGAATAAGTATACAAATGTAAAGCTTGGCCTTCCTCGCTTAAATGTTATTTTTTAAATATATTTTGAATAAATCTGCTGCAACATTTAGAGTTATAGTGGTAATGAGTTGCTTGGCTTGGGCGACACTCACCATAAAGTGTATATACTCTACAGTATACAACAGTGTTTGTACAACTAATTATTTTATCAATTAATCAAACCAAAGCAGTATATCATGATAGAGACAAATTATCAACATAAACTTTCAATCTATACTAAAGTTGTGACCTCCTTGCTAGCAAGTAATTTGTTAAATGTTTTGTAACAAATGTGTGTGTTTATGTTAATGTGTGAGGTTTAGTTTTCAGAAGATACAATTAAAGGTCCAGTGTGTAAGATTTAGGGGGATCTAATGGAATATTCATAAGCGTTTTCATTAATGTATAATCACTGTAAATAAGAATTGTGGTATCTTTGTTACTTTGGAATGAGCCGTTTATATCTTGAGAGGGTGCGAGTCCTCTTCTATGGAAGTCGCCATGCTGAACCACCATGTTTCTGCGCAGAACTGAAAGTAGACTGAAGTTCTTCTACTGTAGTCCATCCTTCATTCCTTTATGTTGTTCTCCTATCGCCCTCAGCTTCATACACTCTTGAACACACACATTCAATTTTTTTGATGCCCATAGAAAGAACATTATGTATAACAAATAAGTCATTTAAAACAATAAATGAATAATTTGAAATTTGTGCCACAGAATAGTTTGTAAATGCAGACAAAACTTTCAAAATCTTGACAATTTATTTTGTTTAAATTAGAAGAAAAACTACAACTAAATGAATCAACAACAGTTGAATTGTTAAAGTCTTTGAATTTTCAGAACATTTTTGGGCACATAAATGAAAGAAGAGATGAGCATTAGTAAAATGTCTCTCACGTGCACATCAAAATGGAAGATAACTTCTAAGCATTTTTCCATCAAAGCAAAACAATTTGGCATTGGTTTGTTCATGAAAAAATAAATCAAATGCACCCTTCCAGGCACCGTGTGTGTTTAGGAAGTAAAAATGCTCACCCACACTGTTACTATGCTGGAGTTACTGAGCAACCTATGGAAGTTGCATAGCTTGTTTGACCTGCTGTCCGTGTTATTGGAATAAAACTGAACATCATGCAACATCACAACGTATTTCGTTTGTCATTTAACTAGGGAGATTTTTGCAAGAAATGACTGTCTAAACCCCACAGCACTCGATATCAGATAGTCAGCTGCAGCAGAAGTTGACAATGAAGAAGCCAACAGTAACTAAACACTTTTGGAAGAGCAGCAGTGTTCCCTCCAGCATGGACTCAAAACCTACAGGTCTGAGCTGGGCACAAACACACTGGAACAATTAAGAAGCAGTTATAAAGAAAACTAGCTATTGTTTATGCTGACCTAATGTTTTCAGATGTGTTTTCTTGTTATAAATGTGATTGTGCTGGGTTGTTGTATGAGGGTTTTGGCAGGCAGCTGTTGTCCCCTCTTTGCTGGTACTGCATACTGGCGTGGAATCTTTTTGTACAGAGTACCAGACCGTACTGGCCTGTTTTGACCCCTGTTTCTACAGAGGCCCAGAATGGAGGACAAGCCAAATGCTGGCTCTAGAGAGAGGCCTTTATGTTTGTTTCTAGTTTTGTTTCTCTCCTACATGAAAGGACAGGGTGAGGTGAGTGCGTCACCGCTAGATGCCACTAAATCCTATACACCAGTCCTTTAGTTCATAGTGTCAGTGAATGCCTGTTCGATTCAGGACTACAATACAGTGCATATAAAACTGTGTTTGGACTGTACTTTGCAGTCATTCAGTGGTCAGATATATTACAGCCTCGGTACAAGAAGCAAAACAAAAAGCTATTTAGTCTAAATATGGAGAGTCTATATTAACACCTCCCTCGTATTGGTGTGCAAACAAACATTCACACGGTGCCAAATGAGAGACAAAGAATAGTTTTCATTGATGATCCATGAATCCTAATGAAGAAGCATGCACAAAGAGACATATTGCAAAAGGTGATACGTGCCGTTGCCATAGCGAACCCCCCCTTTCTGTGTACTCCGAGATTATATGTGTTTGTTTGCAAGTGGAACTACTGACGGAGGTTCCTTGGCAGTCTTGCAGCGAGGGTCTGTGCGTGTGTTGGGGGGGGGATTCCTGAAGTATGATTAGATGAATTTTAATTCATTCATTTATTCATGAAATTCAATGGGTCTCCTGTCTTCTAAGAGACAGCACACCAAATGCCCTTGCTAGTTTCATCATCACTCTTTGTATTATTTGTAAAGAAGAAATAAATTGTTTCCATCTCATACAAATAAGAAAAGGAGGAACCAAAGAAAGCAATATTACGGCGGAGCGCAAACATGATCATGGTGAGACAAGTGGTTTTGCATCAGTAGCCTACATTAATGGTGTGACACAGTTTTTAGTTTGTTTTTGTTGATAGCAGGCTGTTTGTGTTGATGACAGGTGGTGTTGCGTCTGCAGGCCCATTTCACACAGAATGTAAAAACCACGGCTGCTGTAATGTGAATGTATCAGTGCACTGCAAGCAACTATAGAGACTCTCATGTAGGGATAAGCGGTGCGCTGGTGAGAGCATGATGAATAAATCAAGAGGTGCCTTAACATATATAGGAGCATTTTTTCCAACATCTTCCAGGAAAAGTCATTTAGTTCAGCTCGCTCATCAGTGGCTTCACTGGTGATCATTATCTCAAACTAGACCTGAATGAGCGGTATGAGCCAGAGACCACAACCTTCTACCAACTAGCGCCCACAGGCCACTGGACTCCGGTCTGCCTGTCTCTATAAGGACACTTAATAAAGAGGCATATTCTATCATAGCTGCATATTTAGCAGAGGGCCATTCATTACAGTAAATTAAAGTTTGGGGAATGTGGGCAAAGTTATTTTTTATTTTTATTAAATTACATTTTATTTTGCAGTGATTTTTCACTCCCTTGCCTGACAAAAGTGCTGTACTGCCCCCGTGATTTATACTCTGTATGTGACTAAGAGTGTAGTTGTGGGAAGTGTATGCGTACAGTATGTCAGTATGTGTCAGCAGGCTCATACAGTAAATTGGGTGGCTTGATCGAGCCTGCCTCAGTGTGGTCCTGACAGTGTCCTTGAGCAGGTAAAACCAAGGTCATCGCAAAATTTACTTTATTATGAGATATTTTACATTAACGGTATGAAGCAGGGATGTCACAATATATCAAATGCTGCAATGTCATAATTTAACAAATGTATCAGTACCGTACTGGGTGTCAGTGTCAACCCTGATATTACCCTGATTTTTTTTGTTTGTTTGTTTGTTTGTTTGTTTAATTTTATTTTCTAAAAGGACTGCTACTGACTGATTCTTTGTCTTTGTTTAGCAATTGTACATAATTCAAGTTCTCATTGCCAAAGACAATTATTTGCACATTCTTAGGTCATGGCTGGCCCTAGAACTCCAACAATTAGTGATTGATTGATTATTTAAAAGTATTAAATTAATCACCAACTATTTTCATAATCGATCAATCCTTTTGAGTCATTTTAAAGAAAAAAAATGTCTAAATTCAGCTTCTTAAATGTGAATATTTTCTGGTTTCTTTGGTCCTCCATGACTGTAAACTGAGTATCTCTGGGTGGTGGACAAAACAAGACATTTGAGGACGTCACCTTGGGCTTTTGGAAACAGTTTCTGAAACATTTTCTGACGTTTTATGGACCAAACAATTAATTGAGAAAATAATCAGCAGATTAGTCAATATTGAAAACAATCATTAGCTGCAGCCCTACTGGCTACTTTTATTTTATTTTGTTAAACAGGAAAGCAGAAGCCCCTTAAGTTAAAAAAAGAATTTGATATCAACAAAAAAATGCTGCACACATCAGATTTATGATTCAACAAGGACATTTTTGCAAGTCTTAATTTGTCTCTGTTTTTTAGTTGTTTGTTTTTGGTTTTTACCTTTTTTACCTTGGATTTTTTGTATTCTTATAGTCCATGTATATAGGCATATAATCAGTAAATGTGGAATTACAGCCTTAGTGGAAGCCCAGAAACCCCATGACCTGTTGTTCTCTCTAGATCCAATTTACAAAGGACGTTTCCAACAGTGACATGATGCAACAGTTTGTTTGCAAGGGACCAGTGTCTCCCTCGTCTCCTCATGCAGCCGCTAATAGATGTGCAAAATTAATAGATGTGCTTTAAAGAACAAAGCTTTCATAGGCCTGCTTAGGTCAAAATGTTCACATTATTAATGCCTTAGAAATATTGACTTTAAGTGTATAATCATATGGATGTTGCAGCATCAAAGATATAGAATGTACAGCTAACAAACTAATGGCTTCCATCTTTTCTTTTTTCCATGTCTGTGGATCCTTCTGGCTGGGCGGTCACTGTCATCAACAGGTAAACACAATCTTCTTTTCTCCTCTGATATATCTGGTGTTACAGACAGATGATAAAATACTCCGGGCACCTGGAATGGTCAGATTATTTTCCTGTCAAACTACCCTTTGCCTCCCTTGACCAATCATATTTGATGTTTGCCACTGACTGCCTGAGTGCGGGTGGGGACCCCTGCTGTCTAAACAAGCCCCCACCCCCCGACTGTGCAGCCCTTTCCTGAGCGCTGTAGTGGAGAGAAAAGGGCAAGAGAGCAGCGCTCAGGCGAAACAATAGCACCGTGAGGAGATGTCAGGCCCTGGGAGCTGTGAGGTGGATGATGATATGAGCCCACTGGTGTTGTTGTTTCTCACTCTGCTGAATGCTAACACATGGCCCCCCGTGGCTGGGCGTCGACCCACTGTGTGGTCAGGACCCTGGTGCTAGTGGCGGGAAGGGGTGGGTGGGATGTAATGAGCCCAGTCTGCACTGCTGGGCTGTTGTCTGTTGGAGCAGGTTTTGTGTGTGTGTGTGTGTGTGTGTGTGTATGCACGCTTGCATGTGTGTTTTAGTATGCCACCACGGATGCTGGGTGCCCTCCTTCGGTGTTCCCTGTTGGTGGATATCAAAGGCCTGTTGTAGTGTGACTCCACCTGTCTGCAGCTGCCTGCTGCTCGCCTCCGACACTGTCCATTAAATTTAAGGCTTGATTTCACTGCCACAGTCTCACTCAGAAATATTGAGACTGACATTTTACCTAGAGCTGAACTTTGGCTGGGTGATAGCTGATAAATGTATCACAGTAAAATGTTTAATTTCTGTCAATATTGAAAATTATTGGTGATTTTTAATTACCTGTTCTTAATAAAGAGCAGGAGAAAAAAGGTTGAATTCAAGGGCATAGATTTGTGGGGAGGACACATATGAAATTTTTTTTTTTTTTTTTTTTTTTTTTTTTTTAAGCACCACTTTATAGTGGGAATATCTTTATTAATGTTAAGGAAAACAAACAAAAATCAAAATATCTAATGCAGTGAGGCTCAAGGACAAGCTGTTTGTCAAAATAAAAGTCCTCTGCTACTTAAATATTTGTACTGGGAGGGACAGATGCACTTGTTCTAAATGTTGAGGGGTTACCTCAATATTTAGAATAGAGAATTTGGACATTAAAAATGGCTAAAAATGATTAATCATTTATCAAAACAGTGATTAATTAATCGTTGAATAATCTTATAATAGTTTCAGCTCTGGAACATTTTATTGAATAATTTTCTTATCGCTATCGATGAAGTAGTTTTATTGCCTAGCCCTAAGCCAAATCATTTAGCCTGTCCTATTTTTAGTAATGTCATATTTAAGTAAATTAGCAATACAGACAAAAAAGTTATCAGTGTTTTAGTTTCCACTTTTATCACAATGTCTACTTCTAATTTTCTTCTTTAAGTTTTGCTTTTGTTTCAGCATTGAAGCAGGACACATTTTGAGAGGAATCTAAGTGGAAAAGCAAAGTGATCTTAAATAAATGACCCATACGTTTATTTGAGCTATAAAATCTTCACACCAAAAATATTGTTTTTAAATTCATTCAGCCTGAATGTCTGCCTATCTCTATTACATTGCATCATGGGTGAGTAAACATAAATTAGAGTTTTTGTAATCCTATTTGAAAGTTTTATTTCACTGCGATGAGTAGTGATATAATGTAGAGGTGGGTCGTCATCCTGTCTTCCCTGTGCACAGTCAAGGTACTATTTTTTTCCCCCCCTCAGTTTCATTCTTTTTTAAGTGAGCCTGGAGGACAGCCTGCTGGCAGGCAGGGATGCAGAGAGGTTTTTCTTTCGCAGTACATGAGTGAGGGAGACAGATGGAGCATGCCAGACAGTGGTTTGTGGATTTATCCAGATTTATGATGGGAGGAAGTGAGGCTGGATGTGAATGGGGGAGCGAGTCGGGGAGGCAAGAGGGGACCTGCTTTCAGTGCAGGATTCTGAAAGGCTGGAAGTCTCCGGGTGGGGGGGTCCCAGCACAGTGGTGTTGTTGTTTGAATTGATTGTATTTTATTTTAGCACGCTGCTCTGTGTATTACGGTTTTGTCGTCTACTGAGGAGAGCGTCCTTGCCTTCACATTGAACTCCATTACATCCCTCCCAGGACTCGGAGCTGTCTTTCAGATCGCTTGATTGGCATCTGCTCAGGCTCCTCCACCACAAAGGCAACTTGTTTTATTTCCCACTAATTTGGCTTCCCTGGTCTCTCCACTAATATTAACAATATAAGATTGTTAACGCTCCCTTTCCTTTGTCATGTCATTTAAAGAGCTGGAAATCATGAATAACATCAAAACAATTGCCAGTGTGTGATAAACATCACTGTTTATCAAGATAACAGTACAATAAAAAATGGGAAATGGGTGTAGTCACAAAGAAGAAAACTGCTGTATGAATTGATCAAGAGATAAAAGATGACGATAACTTATCATAGCAGATGTTTGCTTTCATAGAAATATCCCTTTGATAATCTACTTTTTATTCCACGTACGGTTGATGTTTACAAAGCTTCAAGGTTGTTAACTCCTCCTCAGGGGAGAGGAAAACATAACAGCCATTCTGGGATACAGGATGAAAGAAAATAGAGATGTTCCTCCTTTTTTTCTCAACATTGAAAAGGTTGAACACGCTCTTTGTAAAGCCACTCTATTATGCTATGCTGTCACAACATTTCACAGGTTAATATAGTGGCCCATTTGGGGGAAAGACCAAAATCCAATTTAAAGAATATCAAAACAAAAAAAGTAAAACCATATTCCTTGCCCCTAAATGTTTACCCCATTTCTCAGTGTGGTGGCTGCAGCTTTTGAGAGAAAAGGCAACTTGGATGACACATAACTGTGGCGTGTACATACGGGATTTTTATCCATGTTCACAAACAATTTCTGTTCTCATGAGTGGACCAGTGGGTTTCTGACAAATGATACCTTTCATCCTTCATCCATTGGTTGAGAATACATGGGGTTTGTTGGATCGGTAAGAATAAATCAATTTTCAAACAGCTAAAAAACATTGCGCAAGGCTCTCTCTCTAAGCCTGCCATTATTCCACTTGCTTGCGTTCTCCGCTATCTAGGGTAACCCTTCTCAGTCTGGTATCCCTGCTTATAGCCAGTCACAGGGAGGCTTCTGTTTGAGTCAACCAAGGTATAATGGAGCGTCTCCCTGTAGAGGAGTCACGTACCAGTGGTTTTCATTCATTTCATTTGTAAACGTCGGAGGGGGGGTTAGCCCCATCTCAGAAGGCCTTGAACGAAAAAGCAGAGAGAGAGAGTGAGGAAAAGGAAAATGCAGCACAACAAACAGTGAAAAGGGTCCCAGTCAAAAAAGTGTTAATGAACATCAGCATAAAAATACAAGATGTAGACATGCCAGATTTGAGCACGAATGCTGAATCACAAAAAAATATACATACATACATGAGAGCATCTATATTTGCTCTAAATCAAGATATTTTAACTGAAAAACATTACATTATTGTGACACATGAGTAAATCAGTAAATAGAAATATTTAAATCAATAAATTGTTTTATTTTAAAATCTCATTTTTAATTTTTTTTCATTTAACATTAGCCTAAAACATGACCAGAAGAGATCATTGAATTCTATGCGTTAATTTAAGGGTTTTAAGTTATTTAAATAATAATAAATAAAATACCAAATACTAAAAAATACATTAAATTTGACAGCCCATAGATAGATAGATATTATATTATCTTATGAAAATGGTTTATGAAAATGTTGTAGGAGAGAAATAAGCCATGCAGCTGCAGAATATGTCTTCATTTTAGATAACAGTTAGTTTAAAAGTTTTTTGGAGCTTTCTAGAGGCAGCTAGTCATGCTGGACGCTCCTGATTTGCATAAAGTAGCCTAGGCCTAAACTTTTTGCAAATGAGGAATGGCCGTGGCGCTACCAGAATGCATTGCACAGCTGCTTACATAGACAATGAATGGGAAACATTGAAAATGATGAATTTTATGGACAGGTACTTTGGGAGAATAGCTAAGTGAGTAATGGTTTGATTCACTGTTGTTGGTTTAGGAAACAGAGTCTTTTTACTACATTTCAGAGATCTGAGGAGTGTCAGATTTCTCCAGAGACAGACAGAGTGGACTGCTCAGGGGCTGACCTCAGTGTTGAGGGGCCTTTTAACCAACTCATATTTGTAGGCCAAGCCTGACAAGTGAAGCCCACGGCAACTGCACTAAAGAGTACAGTAGCTGGTTGAAGGTCAAAGTCAAGGACATGATTTGGGAATTGAGTTCATGTGACAGTGACTGTCCCCTGTAAGTAGTCTGAGCTGTCATGGATCTTATGGATAGAAAGCAGTCTGCGCTCTGCATTTTCTTTGCAGAGGATGACCCTGTGACAGAGTGGATTTTGGGATAGGTTGCGATGCAGACCGGCGGGACCTGGCAGTATGCGGGATGCTTTACTTTGTCAACATCTTGATTAATATACTGACTCCCATTCTACAGCCGCTGTATGGACCAAACCATCAGGGACAGCATATGCGGCACACCGATGAAAGAGAGAAAACAAATCACCTCAGTCTTTATTATAACACGGGGTGCCCGAGAGTATAGCAGCTAAATAAATTAACCAGCAAATAAATAAATGACACTCATCAGTGCCTGAGACGGGGAAAAAAAGATGAAGGTGCAAATGTGAAGTTTAGATAGTTCCTCGTTTAGTTTCCATCAAAAGATCTGTGCAGCGTAGTCCCCCCTCTCCTTTTTTTCTCACTTGACTCGCTCCTTTTGATTCCAACCGTGCAATGCAATTATGACAATCGCAGTCTGGAGGATTTGCAAACAAGAGACCATCGAAGAACTGTGAATGGAAAAACAAAGAAGCTTGATGAGAGAAAGGGAATCTTAATTACAAATCTGCATGAGGATAGTTAGATCCTAACAGCCTTAGGTAGGAATATCAAAAAAGGTGATAAAACAGGGCCTGTTTGAAACTTCCACCGCCGTCCGTTCTTGTAACGTGAGCAGAAAGTTTTTATGGGACCTACTTGTATCGTTACAGTTCTATCTCGGTGAGAAAACAGCTGGAGCGGCACACTGCTTGATGAGCAGTGCTGCTGGTGAGAGGAGCTTTTATTGTCAAAGCCCCCTCTCTCACAGCACCTCCCTGTGGCCTCTGCCTCCACCAGCAGCCTGGCAGTCTGAGCATGGTGGCGATGGTTCCCTGGGTAAAGATTATTCTATCAAAGTCATACTTCAGACAGTACTTTACCCCGTTACTCTTAATTTCCCTCCTTCATACACAAAAAGGCTGCAACAGAATTTTCCCTCTTCCTTCTCTTTCGTGCTCCCACTCCTCTGCCCTCACAGGCAGATTGGCTTTCTTCATCTCGCCTGCTTCACAACACCGGCCATTTTCAATTCTCCTCGTTCTCCTTCAAAAGAGCCCCCCTCTGTCTTTTTCCTGCACCCCTCTCCCTCCCCACCCCATGCCTGTCTCTCTGGGGAGTTTGAAAGGGAGAAGAGGGCAGTCATAAAAGATAAAGATGAAAGCGAACAGAGAGAAACAAACACGCAAACAAATAAAACCCTTAAGTAAAGTAGCTTTTTCCATCACAGTTGCGGTGGGGAAGACGCTGACAGGGAAACTCTGCTGACATGGGTGGGAATCAAAGCTAGTTTCAGGAGGGGGCATAGTGGTGGTGTGTGTATGAATGTGTGTGTGTGTGTGTGTGTGGACCCATTAGAGTACTAACCACCTAGATGCAGTGCGGATGAATCACTACCATGACACCTGGGTAAAAGAAATGTAATTTCCATATTGTGCACCAACCATAAGTACGGTTTCAAAAGACTAATATGTCTTGGGTGAACTCTTAGATGAGTGCCTCTATGATGTATTTCCTTATGTGTTTTATTGTCTGTCTGTGCCTTCCTCCGAGCCCATTAGTGTATGATGGTGTCTAGTAGTGTGTGCATGTTGCCTCAGTCAGAGGGACTCTGTAGGATCTAATGAGGCTAGGCTCTCAGCCATCTCAGCAGCCCAGCCTTACTTACCGGAGAGGGCTGGATGAACACGGGGCCAGGGCAGTGAGGTAATTAGGCAGGGAGTGGTGGTCAATGACGGGCCGCCCCGCACCCCGGGCCTCCAGCCTCCAGCTGCTTTGTGCGCTGTGTGGCCCGCACAAAAGGGCTGATGAGGAGGCAGGCTGACCTTCAGGCCTGGCACAGCTTCCAAGGGTGTCTACAAAAAAACCTGCTGAGCCATTGGAGGTTCAGCTTCCCCGTATACACACCTTCTGCAGCACTATCTAATGCGCACGCCTCTCCTAAACTTTCAAAAATCTCCCAACCCCAAAGCTGCTTGGGGAGACTTTGCGGACTGGGGAGTGAATACAAATCAGGCATCGCCATTTGGCCTCAGCCGCTGGTAAAGTTTTCCTGAGCTCGTTCTTCTTTGTTGTGTTTCTTTTTTTACACTTTCATCTGCCCAATCTATCCTCTGCTTTCTCTCCACAACGGGCTACGTTAGCAAATGGCTATGTCAACTTTCTGTCCCCGACTCTGTGTAAAGTCCAATACTATGCAGACAAAGAGTAATCACTGCATGGAGAGGCAAAAGATTTATTGCGCTGCTGTTTGTATTGTTGTTGCTTAAAAGTAAATTCTCATGCACAATCACTGAATGAATCATTTGATCTTTAGCATCAAATAAGTCGTTGTTGGCTGTGGCTGTGACATTGGACAATTTATTCCCTCTTAGGCCATAAAGCTGGCCATGGGCGGACAAGCGTCTCTCTTAGATGGGCCACATAAAGGCACAAGACCCAATAAAAGGAATGTCACAGGAAGTGCACTGAATGTCATTAATAATAAATCACAATTGTCTGAAACTGACCTGGCAGCGAGGATGGACATAGCGGAAGCCTCGGTGTGGAGGGAGAGCACCTCTATTTATGTCAATCACAGCCTCGAATCTGGCCTTTTATTACTACGAGAAGCAATTAACCTTTCAGAAAACAGTGTCACTCAAGCACAGACAAAAGAGCATTTTGGAGATGTTCAACAAGTCCTGAGACAAATGACTTTGATAAGGTTGGTGTTAATGGGGAACCTGCAAAAATGAGAATAAAGTTCACTTCCCTTTTATTCTGCAAGTATCCTTCCTTCACAATCGACACAGCTCACAGTGGCTCCTCCTGACTTGATGCTCTCCCTTTTTTTCTTCTCTTGTTTAGTTGAATAATTCAAACTATTTGTTTGCAGTGACAAATATCAGAATGATGCAGATGATAGCTAATAATTTTGGTTGCGTGGGATGTGCTCAGCGAAGCATGAACTTGGCTCAGCACCAGCAAAGCAGCAAATGGTGTCTTAGCTCAGCAGGTATTCAACTTTCACCTCCATTTTTAAGAAGGTAGTGTGATCCTGGGAGCCTGAAACTGAAACAGTAAACACATGTCTTTGAGGGGGTTACTGAGAGTAACATTTGAACTTCATTTACACACATACAAATCAGAACACATAGGGATATGCAAAAGACAGACACACATTCAGCATGCTCAGTGCATGGTGTAATTTGCTAACAAAACTCTACATCTTTGTCACTAAACAGCTGGGCCCAGATGAAGTTGGGCTATTACACAGCTCATAAATAGATTTAAAACTAGGCTGGGTGGAGCAGCAGGAGGGACGGCACAGAGAAACAGTCGGTGCGTTTCCATCCAAGTGAATGTATTTCATGTTTGCCGGCGAGGTCAGTGTGGAGGAATGTTTTTGGTTCTATGTGTCTTAATTGGAAGGCTTCCGGACCCTGGGGTTAGCACACCTGCTCCTCTATCTGTGGCTGCAGTGGGAGTCTCCTTTCCAAAAATCTGAAATGAGCCTACAGGGTATGGAAGTGTGTGTATATGTGGATGTGAGAGAGAGAGTTAGAGAGAGAAAGTAGGAGAGGAGAAATTGAGAAGTAAGTCTGGGGTATGGGTGAGTGTGTGTATGTACATGCACACATTCTAAACACGCAGTCCGAGCAATTTGGGTGAGATTGTTGTGTTTGGCTGAGGATCAAAAGATAAGGAAAGGTCCTGCACACTGTCTGAAGTTCACAACTAGAACATTTTATTAGCGAAAAGACAACATTTCGACCCGACAAATACTTACCTCGGGTCTACAAACTAAATGATTAGCTCCTCTGTACAAGTGCGTACCAGAGGTCACTTGATTACTAAGCAGCAACTGATAAATCTAAATTTCTGAAAATGACATTATAGGACATAATAGGATAAACATTACCCAAATTAAAAGATAAATGTATAATGAGAACCACTTCAGTGGTAATTGGACCAATAGATCGATCTTAGAAAAAGGAGAGTGGCCATTTAAATAGACAAAGGAAATATGCATAAATAATGCACATCTGCCTGGTTATATTGTTCTTGCTTAAAATAAAACTCTTGTCCCCTTTATCTGAATTTGGAGGCTGTCATAAAACCATTTGTCTGAACTATTAAACACACAGTGTGTAAGTTCTGCCCCTATAGGAGTCTCTCTCACATTAAAACAGTAACAAAAGACACAGTTTGGTGAGGTTGTAAAGTTGCATGGGATCATTATTTCCTTCATTGTTAAACGACCGTTCAGATGAAAATTATGTGACATGACTCAGTTAAAATTCTTGTTCACTGACTAGATAATGTATTCACGTGTTACTTACATTACATCTAGTCATGTTCTCTGACTTCCCTCCTCACTCTCTGACATATCCGGTATTTCTCGGCTAGTAGGAAATGTACCGTTACTTTGAATAAATTACACATTTCTCTGGGTTTGACCAGCATTGAAATTATCTAAGTACAGAACTCAACTAAACATTTAACATATGTCTAGCATTTTAATGCAGGATGGTACATATTATAGCTTTCATTACATATGTGACCATATTATAGCTGCTGTTCAAAAGTTTTTATTATATATTGCTTTTACATTCAATTTATTTATTGTGCAGTTTATCTGAGAACTGCTATACTTTGGACGCTGACCACCGTGTTATCTGTCTATTTTATACTTAGATTAACATTTTTATTACTAGCTTCTATCATGTTTTTATTGTGTATTGTGTTTTTCTTGTTTTCTTTTAATGTTATTTGTTAATGACTATCTCATTATGTTCTGTCATGTTTAATGTTGTTCTTTATCCTTAAAAGAGTTACCACACATTTCAACATGTTTTTTTTTGTTGTGAACTAAATTTTATGACTAAACACATCAATGCTGGTGGTAATGATTTTTTTTTTATTTTTTTATTTTTTTTTAAGAAATTTATAAAAAACATTATTTCAAGAAAACTGAAAATGGCTCAACATGCCATCCACTGTTTAAAATAATCCTGAACCTTGCAAGGCCAAGGCTGACATAGATTCAATCATGTGGGACTCATCTACGTCATGAAAATAAAGTTAACGCCCTCTAAACTGAGTTTAATTTTGCTGACCCTCCACTTAGTGTTTTTCAATTTTGGCACAGTGGCTAGGAATTGTGCTTTTGACAGCTGTAGAAGCACCACTGGACTGCATTGTTCCCTTGATGATGGTCCCATGATAAACAGCAGGGTTACGGCTACGTGCTGACAATCCCCTGCAGACACACACACCAGAGAGCCTCCTGGCCTTCCTGAGCTACTAACAGCTACAACGCAGGTAACCTGCCACACAAAAACTTTTACAAAGAGCAATGAATGTGTTTCTGATGACTGCCAATTAAAGCTCCAGCAGACTGTCCCTCTGTTTCCAGCGTGGACACGGAGAATCTGATAGCAGCTGCTCATGGTTGGTTAGCTCTGGTCATTCTGTCACTGTTGCACACTCACTTTGGTGTCTCCTTCCCGCGTCACACATTACGTAGCCATGAGTCCTCACCCCTTACCATGGCTGTCCTGTGCACCCCCGCCATGCCCCTGTCCTCAGCCCTTTGCCCACATATATTCAACGTTATGCAGTGGCTGAATTTAGGTTCAGACCTCAGGGTAAAGTTAAACTTTAAGGACATTTTCATGGCGAATAAATTAATAATAACCCTAGGTAATAATAATCTGTAATGATGGCGGATTAGTCATTACATTACTACTTGTAAATCTGGGATGAAACTCTTTTTCTGTTAATTTCATCATATACATGACCTCTTATAGGCTTAAGCACAATGATTTTAAGCTTCTCCATTTGAAATAACCCTAGTTTTAGCCCCAAGTATGGTCATTGATATGTCGTCTTCTTTGAAAAGCAATTTATATTTAATCCTCCAGTCAATTCTTTATAGTAAGAATATACTGAAGTGGTTTCATTACGTTGATGAACTCAGTTGTAATGTTGATGAGCTACATATTTGTATTCCCCCTTTAAGCAGAAGCGAAGGTTCAGTTCCTGTATATGTGGGTGATGCTCAATGACGAGAACCACTCCTTTTCAAACAGAAATCAGATGCTGTATAATAACTTTTGTTTGTGACAGCTTTGATCCTTTACTTCTTTACTGAAAAAGCCAATTGTACAGAATGAAAGGAAATTTCTTGCTGCATGATGGAATCTAAAGAAAGGGCAGATGGCATAAAAAACAGCAAGGTTATCATAAGAGGAGGCTATTGAGCTAGCCCTGAATAAAAGATAGTCAAATCTGCTAATGAAAAATATTATGAAAGATAAGAAATGTTCAGTGACTTTTTTTCTTCTTTTTTCATAGAACTATTAAATCAGTTTTTAATAAACACTGGCATATTTTATCATCTGATCCTTACTTAACATTTTTACTCAAAGATTTTCCTCTCATAGTACACACCAAAAACAGAACCTTGGCGACTATAAAGCAGATTTTGAATCAGTTTTTCTCTTATTATACTGCAGTGGATGTTTATTTTGAATACCTCAATTGCAGTGTCAACGAAGAATTACTAATTAAGTGACCTCCTTGTTCATTGTTCAGGACAGTTTCTTTTCTTATCTTTTGTCCTGAGAGTGGCTTTTCAGGCACCTGTCCCTCAAGACTTTTAGAGTGCGGGACATATTTTAAATGTTAATCTTATGGGTACAAAAGTAATTGGCAAATATTTCTTTACTACAAACCTACCCAGACTTTGGAAACACTGGAATCATTTATTGTTTTTGCCTATGTTGGCTGGCGTGCTGTAGTGCAGGACCAACATGCTCTGATGCTTTAGCTGTTCCCTGCAGGTTTATGGATGTTTTGGCCCCGCAGTCACCACTCCCTGAAAGAGGCTCTACTCTGAGAGATTAAGACTGCCAAACCTTCACCTCTCCCTCTCCTTTTAGAGTAATTACGCAATTCTGTCTCTCTGAGCGAAGAGGGGAAAAAGGCACTCAGATTCATTGAATGCTAATTCAAGCAGGAAATTCAAAAGGGATCTACATATTTTCACATTATGTGTACAAGGACAGAGTGAAGTAAAATAATAGCCAAATATTGTTAAGCAAGAAACTGTTTAGCTCTTACAAAGACTTTTCCCCAAACAAAAGAACCTCTGCAAATAGAGTAGGTCTTTGAGGTCAGGGGAAGACATCGTGTCACAAGGTCTAGTTTTATTCCACCCTATTTATAATGGATGAGATAGAGTGAAAAAGCGTTGCACAGCCAGGCTGAGCCCTGGCAAATATTTTGGCATCTGGATGCTTAATATTTCATGAGATAAGATGATGGAGGCTAGGTAGATGATGGACACCATGCAGAGTTCCACTAGTATTTGTGTCTGCTTGTTATATATAGCCTGATTTACTCCTTCTTCTGTGCCATGGGCTTGTCATAAGACAGTTCTCTACTCCTTTTTGAGATGCATAGAGGGCAGAGAAAGCTAGTGGGCTGACTGAGGCAATTAGGTCTATTATTAGTACGACAGTGGAAGGATTGATGCGCACAATAGTCAGTGTGTAAGCAGAAAGCCCAGCTACGTGAAGGAAATTCTAATGGTGAGAATTTCCTAGATTATATGGGCCTTCATTAACATTTTCACACATGGCTGCCTAACAAATGAGAAAAGAGCCCTGGCATACCAGCAGATTTATCACGTGCACACAACAGACCAGCTAGCTCCTTCTTCCCCTCCACGGTGCAGAACACACTCTGCACCGCTCTCACAGCAACATTAGCCATGGGCACTTTGGGTGTCTTTGGCTTTTGAATAATGGGGCAGCAGGACTATGATACTGTTCCATGCTACATAATATATAAGGTTACACAATGTATACCTGGCCATCACTTCTTTGGTATGTTCCCTAGATAAACCAGGCTGGGTAATGATGGGGGCCTGCGCTGTCAGTGCTGTCTGTCACATTTTCCCAAATGAAGAGAACAGGCTCACCAACACAGTATTCTGGACTTGTTCCTAAATTCTCTATTCCCTGCTTTAATTTGGCATGAATTGTCCCTGTTAAGAACTGATACACAGGCAGGCCTCTTGCCTGCAGGGCAGGCCCACTTGAATTAACTGTGTTGCACACTTTACATTCTCTGCTCCCTGACATCTTGAGAAATGTTCCCTGGGATCTTTTTTTCCCACAGAGAAGTTCATTAGAATGACAAATAGCATCCTGCCATAAAGTGGAAAACATCAACACGGCACAACAGAAACTGCGATCTGAGGGAAGTGACACGCAGGGAGGGAAATGAATTAGACTCCTTTTGATTCTATGTGATATCAGTAGCCACGGCTTCACCATCCTGTCGGTTCAAAGATTCTGCTGACTCACTCCTGTTTTTTCATTGTCGTTCCGTGCTCTCCATGGGTTGGAGTTGGAGAGCTTTGTGTTCCTTCAAGTTGGCAAGCTCATGAGGCCTTTTTTCCCCCTTAGCTTAGAACTAACATATTTGATTTAAGTGATTGGCCGGATGATATTGAGAGAGTTTCTGTTTGAAGAGTTGAGCCGAGCTCTCTCAGAGTGGTCTAATCTCCTCAATCTCACGTTAGGTGCCATGTCAGCAGCAGCTTGGGTTGCAGGCAGAGTAAAGAGGTCAAAGTCGTTCTCTTCACTCAGCTTGTTTTGAGGATCGTTGCATGAACAACCTGTTGCAACGATAAAGCCAGCCACTCAGAGAGCTCTTCTGCTCTTCATCCTCTTCATGGTTGCCCTGGCTGTCTGCCAGCCCAGTCCTCCGTATCAATAATGAACGTTTTAAAGAACAGCTTAGGCAAGTGCAAGCCTACCTAATGTCCTTAAGACAAAAGGAGATATTGCCATGGACAGGGGGGCTAGAAATCAATTTCCCATTTGCCGCTTTAATTTCAGCGAGATGGGCGGAGAGATTAGGGCCGAAGGCACCTGTAAGCCCCCTCGTTGATGAGCTTTACCTGGGCCTGCTGCACTCACTGGCCTGACCCCCTGGCTAATTAAAGTTCTCAAATTGATCCACAAACAACGTGATACAGATCTGTCCTTTACCACCCTCAGCAACACGTCTCATTGCGGAAACTGCCCAATAATGGCCTCATAAAACAACACTTGTGGTTGTTTCCTGACATCTATGCTGCCATCCATTAGATTGCCTTATTTTTGATTATGGTGATGGTCACTTTAGTGGTTAATGGAATAACACAGCCAATAGTGGTGCCAGTGTCTTACAGTGTTTGTTTATTGCTGTTTGGGTGCACACGCATGACTCTGACTTTCAGTTTTATTCTGTTGGACTGACCTAATGACAGGTGACTCACAGAAGCAGCTCTGTACATCTGGGGATCCGAAGCTCTAAACTCAAGTACAGCAGTTTATGTCCGTCCCACTTACCCTGCATAGTCAGAAATGTATGGAAAAGTACTATATAGTGCACAGGAATTTGTCAACAATAGTGCAGACATATTAACTGCTCACAGATATTTACATATGATACAACATGTGACAACATGCAAACACAATACCATATGGGAGAAGTTAGCCTTCAGGGCTTTCTCCCAGAAAGCCTGTTCTAACACATAGTCAATGTTCTATTTTGTCCCAAACCATGATCGTTTCCTAAATCTAACCAAGTACTTTTGTTGCCTAAATATAACCAAACTGCAACAGAAAACTGAAAATAATAAATAATAATGCTAATAAATGATGATAATAAGTCAGTTAAGTCTAAAAATTAGTCAACAATTCATCCACCACAACCTGCTCCTGATGTGGACTTTATCACACTTCGTACTGTCACCTGATTTATTAAAGTCTTTCCACCAGAAGGGGCTTTCTGGCAGAAAGTTTTAAAGGCTAACTACTCCCATGAGCAACACAACAGGGTCTCCTTTAAAACACCAATGAACTTGTCTTTAAATTCTAAACTTGCAATAACTTGGGGGCAGCAGAAAGAAGTTGTGAACACAACATTGACTTGTCACTTTTTAAGCTGACATTGCAAAAATTGCCAGCAAAGTTGCTTATTTGCACATCCAGCAGTTAAGGAGCAACATCATAATTCCTCCTCTTTTATCTTTGTTTTTGGTCTCTACCAACTCCTGAAGGAAATATTTTCCTCTTTACATGCTAAATGTTCCATTACAAAATGTTCTTCAGCTAGTCGCCAGCTGTGTCTGTCTGCTGAAAATGGTAGTGTACTGAAGATTTTCAGAGCTTCTTCTCTCAAAACAACTATCTTGTGGCACTGAATGTGATGCTATGAAAGCAGTGAGAGTGTACCAAAACAGTAAAGCTTTGGGCCAGACAGCCATACAATGAACTGAAACTCTATACTGTGCTCTAAAATATAAAGCTCTGTAAAGCCATATGGAGCTGGTGATGCAGGTGATAATTCTCTGTAGGCACCACCCGGTTTCACAATTCTGTCTCTCTGAATGAAGAAGGGAAATGTATCTCACATTGTCACATTATTTTCACATTGTCATTTGACACATATCAGCTATAGTCACTTTAATTATTTCTTCATAGAATACCACATAGGCAGGTAAATTAATAAGTAAATAAGCTTCAGTCAGTGTTTAAAAATTGTCCTTAGTCACTCAGCTAACCTGCTTTGTCAAGGTTGCTGATTTGAGTTTCTTTCAGTTTTGACTGAAAAGTCTCCCTGGAAACATGAGCAAACATCTAAGCAACATTATTATTAAATTCTAATGCTGGTAAATTCTGATTGCTGCAAGGAGATATGGGAGATCCCACTTTCCAACATTTCATAACAAATATATTTATACAGTATTTATACATTTTGTTTTCATGCACATACATTGCAGCAGTCTTGCTCAAGGATACTCAAACCACCAACCTTGCAATTAATAGCCAGTCTGCTGTACCATCTGAGCTACAGTCATACATTCTTTTATGTCCCATTTCCATTATTAAGTTATGATTTAACGGCATTGTGTCTAATTACTCAAAATATAAGGTGACAAAAAGTGGGAACCATATTTTCAGTTTCGGCAACCAAAAGTTGGTTGTCAGCCTAGCACGCACTTTTGAAAGTTAGTGTTGAGACCTGCTATGTCACAAGCATTGAAAACACTGTTGTACTGAAGGTGCTTTTCATGTCACACTTTCCCACTCTGAGGTTTTGGCTGGACAGCCACTGCACCCTGTCCTTCTATCCACAGGGTAAGGCCCCTCTTAGGCAGCTATGCTGAGGTAGCATTACGCTTCATGTCACACTACTAGAGTCTGAAAAGTCCTCCACACATTGGTGAGCTTACAATGCTGTAGCCTGTGTCTACTCCTGCATCTCAGAGGAATCTCATGAATGTAGCACAACTCTGTCCTTGACTTGTTTTATATAGGGCTACAGGAATGCAGCACAATTTAGAGTTAGACAGCAGCATTTTTCTCTTGTTTCTTTCTACGAGTACAGTAGATGTGGGCAGAAGTAACACAAAAGTTAACATGAACTGAACTTGGTCTAGTTTCCTAGCCAGTGAAATTACATAATGGCCCGTCTTAGTAGTCATGTGCCTCGCTTAGAAGAGTTATTTTTAGCAACCTGCATGTTGCCCTTCCCTCTCATACAATGGTTGTCGGCTCCATTGTGGTGAATTTTTAACAAGGGCCTTTTCCTAAGCCCCTCGGAGGAGTTAATTAAAGTGATAGAGGCTAGAGCTGATGAGCCACACCACCCTGACCTTGAGGCGCCGCTTTCCCCACCTCCCCACAATTATACCTGCATAATCAGGACACGCATGCACACACACACAATCTCATGTCTATACGCACACATACACATCATCGAGACAGCCCACAGGACCCCCAGCCAGAGTCCTGACCAGTCCCAGAGCCAGTGAATCACCATGGAGCAACACCACTTTGAACATGCACGGAGACTTTATCACAAGGGGTGGTTACATTGTTTTGTAGGGATGATTTTTACTTTCCAGCCTGATAATCAGCAGCGTTCTGTGTGTCTGTGTATCGGATTTTTCCTGTTCTGTTTGTGTATGTGATTCTTTTCTTTCTGTCTTGCTTTTCTTCTCTGTCTCACCTTTCCCCTCTTTTCTCTGCCTCCCTCTGTGTCTCTGTGTCTCACTGTCTCCAGTCTGACGTTATGGCCTCTGTGCAAAACAGGAGACGACTTGGTATTTGGTGATGTGGTGCATGCAAATGATCTCTCTGTCAAGGCTGCTTATTCTAATATGACAGCGTAGTGAGTTATCTGGTCCGCTCTATATTGGCAACCAGATCTGCAGCTGCCAGCTAGAGGGTAGAAGAGCTCAAATGTGTGTGTGTGTGTTTGTGTGTGTGTGCATGTATCATCAAGCTAGACAGTCTGAGACAGAGAATAGATGAAGACATGCAAGAGAGAGAAGCCAGTCAAGACAGGCATCACATAAGCAAGAGATGGGAAGATGGCTATGAACAAGAGAGTGAGACTGTCCCCTCCTCTACTCTGAGCCCCCCCACCCGTCCTACTCCTCTAGTGTTAGTGCTGTTTAGTAGAGCTGTCTCTTTCAAGAACGCCATCGAGACATGAATAAAGAGAAAATGAGGAAAAAAATGTTTTGGCGAGAATGGGATGTCACAGCAGATAAGCATCACGAGCTGCTCCATATTTATTATGTGCAACAATTTGACTAACCAGAGAATTTAGATTAATAACATTGGGCCCCGGGAAGTAATTTCCTTTTTGCGAAAGTGATTTACATGGCGCATCGCTAAGAGAACAGCTCTCGCAGGCCTTTTTGTTGTGTCAGCTAAAAATAATGACATTTAAAGTACCAACCAAGGTTAATAGGCTTCCTCTATGGTTATGAACTTTTTGTGCCTGCCCCTCCCTTTGTTCTCCCTACGAATCGACCCACTGCTTTTATAGTTTCAACAGCCACACTCACAGTAAACCGCCTACCCCCTCATTTCCATCGCCTCCCTCAGACACCGTTTTTACCCAAACCTACCCCTCATACAGAGAGATGTTTCCTATGAGGGAGTTACTATTACCGTACGGTTGCAGCTTAGCTTTGCAATGGAAATTGGGAAGATTTTTGGACCATTACCTGAGATACTGGTGTAATCACTGTGCCATGGTCCAGTTGAGCAAGTAATTACACATTCTCTGGGAATGAAACCTCGAAAGTAAATGTTTCTATAGGCAGCTGCCAATACAGTTTATTCAAACAACATCTTTTCATGGTAGAACATAGGGTTGGGTATGGTTTACATTTGAACCAAAACGGGACCTGTACCAGGAATTCAATGCCGGTTCTCAACGGTACCTTTTTTTGGTACTTTACTTTCTCTGTAATAACAAAATTACAATTTCAGTTGTAAAAAATAAGTCCACATTTTTTAAATTTCAACATTTACACACCACACAAAATTAAATCCCTCCCATCTTACCTCCCATACCTGTCTGTACAACCTCCAGCCTGTCAGTCTCTCACCAGGGAATTTAACGTTTGAGTCTCGGATAAAGCGCATGTGATATCCTTCCTGTTATGCTGCTGTTGTTGTTACCACTACTGTGATTGCATCCTGTAGTTTTTTCCTGTTAATACAATGCATTTCATGAATTGTCGTTTCATACTAAGGTATTGGACAGACTAATAAAGCTCACATGCTATTTTAGTGTACTAAATAGCGTATGGGGGGGGGGATTTTGGATGCAGCCAGTGGCTGAATGTAAAAATGCTAAGCCAACATCAACATTGACAGCGAAAAAAGCCTAAACAACTTATCCAACGAGCTCATTGATTGCCCAAAGATGTCAAAAGTTTGTTGTCCATAGAGGGTTAAGTTACACTTTATAGACACTGGCTGCAGGAGTGCGCAGGTTAGCTGTGCACTTTTAGATATATTTTGTGTTTGGTTAGATGTGTGGCCCCAACTAGCTTTGCATTTTACATTGCTTTACATTGCTTGTGTGCATCAGGTTTGAAAAGTGAAACCACACTTGCAACTGCTTCCATCTCATCATTGCTCTCACTGTGACTTGAACAAGGGGTAACGAACAAATCACAATTTTTGTTTACAATAACCTCCAAGTAGAAAAAGCTGGCATCATGTATATATGATTTATTTTGCATGATGTTATTTCAATATGTATTCATGTCATCATCTAAAATACATGTTTATGCTATCAGTAATATTAGATTGGAGATCTGATTTACTTGTTGGGCTACAGTCTAAAGAAAGCAATAGCTTGAGTTAGCCCAAAACTAGATACAGTTAGGCTGTAGCGGCGACTGTAAGGGCGTTGGAGGGATTAGCACATGGTTTTGCAGCTGTGTGGGGGGTTAGAGGGTGTTTATTTGTGCATAGAACATAACTGCTGTGAAATATTCAGAAAATAACATTTTATTTCTCTGATTCACTGGCTTTCATATCTCTCTCAAAGAAAGGGCACAGACACAAACCAAAGGAAGCTTCTTGGTTTTGCAATTTTACAGCATGAACTGCAGCCAGAACCAGATGTCGAAGCTCGGTACATGAAATAATCCAGTTGAGGACACAACTGGGAGAGTATCATCATTTGGTCCATGAATTCCACCTGGATAGCATCTAGTTTTGGAATATTTCTGGCTGAGTTGGTCCAAGCGGCAGTGTTGGGTGGTCCATCAAAGATGCCAGCAAAGCAACTCAATACATAAAATATGCACAGCAGAAATGTCAGAGAGGCAGGACCACCACATTTTACTCTGCATCTTTAAATGTTAATGTTACAGCTGAAAACAGTAGAAATAAACAACTTTGTTGAATTTACGTATCTGCAATTCAAATGAACTGCCAGGCAGAAGTGACTGCTGTTGTTAGCTTGACGTCACAGTGATTTGCTCAGTCTCTATCTCTGTAAGTTAGTCTCTCACCAAGATGCGCTCTCAGGTACTGAAATTTGGCACTTATTGATTTAACATGAATCAGAAATACTGACGTAGTTTGGTAGGTACCCTTAAAAGTACAGCGTTCTGTACCCATCCCTAGTAGAATGCAACTTTGCCAGAGGACCGGTGGAATTATTTGACGTGAGCTCAGCTTCACCTTACACCATCTCTCTGGCCTTTTCTGAGTCAGCATATAAGCAGCCTCAAAGAATTGTACAGAGCATTCTGTACAGGTGGAAATACTTGCATTACGTTATGTACTGTAGCTGCAACTCCTACATCACTTTAGGCTGTGTGTGTGGGTGGGGGTGGATGGGGTAGTGGGCGGTTAGGTGCTGGGGGGTTGCTAAACCCCTCTATCTCCGGTGGTAAAGCTCCTGCCTGGGCTTGACCGGCCCACCCCCGCCCACTCCCATATTTTGGATAGATCTATTTTTGATGTCAGGTTCCTCCCCATGTCGGGCAGGTGTTTTTAATGAGGTGCGCCCAACATCCCAGGCAGTCTGCAGGAGGGTAGAGTTATTGATAAATCATTAACGTTGCTAGAGAAGGTGTGGAGGAGTTGTAGCTTGCTCTCCTCCAGAGATCTGTCTTACTGCTGAATATTTCATCGGCACACAGATGTGCTGCTGTCTGTGTAACTGCTCATGGCTCCTCAGCTCTCTGCCATTACGTAGCAGCATTAGTAGCAGTAGTATCCCCACACCTCATCCACTACTAGAGGAATCAAAAGCAGGTTTGATAAAGGAGTTGCTGCACCCACCTTGTCCCAGCAGCCACCTCTGCTATGCTCAGAACCCATCCCACACTTCGCTAAAGTGTATGTAAAGAAGGGCAGCTGCCTACAACATATGCCCCTCGGTAGGCAGAAACAGCAAACAAATCTGTGTCATAACAGAAAGAGGCGTATTGTGAGTTTTACCCAACCGTGGCGATGCGGCACTTCTAATGCTGCAATTCCATTACACTTATCTCCAGTGGGGGAGACAGAAACGACTGCTGAGTCAGACCAGAAGGGGCCAGGGATTACTTATTCCCCATGTCATCTGTACAGAAGCGTGTAGTTCATGTGCCGTCCTTATCCCCCACTTCCCTCTCACCAGTGCTTACTCTCCTGTGATGCCATCCTCAGTGCACCCATTTGTCTCGAGACTGTGTAACACTGCCACCTCCTGTTTGGGAGCCCTGGGGTGCCAGCAGGGATGGCCAAAGTGCGGGCAGCTTACAAGGAATGGGGAGAGGAAGAAAAATGAAAGAGGGAGGAGTAGGATTGATAGGGAAGGAGGGAGAGAGAGGAGGTAAAGAGGGGAAGAGAGAGGAGGACAGGGGAAATATGGGGGAAAGAGAGGGAGAGAGTGAAAGAGATCTCAGAGCTCACCCAGCCCTGATCAAAGAGCCGTCTTCCTAATCCTCCAGCTTCAGCAGTCAGCCTGTCTCTGAGCATTTCCAGTTGCCGACAAAAAGGAAAGGAAAAACACTTGCGGCTAAACTGCCCTGAAGTGGTGCTATTTTTACTTTTTCAGAAAGGCAAAAAGTGGGACCCCCTGCTGGGGGTATGCACAAGGACCGGGCAAATTTAGAAGAACAAAGCACAGGAGAGTAAGAGGCGAGATGTATTATAATAGAGCTATCCAGACAGGAGAAGCAAAACAGCCTCCGTGTGCAGCCATAGGTTGTGTATATGGAATCTAAACAGCAGGAAACAATATCTGACAATTTCCAGTGTAGCCAAAATCTGTTTCTGCAGGTATACTGTAATGGATGATATCTGTAAAACTCAGAAAAGTTTCCACTGTAACAGAATCATATGCCACTTTTTAAGATCGATAACCCAAAACCACACTACTAACTCTGTTTAAATAGATTTGTGATTTTGGTTCAGGTATCCGCCAGAGAAAACTGTTTACCTATGCCTCAAGGTTCAGTATAAGGTCGAGTATTTTTCTCCAAGCTCACACTTCTACTTGGTAATACCTTTTCGCTGGTGCTTACCTTCAGCATCAGTGGCTGCACTGGGCTTCGTTACAGAAACTTCCTAAGTATGAAATCCTATTTTATCTCAGTTTAGGATGGCATTTAGGATTTCTGGTATTACTGAAGCATGTTTCCTCACTGCATTTAGGCAATAAAACCTCTTGTTTTCAGAATATAAATTTAGCTATTACAGAACGTCCTAACTGAAGAATTTACTATGTTAGGAATCCTTAGATTGGATTGCATAGACCCTCTCTCAGATTACGATGAAGGGGAACAACATGAAAACAGAAATATTATGTTTGAAAGGCTACTCAAACTGTATGATGAGACTTGAGATTTTTTGGACCATGTATTAATGGTAAAGTTATATTGAATGCCAACACGATTAATTTTGAATTTGAGTGACATGTTACGTCTGGCTCTGGAGAATCCTAGAAGGAGGTATGGGGCCCTGTCAGTGGTCAAGTAAAGTGAGACAGCCATTGATGTTACATTTTAATCAAGGATGCAGACAGTCTGGTGTACGTTCAAAATTGCTTCTGTAACAGAAAGATTGGATTTTTCTTATTTTTGAAACTTAAGTTAAAACTAATAGGAGTTTTAACTCGTAATGAAAGATCTCAATTTCATTCTGATGCCTCTATATGACCTACATAAGTTAGCAAGACCATCAGCAAGAAGATCAGTTATTTCTACACAGTTGTTCTTAATGGCTGCCACTGGATCAGATTCTTCTTGAATTCAGGTGAAACGAGCCTGTGTTTACATTTTCCCAAGACAAAATTACTGTGAGTAGTTTGTGAGCCAGTTAAAAGGAAGGAGGAGATTTTTCCAAGATCAAGAAAATAGAAAAGTTCCTTGTAGTAGCTTTAAGCTAGGACAAGCAGTTTGGATTTTTTCCTATAATGAGGCCCCAGTTCTGTTTTCAAAAATTGAATAAATTTTTGTTGTTATTTCAAGTCGGTGCAGCGAACTAACACTAACTTACTAACTAACTAACTAGGAAGGGAACCTTTGGTGTGTCTGATTTTATTTGTACAATTTGGGACAGAAAACAAAGTTTGCATTGTAATGTAAAAAGTTATGACAAATGTTTTTGTCTTCTAAGCCCATATTGGCTGGGCACTTGTACGTGCATGACTAAATAAAAGTTTTGTAAACTATTGTGAAGCTTCCCTTGAATAATGATTCTATTTTAATGATTTTGCATCATAAATGTTAGATCATTTCTAGTTTAATATTAATTTCTATAAGTAGGATACAGTTCTTTTGTTGCAGTCATGTTATTGCAGTGTTAACTTTACTGGCTGCCCTTTGTGGACTTGCTGACCTGTTTTGAACAGACTGAAAATGGTAAATTTACTTTGCTACAGTTATAATAATTCAGTGTAGATCATGAATCCAGTGGGAGTCAATTTTATATGTCCCCTTTAACCCCAAACATGCTGCTCTGCCTGGTATCATGTCATCCTCCCAAAGACTGTGAATGAGAAGCCTCCAGGCTGCTGTAACAACACAGGGGACAATTGTTATGCCCATATGCATGAAGCAGAATTATAATGGCAAAGAGTTAATGGAAAAAAGACGAGAGCAGGATGAATGCATTCACAGACGGAGATGGAAAAAATAGGGGACTGGGTGGAAGGAAATAATGAATGAATTGAGGAAAGGTGCGAGGAAAAGAGCGAGGAATGGGCTGAACGGGAGGCTGTAAATCAAAAGAGGGAGTCAGGATGGAGGGAGAGAGGTGAGGTCAGTCAGATGGAGAAAGAGAGGGAGGAGAGCTGGCCAGCAGCAGTGGAGGAGGAGGATAAAAATGTGTGGTGAGGTAATGGCAGTGATGAATAGCCCGTGGCTGATCAGTAGAAGCCAGGTTGGTGTTTGAAGATTAGATTTTAATACAGCGCTTTGACTTCACTGCTTGCAAAATAATCACAGGGAAAAAAGCAAATTAGGAATTATTTCATACAACACAAACTGATTATGCCAGTTTGCCCTTGATGAGGAGAGCCAGTACAACCTGCCATGTTTAGGTTGCTCGGGCCTATGTTATAGCAGGAGGTGAGTGAATAATTCACAGTCGTTTTAAAGCAAGTTAGGCAGTATTTGTGAATATTGTATGTATGACATCAAAGGTTTGTCTGGCCCAGCATGTTGTCCTGATTTATTGAGCACTGTTTCTGGACTTGCGGATAATTAGGAAAGCACAAAATTATGATGCATTAAATCCCTGTGATTTTGCAATTGCAAAATGAGTCACGATTTTAGTAGGAATGGTAATTTTTGGACTGAAAAAAAAAGTACAGAAATGATGATGATGTGAGTTTTGCTGGGGTCTGTACCAAAGCTTTCTATAAGCACCGGCTGCCGGCCAAACAGCTGACTGCTCATTTAGGTCTAGCCAGCTACTTTATTACTTATTTTTGATTCTCATAAAATAGTTTTGAATAACAAGTTGCGACCACAAGCCTCCGCTTCAAAAAAACAATGTGGGCATGATGACAGAGAAACATCTCTTTCTGTCTGTATCAGGCCCACCCCCACATGCTCTATATGAATGTATGTGCCTGGAAAACACCCATAGCAGCAACTTGATGACTAAGCAGCATGAAAAAGTCCACTGAAAGCACTGCATTTTCTGTATTCACCACACAGATGTTTATGGACTTAATGAATTAATGAATGAAAGAATTATCTTTATTTACATTGAGCTTTTTACAGCAGACCCATCTCTGAGGCACTAACTAACAGTCAATGCTAAAAAAGTAAAAGGCCTACATCACATGAGAAAAATATAAGCTATGCTTCAGCCTCACATGTAATTTTACAGTTTGTTCTTCCAAGAACAAGAAGCCTAATTCTCCTTCACAATAATTCACTACATGTTTACAATTAGGAAGGCAACCTCATTACAACATGCAATAATTAAGATCATTGTATATAATGGAAAAGTGGCATCAGAATGTGCCAGAGACCACTAAATTTGGGCTTTTACAGTCAGAGGGCATGTCCTCTCACCTCCCTAACTGATTACTTTTTCCCACTACTCCATATCCTTGTGGAAAGCCCTGCTGTACAGCATGTAAAGCATGTCCCTGGAGAATATGATTTGCAGGCCATGGCATCTCTGTAGCATCACAGTGCTTCATTTATCGTGGCATGTTGTGACATTTTACCTCTATCAAAAAATTGCAGCTCCTGCTATTTAGATATTGCACTTGGCCATATTGCAATTTCAATAATATTTTGATTAAATGTTAAGCTCGAGTTCAAAGTGATGGACACATTTTAACAATTTGACAGTGATATGGAGAACAGATTGACAACCATCACTTGTGATGTGCTGTTGATTTTGGCATTGTAAGCTTTGGTTTTGTTTGTGTTTTTGGGCTTTAGTTTGTTGCACTTTGTCTAGTGCAGCTATTCCCATACTTAACAATACCACAGCCCAATCTTATGCAGTCCACCCAAACATATAATCACAACTCTGATCAACACAGAGAGTAATTGAACGAATGACGACATGTAAGAAATGTTCCGGTGTTAATGTGACAGGTCACCAAATACAGTGTAGCACATGCTAAACTAGGTGAGCTATATGAAGAATACCAGGCAATTTAAATCCCATAACTTTGTTTTATTAGTTCTGAATATTTTTTTAATTCATCATGAATATTTTACGGTCATTTCAGACTTAAACCATTTTATTTATTTTTCATGACTTCTCAAGGCCCACCTGCAGGACCTTCACAGCCCACCAGGAGTCAATAAACAACTTGTCACTGTGGCTTAAAGCAGTGATTCTCAACTGGGGTGTTGTTAGATCATTTCTGGGGGTTGCCAGATGGTTGTGAAGAATGAATTTAAAACATAAACATCATAAACCACCATGTTCGGAACAGACAGAAGCACTAAGAAAAAGTAACATTTGCATTTTGTAACATAAAATAGCAAACTCAGACTAGTGCCAGCATGCATGATGGTTAAGAAGTGCCATGTTTTGAACAGGGGAATGTTTTGTTTTTACATTGCATTGCCTGTACCAGTGATATAATTTGTCTTACAATAGATTTTATTGAGTGTGTTTGTGAGAGTCAGACACCAACCTGATTATTCTGGAGAGTGGTGGCTCAAAAAGGTTGAGAATCACAGGCTTACAGGAACTAACACAGACTGCTGCCTGTGTAGACAAAACACTGGGCTGCTATTATACGAATAAGATGTTCATAAATGGATTTCACTTTGTGTCGATTTTAGAACTGAATTGCCATTGCCTGTCATTTTACTTCAGTCTGGCCATATCTGCTGACATGCCTGAGATGTAAATGTACTGAAGTATTGATTGAGAAGCTTGATAATTGAATATACAGTATGTGACAAGGCTCTTAGGTACAGTATGTGCACCTTTATGTATTTACGTGTGTGTGTGTGCGTGTGTGTGTGTGTGTGTGTGTGTGTGTGAACAATAGTGGCCATAGGCAGAGAAGATTCAGTTCGTCTTGCCAACCATTCCGGTGGCCAGTGGGGGGACTAAAATAGTACTCTGTCTGTTGCCAAGGTTACAACATTGACAACATGACGTGGCCATTCATTCTCAATACTGTATCTCCCTGGCCTTCTGTGAGAAAGTGGCTGCTAATCTTAGCCCTCAATCTACCCGCCTGTCAATGTGAAGAGGGAAGCAGCCGAGGTATGGGATGAAGGGAGTTGGGTCAGCGCCGTCCCCTCGCGTCGCGCCCGTTCCACTCATCAACGGCCCCTCCCCCGTCTGCCGCCGCCACCCCACAGCTTCTCTCCAGGCGGTGCGTGTTCCCTCCGCTTGCAGATAAAAGCCATTGGTCCCCCGCTCCTGCCAGTGTGTGATGGGAGAAAATCAGAGCTGTTTCTATGCAGACCCATGTGTCACTTTCTCCTCTTTGCAGGTACGTGGTGGCTTGAGGAGGAGAGAAGGGTTGAATGGCAACCGGATGGTAGTCACAATAAAACTGTAATTGAAAGATATGTTATCGTGACTATTTCAAGCTGAGGAAAGTGGTATCAAAGAGACATTCCTGCTAAAAAAAAAGAAGAAAGGGAACCTCTTTTAATTAAAAAACAGTGCTCAAAGGGGCGACCAAAAGTTGAAACTGGAGGCATGTTTGGCATGAATAAGTTGCCCCTCTCCTTTGTGTGGTGACACTGACAAATAGAGCTCCGCGTGTGAAAAGGAGACTTATCTTTGATGGGTAATGAATTCAAAGTCATGGAGATGAACGTGCTCTTTGAGGTTCAGAGGGCTTTAGCTGAAGTCATATTATCTCACTCCAACAAATGGAAGCAGCGCTGTCACATGGTGCCATCCCCACGACTTGATTCGTCAAAAAGGAGAGAGTGTGATGTCTCTCTAGGCGCAGATGTACCGCTGTAGCTTCTGAGGTATTGTTGTATTGTGACAGCAGTGCATTAGTACATGCTGGTCATCCTAGCTTGCTTTCAGTATGGTCAAGTTGTGTAATAGCCTGTGTAACACACATAGCAGTCCCGGATAGACAGAGAATTGATTTTTGCGGTACACACACACATTGCTAAAGCAAAGCTACAGTACAGTGGGTGTGCTGCTCTGATGTTGTTCCAAGTCAACAGTTGCCCTAGCTGAGGACACCTGCAGGCTACCAGTGGCCAGACACATGGATATTTAACCAGTTCTTTGTGCTGAACCTTTGTGTTTTTATGACAGACACAGTTTTCAAGATGTGCACAAACCCATTTCTGCTCAATTGCTCCCAGCGGCGGCTCCAAATAGATTTAGCAATGATACTGTGAGAGGGGAGATAGGGAGCAGGAGTGAGAGAGGAGAGAGAGAGACCTAGAGAACAATGAAAAGGCGAGGAGGGAGAGTGAGAAAGAAGAGAAAAAATAGTCTGAAAATGAGCCAGAATGGGATTTTTGCAGTTCAGTTAAGAAAGGCTTTGAATGTATTTGAATCACAGACTTGATCTGCCACCAGCCTATTTTTATTAGCTGCTTGACAGTGCAGCATAGTGTTGGGATTACAACCAGCGCCTGTGTTATTCAGGGTTCCTCACAGCTAAATTTGTATTTGAGCATTCCTAGCACGCCTCTGCCTCTTCCTAGCTCACACTTTAATGCCTTTCCAGTTTCCTTTTTGTTTTCAAACTACATAATTTTAGTGTCGTGGGTCACATATTAGGAAACAAACATGGTAGCAATTAGAAATGCTTATCTTGTTCCCTTTATTCTCCTCATTTTTAACGAGTGATTCCTCATCCTAATATCTTGAGAGAATGGAGCAGATATTCAAATGAGTTCTTTTATTATGGGCAATATTAAAGCTTGGCTTTGACGTTGTTCAAATTCTTAATTGAAAAGAAATGTATCGTATCCTCTTGAGTGGTGTAAATCATATCCCTCCTCCATCCCCCGTGCGCTAGTTTATGTTATCTGTGGCTAATTCATGCCACACTTAATTTGGCCTTGATTGTAAATGTCCGGGGTGAGATGAGAGCCTTGTCGCTATTGTGCCTGTGCCTGAGTCGTACATGGTCTCGCAGGATTAGATGATTTTGAATTTCAACTGCGGTTCTCAAATGAGCATCTCTCTCATCAGATGAAAACCTCTTTATCGTTGTGACAGTTGTACCCTTCTGTCTATTTTCTCTCCGAGTAGAATCAGAGACAAGGGGTTTAGTGTTTACACCCAGAGTAAAACCTAAATATTTTACAGCAAGGCAGAGATGTCTCCCCTCTGCCATTGTTGTTGACAGAAGTTGCTTTGAGCAATTTTCTTTTAAGCATCCTTCATTACTGGCAAACATGGTGAACACATGCGGCGGATTTGTCATAATTAAACCAGGGCTTGGCTTGGACTCGGAGAAAGATGCAATAAAGACGACAGTTTATTTAGGATAAACTCCCAGGCTCCTAGGAGCTTCACAGGGGGAACCTCCACACTCTAAATCTAGTTGCACGAACATATGAGGGGATAAAGTGGCTCTATTAAATTTGTTGACTCCAAAGATCCTCTCTGAAGCTGCAGCGTATTGCATTTGTTGGCTCTTCCATCCCTGCTAGCCTTCTCCACGGCTTCTAGGATTGAATCAGACAGTGCCCAGATCCTCACCATTGCATGGGATGAACAGTATTGAATTGCTTGGCTTGTAGATCCACAATTCTAACTTCTTTAGACTATATTGAATTTACCATCCTGGGCAATCAATAATACTAAGTTTTGCAGGCAGTATTGAACTCTATCCTCACACATCTACTCTGTGGTTGGTTTCTCTCCAATTGCTTCGGAATCTGCAGGCTGTCACGCACAAAAGAACTGATTCTGAGTTGGCTTTTTAAAACAAGGTTCATAAAGCCAAGGGAATTGTGCAGAGTGGGCCATGTAGTAAAACAAAAGGCGTGTACATGTAGTCAGATAAAATGTGAGGAGAATCATTTTCCTGCTGAGGCAAGGAGGATTGGTAGGATCGCATTCTTTAAGGTCTGTTGCATTGCAGATATAGAGAAACATGAGCAAATTATCTTCTGGGTCTGTGTTTTATATGTTGAATTACTCATTTAATTTGGTAATCCAAATGGTTTCCAGTGTCTAATGAGACGCTGTCCGGAAGATTATTCTGTCCTCTGAAAGCCTGTCCATGATAGCAGTAGGCCTAGAGGGCAACAGCATAGCATTGCTGTGGCATTCAGTGCATTGCGATTCACCATTGGCCCCCTGGGTAATGAAAGGCCTAATAAATGAATCCATCAGAGTGTCTGTGTGTTGCTCTCTGTGTGTATCTGGGATGCAGTCAGGCCCAGACGTGCCCAGTCTCCGGGCACACAGAGGAAAGGGATGCCATTGCTGGCAGGGCTGATGAATGGGTGGCACGCCGCACCATGACAAAGACGAATGTGACAGCCCCCGTCCCGCAAAAGGGGGGCGGTGCTCAACTACCGAGGGGAGATCACGTGACACTGACCACCTCCCCTTCCTAGTTACATCCCCTACTGGTTGAGCCCAAGGTGGTGGAAGAACCAGAGGGGAAAAGGGGGAGAGAGAAGAATATCAGATCATCCTATTGAGTGACTGCCTCCCTCCTTCTGCTCTCATATTCTTTCCATCAAACAGCAATACAACAGCCATGAAATCAACAGAGCGGGGGGCAAACTATACAGTATATTTATTTTCTGAAGTGAGGTAAATGATGGCAAACACTTCTTTAAACTGAGAGTAGTATTTAATAAAGGCACTCGACAAAATAACAGGCTTAAACAAACACAAAGGAATTCATCAATAGATCTTCTTCGACCAGAATTGATGCGGTAATCTGTGCAAGATGGTAAATAGTGGAAGGCCCGGAGCTCTATTTGGTTTTCAACATTATTAGAGGTGGGAGGAAATTAAAGACTGCAGATCAATAGCAATATTTGTTTTATATTACTCAGGTGTCCTTTGATTGTCTGCATGAGTGAGCGACTGGAGTCTGATTTTGGTGACTGTCTCTATCAGATAACTACACAGTATGGTCTATTAGGCAGATCACTTACACTTAAGATGAAGATGCTCTTGTACTTGTCCAAGTGCCTGTCAGTAATCACTCCTGTTACATACAGGGCAGCTTATTATCATCAGGACTCTATGTGGAGAGGGGTCTTAATAATAAGAAAAATCACTGTATTTTAATTGTAATGGCTATGAGAATGCTTACAACTGTATACACTCTTAGAAATAAGGGTTCCAAAAGTGTTCTTCCGTAAGGGCTGAGGTTCTACTCTAAACCATTTGCTTGTGAAGAACCCCTATTGGAAGAAAGAGTTCTTCAAGGATTGTTGAGAAAGAGTTTTGTCAAGGGTTCTTTGTACCATATTATAAAAGGAACCCCCTGAGTGGGTTCTGGTTCTCGGTAAAACCCCCTGGGTGGATTCTAGATAAAGCCCTTGGAATTTAAAATGTTCTTGGTAGAACCCCCTGAGTGGGTTCTAGATAAAACCTGTAGAAATTAAAATGGTTCTAACCCCCTGGATGGGATCCTTTTTGCACCCTTATAGGGTGGAAAGGTTCCGGATAGAACCCTGAGACAAGGTTCTAGGTGGAACCATTACACCAAGAAGGGTTCTCTGTAGAACCTCACATAGGAAGTTCTAGGGTAAAACTTTTCACAGATGGTATAACCCTTTATGTTGGGTTCTAGGTAGAACTCTTTGAGGGCCCTTTTCCACCGAATAAGCTCTGGTTCTTGAACTGGTTCCATTTAGGATCCTTGGAACCTAGATGCTACTTAGTGAACCAGCCCACATTTCCACCTGTTTTGCATGGAACCCTTGTACCATCAACAGAGGCTGTTGCACAACTTTTCAGGTTCAGAACAGTTCAAAATTAAGTGCTTAAACCGCAGTTTATAAAAGGTTCTACCAGGAACCAAAAATTATTCTCCAATAAGGACAAGCCAAAGAAGGCTTTATAGTTAAAGTTAGCACCTTTATCTCTAAGAGTGTAGGATATTTTGCACTATTTCCCACACATGTCAGCCCAGACTGGAATTATGTTGCAGTGCGACTGAAGAAAACCTCCTTGACCTCACTTCCAAAGTCCTCAATAGACAGAGTCATCTTCTCTGTGGCGAGGAGGGGAGGTGGGGGTCGGTTAACTATCCCCTCTAAGATGGGCCTTCGGTGAGAGGGAGAGGAGCACGGAGGGGTAAGTCAATGGGAAACTGAGATGATTAAGAGGCTTTCACTGTTAACAGAAAAGCGAGGATTGGTTTCTATTGCACCCTCTTCTTTTCATGGCCTGGTCTAGTGGACAGACTGGTGCTGTAGTCTGAACAGAGCCAAGACTTGCCTATTAATAGACTATTGAGTGCTATTGATCCTTGGCTCGTGTGACACATAAGATACAATGAGCCATAGATCCCAGTAAAGAGCCATGTCTTTCTTTTCACTTTACCACAATTGCATATGATTATAGGAGTCTGAAGATCAGTCAGAGAGGGCCTATCTTCGTGTAACGATGACCAAAAGTGCGACGGTGCCCCGAGCAAAAAGCCGACTGCAATTTGGAAACTTTTGTCATAAACACAAAGGCTCTTGAACAAAATGGCCACAATGGAGACTTGGCTTTGCCTAGACTGAATACGGCGCCTTCATAATTTGATGGATAGGTTTTTGTGTAAACTACCCAAACATGGATATGTTTCAAAAAGTGAAGATGCTTTCTCTTTGCATCCAAGGTGAGAATAACTCCAAAAAGCTGCTATACAATTACGGATAAATTAGAGGGATAATGACGAGAGGGAATGGTGGTTATATCAATAACCCCTCTAATGGTCAATTCCAGAATGCTGTCTGCTGTGTGCTAGATTTAGTGTAATGGATAAGGTGCCTGTTTAGCAGAGGCTTACTTGTCGCCAAACGAGGGAACAAACCTCAAATAGCCAAATTAAAAACTGAATAATAGATGAGTGATGCCAGGATGAGAGAGAGGAGAGGAGACAGCTGTAATTTCTACTCCTGGAAAAAAAAGAGAAGCCTTGGCATGTAATTGTTGAGAATTTATAAGGCCACAGGAGATAAGTAGAGACAAGAGGAGATACACATCCCACTGTGAGAATCACCTTTACCGAAAGACACTTAATACTGATGGTTATTACAGGTGAAAGTCTACAAAATCTTCAAAACATTGTAAATGCTGTTGTTATTAAGGCTGACTGCCAGTCAGTGTGAAGGAGTGCCTCTCCTCCATGGGTTTTATCCTCTTTGCAGAAAACAGCAGCAGCAGTCTAAAAATGATAAGAAGTTTTGAATTATGTCGGAGTGACAGAGAGGAAGTTTATTTTGGCAGTGAATTGCGTCAGAACTTTATTGAATGCTTAACAAGAGGAGCACATCATGTGCAGTCCATGGGGCATTATTCTCAATCTGCTTATGTGAGGGATGTTCGAGGAGTCTTTGTCTGCGAGACATGTTCAATACCACCACCCACTTCCCCCAAGGCCATGCCTGAGTGAACGTCTGACCCTTGTCATGCATTCAAAGACACGACCTTTACCTGTAAAGAGGGCTGAAATATACACGATTGTTTGAGGTACGCAAAACATAGATATAAAAATAAAGATACCCCCTTCATAGTTTAATGTGTGTCTGCTCATCTGCCATTTTGGAGAGGTCAAGATCCGCTAGTAAACAAATACAATGTGTATTGAGAGATGCAGACTTCACTGTAACTCGTTCAATTCTTCAGGTGCCGGTAGCTTCTTGTAAGTGTGAAAATTCGGTAAAAATATAATGTAATTAACTGCTTATTTGAAAATCTGCTTGAATTGCAAAACTTAATTGTTACGTTGCTTTTTATCACAAAAAAGTAATCTAAGTACTCTAAAACATTACTAACGTGTTTCCCCCAACGCTGGTTATAAACGTGAGAATCTGAACATGGTGGTGGTTACCTGTTGGAATTAAGTTCAGTTACTGGGAATGATCTAATCAGTTCTATGCCAAAACATTAACCTTTTAAATAGCCACTACTTAACCGGGGACATGCAGGCTCTGATCAGCAATTTGTGTAATGCCAACTTTCCTGCCTGTTATGTTAAGTGGACTTAACATATGTGTCTCGGGGTGTATGGATGACCTGTATAGATATTCTTCTATTAGCTGGAGTCTGGGGACCAAAAAAAAGTCTTATTATTCTATTAAAGAATTGATATAATGATTCATTATTGATACAATAACAGCAATCAAACAGTTTTACAACAATATAATATATAGAAATCTACATTTTTGGAGAAACTCACAAAAACTAAAATTCATTAATTTACACTTTATGTTGCTTGTTCATAAACTGGAGGCTGAATGTCCCAGTAAAAGTTTCTGCCTTTCAGGTTAATATTTTGGCATAGAGCTGATTAGATCGCCCCCGGTAACTGAATTTAATTCCAACTAGTAAACATTTCTCACATTTATGTAAAAACAATTTCATGAAAATCAGTTCAGAATTAAGTGAGTTGCATTATTATTAGCAGATCTTGACCACTCCAATATGGTGGACAGCCATACACATCATGGCGACATAGAGGCAGCAGCCAGTGAGGTCTCTACTTAACTGAATCTATAACACAAGAGGGCTGGTTCTCCACAAAATGTATTAACTGTAAGTGATAGAAACATTTTTCTAACAAATTATAAAAAAATACATGCATTTGAGTCCATGCAAAGGAACAACTAGTTTACTAACAATAGCATTATGGGTAATGAGGGTGAAATAGGTTCATACGGCAGACTATTATAAGCCCCAGTTATTGTCATCTGGAGGAGTCAGCTTCTGCAGACTTGCTAATAACAGGAGTCTGACTCATTCTGTGTTTTTAGCTCGCTGGGTTTCCACTGGGCTTGTTTTTTTTTTCCTTCTCTGCACCTGTGAGAGAAAAAAAAGGACTTCCCTGCTTGGCGGCTGGTGATGCAATCTGATATGAGTGGGGGCTATGTGATCACAGAATAGCCTCTCTGGTGAAGAGGTGAAGCTATTACTGCACCATTGAGTGCAGGTCATTTGCCACAGCCACCTGGCCCTCTGATCGCTGCTTGGAAAGGGCTGTAGTAGCTGGACTGTTCTCTCCCCCTCTGTTATCCTGTGTGCCTCTGCAAAGACGTCCATCTCAACAAGCTACTTGGTCTCATAGATTTTCAGATTTAAATGTTTATTCATTTATTTTAAATAAGTGAAGAATTCTTGTTTGTACTTTTGAAGTTCAGGTCTTGACAAAGGGTCGGACAGGGATATACACCAAGGTTAGCACACTTAAAATGTGGAATTGTCATTTAATTATGTTTGAGCATTTTAATTTTCAATTGTTATTTCTACAAACAAGATTTTTGGCATTGGGATAGATGTTTACCGTATAAACATATATATTTCATGATATTGTCTATGCCTTTATTGTTGTTGTTATTGTTATTATGACTATTATTATTGGATGGCTATAGTTTAGAGATGGTAGGAAAGGAGAGTGAGAGGTGCAACAATCGTCAAATTTTTTACTGGTGCTACAACAATACTTTTAAACACTACTGGTGCCTGAAGTGATTTGCAATTAAGAAAAGTCTCAATATTTTAATTTAATTAATTTATTGTATTTTAAATCATGATATTACATGGTTAATTATTTTAATTTATAGGACTGCTACATTGTTTTTGTTTTTCGCAGTTTTAGATAAATAATTCAAACATTCATTGCCAAAGATGATTAATGCCAATTTTTTGCACATGCTTAGGTCATTGCTAGCTATTTTGTTTTATATCTATTAAACAAGGAAAGCAGAAACACTAGCTAAATTTATAGGAATAAAAAATGCTGTACAGACCAGATTTTTAATTAAATAAAGGACATTTTGAAGTCATATATTTCTTTGTTTTTAATATCATGATAAATATTGTATTGTGGACCTTTTATTATGGTATTATTGTATCGTAAGTTTTTGGTATCATTTCATCCCTTTCGACAACATTAAAGAGCAACTTTTTTCAGTGCAAAGGCAAATTTGGACTTGAAATTGAACAATGTATTAACTGTTAACATTTTTAAGTTTACTTAAATATATATAAATACACATAAACACTTAAATTTACATTAATTATGATAAATAAAAGCTAGCCCACTTACAATAACTTAGCACTAAATAACAGTTACAGTACTAATAATAGCAAAATAAATTCTGAGTTGGTATTCCTGGTATTCTACAATCTTTAGCTTCGAACTAGCTAGCAGGAGGTTACCTGCTATGAGAGTGCTACTGTAATGTTAACTAGTGGTTTGGTGATGCATTTGAAACTCATTTCTTTTCTTTTTTTGTAACTTTCTTCTTTTTTTTTTTTTTTTGGAAGAAGAAGACATACATGCGTGCCAAACCATTAAAATGTACCACAAATCAAAACATCACAGCAAACTGTAACTGTAACTATGACAGGGCAGAGGGAATACAACAGAGATAGAGCATTATATGCGTATATATATATAATACATATTCTACATGTTATATGTTATATGTCCATATTATGTGGACTAACACCTCAAATTATACATAGCATAGAGAATAACATATATTATTGGAAAGGGTGAAACTCATCAGAATGTCAGCTTACAGTAGTATATAGACCCCTTATTTTCATGTAGATGTCTTCCCTGTTTATCAGTTTGTAACATAGTCTTTCATTGGAGGAAGTTTTAGCCATTTTGTTTTAACACTCTTTCACTGATAAGTCTCCCTTAGTTTCCAGTGTCGCAGCACTATCCTGCATCCAGTGATAAGTGCTATTCTGCACCTTGAGATCTGGTGGGCATTTCCTTTCTGTAGCACGCCTAATAGACAAAGCATCATTGCTGTACTAGTGCAGAGGACATCGCTGTATTGATGATGAAGATAATGTTAGAACATAGAAGATCTCAGAGGAGAACTATTTCAATCCACAGCTCAGGCGGTTGGCTCAGAAATGAGGCACCATGATCTGAGTTGTGATTCTGTCTGGTAAGTAGGTTTCTGTACCCAACCCTAATTACTGATGTCTGTTAGATGGATATTGTGGAAGTGTAGGTGAGTTAGTGAGGGGCCTATTCCTATTTAAGGCCAGCTTAGTGACACTGTGCTGTAAAGAATCTTGACTTCTTCTTCAGGGAGGTTCAACATGGCGTTCTTCTTTCAAGCACACACAAGCCTGTGCAGATCCCATCATCACAACATCTCACAGGTAGATCATCGAGGGAAAAGAGATAGTGTGTAAGATATGATTCAGAGATGGCAAGATCCCATGTAAAATTTATTTCATCACATCTGTATGGCACATAGATCCAATTTGTTGTTTTTATACACTTAGCCTCCATACCGTGTTAACATCGTGTCATGCCAAATGGAGCACCATCTCATCAAAGTTTCAGCGCTGTTTGGAGAGCCTGAGAGGAAAGGGTTGTAATGGAGAGACATTGAGGAGGGATCCCAACAGCATGTTGGTGAAGAAGGCCTGCTGGCTTACCAGCTCACACACACAGATGGACGATGTGTCAGGGGAATCTCACACACACTGATCAGAAGCTCCCTTCCCGGCCAGCAGTGGGAGGAAATGGGACTGAACGAGAGGAGGAAGAGCGGGAGAAGGAGTTAATCCCCGCGCTAATGCTGCACTTCATCATCGTTTCCTGAGCCTGCCTGCTCAGCCTCATTGCCAGTACTTGACTGTCTACACAGCGCCCCCTACTCATAGTTTTAGCTCCACCGCTGTTGACTAGCCCACAATGAGCTTATCACTCTGTTAGACTAACTGGAACTCAAGTAGCATAACATGTTTATGGAGGAGCCTTGCAAAGCACCATATGAAAGTTGTTGATCCTTGAAGGTGATTCAAGCGGCTGCCGATAGGGAGAGGATTTGGACTGACCTTGGCTGTCGTGCATCAGATATGTATGCAGGGCAAAGTGCTTTTTGTGCTTTTTCATGCATGCCTATTTGACACTGGTCCTTTGAGGGGGACTCTTTATTTTTGCAAAAGCCCACATGTGGTGTGCTGACCCTGTGCTATGTTTGCACACAGCTTGTGTGACACGTGTGTGTGTGTGTGTGCCGGTATGTTTGTTTGCGTGTGTGCTCAGTTCTTAGTGCATGTGTGCATAAGTGCATGTGGGATGCATGCCGTGCGCAAAGATGGATCTGAGGCCGGCGGTGAAGGTGAGTGAGTTTAAGCAGGCTCCTCCCTCGGGCTCTTGTTCCACAGACAGTTACAAACAGGATCTTAGGAAGTGCTGTGCTGTGCTGCCGTGCATGGCCGACCGTCAGCCTGGCCTCAAAAATATGAGTCCATGTGCGACGCGCATAACTCACAGACTCGCTGCCACACCCGCCCCACTGCCCTGGCAGTCAGTCCCTCAGACCATAACAGCTAGCACAGTCTCTTAAAGCCATTTTAGCCTCCTGGATTAAACACTGTAAGTTGCCATTCATGCACAGGCTACAGTGAGTTCACAAACCTTGTCTCAGTCTCTGACAAATGCACCTGCTCACACATAGCACACCCTGTTGAGATCTTTGTACAATGCATGCAAAGCTAATGCCAGCTTTATGGCTTTTATGTTGCATTTGAATAGCTGAGATATTGCTGGTGCCCTAACAATTTCTGAAAAATAGCTACCAGAGAAAATGAACTGACATGAGGTCTTTACACAAGATTGCTGACACACTCATAACCTCTATTGCTTCGAGGTATTTTGATGATGTCTCACATAGGCTCTGTTAAAAATGGTTTCCCTGATGTTTTCTTCTTTTCCATGCACATCAGGTTACCTCGCTGATATTGTAGGGCTGTCAAAATATCTATATGTTTTCATTACACAATTATGGTGGCCAGAAGATATCACAATAAAAATATTATTGTGATGTTGCAAAGAAAAAATGCTATCAATTGAATTCATCTTTAACTTTGTTTATCATGCGTTTTGTCTCTTTTTTTTGTCAAATGAATTACACTCAGAATATGAGTGTAGGGAGATAGAGAGAGAGTCTGTAACCATAACTGTACAAAAGTGTACAAAAAGTTTATTACACTTAAGATGTGTGTGTGTGTAAGGGGTAATGGAGTAGGGAGACATGAATAAGAATGGAAGAAAAGAAATGATTTAAGAACATTATTTACACTGTATTTTCATATGTGGTGTTATTCAAATGTTGTCAGTAGTTCATTATTTTAAGCAAGGAACTTTATTATTTATTATTTTATATATAGTTATTATTCATGTTTTGTTGATTTTGGAGGCCCATGTGGACGAAAGCTGTCACGTTGCCACTGTAATAACCACAAAATATAACATCAAAAATAAAATTATATAACTAAAAATATCCTAATGTACTACTCATTTCCTAATTTCAAGGAGACTCCGACCATGTGGCAGGCATTAAGAATAACAAGAATAACAAGAAATAGAATAAGCATAGAAATAGACAGTCTTCTCACAATGATCTTGTTAACTTATATAGGTCATAAAGAGGCAAGAGTAATAAACTGAGACTATTTCATAACCAGGTAAAAAATTCTTGTTGTAGATTTAAATATCACAGTTATTGTCAACACTGGTAAACCACGACACCCCCAGTTTGGATCACTGGGTATGATCGGTGACAGCCTAGTACTTTTCAAATTACATATCAAGCTACAAAGTAACAGAGTGTCTTTTAAAACGGGACTTTACAGTCTCAGGCGTTTGCATGGCTGCGGCATGGTGTGGTGTGATGGTGTGGTGTGTGTGTGTGTTACTGTGAGTGATAGAGTGACAGCCACATGACAGGACTGTGCTGTGATCACAGCTCTGTTGAGGAGACACCGATGGCAGTTGTTGGCTAGATGCCCATCAGTTTGTCTCTCTGTCTGCCTTTCTGGTCTTACTGTATGTACACATAGACATAGACACACTTAAATGTACCAGCCTCAGTGCTTAATGGGCGCCTGTCTGTCATACACATATGCCTGTGCGCACACAGTCAACAAACGGGTGGTGGAGACGCCACGGTGCACTGATTTCAGCTTTGGTTCCACATCACCTCCTGCTAATGGTGGTAATTAATTGATGAATGAGGTCAAATCGGAGATATCCATGCACGTCTCAATTCGGATACAACCCCGTCTCATCCCTGTGCTCACCTCTGTGCCACCCCCCAAGTTGTTTTCTTATTGCGCAGTGCACCACATTCCCTCTGTGCTCATCTGCATAAGACCTTGGGATGAATGTTAACGATGTTTAATTAGACAAGACGTGGGATGGATGAGTGGGTGGAGGCAGTGAGGCCAGGGTGGTGCTGCCCCCCGCTGGGGGGAGAGAACACATAAAACACACACAGAGACCCCTCTAACCACTCACACACACACATGCTCACTTGATGAACAATAAATGACCATTAAAAGGCCAAAAGCTACAGCTGAACATGACCTTACATGTGATTGGTACATTCTGACTCAGTGCTATGATCCCCATCCCATATTTTACCAACACCAAGGGCATAGACCCTCTCATTGTTAATGCAATATAAATTAGACATTCATAAATGCAATATATTTGTAGGATATTATGTAGTGATAACTCACTGCCCTTGATAGTAAATCTGATTAAACAAACTTTTATTTCTCTCAAGCTTTCTGTCTGGAATCAACAATTTTCTTGTGGAATTAATTGGCCTAGAATGAGCGCATTCAACGTTTCACAAAATTAAATTCATCCTCCTGGCTCAAGCCCTTGACTGTAGAGAGTTTGTGCTACTGCTTAAATACTGGTTGAATAGACTGAGTACAAAACTTCTCTTCATTAGTTTCTGGACTGATTAAACTCCATCTTATTAAAATTTCTTGTCCACAATTGGTTGACTGAACATTGTGACTGGGATCACTGCTAGGTGAGCGCACTGTGATGTGTGCCTGAGGCCGGCGTGCTGGCTTTTCATGCTTATCTAAGACATTGAGACAACTTTCTCGTCCCAGCTCGCTCTGGATAAACATTTCCACTACACTGATCTGTGAAAGAACATCAGGCGGCAGCTTACTGTAGGGTAATCCAGTAAATGATCGGCGTGTCGTTTCGACAGCGCAGCCATTGCAGAGATAAGGGGATGCAGATGTTTCTCGCTAGCTGTTCCCAGATGAGGTGTCATTATCCAGGCTTGGTCTCAGACCTGCTGTTTTCAGCCCCATCTCCTCAACTGGGTGACTGACTGTGGACCGGATGCAAAGACACACTCAAATGTGCACTTTGTGTCTATTGCTCGCTGCCGTCTCCTCCAGGCTCGGGCTTATCTCGTGGTCACGGCCAGACAGAGACACCTGCGAATGCTGTGGATTAGCAGGCTGCCTGGAGTGAGGCGTTTAATGCAGCGCCCCAAGGATCCCGGGCTGAAGGCAGGCTGAGTTGTGAGGCTGACGCAAGCTCGACGGAGGCATCTCAGGGCCTAGATTGAGATCAGTGACTTCTCAAAGCTGCCATATAAAACATTCAATGAAGGAGTCATTTGAGAGAGGAAGGTAAACATGCTTTGATTACAATAGAGGAAAGGGGAGTGTGTTTGTTCTCTTAAAAGTCTTGCTGAAAGAACAACAAGGCGGCTTGTTCTCCTTTGTGTTGGGGATGCCATGTTGAATCTCCACTCTTAATTAATTTGGTGAGCACAGAGAGGGAGCGTTTGTCACCCCTGCTCTCGCCTGTTAGTGCTATTTGTCTCTGGGTGACCTTTGATTTCACACTGCATTGGTTTTCTCCCGTTATGGACAAGAGGCGGTTTTTGCTGACAACAGAGGAAACCTTATCTTTTAAATAAGTAATTCCTCAACTGCTCAGTGAGTTCACCAGCAGCAAAATATTGGGATTGCTGAAAAGGCAGGCACAGAAGCACACTGGGGAAAAGATCTCCTCTCTATATATGCTACAGCACCTTCGCCTAACTCTCATTAAAAATTCCACAACGCTGTGTTTGAACAAGGCTTTCTACACAATAGAATACTCTATACTACAATACGCCTTTGTTTATCTACATGATAAACTTGTAAATGTTTTTTCTTTTTTTGCCTCAGCATATAGGTAGATAAGGTCTAGGCTTTAAAAAAACATTACATGCAGTGTTGTTTGACTGTCTCAGTTCTTTGGAGGCCCTGTGGTTAAAGGGATAGTTTGGGTTATTTGGAGTAGGGTTCAGAGTTCCTTATCAACAATCGGTGTGTTAGATACAGTAGATGGCAGTTGGCACGCCCCCAGAGGAAACTGCAGGAGTAGCAGTGTAAGAAGCTAAGCAATGTACTGCTGTGGACAGGGGCAGCAGCAAAACATATTTTAGCCACCAAAAAAAAAAAGTCCACCTAAAAGAATCAATATCAGTTAAAGTGTTTGGTATATGTAGAATATTCTCACTGCTTTACCTTGTTGTCAGACTAACTTTTTTGACAGGAAACTGCTGTTATATAAACAAAATGCAATCTTTTCCAAATTGCTGAAATAGATACAAAAATTATGCTAAAATATCCTGAATACAGGCACTACCATCTTTCACTGGTGACATCATTTGGAGCCAGAGTCTATGCAGTAACACTCAGGGTTGGATTCCCTCCCATACAGTCAGCCGACTCAGTCACGAGCAGGGTTCAGCTGTCAACCATGAGGTGAATCCCCTTTTTATAGAATCAAAAAACTAATTAAAACCAAACTGAACCAAACTGGTCAACTGAACACACATCACAATGATAAGAACTACCTAAAATGACAGAAACCACATTAAAGAAAGATATATTTGATGTATACTTTGATGTTTCAGTTTGGCACATGTCACATGAGCTGTCATGTCATCTGTCTCCAAACCAACCAGACTCCATTGGCAAAATCAGAAATTTTACCTTATTGAACACGGGAGTTGCTGGTTTACTGCTACCAATCTGTTAGTTTGTTTGTGCTATTGTGTGATTTGGAGTTTTAAAAGGTTAGTGTGGATTCACCAAGGTCATACAATAACACAAACACACTAAAACATCAAGACAGCGGTAAACCAGCAACTTCTGTGTTCTGTGACGTAAAATGCAAAAGGAGTCTGGTTGTGTGAAAGACAGTGATATTTGGCTAATATAATGGTGGTTTACATCAGAAAAAGCTGTCCGGTGGCAAGGTAAAGCAAGGTAAATATAGTGCACGCTTAAACTGATACTGTCCTGTAGCCCTCTCTGCTTCCCCAAACTGGGAGTGTGCTGACTGGCATCTACGATAGGTAATACACTGACTGATGAGAAGTACCTCATATAACCTCACTTCAAATACTTTCCCTTTAAGAGGTCTCTATGTGAGTGTATATGGACAGCTCTTGGTTTGGCATCTGTCCTATGTGTGACTTAGGAGGCACGGAGGGGGCAGGTTTATCGTTGTATTGTAGAGGGGTTTAGGCAGGTTACACAATAGCACCAGCCAGGCCTTTTTGGCAAAAGCTGGGGCCCAGAGCTTTAGGTTTTTGGGAAAGATACATCGATTGGGGTGATGGCTGGAGTGACTGAGAGGTGGGACGGATGAGGGAATTGCAAGGGGATGGATGTGTTGGCACCTGGCTCTGTGGGTTCTGGCTGGGTGCTGGAACAGTCTCCAGTAACATTGATGCATGGCCATGAATTATATTATGCCTTGGCAGCTGCTTACTCCCAGATTCATCTTAGCAGTCATTGGGTTATTTATTTATTTGTTTCCACAATTTGTCAAAAGAGTTCCCATGTAAAAAAAAAAACAACCTAACAAGATTAAAAAATGAGGCAGATTTAGAGTATTTTACCGAATGGGTATTTGTGCAGGTAAAAGCATTATGACAGCTCGCAAAAGGTGTAGCAGCTAAATTCTGATGGAGTGCTTTGTTTCTGCCCAAATGTCATTGGGTGGAAAAAAGATGGTGTGGCAAATACAAGACGGTTTACTCTGAACATCTCTTGAACGCCTGCCTGGAAACCAGCCGGGATAGCACCTCATTCGATGGCTGCCGGGGAGCTGTAGCGGCTCAGGCTGGGGGGAGATAGAAGTGATGCCTTGGGCCTTTTGTTCAACTCTGACATGGCTGTTCGGACACCTTTGTTCTGGGAGGAGAGGCCCATTCACAGCGTGCCCGGGGAACAAATTGAATCTGGTTGACAATTAATAGCCGTGCGGCATGTTTAATTAAGAGCATGTAGCCAGCGAGCGACGTGAGGGAGATAAACAGAGGAGAGCTGCACAGAGCAGACTGGGCTCACAAAGGAGCAGGCCATTGGAGCGTCTGGCTGATCGATTCCCCACCGTCTGCAGAGAGCTGCCTTCACAAAGAGCAGCCTGCGCCTCCCCTCTCAGTGGGCCAAACTTTTAAGAGGGGAGAGATGTGAGACTGATAATGCACACAAGGCAGATGGGAGTATGCAGATAGAGGCAGAAAAGTTGAGGAAAAGTTAGCTCAGTGGAAAAAAAAAGTGCAAGTGAAACCTATACAGCTGCACAGATGCACTTAAGTATTTGGAGGAGATGTGACCAAGCTGACCCAATAACGGTATTAAGACTTGATAGTGACGTAAGGCATTCATCGGATATCGGACTTGCGACACCAACCCACATTCCGAGCTATTCTCCACAACCCCATATGTTTGCCATTTGCTTTCTATTTGTATACACAATGCTAAGCAGTGAAAATCCAGAGCTGAATAACCTTTTCACTCAACTCTGCATTTGCAGGTAATATAAGTAAAAGCTACTCCAAATTGTTATAGAACGATACAGCTGGAGTGAAGAAATTTACTAGCCACCTGACTTATGGTGTAATAATAAACATGCACAAAAGTGGCTATTACCAAAATAAAGCACCATAAACCACCATGTTCTGGACAAACACATTACAATCACTAACATTTCCATTTTGCAACATAAAATAGCAAACCTTTTTAGCAAATTATGCAACTCAGGGCTATCTCTCAGCGATCAGCTGCAAATATGAATGTCACAAGCCAGAATCTGACAGTGCCCAACAATGGTTTAAGGACAGTTATATTACATTTTTGTCTTTTTTTTCTGTCACTTGCCTAGTCAGGCAAGTGGAGCCAGTTTTTTCCTGCCCCTGTTCCAATTGTTTTATTTATTAGCAGGTATCAAATATCAACAAAGACGAAAGTTAATTGTTATGATAATCTAGGGCTGTAACATTTATAAAATGTCAGAAAACAGTGAAAAAAGACATTTTTCAAGGTAATATCTCTAAATGTCTCATTTTCTAAAATCCAAATTATTCAGTTTGATATGATAATAGATTAAGAAAAGTGGGAACTCTCCATATTTGAGAGGCTGAAAAAACAGTCATTTTCTTCCTTTTTTTTGATCAATCAACGATTAATCAATTATCAAAATATTTTAATAGTTTAATTCTTTTTTACTACTTGCTTGGTTGCACAAGTGAGTTGCCAGATTTACTTGCCTGACATGGCATTTTACTTCAGAATCGAAGAATCCAAAAAAGTGGGCCGTTACACCTCTAGTATTTGGTAGCTTCAGTTTGGTGAAAATGACCTTGAACATGATGATTCTTTGTTGTTAAGTAGTCTTTGGCTGTAGCTGATGTGGGTGGTTAGTGTTACATAGATGTCTGGTGTTGGGGGGGGGGGGGGGGGTCTGCTGTTGGGAGACAAAACATGCTTGCCAGCAAGCTGGATTTGACTTCAGGCGTCTGTGACCTTCACAGTCCCACATTCCCGTTATTGTAACATGAACACAAAGCGGCGGAGAGCCAGGAGAGAGAAGGGGAGAGGGAGCACTTGACAGCTTGTCTGATAGGCCAAACAATACCAGCCATGGCCAGGCGATGCTCTGGACAGATAGCTATACACACACATGCGCACACATGCACTCACACCCACTTCAATTAAAGAGAGCCCTCCTCCAGAACTAACAATCACATCAGTCAGCGAGATGGCAGGAGCTGAGAGGAGATAAAATGAGAGCAGTTCATGTGAGGATTTGACTGATACTGTTTGTGTGTCTGCACGTATGTATGTGTGTACGTTTTGCCTGGACGTATGTGTGCTGACAGGCGTACAGAGAGATGACAGGACAGAAAAGGGAGTTGCAGAGGAATGTAACTTGTTCATGTAAGAATTTGCTAAAAGTGCGTGTGTGTGTGTGTGTGTGGCGCGCGCCGTACAGACTGTGTACAGGACATAGCAATAGAGGATAAAGGCATGAGTCTGACAGACAAAGGGTGATCCTTTCATGCTGACGAGTAGTTGGGGAAAAAAGAGTTTCTGCCGGCTAATTGGCCCGAGCTTGAGATCTGGCCATCCCTTTGGTGAATTTTCAGACTTGTCTTGTCTTCATGTCTTTTCTCTCTGTCTCCAGAGCGGAGCATGTCGCTCTCTGTGGACAGACAGTGTGGGCTCAATATTTCATCCTGTTTCTTTTCATGACATATACTGTAGTCGATTAAAGACGTAACATTTTGCCCTTTAACACATAATCTGCCTCTTCTTCAATCTGTTTCTTGGCCTTTTTCCTCTCCTCCCCCACTCTCCTCCTCCTCCTCTCCTCCTCCTCCTTCCTCTCCTTCACCTCTCTTTTTTTCCTGCCTTTAACACGGTGAGCAGGCTTTAGTTTATGTGTCACACTTTGTTCTCTTGTCAGAACATTCTGCATTTTCGTATTTAACAGCTTTTTCACTATTGGTCCATACTGAGAACACGTTGAACTGAACACTTTCAAGAGATTGTTCGGATTACTTGAAGTGGGGTTGTATGAGGTACTCATCGATAGTCAGTGTATTAGCTCAGGGTATTAATCATTATCAGTTTAGGTGTGCGCTATATTTAGAATATTTTCACTGCTTTACCTTGCTGTCAGACAGCCTTTTACCATGGGAAACCGCTGTAAATATGAGCCATAGGTGAAATCAGTAATTTTACCCTGCAGGACACAGGAATTGCTGGTCGCTGCCTCAGTCTGTCAGGTTGTTTGTGTAATTGTGCAATTTTTGTGTTTTAAAAGGACTGTACGGATTCACTGAAGTCACACAGTAACACAAACTAACAGATCAAGGCAGCGGTAGACCAACAACTCATGTGTTCTGGGAGGTAAAATGACTCAATTTCGCCTGTGGAGTTAATATCAATTGTTAATGATTGATATTAATTGTAGGGTGGGGGGATGTGACCTTTCTTGTACTTCTGAAGGGGGGCTTGCCAGAAAAAGTTAGGGGTCCACTGGCTTATATAATAGTAGTTTCTCATGATGGCAATGTAAAACGATAAAAATATTCTAAATATAGCATACACTAAAACTAATATTGATTTTTTTCGGTGGACCTTTGGCTAAAATACCTTTTGTCACTGACCCCGCCCACAGCAGTACATTGCTTAGTGCTGGTGCCCCTCTCTGCTTCCCAAACTGGAGGTGTGCCGACCAGCATCTATTTTAGCTGATACACCTACTATTGATATGTACCTCATGCGACCCCACATCAAATAATCTGAACTATTCCTTTAACTTGCCTACATAACTGCTGCTTATTCAAATGCACACACACACATATTTGCATCACATGCTCACAGGCACGTGTGCATAACTCCATAGTCAAAAAAAAGCTGCAATTTTGAAGGTAGACCTGTAGGTGGTTCTGGGGTGTGTCTCGGATTGAAAGTTAGAAATTGGTTTCATGCAAGGGTGCCCCAGTCATTTGGCTGCAGTGAATAGTGGAATTCAGAGGATAATGCAGGCATTAATTGATTCTGGAGCCTGAAATAAATAGGCTTTCAGGCTCACATGAGACAGAACTCTGCTCATTTGTGCTGTTCAAGGAATACGGGGGGAGTCTCTCCCCCTCCTCCACTCCATCTTTGCATAGGTCCTGCAGGAGCCTTAAAATGAAATCTGACATCAGTTGATTGATATGAAGTGAATGGTGACCTTCTAGATTCCACTGTCACTTCATTTATGCATGATACCATCGCTCCTTGACTTTTGGGAAAATTTGGGTGGTATTTGAGGATATAGTGCTTAGATTCTTACAATGTCTCCACAGAGAGAAATCACACCTCAATTATATTTAGATGACATTTAATGCCCTCTCTGTGGATTTTCTCCGCAATATCTTTCTCACACAAAGCATAAGAAGGCAACAAATGTAGCATTTATGTCTGCACTCTATATCAAATTGTGAAATTACATTAGGAGTCAAACAGACCTGGCGGCTGTTGGCAGTACAATCTGACACGGCATTTTCAATATCTGCTGTCTTCCAAAACAAGAGCATCTGTCAAATAGAAGACATACAGTAAAGAATTAGAGAGAAGAGACACAGAGAGAACCACCTCCCCGAGTAAGTTTGACTGCTCCTGCAGGTTTTTTCCCTCTTTTGGTGGACAGAAGTTGGGTTTGAGGGGGAGAAAAGTTCAGCAGCAGAGTGGGGTAACAGCCTGGAGTCTCGGCAGTGGGGCTCGGGTAAGGTCAGCATCATGGAGGCTTCGCCATTCTCCGTTCTCCTTGGTTGGGCTGTCAGCAGGGGGAACAGACATCCTGCTGCATAGATGATGAAGAGGACGTGCGGCGTGGACGCCAGAGGTCAGACAGCCACGGGGTGCCAGGAAGTGAACCTGGCCGCTTCCCGCCGCGCCCTGCAGCGCACCACAATGTGTCCGCGTGCATGCACGTATGCTTTTTTTTGCCCTGTTTACTAATGTAGTGCTCCATATTTCCAGCGAGCCTCCAACACATCTTTAAGTCTTGCCAGAAGTTAGAGCCCGAGGGAAAGAGAAGGAGGGAGGGATAGAAGAAGAGAGAGGTGTAATAGAATCATTACACAAGACACATCTCTCAAGGGTACAGCAGTAGGAGGTCCCATATGGGCTTTACATCAGCAAGCACACACACATCCATAGCAACAACCACAGGGTCACAATGCTGCCTAATTATGGCTGACAAAGATGGATGTATTTCATCTCAGTCAACTTTATGTCCAATTCTCATTCAGTGTGTCCTGAACACACCACATGCTGCAGATCTGTTCCCACATAAACGCTTCTCATGAGTCCTCCAGGTTTCTCTCAGTCTGTCTTCTCTTCTCATTCTCTCATCTTTTCTATCTTTGCTTCTCTGCTGATGCTTCTGTTCTGTTTTAACTTAGATGCAAGTATACTACCGTACAAATGCATAGAAACACAGGACGTACGCACATGTGTGTGTTGTGACAGAGTAGCCAGTGGCTGACCATTGTAGTACTGGAAGGCCAGATAATTACATCCTCCTCTCAACGAACATACGAGACAGCAGCCATGGCACCACAGCCAAAACAATCCTGTCTGATGCCAGCTCCCTCTTCCTGGTCTCTCTGTCTTTCTATCTGCCCTGTTTTCCCTTCAGCATATGGCTGCAGCTTCTCATTTCAGGCAGAGGAGGGCACAGAAAACACTAGAAAGTGTATGCACTGTACCTATAATTGGTGTAAGATAGTAAAATTGTATGAATACTTTTTTTTCACATATAATAACAAATAATCTAGAATTTATTGGCAGAATGAATTTATTACTTCAGTCTGTCACTGTGAAGTCCTTATTAGATCCATCAGTGGAGCTGGAGCTGACAATGGGAATCCAAACTGGGATCACGCTTTGTATGATTATAATATTGGTTTCATTTTAATTATGTTTATTTAGTAAATATTGTTTTTGTGAAATGATGTTGCAATTTAGGAATATTAATTAAAATATATTTCTTGTCAAAGTCTGTCCCTCAAAATACGTGACTTCTCTTTCAGCTAGTGGTTAACTCAGTTAATGGATAAGGCTACTGTTGCTAATCCTAATTAAGTAACTTTTCCTCTGCTGCAGTGCTGCTGTCTCTGTCTTCTTGGAGCTTGTAGTGCTGTGCCTGGATCTGTATTTAATTGTTTTTTGCAAGTGACTATTTCTTAAAACTGACAAACTTTAGAAGAGAATCACTGAGTAGGCACGCTTGCTTGCTGCTTGATTGGTTGCTGAACACTGTGTCATTGTAATACACAGATGGCTGACAATGTTCGATGTTGAGCCACACCAAGTCACTGGAATAGCTTCAGTGCACCTTGGCATAAATGTCTCTGTAACTCTGCGGGAGGGACACCATTATTCCTAAAAGATATTACTTAATTTGTTGTCTCAAAGATTGTGGTGGTGAGTGCTATCCAAAATCTAAGATACAATTTGCCTCTTGGGAAAAATCCTAACTAACTTTAGGCATTTACTCTAATCTTACTTCATCCTATCTTATCTCAGGCTAGGTAATCTTAAATACTCAATCCAACACTGCTTATCAACTTTTACTTCTATTCTCATCTCACCAAGCTAAACAATTTTGTAACCGTCGTTTTTTTTATCTTTGAAACATACTGAAACGTACAAAAAAATGGAGCAAAGACTATTATTACAGGTGGAAAAGTCAAAGTTCTAACAGCTCAACGGTTGTCCTAAAGTTAGAAGAGTTTATTTAAGATTTTGAAAAGTTAGGATGCTTGTGTATTAATTTTCCTATCTTCAGTTAGTATAGGAACATCATGAACTGTTCATTTGTAATATTTTTTTTTTTTTCCAAATTCAGATCCTAGTCATAATTATTGTGGTTATCAAACAGTTAAGATAGAATCTGCAAGTTAGGAAGTTTCTGCAATACGGCCCCTGGCGACAATAAAGGCTGCAACATATTATTAAAATATTTTTTTCAAACTCATCAAACCATTCAGTGACCCCTTGTGCCCTGTATGGAAACGTATGCATTTGTTATGTTTCTTATTGTTATCTCTCTGTAGAAACCCAGGTGTCTCCGCAAGACCCCCTCCTCTGCCACTGTTCTTTCTCATTGCTAAGTCTTCTGCTTGTATGAACATACACAGTGTATAGAAGCGTTATTGTAAACAAAAAGGAGAGCGCTGGCAGAGCAGCTGCTGTGGGTAACATTGATTGTGGGAGCAGGGAGGCGTGCAGCTTCGAGGAGCGAGAGGAGGCTCCCCAGGAGAATGCCTCCCTTTTTTCAGAACAGTCTTATGACCAGCATTGCAAGCAGAAATGTGAAGAGAAGCATTGACCAACTACTGGAAAACATCTAAGCTATCCAGGATCAATGCCAAATTGATCCCAGAACTATGTATAATGTAGGGCAGTGGATGGCTTGTCTTGCCCTTCCCACCTCTCGTATGGCAGGAGTGAGAGCCGAAACCACAGGAGCTGAGGAGCTACACAGTGAGCTAGATGGAGAAACAGAACAAAATTGCCTGAGGTGTGTTTTAAACATATGGTGAGGCCTTTGTGGTGAAGGTCTGATGCGTGAACATGCATTTTTGCGAGCTCCCAGAATTTTGCTCAGGCATGATGATACACTTTCTGTTTTTAAATCGATCTGGTGCATCAGCTGCCAAAACAGAGGATGGCTTGTGGTTAGAGCAGAACAACTCTGTTTCTGCTTCACAGTGGAGCAACAGAGTGGACACAGTGTGACTTCCACCCCTCCCTTTCAGCATGGGCATCCCTGGGAAGCCCCATGCAGGTTCTAATGAGCAGTATGCTGGAGAGGGCATCTTTTTAACCCAGCACAGGGACTCATAGAGCAGCCTCACTCCTCTTCAACAGATGCCAAGTGCAACTGTCAACAGCTCCATACTCTATTCTGGCATACTTTCACTTTCTCAACTCTTTTACTCTCCTATGTCTCTGTTTCTGCCTCACCCATCTCACTTTCGCTCTTTTCCTCTGTCCTGACCGTCTGTCTTGATAGCAGTTCCACCGCATCCTATTATGAGCCGTGCTCAAACAATCTTAAAGGCTAGCTGGAGGTTACAGCTTGCTAAAATAGATTCACTCCACCTCGCTACTTTCCCCCAGCTTAAAAGAGTAATATGGCCATATGAGATTACATAGATACAGTGTGTGATACATTATTGCTAGTGCATTAAGAATTCATAAAGTATAAACAAAAAACCCAAAATGATTCAGCAAAGGTGCTTTTGCTTGCAGAATTGAACCGAAGCGCTCTTTTTTTAATCACCATACCTTCACGCTTCTCCTGCTTTAAATGCATTTATCATTGTCATGGGAAAAAAAAACTTTAAACTTTGTTCCTCTACTCTCCTTTTTGATTATCCTCTCCCTTTTCAGTAACTCACCCTCCACCCTCCTTCTCCATCTCTTTCTTTAGTGCCAGTCTCTATCTCTTCTGTGTCTAATTACATTTGAATTTTTTCTGGTGTAATCTCGTGATAGCCTGGAGCTTCTGCAAACCCCCCTCCACCACCCCTCCCCAAATCCCCGCCAGTCCATTTGTGCCCAGCCCTGGGCAGGTTGGTTTCCTGGGCTGCCCTGGAGGAAATATCAGATGACCTGACTCCCCGCAGCAAAACCCAGGTCATCAGGGAGGGCTCCTCTCACCATATCCCATCCTTGGCCCCCCTCTCATCCACTTCCTGCTTTCAAGTGCAGGGCAAGGTCAAAGCTTTGAGGATGCATTCCCCAGACCTCACCACGAGGCAGGCTGGAGGCGCTGTGCTCTGCTCTCTAACCAGACTTTGCTCCGTCTATTCTTTCGCATCTTCCTGTTCTCTCATATTCATTTCATTAGCTCGAGCTTTTACTGCAATCAATACTGTTGCTAAAGTTAGTTTTTCTAATATGGCTATTCATTAAGTGCCTTTTCATTAGTGTCACTGGAGCACCAATATAACTGGAATAATACTGTAATGGACAAACATATGCTGTAATTGTTGAATCCTTTTTTTGGGTGATGAAGACCGGTTTTAAATGGCTAAGCTCACAAAGAATGACTCATTACTCCATGTTTTTACATAATGTGTCTAGTAAATCGTGGGTTTTAAAAACCAAGATTAAATTCTCAGACAATGATGTAAGTGTTGGTATTTTAATGTAGGGGGTGGCACAGAAGGGAATCTGCTCCAGAGTCACTTCCCACCTCTCATTTTCTGTCAGCTCAAATGCGCGGCGGACGCAGGAGGAGAGGAGAGACATTATGGATGGTGTTTAGAGACAGGTGTCTGATGCGTCCTGAGATAATGCCAAAAGACTCCTATCTCTCCTTCTAATGGAACAGCGACAGTTGTTTCAAGTCATCAGGTCTGTCATCCAAATGCCGGAGCGTTGGTCCTCTCAACGCCTCGCTTTTCTCCCATAAATCAAAGTTGCGAGTGAGAGAGGGAATCAGAGAGGGAGCAACAAAACAATATCGCCTCAGGTCATCCCGGGATAGTGAATCTACCATGGAATATCTTCATCAAACACTGGCATCATGTTTGACTGACTTTTGTGCAATAAGAAAGGGTGAGAGTAGGGCTCGGCGGTATGGCCTAAAATTTATATTGTGGTATAATTTGGAGCACGGACGATTACAGTATATATCAAGGTATATTTGTTTTTCTTAAAATTTCAATATAAATGCTTCTGAAGGGGTAAAGCACTGGTATGGAAACTGCTTGCAACTATTACTGTGCTCTTAACTGGACATATTTCATATGGGTCTCTTAAGTATCATAATTCTTTTTTTATGTTTCCTGAATTGATTTTTGGATCGCTGAATTGATTTTTTTTTTATTGTAAATAACTAGCATCTATTCCATTAGCTTGATGCTAACATAATGGGAATTCCCATTAATGTGCTAATGGAAATCAGCATTATGATTGCTGTAACATTATCTTAACTACATTTTACGTCACATACTTACTTATCAGTACGCTAGCTCAACTGTGCAGCAGTTCATTTCAATATCACGATTAACTGGTACAGGGTTTGGGACATCTTTTTTTGGTCAAGCAAAAGGGGGCTCTACCAGTTAGCACAGTTTAGTCAAAAGTCATACAACAGGGCAAATTCAAAAGCAAATCTGGTGACTGCATTGTGTGTTCTGGCATTGATAGGAGACACCATTACTGTGGTGACAAGTCATAGAGTCTGTCACTCTGTCTGGAAGTAAATGCTGGAGGTGAAGCTAATATTTGCAAAGCTCTCACAAGATTTTCTCATGGTTTTGGTTAAAATTATCCTTCTCACAAGATCTTTCACGAATCTGGGGTTCCCTTCTAGACTCTGTGTCTGCTGTTGTCTGCTGACAATGACAGGCTTTTTGGACTTTTTTGAGGGAGGGGGGGTTGGTAATACTATTGTTCATCCAATTTTACATAGTAGTTTGACATTGGCTGTGACAGTAATGAGAAAATGAAAAATAGGCAATGGAAATGTAGGGAAAAAGCATACAACGTCCATACTTCCTATACCATTTATACCATCCCCCCCAAGGTGAGAGACTAATGAAATCCATCTGATCAGGTGTACAGACAGTTGCTCCTAAAATGATTTTCAGACAATCCAAATATGGGACAAATAGTATTTATTTTCTGAGAGTTTGCTGCTCCTGCTGCTCCCACATCCCCCCTTCCTTGGTGCAAAGAAGTGAAATGGGATGAATATGTTAGTGTCATCTCCAATTTCAAATAGGTAGACATTTCAAAAGCTGATTCTCTCTGGAGAGAATGTTGTACCTCTATAGGGAAAATATCATTTGAAAGGCGAGACAGTAAAAGCCAGTCATCTCAAAATGAAAATTTTCTTATGGTGGCTTTCCTTTTCACCTCAGCGGTTATGGGAAAGGAGAAAAAAAGATGAGAATGAGTGAAAGTCAGATTGGAGAAGGTGTATGGAGGCTACGAGAAAAGAGGGGAGACACACTGATGAGTACGGGAGTGACACCTCCTGAAGAGCATGTTAATAACGTGCCAGGCCCAGACAGGTAACCAGTAATCAGGCCTTTTGATTGTAACACGGCAGACAGAAACACAAGCGCAAACACTCTCGGCTTTCCATCTCCATCAGCCCCTGAAACTGCTCGACTGCTGCTCCGTCATGTTCTGGGGCGGCCCCCTTTGCTAACAGTGTGTCGCAGCTTTTACAGAGACAAAAGAAACAAATGAGATGGCTGGGTTACAACAAACAGCTTCGGGTTGTTCTTTCCCCTGTAAAATGAAAGGGCCCTTTTTTGCAACCACCGTGTCAATTAGAGGAGGTATTGCTCATACTCACTCTCTGGTTCACTGCCAGCTTGCACTGATTGTTATTTATTTAGATCAGGCTTGGAAGGGAGTTTGCCTTGATTTAAGCTGTGAGGAAGACAGCCCTTACTGGTACAGTGTATTTCAGCAGCACCTGGAGATAAAACCCCAGCAAGGATCATATCAGCAGGGAGGCTGAGGCATAAAGGAAGGAAGTACAAACAGCCTTGCATGAGCAGGATTCTGACCTACGAGGTAGAGTGAGGTAGGAGTTGTGTGTACAGAGAGCCTCCTCTGAAATATTTCCCCAGCGACGGAAAGCAGGCCAGAGGCACTGAGGTCAGCAGATAGAGTCCAGAGCCCATTGACAGCTGCTGGTTTGACTTTGATGCACCATCAGTGTTCAGCACACCGCTTGCCCACTTCCCCCCTCCACCCTCTTGCACTAACCCGCAAGCGTGTTTGCTCAACCTGAACGCACGCTAGCCTCTCATTATGCCGCCCATGCAAACTTTGTCTCTTTGCAGCTGTTTAATGGCTGCACGTCTGTTTTTGTTTGTTTCCTCACCATAAGATTATTGCACCTTTATGGTTGGTCGGGGGGTTGGAATAATCCCTGGCATCTGTTCAGAGAGGGAGGGGTGCGCAAAGAGCCAGAGGTAGAGGCTCACTTCTATTTTTTTATTTTGTTAAGTACGAGACCATGCGGCCCCCTATTTCATCCTGTGCCACCGAGGCTGGGGCTGTGGCTGTATTTTAAAGACAAGAGTGATGGAAGGGGTGATGTGCTAACAGGCACAGAGGTCACTGAAGGAGCTTCCTGCTGCCGTTTATCCCTCCCAAAATGAACAGAGAATAGCAGGGATTAATCTAATCACTGCCGTGTTAGTCTAATTTACTTACAAATATATGCAGAAAAGTTACTTTATTGTGACCCTGGTAGTGAAGCATTCTTTTTTTCTCTTCCCCTGTGGACACTTCACTGCTTTATTGTTTTTTTTTTCTGTCGTAGTGTTTCTCAGTGGGGGCGGTACGGGCCCCAGGGGTGTTAGACGATGTCAGGGGCATTGGGGTGTTCTTTATGGGGGCATTTGTTTGAGGCGAGTTTACACTAAGATTCACAATGAGAAGAGTTTTAAACATGCAACTACTTGTAAAAGAATGTGCTTTGCTAAAACCATTCTAAATCTTGACAGTTTGCACTAATGCGACTAGACGAGACAGTGTATCATTTCCCTAGCAATGACTCTTTACTTCCTTCAGAGGAACGGGACATCAGGGTATCATCTATAAAAGTTTACCAACATGACATTTGCTCTGTCAACTCAGGAAAATGGGTGGAAAAAAGACTCCATTGCTGAACCAGTCCAAGGTCTGTAGGGTGGCCCTTCATATTGAGGCAGTGACATTGTGTGCTCACTACTGAGGAGAATGGGGGCAGAGCATAGTTTCTGGTAAGGTGTGTCCTTGAAGAAATGAAAGGGGCGTTTGTTAGCGGCTGTTCATGCCACTGCTTAATCAACTACCTTGCATTTAGAAAACCTCAGATGATTGGTCGGCGGCCGATTGTCTGGTATCACAAGACTATTTCCTCCCTGTGGAGGAAATTAAGATTCTATTCCTCTTGAAGGAATTCAGTTATCCGGAGGATTCTGCTGTTGGACTTCCCATGAAAGCATCTTAGCATCTAGCGTCCAGACACACATTAGCTCTATTCTAAAACCAGATACCTGCCATCTGACAAGCTGAATTACAGCAACGCCATCAGCTGGCGTGATTCCATCTGAGATGCAGAAGTTTACACCAGTGCAACTTTTCTCTGTAGTGTTATGAAAAGGTTTTGCCTCAGACTTTTCCTTGGCAGGTTGCTCTTGTTTTCTGTTGAAACAGCTAAAGGACCAGCGTGTAGGATTTAGTGGCATCTAGCATGAGCTGGCAGATTGCACACACCTTATGTCACCTCTGCTTCAAAGCACGTAGGAGGACTTACAGTTACGCAAAACATTAAAGGCCATAACTACAGTCAGTGTTCAGTATGTCCATTCTGGGCTACTGGAGAAATGTGGTGGTATTTCATGGTGGCCTCCATGGATAAACAGCTCACTCAAAGGTGACACAAACAAAATGATTCTTGTTTATAGATTATCATACATTTCCATTTCTGCCACAGTCTGCTATTAAATCCCCATAAATCTTACACACTGGACTTTAAATAAGAAAGCTTCTTGTATGGCTTTTCCGATTGGCTCTTGTTTGTGATTTATAACAAGACCTAATTTAAGCTTAAATGTCAAATTTCAAACTGCTGCACTTGTTTAACACTCATATTTATATGGCTTTTTTGCTACCAGTGACACTAATGAACTGTCCAGTTCAGTCAGATGTGTTATTTGGCATTCAGTGACATGCTTTTTAATAATATAACACAAATTAATAATCAGTATTAATATATACGGAAGACAGTTACCATACATTTTAGTTGATGGGGTGGTAATGCACTTACAGAATAGCGGGAAGCTGGCCCAAAAAAGGCTGAGAACCACTGTTGTGTGGTATAGTGGAAGTTATAAAGGAGAGGAGCAGCCCGGAGCTCTTCTTGACAGCCTCATGCTCCTCCTATCTTTTTCTTAATTCAAGACTCCATCTTGTCATGACTTCTCTGCCTCCGGTCATTATGGCAGGAGAACAGGAAGTTAATCAACGCAGCATTATCTCCCAGCCTGCACCTGGAGGCAAGGGTGCCAGTCATGCTGCCGTCCTCCTCTCTGTTGGGACCCCTGCCAGCCTGGGAACCCCTCACACCGCAGTGCCCTGCAGCGTCCCTGTGGGCTATCGCCAGTGTGCTGTGTCTCTGTGCCAGGTCACACTTGTGACACAGCCTTGATGAGCCAATGGGGGCCTTCTTGCAGCGGTGCATACTTTAGAGCGTGTGTGCATGAAAAGAGAAAAGAGGAAGGAAAGAGTCTCAAGGACACAACTGTTTTGGTTTTTAAGATCGCTTTGTGCCGCCACATATGACTCATATTTTCCAGTTTCTGCTGTAGAGAAAGCTGGAGTTTTTGTATACATTATTGCCCCATGTGGACAGGCAAAGTAACAACATGAAGCCCTGGAAGAGACTTCTTTCAAACTCAAGCCTCTCAGACCAAACAAGACAATATTTGAACAACATATTAACACTTAAAGGTTTGTTGACACTCCAACATGAGGAGAGATGCACATCCTTAGAAACTAAAAAGATATTTTTGTGGCAGCAGGTCCGTCCTTGTGTCGAGCTCTCCCTAACAGTCTGAGAAGCTGACAAATGTTCTTGCTGAAGAGTGAATTGCTGGCTGTCGCTGGTAATCATTAGGTTGTCCACCAGCATCCAAAGTGCTTTTATTTCTGCCCATTAGTTTGGTGAGAAAATGGCCGGGTATGGTCTAGCGTGTTCCCCCTTACACTCAGACTGATGCAGAAGGCAGGGTGAGCATGGGAAACATGAAAGTGTTTGAAGTATCTCTATTTATACCAGTGGCAGTTTGGCCTTTTTTTAACTTCAGTGTCTATAGCATCTCTTTGTACACAACTAACTCAAAAGGATCTACAGCCTTTTTCTGAAGTAGCGGTACACACGCATGTCAATATTGTGAGACTGGCGTGTAATTATTATTCAAAGGTTAAAGAGTGGATTGATCCATAGAGGAGTGTCAAGGGCAGATCAAAGGGATTTGGGGGAGGATCGGACCAAAAATGTTAAAAGCTGCTCGCTCTCAAACACAGAGATGTCAATCTTCCTGAGAGCACCTTGATGTCCTCAGAGGAGAACTTGATCAAAGCTTTCGTAACAAAGATGGTCTCAGAAGATGATCTGACCTCAGCTGCATTCCACTTCTGTCTTTCACTTTACTTTTACCAGTCTCCATTTACCTGCCTGAGCTCCTGGCACTGCCCCTGTTTCCGTCTCCGCTGTGTTTGTACTGCTGGTTAGACTGTCGGAATATCAATGAAGCAGTCGCACCGATGTATTACAAACACAAGAGAACAGTGATTAAAGATGACATATCTAAGCCTCACTCCTTCCCTCTCTCCTCTCTTCTCTTTTTCACAGGAGATCGCAGCTTACTTGATAACATTTGAAAAGCATGAAGAATGGCTAACGACGTCCCCTAAAACAAGGTAAGAAAATTACACTCCTGCCCTCTTTTAAAACATAAGTTAAGATTCATAGCCCTAAAAGTATTACATTCAGGGAGACAAAATTTCCATTTTTAGTTTTACATAATTTTTTTTTTTCTTCAAGATCATTTCCCTCATGCAAGCTTGCAGCCTCCTTCAAGTTCAGTGTTGGATATTTAATATTACAGGCTGCTGATGGCTGTTCAGAAAAGTTTACAGTTTGCAGATAAATGATAGAATATTAATATTGACTAATAATTGCCTTTTAGCAAGCCCAATTAACATAACATGCACTGGTGCAGCATCTGCTTTGAATGGTATGTTAATGTGTTCCTATCTGTCTGCACATCCACTACTCCACTAATAACACTGTTGGAGCTGGGGGTGTTTGTCTGGGTCAGACGTTAACACCCACATGTGGAACAAAATGCCAAGAGCTGCTGCAATATTTGAAATAGAATAAGGGTGCCAGCATTGCAGTTAATTTTTCCGTTAATGTATGCAGATACATAAAGGGCCAGTGTGCAAATGAACAACATATTCTCGTTGGCTTTTCAGCAAAATTTAACCTCCTTCACCCCCCCGCTTCTTGCTACTGACGCATTTTTGTCTTTTTTAGCAGGAGGCAGTGCATCTTTAGTGGGGACAGCAGGTCAGCAATATGTGCCACATAGAAGTGATATAAATCATTTTAAAGCTGGGAACCTGAAGATTAATTTGAGATGCAGCTCAGCACTATGTCAGGTTTTTGTACTCATAAATCAATTAACATTGTGTTTTGGTTAGGCGCCAATTCAAATTTTGAAAGTTTAGAGTGTATGTAGGCTTAGAACATTATGCAAGTATATGATGCCTATTGCTGCGGTCTACCGTGTCTCATAAGTTGTTGCAGCAGTTTTTGGTTTGATGCCATTTACCACTTAAGAATTGCTAAAAATGTTCCCTCAAAAACACCACATTAAGACACTGAGATCTTCAAGAACGCCATAGAAAATTTCATGTCAAATATTTGACATTTGGAGATTAGAATTACATTTGCATTTTTGTGCAATTAGATGGTGAGCACTGATTTGGGAATTGCTCAGAGGCCACATTATTGTCATTAAACCAAGGAAACCATCATCTGAATGCTCTAGGTCTGTAGTTTGTGGTTGTGAAGTGTCAAGAGGCTGTGATTATTCTAGAAGTCACAATAGGTCATTTTATACAGTGAGGTCAAGTTTCAAAAAATACAGTGAAACTTCAGTGAAACAGAGGGGAAATATGGGGACTAACACCAACACACATGAATACAATTGGGCTGATTGAGTCTCAGCTTTCCAGTTATACCCAATTTATACAATTCCAATACTGTTTATGGACCCCAGTATTCAGACATGTCTAAATAAAATAGTTGAAAATAAAACTGCATGCAAAAAACTGTACATTTTTTGCTCCAAAGACCATGGTTTTAGCATAAAGCGGGCATGTCTATGAAAGGGAGACTCCTTGGTACCCACAGAACCCATTTACATTCAGATATCTTGAGGAGAGAGGTCAAGAGACCTGTCTGAAATTTGCCATGCAAGATTCTCCCTCTGCCTGCTGCAGCCTCTGACAGAGAGTAATGTTGGACGGGGACGTCCCCTGGAGTTGAAGAGGTTAACACGTGATATTTGATGTCAGCAAACAAATGTGTTTTGTTGTAGCAATAGGTGTGATGTAATTATATAATCTATGTAGTACAACAATTAATAATGCATGTGCCTTTGTAATAGCATTTGTCTGTGTTTGACAGTAGTGGACAGCTCTTTGTTTGACTAGCTTTGACTAATCTCTCATGTTGGACAGCTCTAGAATTGACACCCTTGTCCCCTTTTGGACTGTCTCGGATTTTACAACCACACTGTCAGACCACACAATCATTTCACTGCTACAGCAAACACAGTCTGTTAACACAATGTCCCCTTTACTGAAGTTTACATTTTCATGCATTTGGAAGCAGCTCAATATGTTAAACCTCGGTTTCTCTTTTTCTGCGAGCTGGACTGGCTACGCTGGCATTATTAGCAGTCCTCATCCATGTGTAAATGGACCCTGGGCTCATTGACATAGAACCCATTCCTCACGTCCCTCTCCCCCACCCCTCCTCTCTTCCACTGCCTCGGAGGGACATTGATAATAGTTCTGCATAAAGACACTGCCAATTAGAATACGTTCTCTGGTGTAATTATGGAGCACGGGCCAAAAGAGCACTGAGCTCACCTGTTTTTTATCAAGAATGCCCCCTCCTCCCCAAGCCTCTACTCTCCAACTCACCAAAAATGAAACTAATGTCTGTTGGCATATTTCAATCATGAGATGTGGCCTGCACAGTTGGTACTAGACTGACCTTTTTTAAAATCCCTCCAGCATACAGGTGTTGTTATCTTGCTGTAGAATGGTAAATGATATTAAAGTTCCCATGAAGCAGCTAGCAGAGTGCATAATGCTACACATATTATGTGTTACCTGCAAAAACTGGCAGCTAGAGTGGGACTTGTCTTGGACATTGATTGGCATTTACAGTAGCAAATAGTGCTGTCAATAAATTGGACGATGTTCCACTTGCGCCTACTATACAAAAATGAAGCCAAAATATCACTGATACAAGTGCTGCTGATGACATTTGGAGCCAGAGTCTGTGCATAGTGACCAGTGTTGGAGCTACACTTTTGAGTTCCTGCCCATACAGCCAGCTGACTCAATTGTGGGCACAGCCCAGCTGTCTGTCATGATGTAAAACCCCCATTTTATAGCTTCAAATAATTCATTAAATCCAAACTCAGAAAAATGCACTACTGAACTTTAACTTTAGCTACTGGCTGGCTGAGTCACAGTTAACCAGCCAACAGCACTTAGCAGTTGAGTTATTTTAGAAACAAGTAAAGCTATCTTTCCATTAGGAAACTCTGTACCTACCTACTACCATCTGTACTGTATACTGTATCGGAGGGTGTATTTGTCCTAGTGAAAAGTCACGGTTAGCCAGGACTTAGCCAAGCCTTTATGGGGCTCTAAGCCCCTAATGTCAGCCTGGTATGTTCGTATCCTTTTATGGTCTTAAATCTTAAAAAGTAGCAAACAGGTGTTAATTTGCACTATTCAGCGTAATACTTGTGTACTATGTGCATGAACATGACACCAGTGTGGGAATTGGTTAAACCAATAGTATTAGCTAGCCAGCCTGTGAACATGATTGCAATTGGCAATTGACATATTAATATATCATATTAAAAAAAAATTCAACCTCACTTGGGGGCCATTAGAAGCACTTACTTCTCTTATACCTTGGGCCAGCTCAGTGGTTAGCTAATTTAGTACTGGTAAGCAAAAGCCATTTGTCCATCAGGAAACTCTGTAATTAAATAACCGGGAGTTGTAGCTGAGTGGCTGGAGGGCATCAGAGGAAGTTTCAGCCAAATCTGTGAATGAGGTTATTAAGTTGTGCTTTTGCACAAAGAGGCCCATCCTCCAGAAACACTCAAGTCTGTTCCTGTGAATGGATGTATGCTGCCATGCCCTAGCGGCAAGTGAGAAGGTGTTTCTTTGGAAGCAAATTTAGTTTACAACCCAAGTGCAGGATGATTCATCAACATGTTTTTATGTTTTATAGGAAAATAACAAACTCTTAAAAACCAATAAGAATACCAGCGAATATTTACTTATGTCATTGTTGGGTCAGATGCTGCTGTATAGGTGGCATATAATGCAATATATTTAATAGAAATATTTAAACATCAAATTTGACTGCACGGTAACTTTAAGGAACAAATTTAAAAAGGGTTAAGATGAAAAAAAAGGGGACTGTGAAGGGTGCTAAAGCATCGCAAATGTCAGAGTGCTGGCATCCTCCAGCACAAGACAGACTAAAAATGACACTTGTGTGAGATGTGAGAGACTTTTGATCCAGTGGCTTTCTGGCCAAATGGTCCTCAGGATGCTCGTGGCCACAGTCTGTCACCACTGACTGTCTGTTACGCAGCGGTCTCAGCTGCCAGTGTGCTCAGGGATTTCAACCCCATGTCATGTCTCAGTGCAGGCGCTGATACCTCAGCGAACGTGTCGCCAGGGAGCAGCTCCTAGTGTACACCTGCAGATCACCTGCCAACACAACAACACGTTCCATGTTTTAGAGGTGCCATCATCGCAGGACAAGATGTGTGCGTTTACTGTATATGTGTGCTTCTGGACAGGAGAGACAGAGAGAGGTTGTGAAAGTGTTTGTGTTTTCCCAGATGTCAGTGAAAGGGTAGAGCGTAGTGATGGATGTTGGGGCCAGGAAAGGTTGGGGGGAGTGAAAGGGTGCGGCATGTATGTGTGATTGATGGGAGCTGATTGATGGCTGGCCTCTATATGAAAAGCTTTCTACTCAAGGTCATGGGTGGGAGGTCAAACTTGGGACACCTGTGGTTAAGTGCTGCCTTATCATTTGTCATCGCGCATCTTCGGGCGCTTATGGGTGAGTGTGTGCGCATCTGATTGTGGGTGTGCTGTCTGCATGTCTGTGTGTGGGTTGACCCCTGTGGGGAATAGGCTAAGTAGGCTAATTCTCCCCCTGCCAGCGTCTGTAGACAGGGTCAGCGGGGCATGATGGGAGGCAGAGATAAGCAGCAGGGTCATACACGGGAGAGGCACCGCACTGCATGGCTGCACCGCATGCATGTAACAACTCTGACACATGCAGGTCGTAAACATGGGAGTGGGCTCCAGCCAGAGCTCAAGGAGCTGACGCTAGCTGTTTGACCAAGGTGACACGCGATGCAGGACATGCCCTGAATAGAGATGGCATCCTGTCAACACAAGGAAGATGAGATGAAGTGGACCAATTACATGCATGCACAGATGTATTTTAGGCTGATGCTTGTGCAGGCCCATACAGTAACAGTACAGCGCTCTTTTTGTTTGGGTCTGTTTCTGTTTGTTTATCATTTCAAAATCTGAAGCGTGCCAGGGGAGAGTGCTGGAATGCTGAGTGATTGATGTGCCTAGCTCTAGTAATACACATTCCCTTTCAGATAGGAAGTGCAACAGTGCTTAAAATCAATACCAGTGTTCTCCCACTGACTGCTTGAACAGCACTACAGCTAATTCAGGCCGCACCTGTCAGAGCTGGGGAAATCTTTCCCTACTCGGGCCTTACACTTTAATTTACACCCACAGCCTCGCTGGCTTCCATTTCCATTAAAGGGAGAGCCTGGCATTATGGCTTTAATGAAGGCCGCGGCCAGGCTGTGATTTAAGATGGCCGTTACCCCGCACCTTCACTCCACAGGAGGGAACACACTTAAAGGGACAATTAGGATTTTCCTCTCCTACATGCTCCCAGATATAGCCACACTCATTCTTTCCTTTTGGCTTTTTAAAGATGAGTCCGTGTTGCTTCAACTGATGGGATCTGAAGGTGCCTGTGGAAGGAGAGTTTGAAGCAGAGGGAAGGCACAGAGGCATTGTGGTTCCAAATCTAGACAATAACATTTGATTTGACCTCATCATGGGCGTTACATTGTGCTCCTGCTGAGAGCAGCCATTCGATGTCCATCATAAATGACACAAATGTCTCCTTGAGGGGCTTTTTCAGAGGTGTTTGTATGCTGACAGATGGAGAAACTATTGACTAGAGGGTGTCACAGATTGGTCAGTCCAAAGAGCTAATGGACACCTGTGTGTCGTATAGAGATAGCTCGTTATCCTGAGCATCCCCTAAATGGCACACACACTTTCATGAGTGGAGCAGTCACACGTAGTGTTTCTTTTCTCCGCTGTTTGTTTTATAGGACTGGTTAACAGCAACCCATCTCAAAACACAACAGAGAGAGTGCTTCTACGCCTGTCATCCAGATCACTCTCTATGCTGTGTGTGTTTTTTTCGTGTAATCTCCTGTCTTGCATAAAATACAGACATACAGTCGACTTGTTATAGCTGCTGGAAAGTTCAAGTGATGGCATTTGCTTTGACTTCTTCACAAGTTTGGAATGCAAAAAATTTACACGTGTGCTTACAGGACCACAGAACACACACACACACACACACACACACACACATTGTATATTGAAACTATCAAACAATAAGCACCAGTCCTTGGAGGGCCCCGCAATGACACTGAACCTAGCCGCCCCCACGTCCCAGCGCAATAGCCCTCTCTCCTCCCACATCCACAGCAACAGCAGCAGCAGCACTCCAAAATGAAACCGAGTCCCTTTAGACAGCTTCCAAAGACAATGCTTTTATTAAAACCTACAGCAGCGGCGCCACCCCAGAGGCGCGGGCACACCAACAACAGAGTAGAGCAGAACTGAGAGGCAGCCTGAAATCTACTAATGACTGTTTGTTTGCTATTGTGTGTGGAGCCTGTGAATGTGTGCAGATCTGTGTGTGTGTGTGTGTGACTGAGAGAGAAATAGAAAGAGGGGATTGTGTTTACGCATGTGTATACATACGTAAATGTACTCTTGCGTATGCACACAGTATGGGTGCGAACCTGAGCGAGCGTGACTATGCATTTGAAAAATGCATTGTGGGTGAACATATGCAGGCGTTTATGAATGTATTGCGATGGCATGTGCGTGTGTAATTACCAGTGAAACTATGTGTGGATGTGTTGTGAATTAAAAATAGAGTGCTTGTCTATGTGTGTGTGTGTTGTGTATAAGAGAGGTAGTATCTGGGTGAGTCTGCCACTGTGAATAAGACCTCCCTAGGCCTATGTGTAAACTCTGTTTCTGTCACCTAGTCTGGCACATGGTGTGAGGAAGTGTTCGGCTTTGTGTGTGTGTGTATGTGTGTATATAAGTGGGGGTGGGGGCTGATGTGTAGGATGTGCCTGAGAAGGGCGTCTGATAGTGTTTGGTCCTAATGCTTTGTGGCACTGGTTGGCTGGCAGAGTTTCAGAGGAGAGTGGAAAAGGACAGGAGCAGCAGGAGAGACAGAGACATAGGGAAAGAGAGCACAAAAAAGAGGCACACATAAGAGAAACAAAGGCATAAAAGATAAAGAGGCATTAGATAAGATCACATTGAAACGAAGACAGTGAGACATATGGCACTGAATCAAGCCAGAGTTATGAAAAAAAAGCCAAAAAAGCTTCGGGTATTGGTCTGATACTGTACTCATGCACTTATACTCATGAAACTACTCTGATATGACCACAGCAGATACCACTTTATGAAAAGTAGCTGCTTCATCACAAGCAATTTGGTAAAACACCTAAAGAACCAAAATGATGCAAAATTCAAAGGATATTGTAAAAGCTTACCCTTTATTCTTGGCTGCACTGTGATTATCAGCGAGAGACTCGACCTCAACGTTATTCGCTAATGACTGAAGTGACACGCTGTAATGTACTGTCCAACTCAAGCTGCCGGGGGTAAAAAGCTTCGGCCTGCATCTCTTTTTGGCAAATATCCGTAAAAATTGTTTAACAGTCCATGTAAACCTGAAAGAAACTCAGAGTGCACCTCTAGACTGCAGTCACTGTCCCACAGGGTCTAAGCTAGTTGAATGTCTTGGCCAATTAATCCAAAGACGAAGAAAATAAAAACCACTGCCATAGGTCTGTAACCCTCTTTTCTTGGTTGTTAATGTTTTCCAGCCATTCTGGCTGTGGATAATAAGCTGGCAGTAGCTTCTCTTTTTATACTTTTCTTTGTTCTCCTGTTAATCTTCCCCAGATTGGCATGACAGGACAGTACACCCAACTTCACTCTTTCAAAGCAGGGTAAAAACTCACACCTGTCCTTCCTAAACAATGGCAGGTAGGAACTAATTAGCTCTTAGGCAAGGGCAACACAACAACAACTTAAATACTACACATTAATGTATAATTAAATTAATAGTTGTAGTAAATGATAGTTAAATAATTATCATATGTTACATTAAATGGAACAGTAAATAAGGAACACAAAAGTAGCACAGGAACTTAATATAAATAACCCAAAAATGTGTTCAGTTACTAGGATTACATTAGCAGTGGGAAACAACAACAGAACTCTTTCTTTCTGCAGAAGAATCTACTGGAACTACTTTCTTTCTGCAGTAGGATCTACTGGAACTACTTTCTTTCCAGTAGAAGGAAAGTAGTTGATGATTCATGATTTTTGCAAAGAGACAATGGTTTTGAATTTTTTGAATGTTTTTGTAGCTTTGAGCACAACAAGCTGAGTGCCATTTAGCCCCATTATAGTGGAGAGAAGGCAGACATCTCTACGGACAATATGTCCAAAACTCAGCAACTCAGACCAAAAAAGATCTAGATTGATAAACAGCACTACAGGTAAGAGTAAAAATGTGTATTTTTTATTTGTGGGTGAACTGTCCCTTTAAAGTTATTGTCAGAACTGTAATGGCATCATTAAGTACTTGTGTCAATACAACTTCCAACTTCCCAAATATAAGTACTTGTACTCAGTCTGAAAACAAGTCTGTCTCTTTCCTCTACTCGTCCTTCTTCTCTGTTGTTTTACACCAACTCATCATGAGTAAAAGTTTAGTTTGCTGCATAGTGACACTTCTCCCCTGGCTGCCCCGTTCTGTCGAGCCCTGGAGGACACTGTCCCACGCTGCTTCCTCCCAGTCAACAGCCCTGACAAGGACAGCTATGCCCACCTGGGGCCATGCGGGCTGGGTGAAATAAAGCCCACCAGGGAAAGCAAAGAGGACAGGAGGTGAGGTTGAACCCGGAGAGCATGAGGTAAGAGTGAATGAAAGAGAGAAAATGAAAAATGGCCATCGAAGAAAGAGTGAATATGATGGAGCGAGAGCAGTTTAGAAAATGGAAACATGTCGATAAGAGAGGGGAATGGACGAGATGGAGATGGGAGGAATAGTGATGGATGGGGTGAGGAGGAGAAGGAGTGAGGGGGGAGAGGATTTACGCAAACAGACGAAAGAGCAGGAGAAAGATGGAATAGAGGGGGATTGAGCTGACATAGGGCGAGGGAGAGAAAAAAGAGAAAAATAGAGTGGGTAAACAGCAGATAGAGATGGAGGGAGGTGAGCAATGGATTCAACTGACAGATAGAGAAAAGTCCTGTGGTTTTGGGGCATGGGAGGGAGAATGCAAACGGTCAATAGATTACAGCTAGTGCTGGGCCGAGTGCCTGGGCCTCAGACTCCAAGCCAACTTAATAGTGCCTCTTGTTTGTCTGTCCTCTAAAGTAATGCCCAAGCCGAGCCCAGGGAAGCAGCCTGAGCCTGAGGCTAGTGGAAATGGACAGGGGACTAGATATATGTTAGTTCTCATCCCAGCTGCTGTATATTACCCTGGCCAGCTTGCCCACCGGAGACTATTCAATAGAACATAGAACATCATCTAGCTTTATCGCCTTTATTCCCTCTACACTCACCAGGACCGCTGCTGAAGGCCAGGAAGGGCAGGACCAGTTCTAGGAATTAATCCTTTTTATTATGTGTTCCTTTTTGTATGGTAATGGACATTGAAGTGTTGGGATGTTTTTACCTGTCTGGCTGTATAGAGTGCTGCAGGGATGACCTATTTTTGTAGGTCAACCCAGAAGTTAATATCGCTCTGGTTCCTGCGACGAAAAGCCAATGGAATCTTCCCACTGGAATTTTTGGTTATTGCAGAAAATAAACTCTATGGCAATCAAAAAAAAAATTTTTTTAAGTTATTTTTTTGGCATTTTGCCTTTATTTGATAGGACAGCCAGAGGGTAGACAGGAAAGGGGGCACAAAGAGAGGGGACGACATGCAGCAAAGGGCTGAAGGCGGGAGTCGAACCAGCGGCCGCTGGAGAGGACTAGCATCTCCATACATGGGTCGGACGCTCTACCAACTGAGCTAAACATCTGCCCCAGTTTTGTGATTTTTGAAGTGTAACTGCAAACGACAGAAGTAAAAAGCTAAGTTTAGGCTATAAAGGGACTACGCCACAGTCGCATAAGTTGACCGTCACCCCCCACTAAGTGACTAGTGTTTGGTGTGATGACGTTTAATGTCCTAGACCACCTCTGTAGTCTCATTTAGCCACTTGTTAGCAACCTCCTTTTTTAAGACACATGTGCAACAGGGTGCAATGCATGTTCTATGAAGCTGTGGGTTTTCTGCTGTTGTGTTTGGGGGAGGCAGGACTGGTCAGACTGGAGGAGGTGAGGATGAGGTCCAAAATTATGGACATGCTGAAGAACCCATCTCATGCCCTCCATGAGGATATGAATGGCCTAAGAAGCACCTTCAGTAACCGTCTCATCCTTCCAAAGTGTTTGAAGGAGCGCTTCTAGCACTCTTTTGTACCAGTAGCCGTCCAGCTGTACAGTAATGACTGCAGTAATGACTCTAGTCTCAGCCAACTCAGTAGTTTCCACTTCAGGAAGGTCACCCATCATGGACTGTAGGCTACTATAATGTACCTCCTACTGTATACACGAGGACACTGTTTTTCTGTTTTCTGTTTTTGCACCTCCTTTTTTTATACGTTTCACATTTTAGAACTACACATGGACTTTTTTCTTATGTTTTTCACATTTCACACCTTATACTGATGAAGTTATATTAACTTTTTACACATTTAGTACTGATTAATTAATTAATTTAATTTGTTCTTTATTATGATTATTCATGTACCATGTTCTCGCATTAGTATTAGTATTGTTTTATCTTTATTCTTTTTCTATGTGCATTGACTACTTGTCCCTTGTTTAGCATCCTTTTTTTTCTGTCCCTTATATCTCTGCTGCTGTCAAACATTTCCCCACAGGGATAAATAAAGAGCTACCTACCGACCTATCTACCTAAATCCTTCAAAATTCACAAGTGGGGTATTTACTGACGTATGTTGTAGAACAAAACATGAAAATCTCTTAAGCTTGTGTTAACCACAGACCTTATTTCAGAAATTTAACCAAAAGCCCCTTGACTTTGAGAGGAGGGAACCGCAGGTGCAAAAACCTAAACTCATTTCCAGGTTTTAGGACTCATTTCTGCAACACTCTATAGCTTCTGAACATAGCACAGAAGTAAAAGATACTTAAGTCTGTGACGCTAAGCTTATCCAACCTAAGGAGTATTGTTCAGCAGAGATACACAAAGCAGCATGAAAGGCAAGCAGGCCTTGCATTGCGTTGTATGCCAATATGGAAGAGGAGGTGGAGGGGAGGAAGGAGTGCAGCCAGTGGCTGGCCACAGGAGAGAGGGGATAAATAAATAGAGGAGGAAGTTGATGTCAAGCAGGTGTTCAAGGAGAAAGTGTCAGCCAAGCGGGCCGAGATGGGGAGAAGTGCTGCCTCTGCAGCCTGATAATAAAGACTTAATTCAATTAGCGCTTCTGCACCGGTGAGCAGCGTGCAGGCTGGCTGTCATGGAGCGGGCCATAGACACAGCAGAGCAAACCCTCAGCCACCTAGACGACCAGCCTTACACCGACCCGGCACTTCACTATGTCTCTCATACACACACATGCACACACACACAAAGTAGACTTAACGTATTATTCACACCTGAGTCACTGAGTAGTCCAGACACTAAACCCTGCCTACACATCTCTCCTACACACACAATGACACTCTGAACACACAGACAAGCTGCCTCATTCCTCACCCTCATCCCTCCCTACAAACTAAACTCTCTTCAGCTCCTCTCCCTTCACCTCCTTCATTTTCTATTTTCAACCCCCCTCTGCTCTCCACCCCCTCTTGTACCGGCCTCTTCCACCTCATCACTCTGCTCTGTTGGTGCCGAGAGGCCGTATGTTGGCCGGTACGGTGAGGATTGTGACTGTGAGTCCCTATTTTCAGCCCGTCACACCCCGGTGCCCAGTTGGGTGCTGTCCTGTAGGCATATGGTGTAGCGGATCCCGGATCCTGGATCCTGGGCCTTTAGGAAGCTCTAGGGGGCATTTGGGCCTAAAACAGCCTTTCTTCCCACGCATCTCCCCATGCCGTACCCTGGAATCTGGTTTACCACTTGGTGCTTTGGGTGTGGTCCGAGAACGTCTGTTCCGGCCTGGTCACTGCACTGGTCCCATGGGTGTTACAGCAGCATCAGGGAGTGACACGCAGTTAGATCTCCTAAACATACAGCAAGGTGGAGGATGGGAGGATGGGGGAAGGAAGTACAGGAAGTGGCAGAGGAATAGGAGGAGGAGGAGGAGGAGGAGGAAGAGAAAGGACAGGACACAAGGCTTCAGTGATACCGTTTGCTGTTATGTAAAGAGAAGGAGAAAATAGGTCCTGGATGGCTGCCAGAGAGCTGGGTGAATCACCAGCAAAGAACAGGCACGACATGGGTGCACACAAACACACACACACACACACACACACACACACACACTGGCACACATTCTGTCCCATTTCTTCGCCCCAGCTGAGCTTCACAGTACAGGAAGTACAGCGGATGATGAGTTGCCACGTGGCACCATTCAATGTGTAAAAACGGCAAATGGCAGGAATGACCCCTTGCACCGCCTCATCATTTAGCAACCAAAAATGAGATGCAGCCTGACTTGCTATGAGCCTCATACACAGAGGCCTGCTTTGTAAATCACACAATAATATAGTTTTTACACCAAAATTAGCATTTATGTACAGTTTTTTTAAACACAGGTAAAAAATAGGCAACCGACTCCTTTCCTGCTGGCAGCAGGTGAGTTTGCCTTTCTGTTTTGTTTATGATGCTGAGACTCAACTCATGTCAATTCATGAGTTTTAAATGTCTCTGTGTTCACCTCTTAATACTTTTGAAGCTTCTAACTGAATCTCTGTGGTTCAGAGTTTGTCACCAGCATAAATATAGATTGACGTATAAAGATGGATGCCATGACTCCACTTCCCCCAACTGTACAAAACTGAAGCTAAAACATCCGAGTGTTGGAGCCGTGCTTTCCAGTTCTTGCCCATACACCAGGCCAATTCAGTTGCAAGCAGAGCTCAGCTGTCCATAATGGCGTGAAAGCCCCTTTTTATTGCATCATATAGCTAATTAAAACCAAACTGATGAGAAAAATGAACACTTGAACAAACATCACAGAGATAAGAACTTGCTAAAATGACAGAAGCCATCTTTGGGATATATTTATTTGATGTGCTTTAATTTGGCCCCTCCCCTACCTATTAATATTTTGGAGGTAGGCTTTATGGCCTGTACTCAGCCAGCCGCCAGGGGGTGATCAAGCTGCTTCACCTTCGCCTGGCTTCACCTTTGGGGAGTTTTCATATTTTCCATTTCTATATACAGTCAGTGGTTTGTACTTTCAGGTATCCGCTTTACAAGCTTACTTTCAGCTGTATAGGAGTCTGGCTGAGCTACTAATGTAACATTTCCTGATTTTGCAGCTTTATAAGGAAGTTTTTAAATACCAAAATATCTGTGGACTCTTACTATGAAGGATTTATTGGGAATGAAATGCATTTATGCACCTTTTTACTGCTCGTATGCTAATTAAAACCAAACCGTGATGAGAAAAAATGAACACCTTTGAACAAACTCACAGAGATAAGAACTTGCTAAAATGACAGAAGCCATCTTTGGGATATATTTATTTGATGTGCTTTAATTTGGCCCCTCCCCTACCTATTAATATTTTGGAGGTAGGCTTTATGGTCTGTACTGCAGCCAGCCGCCAGGGGGTGATCAAGCTACTTCACCTTCGCCTGGCTTCACCTTTGGGGAGTTTTCATATTTTCCATTTCTATATACAGTCAGTGGTTTGTACTTTCAGGTATCCGCTTTATAAGCTTACTTTCAGCTGTATAGGAGTCTGGCTGAGCTACTAATGTAACATTTCCTGATTTTGCAGCTTTATAAGGTAGTTTTTAAATACCAAAATATCTGTGGACTCTTACTATGAAGGATTTATTGGGAATGAAATGCATTTATGCACCTTTTTACTGCCGTTTGACTCAAAACAAACACGTCATCAGTTAAAACACAATTTCGAGGTGGTAGCCCTGTTGTAATTCAAATGCAAATCCCTGTGCTTGCGTCAAACCAAGTCAAGCCAATCCAGCACGTGTATGGAAAAGGGGCAAAAGATTGCAAATGTTACCAACAGAGTTTTGGGAAAGTTTTGGAAAAGGAGCAAAAATGAATGCTTTCATCAGGGTGTCATGTTTCCATCACTGTCGATCAGAGCTGGAGCCGATAAATACCCACGACTACTGCAGACTGATATTTTAAAAAAAGCCAGATGTTAGTGGATATTTTGTCTAGTGTAAAAGGGACTTAATACAGAGAGCATTCAGGTTTGTATTCCCCTCATTTACTGGACTTTGCCCTACATCCATCTGGTTGACCTGCACAGTTTGTTTCCATCCCTCCCTTTATGTCTTTCTTGCCTATTAGCTAGATTTTTTGTTGCCCAGCCACGCAGAAAGCTGCTCCCTAAAGAGCACTGGCTCATTGCGCATGAAACACTCTGGGTAATTCTTACCTGTCTTAGTCTGGAAGATAGTTAGCCTGTTGATTCTGATGAGACATCTTCATTACTGTAGATTTGTATTAGACACCCCTGCCCAATTCCTCAGTCAGTTCTTTACCCCAGGCAAGACCCTTACTACTTTAACTGCTTCATTAAAGATGGGAGAGGATGGAGTGGGTGGAATGTGGAGGATAGCCATGTATTAATTTTGCATCAGTGAATTAATCAATTCAAATATAAGTCAATTGATAAATTATTCAAATCTTTTTTTTTTGTCGCATTTGAGGAGGAGTGCGCAGAAGGAAAGGTGAGAACCATTTCAGATTGGATAATTAATATTAATAACTTTTTTAAAATGAAGCAAGAAATATAGCTATCATTTCAATATCAAGTTTTTTTTTAACACTGGTATAATTAAGAGTGTTTGAGAGAGACAATTCCCACTATGGTACAATTCCCTACAATTAAAAGCCAAGCGTTTGATTTCTCTCGTCCTCCTTGTCTCCCTAAACTCATTGTAATAGCTACTACCATCCAAATCTTGCAGCCTTTTGATATCACTGCTGGACGATAGAACTCTGGCACAGATAAATAAGTAAGAAGATGATGAATCTCTCTTATCCGCATCACAAGCACAGATTATTAACAAGCCAGTACCAAATGCATGCCCTCCACCTACAACCCACCGCTGCCCTGCTGAGAGAAGTCATGTTTTTGTTTACTGTATCTTCAATTTTTCATCATTTCTCAGTGCAGTCCTTCATCTTTATTTTTTTCTGTTTGCTGGAGGGTGGTACTCGACAGAGTTATGGAGACAGGTCAACCAAGATTTAAAGTAGTCCTGCGCCTGACCCAAAGGAAAGCACTGCTGGATACATTAACATGATAGCGATATGATTATGTCGGAATGGACATGAAGGGTTTCAATTATTTACAGGTGATGTGCCCGTTGAATTGGCAATGAAGTGGCTCGTAAATTACCCCCTCTGTCTAATCAAGCCTCCAGTGGAATAATGGAGCAAGTGCTGCCAAGGAGGAGGCTCTCTCTCTGTGTCTTTCTCTCCTCAGTGTTTTGGGTGGGGAGTGGGGGGTTGGCTACTTTCACAGTAGGATGATGACACTCTCCAAATGACATTGGTTGAAAGGCAAGAAATGTGCCAGTGAGCGCAGGTTTAAAACCTCTCCACTTCATCACTGCTCAGTGCTTTACTGCGCTTTATGTCACCAGACAATGATACAGTGACAGCCAAGCATCAAAATGTGCAGCACCAGCACCTAATGTGCGGCTTGGTTTTGTGCCTGAAAGAGAGAGGGTAGGAGACAGACATATAGACACATTGAGAGAGAGAAAGAGAGAGAGCAGACAGGAAAATAGAGGGCTGCTCTAAAGGTTGGCATGGCACAGCTCCAATGCAGCCCTCCCAACAGTAGCAACACTGTTCAGACAAAACACAGCCAGCCACCAGTCGCTGGCTCCTTTCTAGCATCTTCTTCTGAGGCCTGTGGTGTGGTATTCTGCTCAGTTGACTGATGGCCTCTTTGATTAAAAGAAATCAAATGCCAAAGAGTTTAATAGCCTGTTTTAATGTGTCTCCAGTGAGTGCGTGTGTGATCTCTTGCATATCCCGATGATATGCAGACCTGGCACGATTGATGCAACCTAACAGCTCTCACCACCAAGCAGAGTAGCCCACCAATAGGTACCGAGGCACTGGCCTGCTTTCTCCGTTTTAAAGGTCCTGTGTGTAAGATTACGAGGGATTTATTGGCAGAATATGGCAGAAAGGGAATGTAATGTTCGTGATAATGTTTTCATCAAGCTGGGCATACACTATAGGTTTTTAGAAATGTTGTTGCTTAATTCTAACTCCTACTGTATGAGTAAAATCATCTGCAATGTAAAGCCAAAGCTCACGATTTACGTGCTCACACTGTTGAGTCTGATTGTCAAACAACCCCCGCAGACTGTTCTATATATTAACAACTGTCAATAAATATTTGTTTGCTTGCAATGATGCTAATGACAAAAGGTCATTAGCACAGGTTGCTAGGAAGATGTGGAGAATATGGCTGGTCCATTTGGCAGAGAGAATTTGAGGTAATCTAGCTATGTTTTCTTCCATATTTTCTATCCACATGATGCGTCATGTTGCCATGGCAATTTCAAACTGTCTATTTGCCACTTCATGCAGGCACAGTGAGAAAAAAGGCACTGACTTGACTTGACCTGACTCAACCATCGACTTAGAATAGAACTAGACAGACTGCCAATTTCTTTTTCCAGTGGTCACTTGCGGTATTGCAGCGAAAAATTCCCCACCAGGAAGTAAACCCGGAAGCTGGAAAACTTTGTCAGCTTATGCACCAGGTGGGCAACTCTCACTTGACTAACTGGGCGCCTACTTTGCCTTCACTATCTAGTTCATTGTAACATATCTCTAGAATCAACTTGTGGCTCTGCTTCAACTGTGTGAGAGCCTGACAACGGCAGACCAAAGTTTCTGATATGATAACATCCCAGCAGCCGTTTGGGAGCTGTTGATTGTTCCTCATTCCCACCCAGTACAGTGCACAACAAACAACACCCACCAAAGCTGAAATTTGGTCCATCTAAAATGAGTCGTGCTGTTCAAACATCTGGTCAGAAATGGGCTCAAACTGTGTAGTGTATGCCCAGCTTTATTGTAGAATCTCCTGAAAATAAGAATTGTTTTTGTTTTAGTTACTCTAAAATGAGCCATTTTGTATCTACAGAGGGTGCTTGTCCTTTTCTATAGTGGCTGCCATGCTGCACCACCATGTTTCTTCAATAACGAATGGACACACTAAAGACTCGCTCTAGATAGGACTTTTCACACTTTTGGGGAGTTTCGTGGCCACTGTAGGTTCTCCTATGTGTTTGGAAGGTGAGTATGAGGCGAGGTGTTTGCAGCCTGCAAGCTGACCACTAGATGCCACTAAATGCAATGCACTGGTCCTTTAAATGTAGACCATATTCTCCTTAGTGCTGTCTGAAGTTTTTTTTTTTGTACCCCAACCCACTGTAGCAATCACAGAGGATCTCAACAGTGTTTGGTAATAGTGTATTAAACCTATTTTAAGGAAACAAAGACAGGGATTCGCCTTCCCCACCCACCACCATCACAATCCATAATCACCTTAGGCGGTTTACAGTAGAAAGAGGAGAGGAGAGAGAAGAGAGCTAGAAATGACAGGAAGATGGAGAGGCAAAGGGGAAGTGAGATAAAAGTGAAATGTAATGGAGAGAGAGTACCACCTACCGTTCTGGTGTCTTCTGGCAGAGAGAATCATTTTTAGGAGAAGGCAGGGTGGTCTGTTCTCAGCCAGAGCCTCAGCTCTCTTTCTCTCTGTCTCTTTTCCCCAAAGAAGTGAATCTGGGGTGACTGCACCCACAATTAGGGCATGAGAGGATTAGTGGCGAGTGAGAAGGTGGTTGGGGGCTGTTTTTTGTTTGTGTGCTTACTATTCCCTGCAATGCATTGTGGCAGTGGATCTGTGTTTTTTTTTTTTTTCAATCCCCATGTTTTCAAAAATAGAAACATCACAAACAACATAACAAGCTAATGTGCAAGAGGAGAAGAGGGCAAAATAAAGAGTCCAACGTATTCCGTGCTCCTGTGTGTGCTTTGCCGCTCTCTAACTTTTCTTGTCACCGCGTAACACGTCCTGGGAGCCTGTTTACTCTCTGTTCCCTTCCTAATGCCTTTATAGACGCCAAATCCCCAGCAGCCCCCCCAAAATGTCTGAACAGCCCCCATCTTTGCATCTATTTCAGTTGCATTTCATTTTCTTACAGACAAACACGGAGATCACGGGGGGGGACTAAGCATTAGGGTTATTATGAGTTTAAAGCACTTAAAAGCTTTTGGCCGTCCTGACACCAGGAGAAGCAAGGGTCCAGAGGAGCAGGGAGGCATCACGCTCCAGTTTTTAGAGCGAGGCAAGTCCCAGATGTCTTTGCTTGAGTGTTTATAAGTGTGTACGTGTAGGTCTGTGTTCTGTATGCACATATATAAACATGTAAGGATTGCCTTGTCTCCAGGAGCCTTGTGTCATGCCTGTAGCACTCCTCAGCACGGCTTGTGGCAGACTGTATTAGCTCACTGCTCGGCAACAGTCAAATTCTGTATCATGGCATCTTAGGCTGACTCTTTAGAGCTCTCTCCCTTAGGTCACACATGGAATTTAAGAGCTTTTCCGAGGCAAAGAGGTGTGACTCGCCCTGAGACTCCCCTCTCGCTCTTTCTCTGCATCTGTGTCTCTTCTTCTCTCCCTCTCTTACTTATTTCTCCTCACTTTATTTCCCCCTGCTTTGCCGCTCCACTCAAGAGTCATGGGGCGTACGCTCAGCGGTAAACCAATTTCATTTAGTATGTTTTCATATTTTTATCCAATCATGCCATGCTCAGAGGTTTCAAAAGCCACATGACGCTTTTATTGGGGCCTAATTAAGGATCTCTGATTTAATCCATGTAATTTAATAGAGATCAGTCATGGATGTGAGGCTCTTGCTTTGTGCATGGGGAAGTTACGTTGATGCATTGCAACCCCTGCCTTCTGCTGCAGCAGGTCAGGGTTAAAGGGATTTGCATTAGGGCTAGTATGAATGTTGAATGTTGGTCACACTCCTGTTGGGGAACAAGGGCACAGAGGCTGAACGAATGTTGATAACACTTCACAATAATCATCATTAATAAATGGCAAATTGATAGTTAATACAAATGTAGCTGATAGTTAATTTAGTGTCAACAAACGTTCAAATAATGTGTATATATGCTTTATGGGTTCTACATCAGTTGCAATTTTACAGTTGTTATCCAGATAATGTTCATAGTCAACACGTTCTCGCTCCCAGCTTGTCAGATATGGCAGTTTTGACAGTGGCTCTGTAGTCATGTAAGCAACAATGAATATGCAATGTCCAGGTGGATTTTTAATTTTGTGTTAAAACAAGTACGTACTTACATAATTTCACATACATAACCTGACCTAACTTATCCTAACCTAACCCAACCGTATAATCATTAGTTACAACTTTATAATATTATCCAAATAATTTTTATAGACATTTCACTAATTATTAACCATTAACAAAGTGTAAGAAATATTTGGTCCATCTCTCTATGTCATAGGTCTTCAACAGGGGGTCCGGGTCTTCAGAGTTACTGCAGGATGTCCCCAAAATTATCGTTTGATAATCTTTTGAATGTTTTTTTTTTTCCCCAAAAATTTAAATATGTCTCAATGTATAGTGCTATCAAACCTTATTAATCACTCTGGCACCTATCCATAACAATAAGCTAATTTGCTACGTATTCTTGAAACACATTGGCCGAGAAGCTGCATTATTATCCCAAGTGTACAGACACTCTGTGAGTCACAGTCATTTTGTAACTACATGAACAAGAAACTCTGACATACCTTTCACCTCAGAAACCACTGACAAAAGAGGGTGAGGCTAACTCAGCTAATATTAGCCATGCTGCTAACTAAGCAGCTACAGGTAAGTGAAAAGGAGTGAGGACCCGAAAATATTCAGTGCAGTATATATAATAGGGGTCCATGCTCTGTCTTTCTGTGAACTAAGGGGTCTCTGGCCTGAAAAACATCAAAGACCCTTGTTCTATGTAATGATTCCTTAAAAGTTTACAAATCATTTTGTGATAATTAACAAATACTTAATACTGTCTGTTAACAGTGAAATAACTATCAACTAAAGTTTAATTAACTCTCAATTTACCCTCTATGAATGATGGTTATTATTAAGTGTTACCTGAATGTTTTGGGGAAATTTGGACCTTACACCCAATGGCTTCTCTCACATGGACACCAGACATCCACACTAGCCCTTGCCTTCTATTACAGCAGGTCAGGGTTAAAGGGATGTGCAAATGTATTAATGTATGGTGCCCACACTCCATCTGTTGGGCAACAAGGATACAGAGGCTGAATGAATGTTTTCAGGACTTAGACTAACACCACGTGGCTTCTCTCACATGCACGAGTGTTTTAACTGACAGCCTGAGCTCGAGCACACAGGCACTCAGGTGGTTTCACTGCCACCGGCAGATCAGTCTGTACCCAAAGCCATCCGCTCTGTAATTGCCTCTTGGCTTGCTCATTGTTCTCATTCATTTGCCTCTCCGCATACAAAAAGTGGCTGAAGTGCTTTCAATTGTTATTTTTGTTTTTCAGAGGTGTGTCTACATCATTGAATGATTGGTGCAGGCTGCCTCATTACAATTGTTCACACTTACAGTCAACCCTCGAGACCGTCTGATAAGTTTTAAGTCTAAGTCTTGGAATGTGATAATTTCAGTTGCTCTCGCAGGAGGATTGAAGCTCAGTGCCGAGCAGCATTTTCTAAACCTTCCAGTCATTTACTTGAATGAGATTGAGAGAGAGACTGCCTGCATTGTTTTGTCCTTTTCCGTAGCCCTTCACAGCCCTCCAGCCAGCCAGTGCTGTGACGCAGTGTTGAGCAGGGAGAAAGCAGAAGAGCTGAGAACAGCCCGGGTTGGCTGGGGTGAGGGATCGCGTGCTGGGAGGTGTCTAGACGGTCAGGGATAACAGGCCAGACAGAGAGAGGGAAAGAGACTGGCAGAGGAGTCTGGGCCACAGGGAGGCCACATCGAGGGCAGGGCCGGATGGGCACCTTATCTAAAATCTCGTCTAGTCGCTGTAGACTTCAGCTTCTGGACACTAACGGCATTGACAGTTGACAGGGAGAGCGGCCACTTCCTGGCCCAACACACCATCACTCACTCCTGCCTCCGTCAGTGACATCCCTCTCTGTTTCCACCCTGACTGTCTGCCACTTGACTCTATGTTGTGATGCATGTCAAATGTAGTCAAAGCAGTAAACCAGTCAACCGGCAAATTTTAATTGTTCATGTTTCTGCAAGAACTTGCATTGTTTCATAAAACCAATGTCTGGCAGACATCCTAGATATGCACTCTCTCAGAGACTCGCTGTCTGGCTCTGCCATGCTAAACTACACGGCTTTCTTCTGTTAAGTCACAAATTCATGGGTCTCTTGACTCTTATACGAGGTAAGAGTTTTTTCTCTTTTCTCGCTGATCTGTGGCAGATGAGGAAAAATGTGATGACTAATGTCTCCTATGTGTAGGACTTGGGCTCATCTCTCTACCGCTCATTATGCCTGAGCCCTACGACAGTTTGGAGGGCGTCGGAGGCATTGCCACGTTGGCCATATGCTTTCCGCGGCTCCTATCTGTCAGAATGTCAGGACGTGGCGGGGGTGCGCTTTTCCGCACCAACAGAGGAGTGGAGCGCAGCTCTACAGGAGGGCCTCATTACCTACACACCCTGCAAGAGAGACTCGGGGACGGGCGAGCAGGCATACTGAGCGTTGTGTTTAGAACCAGAGGGTGAGCCATTTAAAAGGCACTCAACCCATCCAACAGCCCCTCCCTCCCTGTAGTTCCATTATCACAGCAGAAAATGTGACACAGGATTTTTCTAAGTAAATGCTTTAACAAATTAACAAAGTAATTAAGGCAAACAAATTGATTCCCTCAACATTTTAATTGAACTTTTGCCTTTGTGTCTCCTCTGGCCAATCCCCTCTCACCCACAAGCCCACACGCCACCTCTTTATCTGGATTGCCATTAGGGAATTTATGTTGTGGCCCACACCCTCCCATGGAGCATCTTAACAAATCCAAGATTGACATTTATTCTTCTTCTGGTGTTTGAAGATATGCCACAGTGCTTGCTTTTTGGGTAATAAGTGATTCTACATCTGTGGTGCATCTGTTCAAATGTGTTTATAGTGAAGCGTTAAGAAGCTCTTGTTTGCACTTGTCTTGGTCTGACTCACCGGATGTAGTCTGTGGATATAAGGCTGTCAATGGCTGCCTGTTTCAGGCCGCATTCGCCATATCAGCAATTTTCAAAGTCTGTGTCACTACGGGAAACAACAGCTAGGTTTGGTACCAAATTGGCATATGACCACATGAATGTCCACAGTGAAATATCGTAGATGATGTCATTGCTTTTTGGGGTGGGGTTGGGGGGTGGACCTCCTCACCAGCTCTCCGCTGTAGTCTCTGCCACTTCCCTCTATCACTCTGACAGCAACCTCCAGCTGTCTCACTCAGACGAGAAAACTCTCCAGTGAAGGGAGCAGGCAGATTAACTCTCACATCCCTGCTTGGTGAGCGTCTGACATACATCTCTGTGCTGGGTTTAAAAGGCCTTCATATCCACATGTCTGTAACTTAGTTGTGTTCAGCCTCCAAAGCTTGAAACAGAGTTAGCCAGCTAGCTATACTAAGCAGCAAAGCTGAGAAAACGATAACAGCACGATTAAAAGACACACACCCTAACAAAACAAAACACTGCTGCTTTCAATGTAACTGGGCAGGTTTAATAAGAAAGTGAGATGTAACATTAGTGTAATGAACAGCAGCAGCTTCAATTTTCCTACTCCCAAAAATCAAAAACAGAACAAAACTCTTACCTTACTGTGGCTCTGAAGGGACACACTACCTCAGACACAAAGCTTGTAAATTATGATGCTCGAGGGATCAGTATTCGATGATTGATTAAGGCGTTGTCCATCCGCCCAACCCAACCAACAACAACTCTGTGCTGGCAATCTACCTGCTGAAAGTGGCAAGTTAGCACTTAGTCGCTATTGGTATGCACAGAAGCAAGCTAGCATATATTCCGTTTTCTGCCAGAACTCACCTCTCCACATGCAAATGTTCCACCAAAACAAGTTCCCCCCAACACTATGTTTCAGGGGCACCATCACTGCATCCTGGGTTTTGCACCGCTTAAGATAATTGTGATTCTTTTAAAGAAATACAGCAAGAGCAAGCAAGAGCATTTTCCCCCTGTAGCCAGACCTTTCTCCAGCACTGACACAGCGAGACTACACTAGTCTAAACACCTGACATGTTTTCTTTTCAGGCTGTGCATAGATTGTTTGGCTCTTAGTAAGGCTCCACAGAGCACAGTGATCCCAGTTGTGCATGGTAATTCACAATAGAAAGTGGTAAGGTCCCTCACAATTCTCAGCCCTCCATCACCATTGATCCATTAAATTTATATTGGGAGCCTGCTTTCAAATGGTCAAGGCAAAAATCAAACTTTTGCCCTTGACAATCTGTAATCTATACTGTCTGAATTAGGATGCATTAGTGATCCGGTCGCTTCTCACTCAGGTGGTTGAAATGCTCAGTGGAGGGAGGCTCCATTAGAAATCAGGGGAAACTTTAAAAGAGATTTTCTTTATGACTTTTCAAGGGAGACATTATTGTTCAGAAAGTTATCTCAGCTGGGGGAAAGTCACTTCGCACTCGACTAATGACTATCAAAGCAGCTCATCTAAATCTCGACTTTATTTTCAAGCTATTTTGCTATGCTTTTCTGTGAAATTGCCCTAGCCTTTGAATGGGTTTATTTTCGATACGTATTCATGTAGAAAATGTCTATTTAAGATGGATGAAATGCTGTATTCCACATAGACATAGATAGTTGGATGGTCACAGATACCTCAGTGTTAATATATTTTGCATCCAGCAGCAATATTCTGTTATAATAACAGCATCATTATGAGCCACGAGCATATCTATGTCTAAAATATTCATGATGTTTAACATTGTCACATAATCATGGAGGGTAAAATTTGTACCATTTAGAAATTAGAAATTGGAAGGCTGATACAAACTGCTCATCTGTATAATCACATCCATGCAAGGACTTTGTGCCACAATAATATGACTTATCACAGTATTTAATGACACAGTTGTTACAAACTTTTCAACTATTGTCACAGTGCATAGTGAATACTGTAATTCAGTATGCACTCTGCACTTCCACAGATGATTGCAGGTTCAGGAGGGATCAGGTCACGATCGAGAGGGTGTGGCTCACTGCAGTGCCTGCCACACAACGCAATCCCACGTCCCCTAATTAAATCGCCCAGTCCCGTGTAGCGTGGAAGCTAGCGGCTCGGCAGATGTAGCGCCATGTTAAACTTTATGTTGCTTGAAAATGGCTTCCGCTCCAAGTGCATTTGAGACAGAGATGGTTTGACTGTAAAATGATGTGTTTTATGGCACCGTTATCGGGGCGATATTCCTTAAAGATGCAGCGCTGCACACTGTGGCATTCTCCGTCTGCAGGAAGGAGCAAATTGATATGAACAGATCAACAGAGCTATGCCCTTCTGGATGTCCTTGGCACCATACTTGGCCCTGAAATTGATTTCTCTCCATATCTCCTATGCCAAAAAACTCTCATTCAGAGATTTTATACTCCCACTGCTGACACATTTTGTTCAGGTTTGGAGAGGATGTACTGTTGGAATGTCATTCATTTCCTCCCACATTTCTTTCCACACTTTTAAAGTAACCTAATAGTAATGCAGTGTATTGGATAGTGGTATTTGTCAGTGTTATGAATGTGTATGTACATGCATGTGTGAGAGCACTCCGAGTATGAATTGCCAGGACCAGAGAGATTGCTTTTGATTTAATGGCTATTGTGCTTGACTTTGTGTGTGTTCCACTGTAGTGGTGTGTCCTTCCCTTGCCTCTGCTGTAGCGGGTAAACTCTCTCAGTCTAACATTATTTCACACATACACGTACTTACACACACAAACACACATATCGTGCCTTGGCTATGCTCCATTAGGTGGGCTGTGTCTTAAACAGGAGGCTGACGTCACTGCTTGGCTAGGGAATATAGGACGGGTTGTGTGTGTATGTGTGTGTGTGTGTCTCTGTTTGTGTGCCTCTGTTTTATTCTCAATGTCCTTATTGTCTCTCCCTTGGGACCCCCCCTCCACACACCCTCTCCTCTGTATTTGTGGCCTGCTGGATTCTATTGATCAGCCTGTGAAAGCTTGAATGTCTGAAGAGGACGACACAGAGCGAAGTATGAGAAAGGGAGGGTGGAGAGTGGCATTTGTGTGCCAATATATGTTTTTCAATTTGTGTGTGTGTGTGTGTGTGTGTGTGTGTGTGTGTGGTGTGTGTGTGTTTGTGGGTGTGATTGTTGATCAAATAAAAAAAGAAAAAAGTATCTGGCTCCATGTCCCTTTGAGGTACGAACTTTGGATCTTGCATTTATTAGTCTCATTGGTGATTCACTATCGTTGCTATGGATACTTAAGCTTGTGTAAGCTTCCTCCATGTGTTGCTCTTTTCACAGAAGCCGTGAATGAAGATTTACAACCAGGCCATAGCACGTTAAAGGCATAGTTTGGATTGTTTGACGTGTGTTTTGCATGAGGTACGCCCCCAGTTTGAACAGAGAGGACCCCTGGCAGGGAAGCTAAGCATGAACTGCTGTGGACGGGGTCAGCAGCAAAGCATATTTTATCCACTTAAAAAAAGGTAAACCTAAAAAAATCAATATCAGTCTAAGGGTACATTATATTTACAATATTTTCACTCCTTTATCTTGTTGCCAGGCAGTGTTATTGTGTGACTTTGGTAGATCCGAACAAACTATGTAAAACACTGAAGCCACACAAGATCACAAACAAAGTAACAGATTGAGGTAGTGATTGATTAACAACTCCTGTGTCCTGTGAAGTAAAATTACTGATTTCACCTATGGAGTCTGGTGGGTTTGGAGAGAGCAATATTTGGCATGTATAATGTCAGTTTCCTGTTGGAAAAGGCTGTCTGATAGCAAGGAAAAGTGGTGAAAGTATTCTAAATATAGTTTACACCTCAACTGATATTGATTTTTGTAGGGGGACCCTTTTTAAATGGCTAGAATACATTTGCTGCTGACCCCACCCATAGAAGTACATTTTGTTACAGTAGGTTTCTACATTGGTATTTGTACTGCTTCTCCAAACTGGGGTCATGCCAACCAGCATCTACTCTAGATTATACATTGACTGTTGATAAGTACCTCATAAAACCCCACATCAAATAATTCTAACTATCCCTTTAAGACCTATTTCATAAACTTTCCAGTCAACTTTTAGGTTGTGACAAATACACACAATGCATGAGCACAAGAGTCTGAAGAAACTGCAGACAAAAGGTCACCTACGTCATTGTTGTTACCAATGGCAAACTATGTTTGAATTTCATAATTTGCACAATTTTGCTTCGTGTGGCTTTTAAAATAGAAAAGCTGGTAGAAGTGTAAATTTGAGCAGTTGGCATGTCCATGCACAGGGAGGTGTGAGTGGAGGTTGGCTCCCACAGAGACAGACTGCTACTGTTCAGACCCTCCCTCAGGGCCGTACCACCGTCAACTAAGCTTCTAGTACCACAACACAATGTTGGTACTATCAACATGGTTGGATCGGTTGTTGTTGCCGTGGGAGGTTGGAATTCCTCCCGTAGAGCCAATGGTCTTTCTGCTGAAATCTGGCAAAACTCCTAAACCTTGAGGATATTTTTTCCTTTTACATAAAAGGTAAAACAAAAATACAGAAACGCCAGCATGAAGAAGCTGGAAATTGTTTTGTCTGGGTGAGCTGTGATGACTAAATAAGACTTATTTTGTTTTTAAGTACCATCACAATGATTTCAGGCAAATGGCTATAGAGAATGCAATTTTTGCTGGTAATTGACAGTTCACCCTAAAATCAAAATACGCATTTCTCCTCTTACCTGTAGTGCTATTTATCCATCCAGATAGTTACGGTGTGAGTTGCCGGGCATTGGCCATAGAGATGTCTGCCTTTTCTCTAATATAATGGAACTAAATGACACTTGGCTTGTGGTGCTCAAAGAAAAAAATACATTTGAAAAACTCAACAGCAGTGTCTCTTCACAGAAATCTTGACCTGGTTACCACAGACCTTGTTGTGAGCAGTTTCACATCGGAACTATTTTCTTTCTACTTCACATCGAACTATTTTCTTTCTACTTGGGATGTAGCAATATATCGAATATTGCAATTTAAAAAAATTCCGTAATACCATACTGGACTGTGATGATAAGTACAACAATACTACATGGTTAATTATTTTTTGTTTATTTTATTATTTTTGTTTCATAAAATTACTGCTGCTGACTGCTAAATTTTTTTGTTTTGCAACTCTACATACATAATTCACGCTTCCATTGCCAAAGATAATTCATGCCAGTTTTTTCCACATGCTTAGGTCATAATTTTTTTTATTAAATAAGAAAAACAAAAGCATTTTAGGTTAAAAAGAAAAAGAAATGTTATACTCTCCTCCATGAGTAAATGCAGGCTTCCTTCCACATGGTGATACTGTTGAAATACATAGTTCCTTTGTAAAATTGCTTGGAGCAAGGTTTGTCAATTTTCTTGAGTCACCAGGTCACGATTTCCAGAAAGAGACACTGCTGTTGCATGTTTCAAATGCATTTTTTGGTGCCTTGAGCACCACAAGCCAAGTGCCATCTAGTTTGATTATATCTGAGAGCAGACATCTCTATAGCCAATATCTCCAAAACTTGGCAAGTCACGCAAAACTATCTAGATGGATAAATAGCACTACAGGTAAGAGGGAAAACATATATTTTTGATTTAGGTGTGAACTGTCCCTTTGAATGCGCTTAGTCTATTCTGTTCTGTCCTGTATAATGGTTACATACTGGCTCTGTAGTCAAGGGGTGCTTTTTCTGGCATTGTTTCAGACCACTCACCTCGTAGAGGGCAAGGTCAACGCTAATCACTGCTTACATAATGAATTTGCATGATCATATGGGCCTTCCATCTTAATGACGCTGGTGGAAAATGCCATCTCATACTTAGCTTCAGAATCTCCCATCAATGCACAAATGGCATCCTTGGTAGTGATTAAGAAAGCCTAGACACATGGCTAATGTTTTTATCACGCTGTTCAAACCACTGGGTGACCATTTGTGTCTTGTTGATAGGGACGTTGACATCCTGGAAGGCATTGTTCCCATCAAGAAGAGAGATGCATTATGAGATAAAGGCAATTACTGAAAATTAATACATTATCGGCATAGAGTTCGCCTGGATGATGAAGGGAGGGTGGGACCTAAATCATGATTAAGTTCACTTCAAGTCAGTACAGAGTCAGCTTTATCTGCTTTTCATCTTGATGATTTGATCATGCCTTGTACATACACTCTTAGAAGGCCTCCAAAAGGGGTTTTTCCTGAAGGGCTGAGGTTCTACCCAGAACCATTTGCATCTGAGGAGCCCTTTTTTGAAGAAAAGATTTTTGAAGGGTTCTTGACTAAGACTAAGCGCTTTATTAAGAGCCCTTTTCATCCTTTTTAGAAAAGAGTTCTTCAAGGATTGTTGAAATCTGGGTACTGGATAAAACCTGTGGACTATAAAAGGTTCTTTGTAGAACCACCACAAGTGTGTTCTAGATAAAACCCTCGCTGGATGGGTTCTTGTTGGCACCCTTGGAAGGTGGAAAGGTTGGGAACCACCAGGGTCTGGGCATAACATTCATGCTATAGAACAGTTCTCTGTAGAACCTCTCATAAGGGCTTTCTGGGTGGAACCTTTCACAGATGGTTCAAGGTAAAACCCTTTATGTTGGGGTTCTAGGTAGAAGTCTCCAAGTAAAACCTTTATAAAAGGCTCTAACTGTTAGGAAAAACTGAAGAACCCTGTATGGTTGACATGCAGGCAGTGGCAGTAGTCTTCAGACTTGGCCGTCATGTTTGTTTTGTGTAACACAGAATCCTCCTCTCATGCTTTTTAGAAGACTCAAATTCTTTTCTGTCTCTTTTCTACTTCAAGCTCCAACAAATAGTGAATGAGGCACAAAACAAAGAGTTCTTTGAAGAACAAAGTGAACCTGCCACATACAACTACTGGCTGGAGACGAATCCCATCGCAAAAGATTGCACGCTTTCAAGACAGGGGAGGGAAAAGCATCCCTAACAACAAAATGATATAAATTACCACTGTTATGGTCTATACGGTTCAATTTAATGTGCTTGTAATGATAAATTATTTTGGTTATGAATCTAAAGTGGACCTGAGTGCAGTCGGAGCAGCAGGACTGTTAGAACAATTGCAGCTGTCTCCCAGGGCTGTGGCCATTAGTCAATAAATTAGAAAGTAATTAGTTTCTGCTTCTGTGGCTCTATTTGAAGCGCTTCACACAGGTGTAATGAAAATTTATTGGAGCTGTTGATCCGGAGGAGAAAAGAAAAGTAGAGGATTTGTAGCGTGTGATTGTAATGCAGGATTTCCATCTTCCTCGCTCCTTTTTTGCTCACAGCGACAGGTAAAGTTACCCATGATGACCAGTATTGTGAGATTTGGCTTCGATGTTCGGAGCTTTGTCAGCAGGCCAATTAGCTAGAAGCTATAAATATTTCATGCGAGGATACTTAATAAGAAGACTTCCTTTTTAGAATATTTTGAATTCATGACTTCAAATGATTTAACTCGAACACAAATGACAAGACTTTTGGTGAGAGGAGCTAAATGAACATGAGCAAAATTAACCCCCAGACATTCATGCACAACATCTGTGCCCTCTCTGCTGTCTCATTTACAATCATAAATCCTGCAGTTCCACTAAAGAGCAACCTTACGGGTAGAGTTGTTCTCATACTGACACCAGTATTGGAAAATGCCTCAGAAGCTGCTTAAAAGTGGCATCAGGCATCAGAAAGTGCATGAGTCTGTGCACTAATCGAATACTATGTTATGTGTTAGCACCAAAATTAGGTCTTGCTACCTCCCAGCGGCGTCCCTTACTCCAAATTTTATGGTCAGTAGAAGAGAGAAACCTTTGGTTACCAGGGTAACCCCAGTTCTCTGTCCCTCCCAGAGATGGCTTACAAATATGCAGCTGGACAAGGGCGGGACTTAACGTCCTTACCCTTGCCAGTACCAGTGTTCCCCTTAGTGGATGTGCTGGTAGCCATATCTAGCTAAAACCTTGATGGCTAGTAGCAGTAAAAAAGAGAAACTAAGAAAAAGCTTACCTCAACATGCAAACTTGTCTCAAAATGACAGACTCAGGCAGAGGTCGCAACAACACTCAGCTGATTCTGAGCCAATAGTTTTCCAGAAGTAATCCAGATGCCCACATGCAGGGACTGCCTTCAGCTGTTAAGGGTTATATCCAGACAGGACCGCCGAGGAGCTCGATAATTTCCACAGGAAAGAAAGTGAGCAAGGAGACCCCTCAAGATGTGGTCTGTTTCACAACAGACGTGGTGGTATTGGAGCTTCCGTGGTCGATCACGCTAGAAGATGGCCATAGTGAGGTTTGAAAGAGAACGCTAGCTTTTCCTCAGCATCAGATCGTGTTGCAAATCTGAATTATTATAGCCAGCTTGCGTCTTTGGAGTCTGTGTGATGTGTTATTGTAGTTTTTATTTCCTGATTTGGTTTGTTTTTGTGGGATCTACTATAAAACCCCAAGGGACTTCTCAAGTTGTCTTTTTTTCGTGATTGTGAACTGGATTGGCCTGAACTGTTATGGGATTTTGTGTAAAACAACTCTTTAAAGAGTGGATTAAACTCTGAGATTGTTTTTAAATGCACTGGTATTGGATCAGTACTTGGTATTGGCCAATAAGGAAAATTCAGATATTGGAATTGGTTTTGGGAACGAAAGAAAATGGTATCAAACATCTCTACTAGTGGAATATTCCCATACAACACACAGCATCACGTAAAGTAAAATAGCAAACACAAAATTCCAGAGAGGTCATATTTTCTTTGCTGTAATTTAACAATGTCTACTGTGCTGCTCACACAAGCTTATGAGGAAGGCAGCTAGTTCCCTGGTCTGTCTGTTTCATTCTGATTCTCTGTGCTTTTTGGCCAGCGGGCATCTTATCACCCTTTGTTCTTCATACAGCACACTCATTTTTTTTCAGTGTCATTTGACGCACAGTCTGTGTCTTCTCACTCCTACATAAAAAAGAGGGAGAACAGCAAACTTCAGCCATCAGGTTTACCTAATTGAACAGCTTCACATTTCTCTTTCATGCCATTGTGTGCGGATCAAGGCAGTCACGCAAAGCTTTTTGTTGCCAGACAACATCAAGGCTATTTGTTTTGTCTGGTGGAATGTAAGGTCAACAGGAGAGGAAGAACAGAAATTGGAAAGCGCTCGCACAACTGTGATGTCAGTGAACACTGTGAACGACAGACAGAGGGAGAGAGCTGCAACGGCAGCAGCATATGGGTAAAAAGAAAAATTAGAGGTGAAAGAGAGATGAGGCGGAGAGAGGAGGCAGTGAAGAGATGAAGAAACAAGCACAGGCGTGAAGAGAGACAGAGGAGGAACAGAAAGGACGGAGGGTGGAACAGAGACAGGATGGACGGATGGATGAGGACAATGAGGCAGATCGGTCCCAGCCCAGGCTATGGCCAATTAGAATAAAATTAGCTGGACCTTGGCAAAGGCTAGGGCGCACAGTAGGGCATGAAGAGAGGGGAGGAGAGGTGGGGGAGGGGCAAAGGGGGAGAATATCCCGGTGATTAAAACCAAATGATTAGTGGTGTGCGAGGCAGAGGGCTAGAGAGCTGGGGTCACCTGAGCCTGCAGGGAGAGAGAAGGTCTAATAGTAATGAGACCAACCTTCCCACTTCTCGTCGTCACCCTCCTCCTTTCACCCTCTCACCACCCTGTACCTTCCTTTTCTCTTCATCAGACTCCATTTTTCTCCCCTAACCATTTTTCTCCATCTCCCACTGCTCTTTATTTACACATTCTCCCTTTTTCTGTCTATCACTGTGCTTTTCCCCATCTGCGCCTGCCGCCTTCCTGTAAACCCTATTACTATCTATTACTGTCTCTTGCCTTCGGCCAAAGCGCGCACTAATGCTATTGTTGTGGGAGACAGTTTAGCTTTTTGTGATAAGCAAAGATTTATGAGTAGTTTGTTTATCTTTTTTAATCATGGGTGTAGATCTGCAGATGTATGGTAATAGATGGATTGAGCTGCAACAAAACTCAACACAATACTGGCATCTGTTGCAGATTGCCCATGTGCTGCTGTTTTCCTAATGAAGCCAGAATTTGGTCAGAATGCTCATTCTCATCTACAGCAACAATCGTTTGTGATGTGATTTGTGATGAGTGATATGAAGGAGTAGTTTGGCCATGTAATGGGGTGACAAAGACTATGTTATTTTCCACACTGATGTCTCACACAGTAGAGGAGGTTGGATAACAGTGGTTGTCCCAGGAATCACCAGAAATGTGGCATGGCCCAGTTGGGTTTGGAGTTGCCTCACATTAGTAGGGTTACTGCAAAGGTAATATAATAAATAATAAAACAACAGTATCCATAAACCATGTTTGATTACAGTGCTTTGACAAATTCATGGTAAATAATGTCCAGCATCAACCAAAAATAGAAACATTCTCCAAGATGCGGTTGCAGCATGTAACATGGGTTTGTTTTTGGCATCAGTGACAACATTGGCATAGCAAAAGATGTAACGTCATTTCATATTGTTGAGAGGTTTTCCTTATAATGCTTAGTGGAATAGGTTCAGTATGTAGATCAGTGCTTTTTGAACATTTTCAGTACATTTTGATAATACCACAGTAATAACTGATAGCTGTGATAATTTCGTTCACTATAGTCATGATATGAAATTTTCATCCGTTTCATCTCTGGTAGGCATCCTCTGTACCGTGTGTGCATATGTAATTTTTTTTTGGCATATGCGAGTACATGCCTGTGCATGTGCGGAAATGTAAGTGTGTGTATCTATCAATAATGAGGTCTGCCCCTTGGCATGTTTAATGGCCAGAAGCATGCTAATGGCCAGAAACAGCACCACTGATGCATTAACTCTTAAGGCATCAAAGCACAGCCTAGAGAGGTGGTGAGTTGTGTGCGGTTGTCTGTCTTTCCTGCTCTCTGCGACTTCCTACATCCTCTCAAGCATGTTATTCACCAGTACCCTCCTCCACCTCCACCTGCTTAATTGCCAGCTCATCAGATCCAGTGATGGGAAACCTAATGGGAACCCATCAAACAATGTTTAAACTTTTTATTTATTCTACCAATTCTAGCTTTTTGTTTTGCTTGAATAAGTCAATTTTCAAATTTCATGTTTTCCAATCGATGCCCCTTACCATTCTGCTACCTGTGCATTCTCTGGCTCATCTTAGCATCTTGGCCCTCTCATGCTTTTCTCAACTTTTTAGAAGTGAGAAAAGCTTTGCAAGTAAGGGCCCTCACCCACTTAACAGAGCAGCAGAGCAGGTATTCAGCTTCTTCTTGTGATGCCATGAATGGGTAGAGATATCATTGAGTCTTTTTCCAGGGAGGCAGCCAAGGTAACACCAATACGCTGCAAATCAACAGGCAATCATGCAGAACATGCACAGAGCTCTGATAGCCTGAGAGGAGAGAAATCCAGCTCCTAGATACTACTCCAAGCCCCAGCTTACCTTAATTACAAACATTTGCGATCCCTTCCCTAAATTAGATTTGCCTTTGCTCACTACTTTCTGGCAAGTTAGTATTTTTTCTTGAAAGACACTTTGTGCCAGAGCAAAGACTTAATGTATCTTTTAATCTTAAGTGTCCTCTGTCTATCTGCTGCTTGTTTTCCCCACACCTCTTAAATTCCCTTATTTTTTGCTCGTTCTACCATTGCTCTGCAAGACCATACTCATAATATTAGTTACAGAGACCCAACAATTCCCACCATGAGCAAGCTCTTGGCAACAGTGGTAAGGAAGAACTTCCTTTTAACAGACAGAAACATTGAGCAGAACCAGGCTTAGGGTGGCCAGATTGTTCCCTATAAGTCTGTGCCACAAAAAAAAAAGTTTAAGCGGTTCTCTTTTTGCTTATGTTGCATTTTACTACATCTTGTCCTCTGTTTTTTAATTATTCATTTGTGCCTGTTTTACAATTATCTGAAGTCCCTTTCCAGTCTGGCATCTGTGTTTTGTCTGGCTCATCTTACCATTTTGGCTAGATCTTGGAAGGCCCTCTCATGTATTTCTCAACTTTTTACGAGTGAGAAAAGCTTTGTGAGAAAGGATCCCCACCCAACTGGAGGAGCAGCAGAGCAGTTATTCAGGTTCTTCTTGTGATGCCATGAATAGGTAGAGATATCATTGAGTCTTTTTCCAGGGAGGCAGCCAAGGTAACACCAATACGCTGTGAATCAACAGGCAATCATGCAGAACAAGCACAGAGCTCTGATAGCCTGTGAGGAGAGAACTCCAGCTCCTAGATACTACTCCAAGCCCCAGCTTACCTTAATTACAAACGTTTGCGATCTTTCTTAAATTAGACTTGCCTTACTGTGGGCACACTACTTTTTGGCAAGTCAGTGTTTTTTCTTGGAAGACACTTTGTGCCAGAGCATAGACTTGATGTTTCTCTTTATCTTAAGTGTCTTCTGTCTCTCTACTGCTCTCTCAAATTTCCTTATTTTTTGCTATTTCCACCCGTTTCTCCATCATATTTTCTGTCTCTGTCTCAGTTTGTTTTTCACTCTTAGCAGAGCAAAATTTCCTCTGCAGTGAGGTAGAGTACAGTAGGCCTGTCAGCCCTGGAGGACTGTTGGAGATGAGAAGACATGTCAGAAGTCTGGTGGGTCTTTTCCACACAGACCCCACTCAGTTATGTGGTGGAAGCCCATAGAGAAAGAGCAAACACAGCCCTAGGTCCAGACCACAGGTCTGCTGCCATGGGAGACTGGGATGGGCCTGAGTGCAGTCGGACAGACAGGCCTGAATAAAGAGATCTATCCACAGGGTGGATTGGTTGGTGAGAGGATGTAATTCTGTGTGTGTTTCATCCTACAATGGCAAGAAACACAGGCAGCTGCATGCACAGAGGGAGAGAGAGGGAGAGAAGTGACAAATAGACAGTGCACTATATGTGACCATTGTTTGAGTTGCCAAATTGCTCTGTTGTTGGCCAGCGATTATCTGTGCTACAGAACACCATGATGAGTTTTCAGTTTGGAGAACATCGAGACGAGGAAAAAGGAAGATAATAAAGGCCTTCCCCGTTGGCTACCTGTGATGACTTAGCCAAGCCAGGAGACTTATAGCACAGTCTGACACATAAGGCCTGGGGGCCTGTATCACTTTAAAACGAGAAAAGGAGAAACAGCGAACGTCTGCTGCACAGCCCCCGATGTATTGTACTGTATTACAGTGCCCCAGAATGGCCCCTGGTCGGAGGTGAGCGGTGGCAGTTCTAGCTGGCCGTAGGGACGGTGGACAGGAGGCCTGGTCAACTGGACGACAGCGAGGGTCACAGGGTCCCCTGGGGAGGAGATATCCCAAAGGGGGTGGGCAGATGGGGTCTGGAATGAGAGTGTTCTCAGACAGGTGGATGGCTGTCACCCTCATTTCGCCACCGCCAGCAAGCAGGTGGCCTCTCCCTCCTCCTCTTCCCCTCAAGGGTCACCTTCACATGGCACTGCTTCCCCCTGGGTCCCATCCCATCATATATACACTGTATGCACACACACACGCATACACACACACACACACACACAGACACACACATCCATGGTTCTCATACTGCTCGACTCTCAGTCAACCCCAGCACCTGGGGACTGGGCGCGTAAACAGTCGCTCTCAAGGTTGAACCCAGGTGTTTCATTTCCATTAAGGCCCTCATCACATTCACAGCCTCCTCCCTCTGACTTTGGTCATAACACAGACGGAATAGTCATTAAATTTCAGATTACCTTCTCTTTGCCTTTGTAGATGTTGAGATGCACAGGGTCTATTTTAGATGTCTGTCTATGAAATAATTATCTCCCAACTCTCTGCCCCCGACATCTTCAAAAGAGGATGTTCCATTGATGATTTTTGCCCTACATCATAGCTTTGCTCTTGCCGCGACTCTAAAACCCAATATAGCGTAATTAAACTAACAAAGTGACATCAATAAAGACAGAAGTGCTCTGTAATTACAGTCTGTGCTAGGACATCATAAGCAGGCAGTGTCATCACCCTAACGAAGGAAATAAATCGATGGCAGACAGACAAAGCCCCGCTTTACGATCCCCTTTTCCTCTGACACACAAAGCCAACCATAAACACGAGTAAGGCGAGAGTTTAATGGCAATCTTAAAGTTGCAGAGGCCACTAGCTTGTCTTTACTGCTCCTGCCCAGCAATACAATGGGTGCCTTGACACTTTCACCACTCCCTACCTCTCCTTCATTAGTTGTGCTTCTCTCTGTTTCTCCCCTCAGTCTGCCTTTTCCCTTCTCCTTCTCTCCTATATGGTGTCTGGTCTCCTCACCCTCTGGAGACACATGAGTGGCAGGCCTCCCCCCTTAATAACTGTGTATTCCAATTCTGACACGGTTGCACAAAAACAGACACACATAGATAGACACACACACACAAATACACACATACAAAAAAAAAAAATAATATGTTGCAGGATTCAAGATTGGCATTCCCACGTTGCCTCCTCCTGCAGAGCGCCATGTGGACAGCAAGGCTAAATGTCAGGGAAAGATATTTAATTCCACGTGCACACACACACATGCATACGGGCGCACTCAAAAACCCAACACAGACAAGACACCCCTCACTGATAGTGTGTGGAGTGTGAGGCTAAATGTCAAGGGATGATGTAAATTCGCATGATTGCTTCCAGAAGTAGTTCATCACAATGCCAACGCCGGCCAGAGCAGTGTCTCATTGTCCTCCAAGAATTTTGCCAAGCAGGACAGTGGGGTTACAGCAGGAGTAGCACACCATGTAAGTGTGTGTGGGCAGGGATAAGGAGGGGTCCTCTAAATATATAAAACTCACTGTCTCTCTGACACTGTTTCCTGACAAATACATCATATACATTCACAGAGGAAAACCATTCAGTAATGTACATAAATATTTCCTTACACTTTCTGTATACCACATGTTCCAGCTGAGATCAGCTCTTGCTATAGAAGGTATGGACTGACTCCACTTTTCCACTGGAACACGCCCCTTCAGTCAGCGTGAATGGCAAACATCCTGGCTGCCTTTAGTAGGAGAAAATGCGAAACTGGGAGCAAAACAAACGATCATCAGCTTAAATTAAAGGCAGTTGGACTCACCAGTGATCCCCACAACTTACCAAAGAAACACAAGTCAGTGTCCATGGACACTGACTTGTGGCCAAAAATCTGGTGTCCTGGCATTTATATGTGGGCTACTTGATTTCAACCCCGGGGAAAAACACAAAGCAAAGCCTGAAGGCACAAAAAAGCCTTGATGCTTGGTCGTACTTCATGGATTTGTTGGCAAATTAAAGTGACAAGGACAAAGGATACTTTGGTTTTATGTGGACAAGTTTGAACTGATATTTTTATTTTATTACATAACTGGGGAGACATGTTCACATGCAGCAGTGTTGATGTTTGCAGTTACATCTGAAGTGAGAATGTGCAATGTGATGCACGATTGCAGAAGAAAAGGCTCAGTTACATGGAATAGAAATTAACTGTGCTAAATATTTAATTGATAAGTATCTTCAGTCAATAGAATATAGAACATAAGGGATCATTTTACCCAAAAATCCAGTATATCTGTTACAAAATGGCAACCGCAGTGCCTGGATTCCAGTTGTTTTTGTGAATTGCAGTGACCATTTGAATCTCTTGTTTTTAACCAATCTGTAAAATTTGCACAGTGAATCACACAACAGCTCTTTGCCATTTTAGATGTTTTTTGGGGTTTTGTGGCATTCAAGCTGAATACTAATGCTGCCAATCAGTAGTGTTTTTAACCCTCCATGGGTATAACACAAATGTGAACCAGCCATGACATCGCCCATTGGTTTGTGGACTACCAGTTTGAAACCTCAAGTTTGGCATTATGGGGTTGCCATCTTGTTTTTTTCATGTGTAGTACCAACAAGAGCGTGGAGCTGGTGGCCTGTCTGGCCACAAAGTGTCTTGTATTACAACTAAACAGTGCACAAAAATGTGTTTCTGTAAACATTTTAGGTGAGAAATATGAATTGTAGTAACAGAATCTTGTCAATACTGTCTACTATATACTGTGCGTTGTCGTCAGTTTTCTGACCTGGAAGCTCTGTCAGCTATTTTATATGCAATCTATGCTATAACCACAGTGACCACAGAAGAAGTACATGGACCAGACTCGTAGACATGGATTACATATAGGGATATGTGCCATTTTTTAGTTTTTATAACTTTCTTTGCACATTCACCGTGATCTCAGGGGGACAGAAGTAGATCTCCCTCAACTCTCTTTCCCCCTACACATCATTTTGATCAAAGAAAACCCTGCAGAATATATTATTTTTTAAAGAAATTTGAGCAGCTGATGAGTTGAAAAGTTCTCTATACTACTAACTGTATGTACCACACTGATGAATGAAACATTTCATTTCGTCTCCTTTTGCCAGGCTCTATATGCGGCACAGAGCCAGAAGCAAACTCTTTGCCATGCTGTGGCTGTTGCCTTGACTCCCCCCCCACCCCCTCCCTCGCCCCCCCAATTCTCACAGCCTACTTGCTGAGGTGACTGATGAGCAGACTCACTGGTGTGTCAAATATGGGGGAAATAGTCAATCAGCTAGGCCGGTGTGGCAGGCCCTGCGTGCTGCTGTAGTTTGGAAATGCTGCTGCAGGAAGTGTGTAAAAGTCATGCTCTGTGCCAGACTGAGGATAAACATTTTATGGTTCTGGAATAGGAGGGTTACACCTCTTCCGTCTCTGGAAGGCATGGCTAGATGCTCATTGCATCTGTGTTTAGTCCACCCCAAGCTGCGTGGGATTTATTACGCTATACCTACTATCATGCCAGCCATGCTTGAGTGTGTCTCTGTCTGTATATTTATGTGTGTGCGTGTGCCGTGTGTCTGAGTGTGTTTTTAAGAAACAAAAGGAGGAAGGGACGAGGGGAAAGAGAGAGTGTTTGTGTGTGGATCATTTATGGAGGGAAGAGTGTTGATGTGATTTACTGTGTGGGAGCTCAATGGGCCACTGAACTTGGAAAATGAAAAGGCAGAGGTGGCCATGATTAGAGGTGTGCCTTGCTGACTACTTTATGAGTGTATTCAAATGTGTGTGTGTACATGCGCATGTAGATGACAGTGGGAGTCTGTAGCTGGACAGAGGTAGATAAACATAGTGGGGCACACACAGTCTATCATCTTCATTGTCTTGGTAAAGCCTATCAGTGCTGGTGTGTATAACCAGGAGAAGCAGGGTTGACTTATCCTCTGCTTGGCTCAGTCACACTGGGTGTGTGTGTGTGTGTGTGAGGTCTTGGCCCTAGCTGATGCATCAGAGATGGAGCGGAGTGATCTCAGACATGTGCCAGGGGCCAAGGTCAAGGGTCATCATATACAAACACACCCAGAGAAATTGAGTGTGAGAGAGCGTCAGGGCCTGTGGGACCACTTGACTAACACTCTCACCCATAACATCATATACTACCCACACCCTCTCAGTCTCATCTCTCCTTTCAGTCAGTCTCCTCATATAGTTGTTTTTTTTCCTCCTCTTTGCCTCCGTTTGGCTTGGAAACGGATTATTCACACTCAGAATAACATCAACAAAAATGTCAGAAATAATAAGATTTTAGAATGTAGGTGGTGTCATAGCATGCATGATGAGACCAAAAAACTTACTCCTTTTTTAAAAAATTGCAAACAGTCTACAGAATAACAATAGCAGTAGACAAGAACAGAAAACAAAATGCCAGGGTTTGTAAAGGAAAGAAAACATTTCACATTAAAGCTCACCGTCTTTAAAGGTCCAGTGTAAGATTTGGGGGGATCTGTGCAGAATATGGCAGGAATGGAATATAATATTCAAGTATGCTTCCATTCACTTGAAGATAATAACAATTATAGTGTGTTTGTTACCTTAGAACAGTTTTCAAACTTTTTATGCCCAAGGCGCACAAAATGCCAAGCCAAAATCTCAAGGCACACCTGTATCAACATAGTTTAGTATTAAGAAGGGAACCCCAGACTGATGAAAGATCTTGCAAGAGCGATTATTTTGACCCAAACCATGATCTTTCATTTACTTACCTGTAAACAGCAGTTTTGTCCCTTCTAAACCTAGTGCCAGATGCACAATGAAGAAACAACTTGTATGAATCTGGCGAGACCTACGCAAATCAGTGGTACCCTTCTAAGACATGACTTATGACTTATTCATATCCATTCAACATGGCCTCTAAAGCCACCTAACCAATTGAGGCAACGAGTAATAGCCAATCAGAGGCAGAGTTACCGGAGTGCAGGTGGTGAAAAAAATAAGGCGTCAATCAATCAGGGCCTTTGATGTGTCACACTAATAATTCCCTGAATCCAACGACTCCACAAACAGTGAGAACTGTTCACTTTGATGGAAGGTTTTTAATGGCAGATTTTTTGGGGTATTGTTTGGGGTATAGAGGTATCTGCCATGTTTCTACAGTAGCCCAGAAAGGACAAACTAAACACTGGCTCTAGATACAGCTTTTATAGCAGGTTTCATGGCCAGCATCGTTTTTCCTGCATGCTTTGAAGGAGACGGTGCCTTTAAGTGATTTTGTATATATATTCTTTGTTTTGACCTATTGGCAGTGTTGGGCAAGTTACTAAGTTAGTATTACTTTTCTATTACTTCTTTAAAAAGTACTAATATTACTTTAAGTATTCATTGATATCAAAAGTAATTAGTTACATTTCTTGTTATATTACCGTGTTACTTTTGTACTTTGTTGGTAGTCTTGTTGCACTCCAAAGTTGAACTGCTGATCCAGTTAAGACCCAGACAGCTTTTGTTGTTCACTGTCCAGATGTGGGCTGTGGCACAAACAAAGTCTGTCTCTCTGAGTGTGGCCTTCAAATTCAATTCCATCACCACATATTCTCTGTCGAGGAGCCAAACAAACTCAAAATGATGACAATACTTCCACTTGTGGAAAGTATGCCTCCCTCCCTCACCCTCATCCTCCATCCTTCATTTAGCTTTTTGGCTAGCACCTGACGTGACCTGGCCTGACCTGCTGCACGCACACGCCATCATAAGATAGCCTGCTTAGGTCAAAAGTAATACAGTAACTCAGAGTGAAATAATAACTGTAATATAATTACTGTTTTAGAAATTGGAATCCCTTACACCACTCTTTACATGAGAAAGTAAAAATATTGCATTAATATATTCCTAAGTAATATGTTACTGCCCAACACTGCTTACAGTCACAATAAAACCATTTAAGCCAGACTTGTCTGTGACAAAATGTCACATTCAGAAACCCAGTGGCTGTGCTTCATCTTCAGCAGTTTTCACTAGAATCCACCATGGCCATGCAGTTCCATGAGGATTGTCTGTGTATTAGACCATGCCTGGACGGGCATCCCTTCATCCGTACAAAGTATCTGCAACAGATCTGTTTACAGTGCTGTTTTATGGTCAGTGGTCAGCATTTTAACTGTCTCCACAGCGTCTACAGAAACAGCATGGTCTACTTTTAATTGTCAACAAGTAAACAGAGCTAGCCATCATGTTTGTCTTTTCTTTGTTTAACCAGGGTACAGTACAGCGTACATTTTTTCTATGAATGCCCTGCTTCACACTGACACAGTTGCACACATTCACAGCTGAAAGCTTCCCAATACAACCACAGCCTGATCTTTTGGCCAGCTGAGCGGCTTTAATCTGTTTTGTCGAAAAGCTGGATCATACTGATTGTCCCACACACTGCTGTGCTGCAGCAGTGCAAAGGCTAGTCAAAGCTCAGTTTGATGGTCAATAAATGAACTGATTGCAGAACATTCTCTGCATTTATGAAAATATTTCTAGTGAACATTTCTTTTAATTGCCAACAACTAAACAGGAGTAGTCAGAATGTATTATTATTTAATTTGGCTGTTGTGGCAAAGAAGTGCCATCATAATAGCACAATGTTCTCACTGATATACAGTGCAGCACTGCTTAGCCTTTTCACTATGGTTTTATGGATTTTAAAGGACCAGTGTGTAAGATTTACAAAGACTCAATGGCAGGATATGATTAGTTGATTTATCAATTAATCAATTGACAGAAAATCTGTTGCCAACTGTTTTGTTTATCGATTAATCTTCATTTTTCAAGCAAAAACATCAAACATTTGTTGGTTGCAGCTTCTTTAAAGTAATGATTTGCTGTTTTTCTTCATCATTTATGAGACTAAATGATGAGTCTTTGAGTTTTGTAATTTGCATTTGTCATGAGCATTTTTGACCTTTTTTTTTTTTTTACATTTTATTGACTAATTATTTATTGTGAAAATAACCAGCATACAACCGCCATATTGCACCACCATGTGTCTTCTAGGGATTAACAATGAATTGAAGTTTTTTTCATTGCAATATAGCCTACTGCTATTTTCAAATTGCAAGAGGTGCACTATTTTTTTAAAGGCTATGTGTGTGTCAAAATACAATTTTAAATATTGTCATACTGCAGAGATGTCCTGGTCTATATATCATATTCTACAGACCTAAGAAAACATGTTTGTTTTGTACAGAGCCCCACAAAAATCACGCCATAATAATTTTAATGTTTGTAAATGAAAATGAGAATAATGATGTAAAAATTATCATTCCTTACAATATCACGAATCACACAGAAATTGCAATATCAGTCAGAATAATCACAATTAGATATTTTTTTCAAAAAATTAAAACTGGCACTAGATATGGCCTTTTGCATTTTTCACCAGTTTCATGGCCACTGCTCTCCTACACACTTGGACATGGAGAGTGAGATGAAGCGTTTGCAATCTGCAAGCTTACTTGTTTTATTATCTGTATGTTTTTTTTTCTTTCTTGTGGACATTTCTCATTAATCAACAGCACTGTGAGTGAGTTTCTTGTTTGACCGCTGAATTTGGTGGGAATTTGGGGAACGTGACTTTGTATTTACTCATCTACACCTGTCATTTTCCCTTTTATCTCATATCAAGACCATACACGACACAGTAAGCTCCCCTCTGTTGACGCTGTGTATACTCAACATTCTGGCACAGGTTGTGTTTACGGAGGCGAATCACAGTGTGTCAGTGTTTGTGTAAAATCCCCACACCACACACAGGGATCAGAGACGAAAACGAACGCTATACTGTGAACTTCATCCTGGAATCCAATCCAAGCATTACTGCGGAGGTGGCTTGAGCTCCAATATGTTTAGCGCTAGCCCGAGACCATATCGGCCCTGCAATGCCTGAAATTCGATTTGATCTGCATGGCCACCATCACTTGACCATGGCTGATGTCCGTCCTTCTCTCCCCCTCACTTTCTATCTGTGCCTGAGCTGCCGCTGAGCCCTGGGCTCCAATTAATCCCATGATGCCTGGCTGTGGTTGGTATGGTGACCAGACAGGGCACAGAGAGAGCTGTGATTCCCAGGTGAAAGGTGGGATAGACTTTCTGATTCGCTCCAGCACACAGATAGAGTTACAGCTCAATTTCAAACTCTCGCCCTCACTGGTCTATCCTCATGACTAAAATAGGACCAAGGAATGGGAGAAGGGAGAGGAAGAATGGCTCCTTATTCTCTTTCTCTCTGTTTTCCTGTCTGTCTCTCTTCCCTTCCCCACTCCTCTTTTTCTCACTCCCTCTCTCCAACCTGACCCTGCTCCCCTCCATCACTGTGCTGATGTTTTTTTGTGACAGAAGGGACTCTGAGATGTGCTTTATAGCTTGGTCAGCTTGTAAAGAAGCACTTTTAACTCTGTTGCTCTGTCTCACTTTAAAAAGTGGAGGTTTTTTGACCTCACTGGCTCTTTATCCGTCTCTCTTTTCACTTGTTCCTATACTGCTTGTGCTTTGTTCTTTTACCTTTTTTGTGGACAAGGCAGGATTTGTGAATTAATCATAAGTGGTTCAATAGCTGGCCTTAGCTGTGCTCCGTCACCGGGGGATCAATAGGGGAAGGTCAGTGGCACTGTGGTGGCACTGACTGCTCTGGAGGAGAGACAAGGAGGGCCGTGTCCAGGTGATCCATAAGCTCGCTCTGGCATGAGGCATGATGGGGAGGAGAGCCTGTCCTTGTCCCATCCTGCCTCTGTCCTTTTCCCTGGAGAGACAGACAATGCCCTCTCCTCAGGTGGACTTCAAGGTCCTCTTGTCATCCCCATATCATCTAGGATGGGGCCTAATTTTGAAAGAATTGGGGTGTAATATCTTTACTTGGTTACATGGCTTTGTTAAATACTCAATTCTTATTGATCAACTGTAGCATTCTAAGGTCTGTTATTTCTCTATAGCAAACTGTTGCTATGAAGAACAGACCTGTTGCTATGGACACAGCTCTGATCGTAGAGTCTGGAGGAGTACTAAAATAATTTTTAAATGAATAAAATCATTTTCAAATCTATATTTTGTCAAATTATTGACTTTCTTTTGTAAATAACCATGTAATAAGCAGGATAGTATACAGTGAGAAGGTCATTATTGTGAAATAAACCCCTTCAGGATGAATCAAGACCCGTCCTGCATCACCCTGTTGGGGTTTATTTCACAATAATGACCTGCTCACTGTTACATTATCCCTTACTTATTAAACGAGTCTTAAATACTCAATTCCGTTTAGTCACTTTACAGCATTCTGAGGTCTTTATTTCTGAATAACAGTCCTTTGCTATGGATGCAGTTCTGATCATTGACACCGGAGGAGCAAAACAGGCTCCAGCTTTAAAATTTGGGTTTTGATCCTCTGTCTTTTACTTTTCTTCTTCTGGCTTGTCCTTGCTCTTTATTTTCATCTTGGATTTTTGCACATTTATCCTAAATACTGTCAGTAAAACAGGTTCATGGTACTTGTTGAATGTATGATGAAGTTGAAACCAGTAAAGAGAAATAAAAATCTTTGATCATCTGCTCTGAATTGGGGCTCTTGAAAATACACAACCACATCATTAACTTGGTGGCTCAATTCTCCCGCTTCTCGATTTAATAGAAAGCAAGGTTGTTGTTACTAATAATGAAAACCTGACCTTTTCTTGCTGCAGTCCTAGTTCGACTTAGATTTAATTGCATTAGTATTTCCTTACCACGGGAGAACGTAAGCTGCTAAAACAGCAACTCTACCCCATGACATAAAATAAGGCTGCGTGCAATTCCCTGCTGCCCATGCATTATTGAAAGTACAAAAGCATCCTCTTTACAAATTGTCATAATAAGGCAGTGCTACAGGACTTAAGTCTACACATGCACGATGCACACAGCATGTAGCTGTCAGCAGGAACCGGGCTGTAACAGAAGCCTCATTCTGATGGCACCTTTATTTACAACGTACTGAGACACACCACGGATGATTTGTGAAGATTAGCAGAGAGGATGTGAGGTATGAATCATCGTCTCTGTAGTCGCTATTTCCAAGTAAGCATATGCATACTGACTAAAGGCTGAAAATAGCATTCACCACAAATATGATGTGGAAGCCTTTTGAGCATGCAGTTGAAAGTCATCAACATTTCAACCCAGTTAAACATATTATACGCGTTCACACACACGTACAGCGACAGTGTGCATTTCAAGTGAATAAGAAATGTCTTCACAGCCAAAACCTTACAAGGACTGAAATTCAAATTCCATGTCACCTAAGCTGTACATCAAAGCTGCACATTAGCCCTCACTGCGATGTGTGTGTATGTGTTGACACAGAGAATGGTGCGGTGTAACCAGTGTACGACATGGCTATTTGTAAATAACGTCCCAACCTCATCCACTGGCAGGAGCTGAGAGCTTTAAGTCTGAGCAGTGATGGCAGCCTCCCTGAAATGTGCATGAAACCAGCTTAGTGCTATCAGCGCAGCATCACCGCCAGTCACCAGCCTCTCTCTCATTCTGCCGGGCTGCTGTGGACCAGATAAGAGCAACACCACCCTCCTCCCCTACTGCTTCCATCCGCCTTATGTTGTCTCCCAACAATCCACCCACCCTCCCACACCAATTCACCCTTATCCTCTTTACAAGGTCTTATAGGGACAGAGACATTGATGTGTAGCTACAGCCGTAATTTATATTCTTTGTAAATTGTCTGTGATTTTTTCATTGAGATAAGTGCGGGGGGAACATCTGTTTTGTGCTGGAGGGCAGTGGGCCGGGGCCTGAGTTCTGTGGCAGTCACTGGCAGTATAGATAGAGAGAAAGAGGGGAGGCACACGATCGTCTCCCTATCCTGAATTACAACTCCAGGGGCCCGGCTAGCCTCTCATCATTACTGTTGTATTTAGTCGAACACATTGGGTAAACAAACATTGCGCTCCATCTGTACAGCCTTCGAGATACGTGATATCATATTTGGAAAACTTAACTTTATGATTCAGTTGCTGTGACCGTTTTCTCTTTTAGTTATCTTTAACTCTTTGAACTCAGCAACAGTCTGTCGTTGTTTACACTGAAGTTTTTGCTTGTTGTGATGTCATTTCTCACAGTATCCTCAAATGCTTTATATCCCCAAAATCTGTACAACGTAAGCTAAAAGGTTGTGTAAGTCAATTATTGAAAGTAACAGCCTGCCCAACTCAAAATCTTGGTTTAAATATCGGAAGCATGGTCATACTAAGGATCAAAGGTAAACAAAACACCGGCACTCATTGATTAACAGTTTTCTTGTTTATTGTGGGCAGAAAAACGTGTTTCTAAGCCAAGACAACATAAGATGAGATAGAACTTTATTAACCCCAATGGAATTTTTTGAAACTCCATCATGCCAATGATGGCTTAGAGCTGAAACATGTTTGTTTGTTTATAGGTCAATAAATTATAGTAACTGATAAAGGCATTGAAATTGTATCATAAAAACACAAAAAATTGACTTGATCAAAAAGATTTCATGGTTTAGAAACATGAACAAACATATTTCCTAATACTCCATAAGTGATTTAACTATGTACATTTTTTAGTTTTTTGAGATATGCTCATGTTGTAACCACATTTAGAACAGCAATGATTTATCAATTAGTTGTCAACTATTAATTAACCAGCCACTGTTTTGTAATCAATTGATCAGTTTGAGTCATTTTTAAGACAAAAAGAGGCTAAAATTTGTGATTTCAGCCTTTTAAATGTGAATATTTTCTGGTTTCTTTACTCCTACTCTTTACTATGACTATAAACTGAATATCTTTGGGTTTTAGACAAAACAAGACATTTGATGACATCATCTTGGGCTTTGGGAAATACTGATCAATATTTTTCATAATTTTCTGACATTAACAGATCAAACAACTAATTCAATGAATGAGAAAATAATCGGCAGATTAATCGGCGATGAAAATAATCATTCGTTGCTGCCCTAACCATGTTTTAAACTGTTCATAATGTTATCAGCATAGATCGTGATGATGCGAAAGACAGAGGCCAAATAGAATGAAGGCTCTAGCTGTTAAAGTTTTTATTTTAGATGGATTACAATCATGGGCCCCCTGCAGGAGGTCCGTTTTCATTGGGTAAATACTTATTAAAGATGATTGTGACCATTTAAAAGGCAGTCCAGAGTATAGAGAAAAAAGATAAACTTATTAGAGAAAGAGGTGGTGCGATATGATTTAAAAGATGTTGTGTGTCTTGTTCCAGCTGACTGGCCCACCACAATACCCCTTACGCGCCTTAATTACCATGTATAATTAAGCATTCATGGTTGAGGGCTGCGGCCACTCAGGACTGGAGTAGCAGTAAGAACTGCGAGCCTGACAGTGACCAGGCGCTGAGGCCTCATTGGCAGTCAAAGAGGTACGCGACCTGCGGCGTCTCGACATACGAACACTGGCGGGGGAGTTGGAGGGGTTCAGAGCAGCGCAGACAATGAATCTCAATCCTGAGGCCGTGGCAGATTTACATTTAAAGTAGTTTTAGCGAACGCCCCACTTCCTGATGCATTCTTTGGCAGGGCTGAAGGGAGCGGCTTATCTGCGAGTCATCAGTTGCACGTGATGCGTCCAGATAGGAGCTCCCAGCGCGGCGTCGGCACCTTTCTGCTCACACCAGCTCAAAGATGATGTGCCATCTAATAGAGCACCGTTGCTTCAAGTATAATTACATTACACGTGGAAACACCTCAGCTCAGTGTCGACAGCTCCAGATGTGCGCGTTTGTGTGTGTTTGCACGCATCCATGTGTTGCAACACATGTGACCTATGTTTTACCTGTGATTGACAGAACCAGTAATGACCAGCATCAGCGTGTTATTGATGTTCTGTCACTCTTCTTGTTATTAATGGTATCCCTAGATGGAGCAACAGGGTTACCACAAACTTGGTGTGTATGCGTACACGTGTGTGTGATGCATGTGTGTGTGAGAGCTTAGGGGCATATTTGTACCTCATATTTATACTTAATAGGGTTGGTGTGTGGGTCACCAAACATAGGTGTGTGTGTGTGTGTAGATGTGTTTTGATGAGTAGTAGGTGTGAGTGTGGTTGTTGACACAGTGGGGTAAAGGCTGTGATGGCTGAAGGCTCTGATGGGTAATTGAGAACAGCAGGTGCCGCCTCCCTCCTGAGCCACTTCAGCCCCAAACCAGCTCACCCTCCGATCTTCAAAGCCTCTCCGGCCCAGCTCTCCTCGTCTCCTCTCTTCTTCTCTCGTCTCCTCTCCTCTGCTCTACTCTCCTCTCCTCCTGGCTGCACTGCCAGTTGAGCTTGCTGGGGAGAAAAACAGCATGTATGGTATTAATCAAACCCAGGGCATCATGGGGAATAGGGTGAGGAGTGAGGATGGGGGAGGGAGGCTTGAGCTCGGCTATTACTGCTACACTGGTTCACCAAGACCAAAATATTTCATTCTCTGTAACCCTTTTGACAAGAATACATCCAGCAGCACAGAATTCTTACTATTGTAAGCCAGGATACCAATAATTAAAATGCTGTGTGCCTGTCTTACACTTGAGTACACTTGACACAGTCGAGTAGTTTTGAGTCCGGTAACACAGTAATAGCTTATTTCATGTATCATAAGTAATAAATTGAGGAGACATACTGTGATTTTTTTTGTTTTGTTTTGCTGTTCTATGAAGAGCTAATAGTTGCCAAAAGCTGTGTATTTACTTACACAATAAGCCTGTTTGTGTTATGCATAAATATCATGTTTATTCTAGTCAGAAAATTTCAAAGTTCCATCACTGTGTGTTCACATTTTTGGATTTTAGCATGATTCACCAGAGCTGTGGATTCACCACGCTGATCCCTGTTGGAACAGGAGAATCTCTCACACTCACGCAGATTTGTCTCTCTCAGTCTGTCTGTTTTAGCTTGTTCCTCCTGTCTCTGTTAGTGCCTGTCGGCCTTTAGACAGCGAAGCTGAGCCTGTGAGGCGGTGTTGCCTGACTGTGGGCCAGCGAGGGCTCCCCCTGCTTTGCCTCTGTTACCCATGCTGAACACGTCACCAACCTCATAAACCCCCCACCCTCCCTCGACTTTTTCAAATGAACAAATCTGATTGAGTGAATGCCATTACCTGGGTAAATGAATGATTCCTAAAGGACTGGACAAGGCCTAACACCACCCTGAGGGTAAAGCTTATTATCGCTGCAAACTCCAAAGAGGAGAGAGGCGGCTGTGGAGCTTGTGTGCACTTTGTCAGAGGCCTGTATTTCCATATTAATCTGCCATATTTAGGCATCTGAGACAGAGGGCCTCCTGTCACGCTTCTTTGATAACAGAGCAGTTAGCTTTTTCCCCTCATGTATAAATATGTATAATTCTGATAAGATTAATTGAAGCGCCTAAGTATACAGTGGTAGGAGATGAGTGAGAGAGAGGGAGACAGCGGGAGGGAGAGGAGACATATTATGTTGCCAAAGCATGCATTGTAGACTGGCCTGTGCCTCAGACCTACTCCAGGGTGGGTGCCTAGGCTCTCTCCTCTGGGTCCAAAGTGCCTTGAATTGAAAATAGCATCTACCTAACAGTCCCTCAAAAATAGCTGAGCGAATAAGTTTTTGCGCAGAGCCGATAAATACGGCGTGGAGCCTCTGACACCGAAGCCTCACCCCAATTTCCAGTGCTCTGGAGGAGATCAGATAGCCCCGTGTCATTTGATTTTCTGCCTTATCTCATCCGCGCCCATCTTTTTGTCTCAAGCTGAGCTACATTTTAAGAAGCACACACTCCTTGTATCTTTTGAAGGACAAAACCCAGAATGATATTGAAACAAATAATAGGATCACGCCGTCAGAGAGAGGGCCATTCCACTGTTTGATTGATACTGAGTGCTGATGTAGGCATGTCAAATGAGTGTCCTTCAGGTGACATTTGAGATGCAAATGTGTAGAACTATACATCGAAATTGCAGCAATCTGCAAAATTCTTAGTTCATGAGTGCCGTTTATGATCACACCTCCACGATGGGTGACATTACGGATGTTGTAAACTAGAAGACAATTTATACTTCTTGTATATCCTATACAGTCATTGAGCAGTTCCACTTTTCAAACTGACCAATAAAAATGTCTGTTTAATAGTTGTTTTCTGCAAAGTATGCTGTGCACTGAACAAGAGAGGGCAGTGAGTGAGGAGAAGACAGCAGGAGAGAGGGAGGAGTGGGAGAGTGGAGGTGAGGGATCCTGAGACACATGAAACAAGAGGGGGAGAGAAGAGCGAGAAGAGGAGTCGGAGCGAGGGAGGAGACAAAGACGTTCCCCAGCGCACAGCTCGAGTTGACTGACGGCAAGAAGAGAGGGCTGTGGAGAGAGGAAGGAGGAGGAAAGGGAGGAAGGGAGATTGGCGAGGAGTGAGCACGTCAGTGTGTGAGTGGCGTCTCTCATTAGAAGGTGCTGTCAGGGGCCACAGAGGGGGGACTGCAGGGACCCCGCCTCCCCCCTTCTCCTCCCTCTACACTGGCCCCTGAGATCCAGGCTGGGGGAAAATGATTGATGAGTGATACCAAGATAAACACGCGCCCTGGCCCCCAAAGGCAGCCCTGCAAAATGATGCATGCAGTGTTATAAATAAACCTTGTAAAAAAAAAAAATGACAATAAACAACAAAACAATGCAAATCAACCATTGGGCTTTCTTATTTTGAATATTATAACACAAATCAACCCGGCTTTTGTTCTTTGCTTTGATGAGTTTTATATGTTTGTGTCTGTGTGTGTTGCGTCTGATGCATGTGAGCAGTGAGCACAAGGCTAACAAGGCTCACCAGCTGACTGGATGGTTAAGCCCCCCTCAACAGTTACATTGCCTCCTCAGCAGCTTGGGCAGGCGGCTTTCCCACTCATTCACTGTGAGGCACCAAACACTCCGGCAAACCTGTTCTCATTTGGGAGAGCTCCAAATCATAGCAGCTGTGTGTAGCGTGTGTGTGTGTTGGAGAAGTGCAAAAGTGTGGGGAAACTGATGCACAGCATGGCATACTGTATGTATGGGTTCATACTGATGGTGCATAGCCATTCCACAATACACACAAACACACACACAAACTAATTTCAACTGCTCACTGATTGTTGAGTGAGAGTCATAAATGTCCCCTAGAATTTGCTTCTTAAAAATCCCATGAAATAAAATAACAAAAATTCATTAGTAAAATTAAGTATAACTGCCCTGGCCTGACGAGTCCACATATCAGATTGTTTTCGGAAATTATGGACGTCATGACCTCTGGACTAAAGAGGAGAAGGACCATCCAGATTGCTACCAAGGCAAACTTCAATAGCCAGCATCTGTGATGGTACATGGTTGCCCACGGTATGGCTTACTGTCACATCTGTGAAGGCCCTGTCGATACTGACCAGCACAGGTTTTGGAGCAACATATGCTGCCATTCAGACAACGTCTTCTTCAGAGATGTCCCTGCTTATGTCAGCAAGACAATGCCAAGACACATTCTGCATGTTTTACAACAGTGTGGGTTCATAGTAAAAGGGTTCAGGTACTAGGCTGGCCTTCCTGCAGTTCAGACCTGTCTCCACTGAAAATGTGTGGTGCTTTATGAAGTGCAAAATGTGATACAAGAAACCCCTGACTGTTGAGCACCTTGAAGTTGTATATCCAGCAAGAATGAGAAAGAATTTCATTTTCTAAACTTCAGCAAGTAGTGTCTCTTCCCAAACACTTACTGAGGTTGTCAAAAGAAAAGATGATGTATCGCAGTGGTAAACATGCCCCTTTGAACTTTTAGAACATGTTGCAGGCATCAAATTCAGAATATGTATATTCTGTATATTCTATATATAGTGTTTATTTATTTAGCTTGTCTTTGTACTGAATGAATGAATATAGGTCAAAGCTTTGCAAATCATTGCATTCTTTTTTTTTATTCACGCTTTACACAACATCCCAACTTTTATGGAATTGGGGTTGTACATCATAGATAGTGAATAAATAGAAGTGCTTTCATGTTGGTTTTGTTTCAGCCAGTGTTTCATTTTTTATTATTGGTTTCAGATCAGTTTGTTTTTTATTGCTATTGGAAAGGAATTCCAAAGATATCCTCCTTCCATGCTTTTTTTTTTTTTAACAAATCTTTACTTAAACAACAATAAAACATTGATCCAAAAGATTTCTGCAAGTAGAAACATGAACAAGCTATGCAAGACTTCATAAGTGATTCAAACCATGTGTGAATTTTTCAGTTTTTGAGAGAAGCTCACTTTTATGAGCAGAGTGAAAAGATGCTTTGATTAGTTTGTCATCGCTCTTTGCTCTGCACGTAATGTAATGATGTGATGACATGAAAGACCAGAAGTCTTAGCTTTCCGCGGCAAAAAGAATGAATGCTGTTGCCAGTATAGTTTTTGTTTTAGATCGATTTAAGCAGGTTTGTGCAAATAACCCGTTGTTAAAACTTTTTAAAGATGGCCATTTGCCAGAGAGTTCAGAGTAAACATAAACACATATACACATATTAGGGAGTAAAAGGGATGATGTGATATGATTTAAAGTATGTTGTGTATCTTAATCCAGCTAACTGACCACCACAATGTGTGTGGTGTGTGTGTGTGTGTGTGTGGAGGAGTGCAAAAGTGCATGGGAAACTGATGCACAGCGCATTCATACTGATGATGCATAGCCACTCCACAATACACACAAACACACACACAAAACAATGTTCAACTGCTTACTAATTGTTGAGAAAGTCATAAATGTTTTATGCTACACTTTCTGTTAATGTTTAACACTGAGCGCCAAATGCCTCTATTACAAATCGAAGTGGAAAGGCAGATTATCATCAAATAGTTACATTATATCATTATGAGCCTACAGGCTGTGGTCTGGTGGAGGGAGAATGAATTATGAATGGAGTGTGAGGGAGGATCTTCTCTTACCCCAAGGGACTTCCAACACCACAACTCATTTAAGTTGGATGAATGAGAGATAAGGAAGGAACCCACCCCCCCACCACCACCCCCGCCCTCATGCTGCTTGCCTTACACACTGGCCTTCATGTAATTTACTCCGTGAGGAGTGTCACTTGAGCTGCTCGGCGCACACACACTTCTCATTGGGAGAAATGTATGCTGAAGGGTGCTTTGTTCATTGTCAAACTGTGCATACCAATGCTGAAAAACACCATAAAGAAGTCTTGTCATCTAAGTCACTGGTGCATTTTCTGCCTGGCGCAGACTCGTGTCGGCCTCTTTGTACATCTCTAAAATGAGTCCCTGAGCTGTGCTGTAGCTTTGCCTAAAAATTCTTCTCATCTCATTTCATTTTTCTCTCTTTTTGCTCTCCCTCTACTCTCTGTCCTGTCTCCACGGATCCAGGCCGCAGAATGGGTCGATGATATTGTACAATAGGAAGAAGGTGAAGTACAGAAAGGATGGCTACTGTTGGAAGAAGAGGAAAGACGGGAAGACCACACGGGAGGATCACATGAAGTTGAAAGTACAGGGAGTCGAGGTGAGTGCGCTTACAAGAGTTTGAATTTAGAGGGAGTGAACGGGGAGAGAGGCGGGGTGGAGGTGGGTATGGGGCGGGCGGGAGCCAACCTTCACCCTGACACAGACAAACACAGGTCTACAGTGAGCTCTCCCCTGGCTGTAATGGAGACAGTCACATGCTGCAGTCGGCCCGTGTCTCCAAGGAGCCTTACCAAGAAACAATGCGGCACAACAATAGTTTTCCCTGGGAAGCCAGTGGAGTGGAACCGATTGTTTGTACCTTATTAAGGCTCTGGATGTTGCCTTTGCTCCAGAGAGCCTACATTAATCTTGTTGGCTCAAAGCAGTACTGTGGAGCTAGCGTTCCCTCACCTCACTCCAAGTCACTCCCCATACCAGCCGCTGCCATAAAAGGCCCGGTTGTATCTGTCCTTGGCTCACCCAGGCTCAATCTTGCTCGACCTGGGGTGGTGGCAATGCAGTGTTGGCACCTGGGCTGATTTATCAGCAGGCCCGTATCTGAGACCAGGCAAGTCTCAGCCCCAGAATCTTTCACTTCCTTTGCCTGTAACAGTGCTGAAGTTTGGGTTCAGCGCTGTTGTTGTGCCGCAAGCACATATGCCGCAAGCACAGGAGCTGAGATAGAGTAGAGATGTGAGGGTGGGAGACTGTGGTCACACAAACACCTGCGCACAATCTACGCACATGTACACATAAGCACACACCTCAGGGAGTGGTGCTGTGAGTCTGTGTCACACAGTGTGACAAAGACAAAGCTCAGGCATTCTCCCAACAGGGGCTCTGCTCTCTGTTTGTACTCCTCCAGATATTTGTCACTCCAAGAAAATGGCCTCTTCCTTCGCCCAGCCAGCTCAGTGTCATCTCTGGTCCTGCAGAGGTCTGATAACCTGGTGGGACTACGCACATCCATCCTTTAGGACTGTTACATATTTTTCCTGTTTGTGACAGTGCTGGCTTTACAGAAGGTTGAGTCAGTCAACTTGCATTAATACAGTTATATTAACATGTGAATAGAGATTATGTGTGTAGGCTCGATGTTTGTCAGTGCCCATAAAATACACGCAGATCTTTACAGACAGGGACAGAGAAGTGAGTCTGCCCTTTGTGGTCTTGTTTCTTGCAAAAAGAGATGGACAAGCATTTCTTAGTCAAACTCTTTGTCACTGGCAGGAGTCCATTTGATCCAAGTGGCAATTGCCCAAATTGTATATTAACAGCACTGCTGGAGTACATCATGGGTCCTTTCACACCTACCTCATTTTAGTCCTAACTTCTCGACTTTCCAGTTAGATCTGAAGCAAAATATTAACCCCTAGACCTGTTTGGTCCAGACCAAACAGCTGAACCTTGGTCAGACCAAAAGAAGTGATCTCATTTCAGATCAGATTAAACGATAATTGGTTTAGTTTTCAGTGGGAAATCATTTTTTTGTGATTGCTCAGACTCTCAGATCAATTACAGTATATACAGTGTACAGTTATTGAGTGTGCTCACAGTGTGAAACCAAAGCTGATGGATCAAATGTATACAATATAGCAAAGACATGAACCATGGTTCAGACATGTAGGTGTGAAAAGGCCTTAAACTGCAGGTCCAAACTCAGACAGAGTCGTAGTTGCCAATTTCAATTGTGTTTTGGTGGTGAGTTTTCCTTTACTGACAGGTCTTTTAGGTTGTCCTACTAAGCCCTCCAAAAAGAAGCTAGGGGCATTGGGGTATGGTATGGTAGGAGTATTAGCTGGCTTTTCTCTGGCAAACATGGCTTGTACAGTTATTACAAGACTCAACTGTTCCCCCAAAGCAGCTTTTCCCAAATTTAGGGTCATGATTGTCCTTACTGGGTCTGTGTTTATTTAATTGGGTAAGAGTAAAGGTAACATTGAGTGTGACCTCTGTGTTTTCCACAATCTCAATTGCGTGCCTGATGTGGAAAATAAAAATAAAAATAAATGTTGGCTTCACCAAAGCCATTTAAAATGCAGAGGAGAGGCCTCGGTGTGTTCTATGTGGGGAGGTGCTCAGTAATCAGATCTTAAAAATTAACAACAAAGCATTCCCTGCTTCAGAGCCAGTCAAAAAAATTCCCTTTGCAAAGAAGATAGTTCCAAGAGGCGGTGTTTTGACAGCGCAAAGTCAGTCAGTAAATCAGTCATCTGGTGTAGTTATAATGTATAATGTAGTTATAAATGTAGATGTTATGGCAATTCATGATGTATTTTTGTATGTTTGTGTCCTGGGGAGGTGCCAAATTTCTCTTTTGGGTCTTGAACTGAAAAAGCTTGGAAACCCGTGCCCCAAACCAATCCTGAAGCATCCATAAATAATACAGAAGTCTAAAGCAGAACATTTACAAGAAGGTAGCAACAGATGTCACTGGAAAATGTGCCACATATACTTTACTTCTGCTGTCTCTATATCATTTAGGCCCACTTCAGCACATGTGGAAGCACTGCCCCCCCCCCCCCCCCCCCCCCCCCCCCCAATCAGAATACCATACTGTACGCCACTGTCCTATTTTCCAGCATCAATGCTGGTCAATGCTCCAGAAAAGCGGCCACTTTACTTTAGAGCCACTCCTCATCTGGCACATCACAGCGACTGTATCTGCGCTACTTCTCTGGTCCAGTGATAGCGCGAGTTGGTCTGTGGTCTTGTAGCTGTCACAATGGACAAGGAGAAACACACTGTTACACTATAAAAATATCCACACCTCTGTGACCAACAGTCCCAGCTTTATAAAAATAATATTAAAAAAACATATTTCCTGGCAAGACATAGCTGAAGAGATTGGCTCTTGAGGCGAGAAATCACGTGAAATAAAAGGCTCTTGAATTCAGGGCAGTACCCCAGATTCACTTTTAATGCTACATATAGGGCTGTATATTCTGTGTGGTCCTGTTGACTTGCCACAGCGTGTCCAATGTGTGCAAGGGGCATCAAAGGACGCAGATGTCCAAAACAGAAGCAGCACATGCTGGATATAGAAAGGTGGCAGATTTCCTTATTATCCAACCATTAGATGTTTGAAGCAGGAGAGTTTCTTTACATCCCAGTCGACTCTTGATGTGAACACTGAGTAACACTCTGGTAACTATTAAGGTATTATATGTCCATCAGCAGCAATAAGCAGTCAGAGGCTTAGATGCAGTTATTGAATCACTAAACCTGTAGTGTTTAATGTACAGTATGCAACAACATAAGGAAAAGGGTGCACTAAAGTGAAATCATGAGTCACACACATAAAGACTGATGGCTGAGCTGTTGGCACTAACTTGGAACAAAGTGTCTGCTCGCTCTCCATCCTGTGATTTTATTCTGTGGGCTCCTATATGTTGTAACTAGTCTAATTTACCAGAGCTAATTGCTGTGTGAGCAGCAGAGCCGGTATGAAGTGTGAAGGTGAGCTCAGTGGAGGGAGAGAGAACAGAGGGAGAAACTGACTCAGGGCTGCAAAGCCACATGGGAGCTCATAGAAACTGGACCATAACTGCTATTTCACTACTTAATGTGCATAAAAATACAGCTCGGGCATTGTCTGTGCTGAGTTACACCACTGAGACTGTGTTGAAGACCTGAGTCATGTCCTTTAAACACCTCACTCTTCAAGACTGACAGGAGAGGTGATCCATCACTGCTGTAACCAGCCTATGATGGGATCCATGACCCATCATGCGCTGTCATTTTTACCGTAAGCACATACAAATGACTTGACCTTTGTCACCTTCCGCGCAGTGAAAGTAAGAGACCTCAGGAGAGGATAAAGAGCTATCTATTTCTGCTTACTACTCTATTTAGACGGAGAAAGAAAGATCCATTTAAATACATAATTTATATCAGAACTTCAGAGGGCAGAACACAAAGAGTTGACATAACTTGAGCATAATCTCTCTTGTTTTACAGAGGAGTCTTTACATCACTCATGCTGTGCTGTAGCTGCTCTGATTCCCCAGCCACCCAGTGCTTAATAGAGGTTCTGTGGTTATTACATGGGCCAGGTTTAGTGCACAGAGAGGACGAGTGTTGTGGGTGGTTCGGGCTAGTGGTGTTCAGTGGCTCCAGCGAGGGAGAGGCTTTGAGTCCGGGAGCGAGGGGCCTTCTGGGGCCTGTGAGAGGCAGCCTAGCGTGGCAGGAGTAGATGTCAGCGTGTGCTGCTGCTGTCCTGTCTGCTCCGCAGTGCTGGCTCAGCAGCCCGTGTAAACTGAGGCTCTACTCTCTTTCTCCGTCCCTCTCTACCTTTTACTGTCTTTATGTGTCTTTCTCTCTTTCACCCTCTTCCTCTGTCTTTCATCTCTTAGTCTTTTAATTCTTTCACTAGATTTTTCATTGTCCTGTTTTACTCCGATCTCTCTTCCTCCTTACTGCCCTTTCCCTCCTCCCTCCACCACCCTCCAAGTCCACAGTCCAGACGGACAAAACCTTGAGTTGGGCGGTAATGCTCCCTGTTCCCTAAAATTGGAGCGCAGGGCATGTTGCGGCATTAGCGCTTAACAGGCCGTGAAATAGCAGCCTGCCTTCCTGACGTCTCCCCCATCACTCCAGGTGAGCTGGCCAGACGGCTGGATAAATGAGCAAGCAGCACCCCCAGCAACCAGCATGCATTTGGGGTACCTGAGGAGAGATGTCCATCAGTGATTATCTCACCACACCCTGCTCTTACCAAGCTCAAGTTGTTCGCCAGCTCCTGGTCATAGCCAAACTTCCATGTGGGGTTTCTCGCAGCCACTCTGAAGATGTCCATTGGCTGTCTATCAGTCAGGATCCTGGCTACACCAGGTTTTGATTGGCTTTATTCTCCCACAGAGTGATGTCATCTTAATTCAGGCTGTAGGTCTCATAGTGTGCATAGCTCTAGCATCCCCTGGCTTCCCGCTGTGAAATAGCAGAGACCTCAAACACATCTGCTTTGACAAACTCCAGCTGATCTCCGTTCTGCTTCTTGTCAAGCTTCTACCCCAATACTAGCACCTCTTCTTATCTGATTAGCTGTTAATGTCGGCTCAGCCCCCCATCTCCTCCACCCCTTCTGTCCTTTCTCCCCATTATTCCTAAGCTTTAATAAACTCCCTCAAACGCAGATCGATTTTCTCTTAAGTGAAGGTGGCAGTGCCTCTGACTTATTTCATTACCACAGGCTAATTATACCGATTGAAATGAGCTTCTCTTCTTAAGGTGTGCCGTGCTGCTCTGCACCCCCACGCTCCTCAGACTTTAATGCCAATACAGTTCTCTACCAATTCCCTAACTCCCATTCCTGCCTCAGCTCCACCCCGCCATCCCTTCACCCAGCCCTCTCACCCTCCGCCACCTAAATAATCAGCTGGTGCGTCCTTAGCTCCCGTAACTTGTCATTTCATGTTGGATCCACCCTAATGTGTGATTTCAACTGTGCAACTGTGCAATGAAGGAAGGTAATGGAGCATGCTGGTGGCTCAATCGCCTCTGTTCATTGATAATAATGAAGACAAATGTCAAAACATTAGTTGCTAATGTTGTAATGGAGTGGATGCTAGTAGATGCGCGCTGGATGCTACACTGCATTGGCTTTCAATATCACATGACCTTCAACATTTAACTCCTCTTTTTACAAGTAGTCTGGCCCTTTCTTCTGCTGCAAATCAAACGTTTTTTGTCCATGCAAGCACATTTATGCCTGGATTCAAATGACTCTCTTGAGGCACAGCTTCATCCTTGCACTTTTTTGTCTGCTACTTAAAAAGATGGTGAGAAAAAAAATTACCTTCCACAATTTCATGGCCACCTGGGTGGGTTGCATTGGTAAGTTATGATCAAACTAGCTGCATATCTGTGAAATAGAGTTGCTTTGGGTGGCTGTATGTGTTTTCAGCAGCAGCAGTAGCACTGATTTACAGATGCAGTGGCTGATATCACCAGATTGTGAGGCCAGATGTGAGAGGGCACTAAACAAACCCCTGTTTCTGAGAGGAGGTGACACTCTGCATGCTTCCCCTCCTGCCCCTGCTCCAAGTCAACTGTGAAATTAAGATCAGATTACTGATACAGGCAATGCCCAAAAGCAAAAAAAAAGTTTGTATTTTCCATTTTTATTCAAACTTATAGGCTGTCTTTTAAACAACAGTCAGCTGCCTGCTCTGTAAAGACAGTAAATCGATTACTGTTTCCATTGTCTTCTCTCTTCTCCTGGAGCCTGCTTTGTTATTCACTATTTTTTTCCTTGCCTTGGAGCTCACACAGCCAGTTCTTCCTTTTTGAATTACCTGAGTGTGGAGGAGTTAAGACCAATCTGTGTGTGATATTTTAAAGAGCGGTTACCATGGTTATAACTCCTAACCTTCTTCTCTCACATACAGTAGAGTAAGAGTCAATGAGTGGTTGCATAGGCACAGGAAGTATATGCTTTAGCCACTACAGTTACCATCTCGGGTAACACTTTATATTAAGGTGCTTGTAATAAGTGTGAATTAATATGTAATAAGGCCCTTATAGGATACATATTAACATTAATGTGTTATGAAATATACGGGATACAGCCATCACCACACACTTCTAGTGGGCCACAAGTAATGATTGAAAGGGATTATGCCATATGAGTTTTTGTATTGTTTTCCTTAGGAAGATGTTGCAGATTATACCTTTAAGGTGCTCTTAATAAGCGGTAGTTAAAAGGTAATAAGGCCCTCATAAGATGCTTATTAACATTGATATAAGTTAATGAGAATAAAAGTGGTAATAGTTACATTAATAGTTTACTGTGACATTATAAGACATGTATAAGCAGAAGAAACTTATTAACAGTTTATAAACTGTTTAAAAATATTAATAAAAGCCCTGTGAGTTTGTGAACATTACAAACACATTTATTGAGTATAACTAACATACCTTTTATAACATTGTTAAACCTTTACTAAGCTTTTGTTGTTGTTTATTAACATGTTTACATACTTCATTATGCATTTATTAGCCGTTAACTTTGCACTTATTAACAGTTAATCATGCATTTTGTGGGTAACAGATCTAAAGTGTGAACATTGCTCATTGACGTTAATTATTACTTTATTATGCACTTGTTAACAGTTACCCTTTAAAAACAATATTTTAGCTTTTTACTGTGGTAAGAACAGCTAATAAATGCATAATGAAGTATGTAGAAATAGTAATTTAAAGAGCTTAGTAAAGGCCAAACAGTGATATGGTAATACACTCAAAAAATGTATTTTTAATGCTATTATAAACCATTATAAGAAACTCATAAGGCTTTTATTCATTCTTAAACAGTTTTATAAACTGTTAACAAGTTTCTTGTAAGTGCTTACCAATGTCTTATAACAATAAACATGTTTATTATGCAATTATTAACACTCTTATGACTTATTAACTTATATTAATGTTAATAAGCATCCTATAAAGGCCTATTAACAATACCTATTACGAGCACCTTAAAGATATAACCTGCAACATCTTCTTAATGAAAATAATATATAGACTCATATGACTTAATCTGTTTCAATCATCACTTATGGCCCACTCGAAGTGTGCAGTGGTGGCTGTATCCCTCGCATTTCCTTACTGTTTTTCATTGTTTTGCTATGGTTGGCTCGTTTCACCAACCCAAAATATTGATTTTTGATGTCCTGATGCGTTTAGGAACAGCTTGGATAAATGCTACTGACTCTACTTTTAACATAATGTGTTAGTACATTGGTTTATAATAATGTGTGTACACATAAAATTATTACTAATGCCTTTATTAGAAATTGCAGCATTTAGCTTCAGATCTTGTCATGTACGGAACGTAGTGATGGAGCCAGATATCCATTTTAGTTACTGTGTGATTTTTTCAAATTTTTTATCCCCTCACATCAGAGTAGATTAAAGCAGTGATCCTCACCCCAGCATAATGGCTTAATGGGGGTTGTTATGTTGTTATTAGCGACTGAACCAAAGCCTTCCCACATGAATGCCTTACCCCCAGCATTGGGGGCGTCCACTTTACCCATGGTTTTTCCTTTAAGACCGCAGTAATTAGTTTTCCTCTCTTGCTTCTTACAATTGCCGAATCACTCAGCAGCAGTTAAGCCCTCAGTCTGCCTTTCATGCTGACCCCGCTATCACCATTTCAATCCAGCAGCCGGATTTGAGGGGCTAATTTTGGAAAGGTTGTTGTAGGGAGTGTGAATGTATAAGGGGCCTGTCAAAAAGCTGTGCATTATCGACAGCCTCTGTTATTTAATTTAGCACATGTTGCAAATGGTCATGCTGACGTATTTCCACAGGGGTCTCCTTCTTTATTGTTATTTTCCTGTTGGGGACTGAAGAAATTGAGAAACTGAGAACTATTGTAATTTGTCACAAAATTTGAGGACTTCCATTTAAAGGCTTTATGGAGACTCTCCACTGTAGCTCCCAACCTACAAGGGAGAACTGTACAGCAGCTAAACACACCATCTTCATGGAGTGCTGCAGGGATGACATACTTTTGTAGGCCACCTTAAAGTTAGCATTGTTCTGGTTCCCTCAACAAAAAGCCAATATTGTGTTTTTTCCATTGGGTTTTGGATTAGTGTAGAAAATAAGCTCTGTGGCAAACAAAAGGTTATGATACATACACGTTTTGTTCAGCAAGATAATCTTCACAACTGAAAATCTCTTTTATGGCTTTTGAAGCATAAATGCAATCACCAGAAGTAAAAAGCTAGTGTTAGGGTATAAACAAACTACACCATGGTCGCATAACTTCAACATAAGTGATAAATGTTCAGCAAGGTGACATTTAATGTCCCCAACAACCTCTGGAGTCTCAGTTTGCTACATTTTAGCTATAGCCTTTTTTCTAAAACATGTAGAAGCTTCAACAGGGTATTTGATGTATTTTATTTCATAAAACAAAACCTGAAAAAGTCTTAGAGTGGAAATATCAGTTGATCATTCGTCATACAGTTGGCAGGTAAAAGACAACAAATACACATATGAGCATCTCAAAAGAAATAATGCAACTATTTCTCACTTCATCATGAGTCCAGGTTTGTACCCCGACAGTCTATATATTGGTAGCAAATGTGCTATTTGATCCCCAGTCACAAAAAGTGGAAGAGAAAGTGTTTTTTAACCATTGAAATGACACATAGGATTGTACGCTTCTGTGATTGGTTCGAGTGGTGTTCACACCAGAAATGAACCACTCCAGAGTTCACTTGACAGGGGTCTGAGACCACTCCTTCGAGGCAGACAAGAGAGCAGTCGTTTGGTCCGTAGCAGAGTTCTAGTCTGGCGTTCACAGCAACCTAAACGAACTGCATCAAGGCCGTAAAAGCTCCAGGGTTCAGTTCAGTCAGACCAGACATACAGTAGTTGGTGTGAAACCGCCCTTAAGCTCATGTTAACAAGAGTCCTTATTTTAACCATCTAACTAAAAAAAATTTCAAAAAACGTTCACTTTGAGATGAAGGAACTGGAAGCACAAAAATGCTAACTCATTTAGCAGTTTTAGGACTCATTCCTGCAGGACTACGTCGCTCCTGTGGTAAAAACCAATTCAGAAGACTAATTGAACACAGTAAAACAAGGGAATAAAGATGACTCTAAGCCATATGACTGTTTTCATTCTTTGGGGACACTTGGCACAAATTCATATGAGACTGAAACAGTGATGGTTCCCAGTCCCTCGCATGTCACTCATTATCCTTATTAATACTGTTGGTGCACCAAATCAAATGCGCTTGCCAGCGTTTGATATATGTAACCCCGTGTGGGAATAGTACAGCAGAACCAACACCAGATATGCAAAGTAGGGGCAAGAGGTTTGTAAGGGTGAAGAAAACAGAGCGCTGCAGGCAGTGAGCAGGCTTTGCATGACTCTATGGTTTGCTCTTAGTTTGTGAATTCTCCTTTTGTTTGGTCTCGTGAGCGAAACATAGATCCCTGGGCAACACAGGGCCTGGGTTTTATGTTAATGAGCAACTTTCACCAAGGCTTCTGCCTTCTACTGTTTCTCAGATCCAGGCCAAAATACTCTTTAGAGATTCGTACTGCTCAGAAAACAGCACCAAGTGATACAGTGTGCAGTGTTATGTACTGAAAGGCCCACTCCGGTCTAGATCTCAAACCATTGCTGGACTGAGTTGATTCACTTGAATTTAAAGGTAGGAGTTCAAAGGAAAGCAAGTTTCAGCATCAGTCTTACTCTCACCTCCCTTATGTCAGGGTGCAAGTTCTTTGCAAAATCTCTGTTTAATGATCTACAACCAGCTTTTGGCTGGTTCACACATTTCTGGGGAATTTCTGTCTACAGGCCAGGACCAAAGGGTCAGCTGAGGTCTGAGTATTGAGTAGAATCAAAGAGTGGTTTTCTATTCCTGGAAAACCTGTAAAATGCATTATATAGATTGCTTGAAATGCCTTGGATATCTCTTCAGGATATGCCTTTTACTGAATCTGCGAGTTTCCCTTTTCTCCCCATCTGTCTTTATCTTGCTCCCTCTCCTCTCTCTCCTTCTTACCTCCATCTGCTTCTTGCCTTTGAAAAAGCCGCTTACTCCAATGGTCTCCCTTAATATGAGGCCATTCCTGTAGTGAAGGCAGACCCCTATGTCAAGAGCGGCAGTTTTCTTCCGATGCTGTATAAGGGCCTTGGCAGAACCAGCTCTTCTTTCCCCTGCTGGCTCTGGAACACTTGGTTCTTTTAATATCCTTCAGATAGGGAGTGCAGCACCGGTGTTTAGGATACTACTATACACACAGGGGCAAGGGCTTTGAGGAGGAATCATCCACTGACATTATCTCCTCTTTACTCAAAAAAGGCAGTGCAGCTGGCCCCACAATTCCACAAGAGCTTTTCTGCCTCATCTGCAAAAATATTTGTCTATTGACGTTTGCAGTGAGATGTTATACTCAAGCGTCTCGCTCATCGGCTACCTTTATCTTTCTTTCTACTCGGCTGTTTATTCTGCTGGCTACTGCACATGGCCTATGTATTATTAACCAGCAACACAGAGGTTTAGATGTAATTTGCTGCTGTGTTACATTTAATAACTGCAAAATCAAAATGTAGAATTGCTCCAGCATTCACTCTTCAAAGGAGGCATAATGAGTGGAGCTGCAAAGTTCAAAGAGAATGGTTAAGTGTTTGTATAGAATTATACAGGGTGAGCAACTGTGCTTTCCTCAGAGTGATATTGAAAGGTTTGATATTTTACATGAAAGGGTGCTAAAGAGGAGTTTAACACAGGAAACAGGTTTAACCCTTCTGCTTTGGGCAACAGAGGAAATACTAATGCAGATAAAAGTCTCCTCATTAATGGTCTTGTCTTGTTAGTCATAACTTTGTGTCTTCCTGCCTTCTATTTCTCTTCTTCCTATCATCTTGTATTTGTATTGCATTCTACATCGCTCTGATTCCGTTCCTGGCTGATACATCAGTGTTAACCTTGTTCTTTTCACAGCAATCTGAATAGATGTTCGCCTCTGTGTCCTCCTGTATCTTTGTTTCTCGTCTTTTTCTTCAATTTCTGTTGATTTTCAACGCTGTTTCTGTTCCTGTTTGAGTTTTGTTTTTTTTGTATTGTTTTTTTTGGGGGGGTTGTCGTTGTTTTGATATGTATTTTTTTTTGTTGTTGGTGCTGAAATGAAAAGGCAGCAGCAGACTTTTGTGGATTTCTATTGCACATTTAAATGTGCAGAGAGAATGAGTCATTTGTTTAAGCCCAAGGGGGTGCTAAGCTTGTTCTGCATTGTGTGTCGACACTGGTCCCCTGTTAATGTCACTGTCGCTAAATAATGATGCATGCATGTAGACAGATGCACTGACACGCATGCATTCTCGCACACAAATTATTGCATCTGTGTACATTTGTTTAGTTTCACTGACAGAATCTCAGGGGAAAAATCCTGTTATTGTATGTATGTATGCATGTCAACATATGTGAGTGAATTTCCACACTGAAAACACACATAAGCAGATATAGTAAAACCTCATTTCATAAATGGTGCCTCTTATTGCTGGAAAATTACATTTAAAGATACAAAAAAAATCTCCTATGTGATAGATGAAAATGGGAGAGATAAAAATGAATCAGAAAGACTGTAGACTGTGGAAAATAAAAGACTGATGAAAAGGAGAGGAGGGAGCACGAGAGGCTTAGAAGGTGGATGGATGGTGAGGAGAAGGGAGGAGGGGAGGGAGGGAGGGAGAGGCGAGTGTTGAGCGGAGGGGAGAGAGAAAGCCGGAATGAACGATATATAGCCTCTGGCAAACAGAAAACAATTGTTACACTGCCTCCCATAACCCACTTCAACCTTAAACAGCAGATTTTTTTCACTCAATTAATTTCTACACATTGGAGCAGGGGCCTTGGCTGAAGCCGGGCTTTTATGTGCTCCTGCTGCTGCAAGGCCTATACACATCTCTGTCTCTCTCTCCTCTCTGCTCTCTCTCTGTCTCTAGCTTTCCTTTTTTTTTTTTTCTTCAGAAAATGAACATTCTGCATTGGAATGGACTGGAACACTTTGAGAGATGAAGCCTGAATAAACAGGGAATATTATACATTGTAAAAAATAGCACAGACACACAAACAATTGTCCTTTGATTCTGTAGTAGGACAAGCAATGCCGTTTAACCTAATCAGTACTGTATTATCAAAGCAGCAGCGCTTCATGCAGACTTTGAAACATGATTTAAAACTGCAATTATACAGTCTGCTGAGCGTTTTCCAGTATAGTTCATCAGCGATTTTCATCATGCTTTACATGCAGATAGCAAGAAAGCAGAAACATCAAGACAGTCAACTTTGAATGTTGATTCGAATTATCATCTCACATCTCATCTGAAGGGTGGAATATCTGTGATCAGAAACTGGTACAAGTGCTGCTGGCAGCGAGTATAAAGGCTGTCACAGAGAAGTGGCTAAAATCAGAGCCAACCACCATTTATGAATAGTTTGGCCCAAGTAGGCTAAATACATTATAGCTATAAGGTCAGACTGTAGTTGACTTGATAGAATAAATGAGTGAGAATATAACGTGATTTACATTTATCAACAACCTTTTTCCCTTCAATCCTTGTTCAGTCCTGCCTCTTAGAAGTGATGTTTATATACAACTTATTTGCAACAGCAAATACGCTTTGAGATAAACTGTAATGCTGACCAAAATATGCTTTCTGTTAATGTACCTGGCAAGTCCCAAAAACAAAAACATTTCGGTAGAGTGTTCACTGACAACATTTTTGATTTGTTTTTAGCCTAAATAGATAAGACTAGAGCATTATTCAAATGCCAGCAGTGACATGAGACATCAAATTTATTTAGAAATATTTAACCAAAATGACAATTTTTCCCTAACCTTACCAAAGTGCTTTTATTGCCTGAATCTACCCAAAGTCATGATATTTCCTTACCTTAAACAACGCGCTTTTGTTGGAAGAATCTGGCTGCAAACCCTGGACTTTGGTGTTAAAGTCCTGGGCTTTGTACGGCTGCCATTCACCCCAGCCACCTCCTTGTGAATCCAGCATATTACATAGACATATGTATTAATAAGCTGAGACTTTAGCTCACTTGATAGAATAAATAAGTGCAAATATATTGTGAGTTATATTTATCAACAGCTCGTTCTTTATCCTGTTTTTTTTCCATTCAGCTCTTGGTAGTATCTAAGGTGAACATTTTCCAAGTTCAAGTGTAAATAATTAAAGCTAATGCTATAAAAGAAAACATCTGGAAGATCTAGGCCAGGGATGTCAAACACGGTTTATTTCACGGGCCACATACATTTCAATTTGATCTCAAGTAGGTCAGACCAGTAAAACCATTGCATAATAACCTATAAATAACAACACCTGCAAGTGTTTCCCCTTTTTAGTACATTCTGGAAACATTCACAATTAATGAAGGAGCCATTTACAAAACTGATGATGACTTGTCTGAGATGTCTTAAGAAAAATAAGTCTCTCAACAATGTCTCATTTTTCCACATTCAGTCAGACTAATGTCATTAACTGTGCATGACAAGATCACTGTGGATCTACAAATGCATAAAACAGTGACATTTTTGGAACTGAACAACAATATGCAATTTGCAAGATGTAGAAATTATTTTAATTTTCCAGACATTTTCTGTGTAGTAACACTGCATCACCACACAACACCAACTTAAGTGGAAGCTAATGAGGAAGAAGGTTAAGTTATCTCCGGCCTAGTGGTTTCACAGTGCTGGAATTTCTAATTTCAATACAATACCATGAAAAATATTGATATTTGATATCATTTTCGATACCATGGAGAAAAATTAACTCAACATTGAGGCCATAAACGTTATAATTGTAGTAAAAAATAAATATAACAGGGCTGTAACATGACCGCGAATGGTTCAGAGGCCATACATTTGACACCCCTCTGGTCTCTGTAAAATGGTTACCAAATGTAATGCATTTTTTTTGTTTTTTTTGCACAATGCTATGTGAATCTGTTTGCAGTAATACCGATACGATGTAAAAATGCTTGTCCAAAATGAAAATAATTAATATTATAATAAAAAAAAATTACACAAAGACCCCTAATGGAAAAACGACTGATTAATAACGACAATAATGATAAAATGATGATAGCAATAATAATAATAATAATAATAATAATAATGACACACAGGAGCAATGCTGGCCATGGTGGCCCTGTATGTGGACAGCAGGTTGACTTGCCTGAGGGCAGAGAGAGGGAGAGCAGGCAGAGACAGATGGACAGATAGATAGGGGAGGGCATGACTGAGCTGTGTCTGTGTGCGGTGAGTGAGGGCCAGTCGGAACAACATGAATCATGGCTCCAGTTGAGAGAGGAGGAGATCAGATCAATAACAGCCCAGAGGAGGGAGAAGAGTGAAGGAGAGAGAAAGAGGATGAAGGGAGGACACAGGAGGTGTTCATCACTGGACCACCCTGAATCCCAGCACGCTCTCTTCTTTTTTCTTCTCTTTCATAGGAGGCTGTATAGTTGTTGTATTGAGCAAAGCGCGGGTTAATTTTCTCGGTCAAAACTGAAGCATAGGTAGATACAGAGAATGTGCTAATGTAACTTATTGATTATTCAGCTCATGCCATGTACAGGCTTTTCATGGTCATCCTCTGCAAAGAAATGTAAGGATGCTCCTGTGCATAGAATTGACTTCCAATTGAAAGAGCAATCTTCAATATTTTTACTGTAATAAATCATAATATGAACATGATATGTCATCAGAAATGAAGGAAACGTGCATAAGTTGAAATACTCGCTTCTCAGACAAACTCTACAGCCACAGTGTCTTCCTTTGAAATTTCCATTCCGGGTCGAAATAACTGTTTTGTTTGCCTGTTTCACGTTAATTAGAGTTCAAATTAATGCTGAATGTTCGCCAAAGTGTCTGTTTATGAGTCACAATAAATCATTAATAATCTTTTAGCACAAGTAGATGTTTATAACAGTTAAATTGAGCAGTATGTGTCTAGAGTCTGGCAGGCAGAAGGCAGGCTGTCACTGAACTCAGACTGTGTATATTCGAATCAGTGTGCTTTTGTTGTCAAGATAACAGGCTTAGCTTTACATTGACAGACAATTGACAATTATAAACAGCTGATCAGCTTACAGCGGAGGGCTCGCCGTCGCTCGTTATTGTCAAATTATAATGTTGTGCTCCTCTTGCAATCCTGCAGTGTTCTTACAGCCTGTCTGAGCTTCCTCAAGTCTGGGGGGGAGCAACCCACTTCTACCATAGATTGTATATTTAATAGGATGTCAACATATTTAATATACCGTCCATGGCTCAGTATTTGGACTGTTGTACTCATATTTGTACATGCAGTTGTCACATATTGCTCCTTTAATCTAATGAGACACTGTAAAGGTGCATTTCAAAATGTTAAAATCAAATTTTGCAGTTCTATCTGTTGAACAAAAACCACTAGACAAGTAAATTTACCTCTGAAGCCACAGAGCTTGTTTGATTATTATATTCAGTGCAGAACAACAATATTTATACAATGACAACAATAATTCCCCAACTTCTTCCTTAGGGGACCCCTTTTCTTATTATCGAGTAAACTGACGACCTCTGACTAAGTGACATATTTTATGAATATTTCATAATATATTCAATGTGTAATAGTACAGAACAACTCATAAACTGTTAATCAGTAAAAAGAAAAGCACTAAACAATTCATTTTACTCTTGAAGCCATAGAGCTTGTTTGATTGTGCATGTGCAAATTTAGTCGCTGGTGTGTTTGTGAAAAAAGTGTGTATTTTTGTTGAGTGCACTGGGAGTGCAAAGGCTCAGCAGTGGTCATTTCTCATTAAGTGACCAGTGTGCCTAGGGGAAAGGCCTGTTTTTACAGAATGTGTGTGTGTGTGTGTGTGTGTGCCAGGCGCAGCTCCAGAGTTAGAGGCCAGTATTGGAGAAGGATGTCTGAATGTTTAAGCATGCTATGCACACGAGTGTAAGATGGCCATGCTCTCTTCTCCACCATTGTACTGTGGAATGGGCAAGCAATTTTTCTCATCCCTCCTTTTTTATATAATTTGGTCGATAAAGGTGAAGGACGTTTCATCGCTATTTCTCCCTCCCGACTCCCTCCTCCTCATGCGCTCCGCTCTGTCTCAGAGTGAAATCCCGAGATAAAGCTCGGCGGCGCTCCATGTTTAATGGAGCTTAATCCCACAGATTTGAGATACGGAGCTGTGAGGTAATTCCCTCATGCCCATCTTCACTAACACAGAATGGTCATGTGACCATCTAATTCTGCCCCTTTGCTAGACGCAGACAGACAGGTGGACACATGGACAACAAAAAGAGCATAACTCTGCCAAGGACAAATATGTTTGCTTTTTTTTTGAACAGTTTATCAGGGAAAGGGTTGTGCTTTTTCTCAGGATCACAGGATGCTTGCTGTAAAAACAGTTATTTTATGCCATGCTTTCCCTTCAGCTGTGCCTCAGTTAAATGTGGTCATGTTTACTTTGGCTGGTCAGTCAACCTCCCTCTTGATGGGGGATTTATAAATTAATCTGCAACACAGAGACCAATATGAGCCAAAGTGACGAGTTTGGAGAGTCATAACTGAAAGCTTAGCATCCACAGACAGGACTCCAGCCACAGCCTCACGTCAGGACGCTTGGAGAGAGTTAAGAGGGGGTTGGCTGGGGCTCGAGACTATTTGGAGAAGCCATGTGCTGGGAAGTATTATACCCACCAACAATCCTCCTTAAGTGATGAGCTGACACTAAGCAATTTACTATTCACCCTGCCAGTGGAAATATTTTCAATCCGAGTGCATAAAGCTCCCATGGCAGGCAATACGCCAAGCCCTCTTCTTCCATCTGACACTTTTTGTTTCAGAATAGCCACTGTGTGGTTCAATTTACCCCAAGACATGCTTGTCAGGGCCCCGCCTGACATGAGCTTCCTTGTCAATGTGTAAAACGGTCCACATGGATGATTGCAGAGCAGCACTGGTTGTTAGTGGTAGTGAGTGGGGTTAGAGAGAAAGGAAATTTGTGTTGCCAAATATGCCTGTTTTTTAATAAACGCTTAAGAGGATGCTGAAAGCAAAAACAAGAAAACAAGCAGCTCCACTTATTTAATCTGTATTAGTATGAAGGCTCTGAGGACTGCATGCTGCTCCCCACAGATTTCCTCACCCACTCTATTTCACCTTTTCTCCCTTTTACTATTTTTATATATACATATATATTAGTTTTCTTTCCTTCTGTCCTTACTACTAAACACATTCTTTACTCAAGTAGAAGTACAGACACCTATGTAAAACAGTGAAAAGGCACAGGCTCTGAAATGTAGTAAAAGTGTAAAAGTATAAAAAGTTAAAAGTAGTCCTCTTAAGGACATTTCTGTGGGCTGGTTCTGCACAAAGCCAGCTGAGCCTCAACTTTTCTCCCCCCTTTGATTGTCCTTTTTGTTGTTTTTGTATTTCATGTCATTTTTTGTTTGTTACATCTGTTGTGTGTGACTCTTGGATACACTAAGGGTTTTATTGTCCCATCCATTTAGGTTAGAAATTTGTCCTGGTGTTGTTAAGGCAGCCCACAATTATTCAGAGTAAAAATAATCAATAATTTCCCCTCAGATACATTAAAACTAAAATAATGTGTACAACTGTAATAATTAGTCAGTCAATTAGTTGTCAACCATTAAATTAGTCGCAACTATTTTTATAGTATTTATATAGTTGAACGTTTTTTCTGATTCCACCTTCTTAAATGTGAATACTCTCTGGTTTCTTTACTCCTTTATGACCGTATACTGAATACCTTTGGGTTGTGGACAAAACAAGACATTTGAGGATGTCATTGTGGGCTTTGGGAAACACTTGTTGATATTTTTCACTATTTTTTGGACATTTTATAGAGCAAAGAACTAATCTATTAAGAGAGAGAAAAAAAACATCAGATTAATCGAAAATGAAAATAATCGTTTGTTACAGCTCTAGTAACGTGCCTGTTTTGAAAATGTAACAGGGTTCAATGATAATGTTTGTTTTTTTCACTTGTAGAAAGTGGAGACATTTGTATCAAAATGTGGGGTTAAAAGAAAAGTATAGTACACATACTTAAAAAATTCTACTTAAGTACAGTAATGAAATATTTGTACTTTACTTCCCACCTCTGCTTACTATCCTCTATAATGTCCTTCTACCTTCTCCTGTACTCCCTTTTCTTGTTGCCTCTCAGGTATAAGACACCTAATTGTCACAAGGTGGAAAAACACAAACACTGTATAGTTATTGTCCAAAGCAAAGACAGCAGGCTTGAGCGCTCAGAAAAAGCCACATACACACATAGGCATCAGGATGTCAGTGTGCTGGGGCAGAAGCTGAGTGTTCATCGCTGTGTTTGTTTATGTGTGTGTGAGTGTGTGTTCCTGGCAGGTGAGGGGGCACATCGTCCTTTAGAGCTGCACTCTCTCTGGCACTGTCACTTCAAAGTCTCAATCGCTTGCCATTCTGGGCCCCAACCGCTGCCGACGCAGCCAATCCACCTCTGCCAAGGTCCTCTTCATCCCTCTGCTACTGCTCTTCTCTCTCCTCCTTTGCATAATTACCCAGGTAATTGTGGAGTAATTGACTGCATCACCTGCTCCTAGGAAGCTCTGGCTTTGTTTAATAAACAGCTGGAATGTGCGCCACATGTTGTTGGAGAGCAAGAGGAAGAACATATTGGGGTAGAGGAGGACGAGGGCTGGAGATTCGGGGAGAGGAGGTATGAGGAGGACTGAAAAGAGCTAGGCGATGGAGTCTGAGAGTGTACACATGGTAATTTCCCAAACACAGACACACAGATATAACATTCTCTAGGCCAGTCCTGAACTTGTTATGCAAGGTGAACATATTATTGCCTGTGGAAAGATTAGTGGGGGAGAGGGTAATGAGAGTGGGAGATGGATAGATTTAGAGACACAGGGAAGAGAAGAGTTGAGTGAGAGAAAGTTTGAGGCATGAGAGAATAGATGGATAGATGGAAGGAGGAGCGAGAAAGGGGAGAGGGGTGAAGCGCGCCTCTCAGGGCTAATGACATTAAGGAGGTCTGATGAATCGACACCCGCTGAGTGTTATTGACGTCCCCAGAGCCTGCCCAGGCAGAGCCAGCCTCCCAGCCCGGGTATTGGCTAGCCCCGCTCCTCAATTAGACTGCCTGATTAGATTCCCTCGGTTGTGCCCTCTCATGGGGTGAGCAGGGTGGCATGATGGATGTGATGGGCAGGATTATCAGAGGGGGGTGTCACCCATGCCCCGCCTGGGGGGCACCAGACGATGGGTTTGACCAGTCGACGCAGGGGCGTGTAGGCGGAGGACAAGGGGCGCGGCGCAAGTCTCTTATTGAGGCTGTCAATCATTGCCGCTTACAAGATAGAGGCTATGTCTCTGCTCGGAGATGCACAGGAGTAATTACTATTCCATCTCACTTGGCATCTAGATATATGAGGCTGTTCACAACCACTGACCTCACGTGGCAACCCTTCGCCATCTTTGAAATTGTTTGAAAATGCTCAATTTACATATCCTGTCCTTCATTCACTAATCCTTCAAAGAGGGACTCAAAACCTATCTGTGCTTACAAATTGAAGATTCTGTGGCTTTAAAGGACAGTTTATATCAAAATCAAAAATAAATATTTTTCATCTGGCCTGTAGTGCTGCTTATCCATCTAAATTGTTTTGATAGCAGTTTCTGAGTTCGGCTTTAGAGATGCAGGGGTAGAAGTAACTAAAATTACTATTTAAAGTCATTTTGGGGGTGCTTTTATTAAAAGTTTTTTAAGTCTGTTATTTTACCAGTACTTGAGTGTGCATTAGATTATGTAATCTACTTAGATACTTCAGTAGTGAGTGGTGAGTACATTTCAAATTAATATCCAAACCTTTCAAACAGACCAATGACAACCACAACATACTGACAAATGAACCCTGCTGTACCAGGCTCAGCTGTGGAGAGGTGACTTCGACCAGACTGTGGGCAGAACAGAGCAGGAGTTGGGAGTAATTTAGACTGAAGATTTGGCGAAACCCTTTCAAATAAGTGCCTGCTATTGATGATTTTTTAAACATCAATGGTTAAAAAGCAACTAATACTATAAGCAGTTTTTGAGAAGAAGACTTTGTACTTGTATTTCAACACCAGTAGTTTTACTTGTAGTTGAGTAATATTTCAGTAATCAATAGCACTTTTACTTGAGAATAGATTTTCAGAAATATTTCCACTACTGCTCAAATATAGCTTGTGGTGCTCAAAGTGCCACAAAAATACATTTGAAAAACTCTGCACAACTTTCTTTCTAGTTCTTTCTATGGTAGAAAGAAAATAGTTCCTACATCAAACTGCTCACAGCAAGGTCTGTGGTTTATCAAATGTATTTTTGTGGCACTTTGAGCACCACAAGCAGAATGCCATCTAGTTCCATTATACTGGAGAGAAGGCAGACATCTCTATGGCCAATATCTCCAAAACTCAGCAACTCACACCAAAACAATCTTGATTGATGAACAGCACTTGTGGCCCAGGGGTGTCTCACAAAAGTCTGGCCCCTGTACACAAGCAGTCTCTGTGCCCCCCTTCCTCTCTTGATCCATGTCTCACACACATCTTTTGAATTTTTTTAGTCACTAATGAACTCTTCATACTGCATTAAAACAAGTAGCCTACTAATCTGTGTTATGTGCTCACGTGTTCAGTTTGAAATCTCATCATATTTTAGTAACTAAAATAACTGTTAATAGCCACTTCATGAGTAAGTAAAGTTTTATTTATGTAGCACCTTTTTAAAGTAACATTGCAAAGTGCTGCACAGTATATATGCACATACAGAAAAGTAACTGCATGGTATAGAACAAGATACAAGCTCACTGTGTTAGTTCTGCTCACCTTTATTTTGAAAGAAATTAGTCAAAAAAAAGTTTTCCTCCAGTTTACAGTCTTTCTCTTTTCCTTTCTTTTTTGGTACCTTGATTTCCCTTTCTTTGAGAAAGGGAAATGACTCACAGTGCACATTGGTGCCTCAGTATCAGTAATCACTTGGCTTGTAGCCGATAGCTGTGTTTAGAGACAGAGCCAGACTGAACCATTTTGCACCTTTTTTAACAGGTGAGAGCATCCACTAGTTTTTCTTTGAATACAAAGTTCAGTCTCTCAACCAATTTATTTAGCCGGTTTTAAATTATTTGTGACACTAAGAACAAAAAGAAAAACAAACATTTAATTCAAGGTTTTTTTTCGAGTGTCCTCCACCCTTTGGGATCCCTGGAAAGTTAGTCCCACTTTTCCTCTCACTGCAACGTCCCTGTACAGCCCAGGTGAAAAAAATACATTTTTGATTTGGGCGTGAACTGTCCCTTTAAATTAGTGTGTTATTCATTTATCAAAGTAAATGTGAAAAATGCTAAAGTCTTCAGAGTTTAGTTTTGTATCATCTATGTTCCTACATTAGTCCCTAATGTTGAAGACTCTGGCGAGGATATGTCCTTAACCCTATTCTCTCCATTCTCTGGTAGTGACAGTTTCTTACAACCATTCATCAACATCTTGGCTCTTGTGGTGCAAAAAATGGGGCAAGTCAGGTAAGTGTCCCAATTCAGCAGTTTTGAAAGGCAGTAACTAATGATATCTCAGGAACGAGGGCTGCTGCTGTTTCCCTGAGAACTTTCCTTCCTGTTCCATTGTGTGTTTGTGTGGCTGGATAGCTAGCTAATGGCCTGTCTCTGATGAATTAGGGGGTCTGACACCCTGCAAACACACTCTCCCAAGGTCAGAGCAGCCCACAGATTACCATATCCGGGGGCTTTAACAATCTAACACAGCCTCAAGTCAGTCGGATGACAATTGAGTCGAGCACACAAGAAGATAAGGGAGTTGCAGAATGAGGGGGGTTTGGCTCCAACGGAAGAAATTGCTTTTAAAGTGGAGAAAACCTGCGGTGATCTCTGCTGCTGATGTCCCCCAACAGTGGCTGTGATGCCAAGTGTCCATTTGTGCATCCCTCTCAGTTAGGGCGCACTTGCAGTTGTTCACTCGACAATGTTATCCCTTTTCTTTATTGAAGGCTGGTATTCAACCCTCCAGTCTGTGTTAAAGAGTCCTCTTACACCCAGCAAAGTGCTGAGTGAATGTGCTGTGCCGAAGCACTTCCATATTTCTTCACAATAGCACAAAGTTGTTTTCAAATACGGCGTAGTATAATGTTCCATTAAGCAGTGTAACATATTGTATAATGCATTGCATTGATTCATAACTGAATGGTCAGTGTGTGAGCTTTGCAGTCAGGTAGACTGTGTCGCAAAGAGGTAAATAAAACCGTCAGAGAGAGGAGGGACATTTAGATTAAGACATCCAAACATATGCACAAACATGGCCTCTTATATCTAAACCAAAAATACAGTACATGCATGCTCACGGAAGCAAATTGTAACACATAAGGGCATACACACATCCACCCACACACTTGCCAAATGTGTCTGCAGGGAGCTGGCTAAAATGTCAAGCTATGTGCATGGCTGCCTCCTGTCGACGCCTCTCTCCTTATTTCACAGCAGCACCTGGTGGTGACAAAGAGCACAGAGGAGAGAGACTCCCCAGGAGAGGAGAGGGGAGGAGAGGGGAGGAGAGGAGAGGAGAGGAGAGGAGAGGAGAGAGAGGGAGGAGAGGAGAGGAGAGGAGAGGAGAGGAGAGGAGGGGAAGGGTACAGGACAGGAGAGGAGAGGAAAGGATGAAAGATGGAGAGGAGTCCACCCATTCCCTAGACAACAGACCCTCCCTGTCCCATCATGTTCTACTCGCCCGTCAATCCAACTCAGGGCTGCTTAATTTCACTTTGAATTGACGATGTTCGAGCCCCTGCCAAAGTTTGAGGGATTTTAGACGTAGTACCAAAGCCAAGGAGCATAATGAATGAAAAGCCCCTTCCCAAATTGATTTCAAACTAAATCAAACCCTGGTATTCAATTATCTGCCAGAGCTGCCACTGAGGAACTTTAAAGTTGTATAGAGGCAGAGAAAGAGAGAAAGAGAACGCGGGGAGGAAAGTGAGGAGAGGGAAAGGGAAAGAGGACGGTCGGAGCAGAATGCAAATGACTCCATCCCTGCGTGGTGTCAGAACAGGTGGCCCAGTGGTAGCGCTGGGGCTGATGAATGAGCTGTTGAAGTGGAGCCCATTGCTACCTCTAGCTAGTGGCAGCTCCAATTCTGCCTAGTTAAGCATTTGGCCTCCTCTGCCAGGAAGGCTTAATTGAAGAAATCATCACAGGGACCGGGACAGATCTGGTGTTACTGGGACCAAATTGTCTGTCTGCCCAACCAGACTGTAACATCATAATAGTGTGATACTATCCATCCACTAATCACAAGAAGAGTGTTTCATTACGGGATACCAGACCAGGAGCAGATTCCTTTTTATTATGCACCCGCTGTGAATTGCTTCGGTGTATTTGCTCCAGTCAGAAGCTCCTACTTTATGATCTGTTCATGTAGATTACTGGCTCCCACTGTTGTTTAAAAAATCCATTAAAAAACAGCTCACAAAGACATACTGCAGCTTTGACTAATGTAATACATCATGTCGAACAGCACTTGTATTGCTGGTTTTCCTAACATGCCTTTATCACTCAGGTAATTACTGTTTAGTATTATTTAATACAGTATTACACCTGCATGAGGAAGACAAAATGTCCTGTTCTTTTGTGACATTTGTTTTTTCTTCCTTTGTAATATTTAATTCAGTTTAACGCAGCCCGTTAGACATTACTCACAGCCGACAAGCCGACCACAAGGCAGGGAGCAGAAGGAGTGCAACCCGATTGGTTTATCTTAGCAGAGACCAGTGGCTTTTTTATTGTATCAGAGAGCAAGGGTAATTATTGGTAAATTACAAAAACCTGTCCTGTCAGCGATATCAAGCAGAAACCAATCAAGTCATTGACACTGCAATTGCGTTCCAAAAAACAAGTAGCCTTTGGCCTCCTGCCGCACCTGCGCACAGTGCATCGAATGTTTGGCCTAACAAATGAACGACTGAATGCAATTATAATGTACTATCTCTGAAATTAGGCCTGCCATGGTGTTAATTACATAATTACTGAAGATGTCAGCGCTATGCGGGAGGGTGGAGTGTCAGTGGAGAGAGTGGAGCATTCGGGGAGGGATGTTGCTTTGCTTTCAGGGATGAACTATAGACGCTTCTTTGATTCATGATGCCGGCTTTGTGGAAAATATCGCCTTTGCCAAGTTAATTTTGAAAAGGCCAGCATATTTGGGCAGAGACAATCAGCCTGACCTTTCTGAGAACAACCCCAGTTTTCACTCTTTCACCTCTTTTTTTTGTTCTTTCTTTTTCCCTTTCTTTCTTTTCTTTCTACTGTCTTTCTTTCTTTCTTCCCATCTCTCCTTCACTCTCTCCCTCCCTCGGTTCAGCGAAGCTGACATGCACGTCCTTGACAGCAGCATCTGCTAATAGAGACCGCCATTGTTTATCAACACATCCCACTGATGAAGCGGCCTTCCCGTTTCTGTTGGAATATTTGTACAAATTTATTGGAGGCTGCCTCTATTAGACACAGGCCTTTGCTAGGAAACAAGTATGCTCCTAGTGTAGACAGACAATTGTATTCTCCTGCTTGTGTACTTCACTAATCAAGGCGACGCAGATGACTTTGCCGTTGTTCTGTGTGCAGTTATATCATGCAGATGATTGGAATATCAATTCATTCCACACTTGCAGCCTCATGGCTAATTTGCAATGGCTCTATATCAAATGTGTCATGAGAATGGGGAGCCATATTTCCCTTGCAGAGAATATGGAGCAGAATTTGTCATTTGCCATTCAATGCGTACCTCTCCCTGGTGCCATTTGGTATGGAAACTGAGGCTGGGAGTGTGTGTAAGAGTGAGTGAGAGGGAAAGAGTGGAAGTAAGTGTTAATGTATTTATGTTGAGTGTGTTTGAGAGTGTTTGTCGCCAGGATCTGGGGCTCTAGACAGACAGACAGGGTATGATGGGGCCAGGGCACCCCAAACGAGATGCAGATGAGGAGCATGCTGAATAATCATGTACCATCACCACGCTTCCACAGACAGGGAGGGGTCTCCATCACAGCTGTTTGAGCCCAGACACAACCCCACCACCGCCCTTCCCATCCCTCCATCCCCCACCTGTCTCCCCGTCCACCTGTCCCGTGTCAGTACTGCCAGGAGAACAAACTCTGACGAGACTTTTCTAGGAACTGAAAATAGTTTACCTCCTCCCTGTTCTGTGTTATACCTCCACCCGCTGCCTCCTGCCTCGGTAGTCTGCTGTTTTCACAGGAAATTAGCCAGACGTCCCCTGAGGTGGATCTCGTGCATAGCAAGATATCTGCCTGTCAAGGTGTTCTTTCGGCTTCTGCATTCATTTGCTGCTCAGCGTCTCTCCCTCACTCTCTTCCCCCTTCTTCTTCTACCTCTCCATCTGACCCCTGCAACTGCTCTGTCTTAAAAGTGAGTTTAGAGTCCCTGTCTGAACCACAGTACTTGAGCAGTGTTTTTCCTTTGTTTTATCTAAAACAAGTATTTGCTTTACACTGTGGACAGATGCCAACCCTCCCGATTTTCTCAGGAGAGTCCCGTTTTTCATTGCCCTCTCCCAGTATCCTCCCAGGTCACATTTCTCCCATATTTCTCCAGATTTATGACAGATTTCTGGCACTTTACAATGGGTATAAGTCCTACAACTCTAAAAGTCTACTGTTTCCACCCAGACAACAATACAGCTACACAAAAAGTTGTTTTGTGACATGGAAAGAGAGCTACTCGGCCTACTGTATCCACTTCTCCTTAATACATCCATGCTCGCACCTCATCCTCCTCAGTGAGTGAGAGACAAAGAGAAACATGGAGAGCACTAAGAGAAAGAAATACTCAGACATCCTGGAGCCAATATTTGAAAACTTTTGATCTAGATCAGAATTTTTCAGATTTTGTAATCCTTTTTTTGCTATCCCAGCTGAAACAAATCTTGTAGGTTTTGTCCTGGTTTTTCAATTTCAGATAGGATCATTCTGATACCACAAAGATCAAGATTACAGAATCTGTATTTGCAGTCTGTCAAAGTAACATTTCAATAAAACAGATGTGAAAATGTTGGCAAGTGTGGATCAGTTTGCATATTACTTATATTCACTTCTCCTCCATCTTTCTTATCATTATAAATATTATTTTTTATTATTATTAGCCAGTCACTTAATCAATATCAGTATCCTTCCAATACTGGCCAAAATCACTGTATCAGATATTGGGGGGAAAAATATAATCCGTTACGAACTATTAACCTAAACTATCATGTAAATGCTTAGCCATAGAGAGAGAGGTGCCACAAGTAACACAGATGAAATTTATTCTATTATCTATTTATGTTTGAGCGGTGCTGATCAATCAAAAAGGCTGCAAAAATTTCTGTGTTTTAAAAAATTAAATAAACAGAAGCAGCAGTACTGCAAAATTGAGTCATGTTGTGGGCTGTGTGTTTCTTCCTTTAGGGGAGCAGAATATTTGTTTCACAGTTTGATGCCTGATGTTTTTTTTAGTGGGCTGGTTAAGCAAAGTGTATCTATTAACATGTATTAATACATTAAATGTATTTTTTAACAGCTTAGTTGTTCAAGATAGGGAGAAAAAAAAATCATGGTATCGGATTGGTTAAAAGCATAATAATAATAACAACAACAACAATAATAATAATAATCATAATAATAATAATAATAATTTGAATCGTTCTTCTAGTTCTTCCAAGAATTATGAAATATGTGCCATGTGTCCTACATGTCTCCACATCCACACAGAATCCTTCCAGCGGGAGTCAGGATCAGGATTATCCTGATTTTTTAGAATCAAAACTATCCTAATCTCCTCCTCTGAGTTCTGAAATACCCCAAAATAACATTTGATCTGGATTCTGGGTGGGACTGGATTACCAAATCCATATCCCAGTTTTGCAGGATCAGGATCACTTCTCCTGGTTTTGAAATACCCAATTCTGAAATTTAATCAAATCCAGATAATTCTGATCTAGATTAAAGGTTTTGAAATGCTGCCCCCTGAAGAATCCCCTTTTATTAAGTAAAGTTTTAAAGAAAACACAGCCTAACTTACTTTCTCTGACAGTGTTGAAGGTCTCAAGGTGGCGAGTATGCACCAGCCCAGCCAGTTGTTTCTGTCACAACAAGCATAAGGAGGCATTGACGCATGTTTATTGAGAAATGTCTACATTAGTTCTGTAGATTTGTGCGTGTGTTTCTCCTTGTCGTTGTTTGTGTCACTGTTAACAGCCTGTTGGTGTTGTCCTCTGTGACTGTGTGGAAGATCACAATATTAGGGTGCTGCCTTTAATCACCGCCTGTATCTTGAGTGTTATGCTCTAACCCTTGCCACGCAGGGCCCGACATCACTCTTCAGAGGTATAATTGCTCTGCCTTTAAGCTGGTCTAGCCCACTCCTCGGCCGCACCACATGGGCATCAGAACTTAACAACTCTTTGACCTGAGGCGCTGTATTTATCACACCTTGTTTTATGACCCCATAAAAAGGTCCCTTGATGAATTTGATTGGCTTATGAAAACATTTCCATCCAGACGGGCTGTAACGGTTTCACAGGGACAGACCTGTACAGTAACTTTCTCCATCACCATGTTCTGCCTGAGGCCAACCTGTAAACTAGTCGCAGCACTTCATGCCAGTCTTGTTCTGCAAATTTTTGTCCACTCCCACTTGAAGAAACACTATGATGAACGACTGGGAAGCTGAATGCTGACTGGATGACTGATCAACAGACGGCCGGTGTTGAAAAAATAAAACAGCGCCATTAGAAGCTCATGAAAATGGTGCTTTTTTTGCAAGTCCTTATTTAGAGGATAATTGAGAACATTTCACCTACTAGAAAGAAATAGCCTTGCAGTTACAAAGAGCATTAGAAGTCTGCAATAAATGAACAGCATGACTTTAAAACCCTTTCTTCTCATTAAACAATATACATCCTATACAATGTACAATTATTATTTAACATTCTGAAAGAGGAATGTCTAGTAACAAACATGCATTAACACGGAGAGTTATTTAAAACAAAACAAAAAAAAAAAGGGGGTTAGGAGATCAGGCAACCTTATCCTCTTTACAGAAAATTAACTCTTCATTTGTTAACTCCATAAAGTGTGGCTGTGTTTTGACTGTAACTTCATAAATCTGTTAATTTATAGGTGAACTAAAGAAGTCATTTTTACCGACACGTAATGGAAATGATGCATATTTTTTAAAAGAAATTCAGTGATGTTTTAAGGTTATTATAGTAAGTAAAATTAGGTGTGGGAAAAACATTTTAGCTAAATTAAATAAAAAGAAATAGACTTCAGAAAATAGCAAAAACAAACTGATCAATATTATATACTTACAAAACTCACTAAAATAAAATAAAGAATATACAAGAAGTGTTTTTAATTAAAGTCTTTGTCAGTTTGGTCAAATTTGTCAACACAAGCAGGAAGAGGCATCGGTGCAGATGTTTATTGAGACTGGCATGTCCACATGACGTGAGTGTTCACAAAGTTTTGTGTTTGTATTGTGATACCTGTTCTAAATTTCTTAAATCTTGCCCCTGAAATATACTACCCATATTATAATAAAAAAAACGAAAAACAAATACTGCAAACAAGTGTTTGTTTTACACTATGGACAGATGCCAACCCTCCCATTTTCCCATTTTTTGCGCTTTTTAAATTTCTGGCACTGCAGAGAGAAATGAAAAGTACTAAGAGAAAGTCAAGTAAATTTTGGGTACCCTGGGTAAAAGAATTCCTATTTCTTACAGAAAGTTTTAAAAAGGACAGGGGGATATTTTTTTTGAGCGGAGCCTCACTAACATACCCTCAGAAAAAATTGTAAAATATTAATTTTCTGTGTTATTGTTATCAAAATTGAAACTGGACTAGGTAAGGCTAAATGCCGTGGTCCCATTGAGTTTTCCAGCTAATAAGTGTCAGTTATAGGTCATCTGCAGGAATGTGTTTGCCAAAAATGTGTTCTCATTATTTTGTTATTTTCATTCTTTAAAAGTCACCCGAATGCATGAAGCAAAGTCGAACCTCAAATTTTTCTGGAGGTTTCAAAGGTCTTAAGGTTGGCGAATATGTACCAGCTCAACCAGTAATTTCTGTCATAACAAGCATGAGGAGGCAGTGATGCATAATGTTTATTGAGAAATGGTTCTTTAGTTCTTTAGTTCTTTAGGGAGAAAAAATAGAAATTACAATATCATATATCAACGATATCTTTGGACTGCATTTGTACAGTATTATCACATCTTATTTAAACAGTACTGTACTTTGAAAGAGTTGTTTCAAATCTTTTTTTAAAGTCATGACTGCGAAGCTTCACAAAGTTTAATGTTTTTATTGTAATATGTTCTGAACTGAACATTTTCTGAAAAAACTAAAACTAACACTGAAACTAATAAAAACTGAACTAAAACTAAACATTTTTAAACAATAAAAATTAAAATGAAATGAGTAAACCCCCTCTGGAAAGTAACTACAACTAAACTAAATTGAGAACAAAAAACAAAAATTAAAAATGAAGTGAAAAAAATTAAAAATACAAAACTGTAATTACTCTGATTTTCTTCCATGAACCACTTATTTTCTGCAACTTTTTCTTGTGCCGTCTTATGTTTGCGCTGGCGTGCACCATTTTCCGCGTGGTTGTAGCTGACCTCTCCTATCATCACTTCATGCTTTTAAGGACAAGTTGTGTTCAAGTATGTGGAGTGAGTCATTGAAATGGGTCAGATAGTGGCCCATATTTGCCCCCTGTACATGCGAACAGAAGGTGGACGTCAGTCACAGTGGGGGAGCCCAGGGAGAAGCAGCACCTCTCGGGATCTGTCCCCAGTAAAGAATCGCTGAAACAGGGAATTCAGTGGCCCAAGACTTCTGCAACACAAAGGACTGTCCTCCTGCTCTGGCACTCAGGGGACGCAGTCAGCAAAGTGCCTCTCTACAGCCAAAGACCGGAGCACTGGATTCATTGTGTGTCTTTTGTGCTCTGAGAGGCTCTGCCCCGCTTTTGCTTTTTTTTTTTTCTTCTTTTTTTTTTTTTTTTTTATTTTGTTCAACTCGTGCAGGCACTTGAGAGGTGCCAATGAAGGACGGCACCCATTTGTGGATGTCTGACACAGCATCTTACAATTGGCCATTAAAGGCTTGTGATTTTCTTTAAGGAAAAATATCTATTGTCTTGTTTTGGCGCAGTGGACAAAGGACTCTTAGGTAAAACGACCAAGCCGGGCCTGTGACATTCAAGGCTTTTAGGATGTAATAATCTCCACTTTATAGTGATCTCTGCCTATTCGTTGTCTAACCTGATAATGGAAAAGTGTTTTTTTATGGAGGATAATGTGGCGCCTTAACAGGGTGTATTTTAAGGCAGCCGTATGATGTTATATGGTGGACAGGTGGATCACACTGCTGGGATAAATAAGCCCTCTCTGCAGCACTACACCTCCTCAGTTCAAGGATACAGGCTACCATCACTAATCCACTGAATGAGTGCGTTGACCACTCAGGCTTGCTCTTGAATGCATTCACTCCGCATTGTCAGGCGAAGGGAGAAAGAGACAGCCTCATGCACACATGCTGATACATGTACAACACATGATCCGATGACAAACGCACAATACTTATGCGGCAGGACACATTTGAAGTGCCAGAGCGAGGCGGAGGGGGAAGCAAGGGGGGCATAGGAGTCTCCCGTGAGCTTACACCTCCTTATACTGTTGGTTGGCCCATGAAATATTAACAGTGGCTGCCTCCCCTCTGAATAAGCCAATAGAGTAGTAAAGGGTGAGGTCTGCCTCACACAGTGTTTAATGCATGGCCCTTAGGGCCTCAGCTTGGTCTGAAAAATAGGGCCTTTTCTCTCGCTCTTACCTTCACTCTTGTCTTTCTTTTATTCTATCTCTCTGACTGGCTTTTTTATTTTTCTGCCCTAATGTCTTTTCCTCAGTCTTTCAAGCTGTCTTTTTTGTTCCCTCATCTGCTAGAAGGAGAGAAAAAGAGTGTAGGAGAGAGTAAGAAAGAACAGAACAGAGATGGTGAGTGGTGGGATTCAGTGGGCTTAATGTTATCAGATGGCCGGTGCGTCGGCTCCTCCGCCTCAGCCTGTTGTCTGTCCTCTAGCTGTGTTTTCCACCATGTGCTCGGAGGAAATGGTTGTTCTATGGCGATCTCTGTTTTATGAGGCATGCAGGCGCTTTCTCATCTGTTCGTTGTTTTTTTTTGTTTTTTTACCAAACACCATCACAATCTTTCCCTCCCACGGCAGAGCAGCAGACCACCCTTTACAAGGTGACTATAACAAAAACAGCAGAAAGCATGAATAAATTAAGCAGATGCTTAGATATCTCCTTTTTAATGGGGGATTTTGGACACTTGTACAGTTCGTGTTGTCCTGTTTCACTTAAGACAGCCCTTAAAGGGGTAGTTTGGATTATTTGATGTGGAGTTGTTTGAATTGCTTGTACTTATTAATAGTCAGTGTATTACCAACAGATGATGGTGGTCTACAGGCCCCCAGTTTGGAGAAGCAGAGAGGAGAACCACCACAGAAGCAAGGTAATGAACTGGTGTGGACAGGAACAAAACATATTTTAGTCAATTTTTAAGTGTATGCTATATTTAGAATATTTTCACCGCCTTATCTTGCTGTCAGACCACTTTTTCTGAAGGGAAACCACCGTTATATAAGACAAATATCGCTCTTTTTCCTCACTAACCAAACTAATGTTACCTTACAGAAAATCCAAGCTGCTGGTCTGCTGCTTCTTTGATCAATTAGTGTGTTTGTGTTTATTCTGTGACTTTGATGAATCCAAACTATCTTTTTAAAACACCAATTCACACAATAACACACAGAAACTTCCAGATTGACCCTGTCCACAGCAATACATTGCTAAGCTTCCTCTCTGCTTCTCCAAACTGGCAGACATACTGGCTGGCATGTACTGTAGGTACTGACTGACTACCTCAAACAAAGACACGTCAGATAATCCAGACTGTCCCTTTAAACCCACCATTTTGGTCGAAAGGACCCAAAAATGTTGTGGCATATCAATCCTTTCCACAGTGTATTACACCATGTTTGGAAAGTGTGACAGTGACAGTAGCATAGCCTAGGAAGGTGCTTCCCTGTTTCCATCCAACCCACGTGAATTTGCACGCCAGTTATTTCTTAATCCGCAGCCATCTGGCTGCAGATGATTGAGCGCCTTTCCAGAGCGTCTTGCAGTACGTTCACTTGGCACCACAGAGTACAAAAAAAACCCATTCCAATTTAATTAAACTGAAAGAATATCATTAGGGTTCTTAATGATGATTAATGTCTAAATAATAATAACATTTATGAAGTATTAGGGTATTAGAGTTCTAGTTGGATGTGAAATTATTCTCTCAGTTCAGGTACAGGACATTGTTATAACAAATAGCAACCCTCATTACTCATATCATTGGCTCCTGGGTTAGACATTCAGACAGATCGGGAATCCATTTTATCTCCAAGTTTATTCTCCACTGGAGTCTTTCTTCTTCGTAAACTACAGAACATTCTGCGATCCACTCAGCCCTGAAAGCCGCTGACAACAAACTCTTTGTAGTTTTCTTCCTGTTGACTTATTTTCTTACTTTCCTCCCCCTGTGTTAAAACAAATGGCAACTGCAGGAAGCAAAAAGGAAAAAAAGAGCTGAAAAGTTGACATTTAGCTTAAATGGAGGTGGAATGGGCCGCGGGGATGCTTCTGTAACGATGCAGGGGAGACTAGGGCTTCTTTTCTCTCTTCCCTTCCCGCTAAAACAAGATTTATGACCTCACGAATACCATCATATTTTAGCAGCTGATGTACACTGTGGGTGGTTTATCTGGGATTGAGGGCTTTGCTGTTGAGCCCATCAGTGTGGGGCTTCTATGACTTACTGTGGCAACATGCAACAAGAGGTAACAGAAAGGACACTGTGTTGCTGGTTTGGACACATTTTTTTCTCACAAATTTTTCTTATGTTAAGAAAACATCAAACCAGATAAATAATTGGGGGCTGAATGAACAAAACAGCCATCTAAAATTCAACCTCTCTGCTAAATTCCTCCTCACACGTTATCCATTATCTTTCCTGGAGGAGCACAGGGAGTCATAGAGCATTGAATGAGAGATCTCATATTCATCTGTGCCCCCTGCCTTTGCGTGTCATTGCCATACCCTCTTGCTCTTCCCTCACCGCTTTCCTCTGGCAGTGTAATTGACAGGCTTCAGCAGTTAAGACCTCCAACAGCTCTTTCTTCATTTGGAGACACTTTGTCGGTTTTAATCAGGGCTTTAATTGGCAGGCTGGCAGTGGGTGAGTGGCACCAGGGGCTGGGGCGTAGAGGCGACACTGACTTTCCCGAGATACCGTTAAAGCTTTTTCTTTCTGTCTTTTTTTTATCAGCCAAGGTCTCTCTTTTTCTTTTCTTTCTTTGATTCCTTCTTAGTTGCTTTCTTTCTTCTCTCTTTCATTCCTCCTTGTTCTGACTCCTATTTACGCATAGGTCAACAAATATTAATTCATAAATCAATGTTTATCCTTATACTCTTTGTTTTTTATCTGTTAACTTACAGAAATACTCAAACACACTGCTACACATAGATTAAAAGTGTGTGCTGATGGCATTACTGATACAACAAACCTAACCATAGGGAATACCACAGGGATAATCTGCGCCATAACACATTGCAGCTGTAAGCGTGTGTGTGTGTGACTGGGGGTCCTGTGGGCTCGCCTGTATTGTGTCTGAACCCTCGCTGCTTTGTGTGGCTGATTTCTCAGTCCTATATGGCAGCTTGTACGACAGGCCAGTATGTGCCGTGCTCCTGCCAGTGTTGCTGAATCTAGGACACCAGGACTCTTGTCTGTGATTCTCCCTCCTGCTGAGGTGTTAGTAATGCCAGGGGACAAGCTAGAGCGGATTGAAAAAGAGTGAAAAATAGGTGGTGGGAGGTAGAGGGAGATAGAGAGAAGTATAGATAGAAGAGAGAGAATATGTCCCAGAATTCTTTGTCAGAATCTTTTGTTGACAGCTCAAGCCCTGCTTTTGAACCTGGCACAGCAAAGCCTTGAATTGTCTGTCATTTTGATGACATGACAGTTATTGTCAGTATAGCCTGCGCTAAAGCATGCCCCTCTGCTGTATCTTGCTGTGTATAGACTTTGTGTATTTGTGCATCTGTGTCGGAGTACAAGCACTGGCTGGAAAAAAAAGCCTCCCTATAATCAACAAGCATCCTGTGTATTTGCCAGGCCAATTAAGAGTCATTCATTTGCTAATGAAGGCCCTGTCGAGGTCTAAACTGCTCCTAGGGGCATGCAGACATGCAGTCAGCACACACGCAGCCCTCAGCAAAGCTCAGCGCCACCAACATAGTCATCAGTCTGTGCCCGCTGCTGTGCGCGCGTCTCGCGTTGCCCACTCAGCACATCTCACCAGCAGCCCCTAAACACTAAAAAGTATAATTGAATTCATTATTTCCTGTTTTATGACTTGTTCCGCTGTGGTTTTAATTTGTCCTGTAAAAGATGAGGCAGGCAGGCAGTTCTTCTGCCTTGAATTCCCTCCAGTTCCCCTCTCCCAGGCTCCCTTGTTCTGCTACGGAGCTCTGGATTTTATGAGGCGGGGGTCTCCTGTGTCGTGGGAGCCGTCTCTACCGCTAATCAACTCCTCAAGGTTGCTACCTCTGTGCCATGCAGGAGGAGGTAGGGATGTGCTGCCAAATCGCGTGCCTAGCTACCTCTTTAATGGGCTAACTGCTTGACCTTCACGATGACTCCATCCTAACTCCACTCTGAAGAGATGGCCCATCTGTGTATTGATTTAGTCATGAGAAAATAATCTGAAAACATTTCTGTCAATATTTCCTCCCTGCCTTCAGCTTCCTGGGGAGAGATGATGTTCAGCACAAGTGCAAGGTTATCAACAGCATCTTTGTGTTCATCGGAGACATACTGTATTTTTTGTGTGATAAGAAGCCTTTATTTCAGACTTTCTTAGACACAGACTTGGCAGGGTGGTTGTGCAGTCGGTGCCTCGAGGCTCTTCACTTTGGCCCCAAAGACTGAAGATGACTGCTCTGCTGCCAGCAGCGGCTGCCTTACCTGTTCCCCTGACTCCAGAGGCGTTCTCCGTTTTCCCCTACCTTTTTTCTCACTCACACCATCGCTTTGTACTTATTTTCTTGTGTCCATACATCAATACGTTCATCATTTGTTGCTTTGCTTTGTTCAAGGTCCCTGCTAGGCACGTAGGAGGGCTGACCCCTCAGACTCCGACCACAACACATTCAAAGCACCACGTCATCACTATTATCAAAGAACAGAAAAGAGCTTTGTGCTGACACTTTCTGCAACCTTGACAGTCATGAACTAATCTGACTTTGGTTGACCTTTGGTATGAAAAAGATCTTAAACACATTTGTCTGTCATTGTTATATTTGGCAGTGCATTTCATGCGTGCTCCAGCTTTGGTCAATGTGATTTCTTTTCTTCTCAATCATAATTAACACCTTTCTTAAAAGCTTTCTCTCTGACTGTGGTCACAGTTTGCTTTTATCATGAAGTGGACACCAAGGTTATTATAGTTAAGTAAAACTAAACTAAAAACTAAAACTAGATGTTAAACAACATTTTAGTTGACTGAAATAAAAACTAAGACTAGACTTTTAAAACAAAATGAAAATATATATTGTATATAATAATGTCTATGTATACTTTTAGTTTTAGTCTTTGTCAATTTGGTCAAATATGTCAACTCGAGCATAAGAAAGCATCGATGCATAATGTTTATTGAGACTGGGATCTCTATGACTGTGAGTTAATGGCCCTCACAAAGTGTTGTGTTATATGCTAATAACTATTCTGAACTTCCTAAATGTTACCCCTGACAAATACCCCACATATCCCTCTATGGTACGGTGTTACCTCCAGGTAACATTCTTGTTTTAGGCTTTTTACACTCACCAATACATCCTCAATTATGGTGCAATACTTTAAAAAAGTGGCAGGACCCCAAGGAACTAATACAAGTGTTTTAATTTGCCACATGACTCTCTGGATGTCATGTTGAATCTCTTTTTAGCTTCGTTCCTCAAATGGTTCAGCTCCATCATCTCCATCCACAAAAATGGTTTGAAAAAGTCTTTTTTTCTGCCATTTTAGAAACTGGAAAAAAAAGAAGATTCACACTGATAAATTAATTAAGTTTAATTTTTAATTGTTTAATGCACTTTATTTAATGATTAAATCACAGAAAACTGTTAAAATGTAAATGTTGCCTTGAAGCAACACAGTGTCATTATGGATTCCCACCATGACATTTTTTGGTGTTTATTGGTAATTATTTTATTTTATTTTAACTCATGAGCAGTGAGCCAAAACTGGCAGCAACACAACAAAAGGTTGCAACATACTGTTTGTCAGAAAAACATGAATTTGAACGTAAGACAAATGATCAAACTTTGAAATATGACTCACTGTGTTGTTTTAAAGAGGGTTATGATGGTCTGGTCTGATACATTGTTGATGTAAAGTTTACTGAAATATGTCTATGCTCTTTATCACACTCAGCTGTTGCACAACGGGACAATGTTGCCTGAGGGTAATGTCTAGACAAACAAACTTAGAGTTTTTTTTTTGTTTTTTTTTTTTTAATCTATTTTAATTTTAAAGGGTATGAATTTTAAACTGATGAGGCAATTGAATATTATCCATTAGTATTGTAATAATATTTATTAAAATTGTGATTAAACATAATTCTTTTTCATCATTCCTTACCATTATGGTAGTGTCTTGCTTTAAGGTAATGCACTATAAAGTGTACCCTAAAAAAATTCTTGAAAATGTTTACTTGGTCTATTTTATGATCTTGGTCTATTTTTTTTATTTTTTATTTTGTTTTTATTCTTATTTTATTTTATTTTTTATGAACTGGCATCATAATGCGTACCATAGAGGGACATTATTATTAAAGAGTAAATGAATCAATAATGAAACTAATAAAAACTAAAGTGAAAGCTAAATATTTTTAAACAGTAAAAACTAAAGTGAAACGAGCAAATCCACTGCTCACACTGAACTGAATTGAAAACAAGAATTAAAAACAAAATTAAAAATAAAAGCTAATGAAAAATACACAACTGTAATAACTCTGGTGGACACTGGTATCAACAGACTGTAGGGCTGTGAAGCAAATATGGTTTGTGTTTTACCATTGGTGAGACGTAACAGTTTCATTTCATGGTGTCAACATAGAATTGGAATCAGATCATAAAGCATTATGGCACTTATACGAGAGGAACAGCGCTGTAAATCGGCAGAGTGCACTCCTGGCTCAGACGACGTCCGATCTATTGTGCATTTTTAGTACATATGTGTTTAGTGGTCGGGTTGAGCGTCAGCGATGACGATAATGATAATAACAGGCAATGTACCATGTATTCATCTGTTTGTTTTAAGAACTCAATTTGGCAGGAGCGCCCGGTGAGACATTTTGAAATGCATGAGAAACACCGTATGAGCAAGGAACAAGAAAGGATCCTGTATCTTATGCAATTTGGGAATGTAGGCCACCTGGTTGGTATAGGGGTAATATGTAGGTCTTCCTTTGTTCCTGCTGTGTGTGGGTCGAGCTCTGATGATGTCATGTGCAGTTGTTTCTATAGCAGGATCCACCGTGGGCGGCTGGGCCTGGCACAAAGGTACAGGGGGATTTGGCAACTGCCGTGATTTCACTGAGATCCAGAAAAGCCCTAAATACAGGCTGAGATAAGCGATGTGTCAGAGCACAAAGTGACGAAAATTCAGAAAAAGAAAGACATTTTGGGAAGAAAAGAATGAGAGATGTGGCCTATTGCAACGGAAAACGCCTCATTGCATGACTGAGTAAGATATCATGGTTGTTAAAAGTTTTTAAATCAAAGCTTCACTTGCTGACACCACCTCATACTTTTAAAGGGACGGTTCGGATTATTTGATGCAGGGTTGTATGAGGCACTACAGTAGATGCCGGTCAGCACAGCCCCAGTTTATAGAAGCAGAGAGGGGCACCAGCAAGGAAGCTAAGCAATCAACTGCTGTGGACATGGTCAGCAGCAAAATGTATTTTAGCCCTTTAAAAAAGGTCTGGCTTTTGACTGCTTTACCTTGATGTCAGACAGCCTTTTCTGATGGGAAAACCACCATTATCCAAGCCAACTATGGCTTTCACCAAACCAACCAAACTCCATTAGCAAAATTAATAATTGTACCTTGCAGACCATGGGAGTTGCTGGTCTACTTATGTCTGTTTTTGTGTTATTGTGTGACTTCTGTGTTTTAAAAGAAAAGTTCATATTTATCAAAGTCACACAATAACACAAACTTACTAACAGATGGAGGCAGTGGTAGACCAGCAACTCCTGTGTTCTGCAAGGTAAAATTACAATTTTTTCCTGTGGAGTTTGGTTGGTTTGAAGAGAGCCGTATTTGGCCTATATAACAGGGTTTCCCATCAGAAAAAGCTCTCTGACAACGAAGTAAAGTGCTGAAAATATTCTAAATATAGCGCACACTTAAACCGATATAGATTATTTTAGGTGGATCCTTTTTAGTTGCCTGAAATACATTTTGTTGCTGACAGTGTCCACAGCAGTACATTGCTTAGCTTCTGTGCTGGTGCCGACAATCATCTACTGTAGCTAATACACTGACTATCGATAAGTACCTGATGCAGTCCTACAACAAATAATCCAAACTATCCCTTTAAGCGTGGGGTTAATGCCTTGTATGATGTGTAAGCACTGTCAGCACCTGCCTTCAGGTCCTTAGTACTGTTGGACAGAGTGTATTAACAGACAGTAAAATAAAAAAATAAGACAAGCGGTATGCAATGTGCATTTGAGTAGCTCGGGGAGGTGGGGGGTGTTTTGAACACATGCCTGGCACGTACGACTCAGCCAAGCAAAAGAGCTTTGTATCCTCCTCACCAGGGGAAATAAAGAGAAGGTGAGACAAAAAAACTTTTCCATTGCTCCAGGCTACTGTTACCTGGCAGCCGCCAAGGAATTTAAAATATCATTCTGCAGCTGCATATATTCTAGATCTCTGTGAGAGACACACACTCTCCTCGCAGAAATGCTCTGTCTCTCACACACACAGCATGTCAAACCTTGAGGAATACACTACAGAGGAGGGAGAGCGGGGGAGACTCCTGCCAGGCCTCAGGCAGCAAGAGGTGGTGGCTTTTGTTTTGGACGTTGTTTCTGTCTATGTCTAAAAAATGATGATGTTAGTTTCTCACTGTCACCGCGGCTGCTCCTTTGACTCGCGGCCATTTGCATAGGCAGCGTTATTCCTCCAGGAAATATGGGGCAGCTTTAAGAAAACTCCACTTTGGAGAGGCGGACGGAGGAAAGGCGGGTGGAGGAGAGTAAGTGATAGTGATAGACGGTGTGATATAAATAGAAGTGGTGATGGCAGGATAATGCATGGCTCTTTCTGCCGGGCCGAGGTTCAGGCCTGTCACTGAGACGAGGAAGAAGGGGAGGAGGAGAGGGAGAGGAAGGGGGAGGACAGGGGAAAAAAAGAGGTCCGGGTGTCTTTTCCAGGTCACTGTGGGCTCCTAGAGGGGCAGGAAGAGCCCTTGATTAATTATGATCATTATTATCATCATCTTGGCTGGGGGCATTAATCACAGCCATGTCAGAGCGAGGACCGGACGGGGGCAGGTGGAGAGTGGTGATGGGGGGGCCGACCTCATAGTGGACATGAGATTGTTGGCATGTTAGACACACCCCTATCCCAGCTCCCCTCATGTGTGTCAGAGCTCAACATCCATATGTCCACTGTCAGCCCCGCATCTATCAAGGGTCGGCCTGTTGTCAATCCGGCCGGCTCCCACTGCTCCGAAACAAACGGACTAAACGCACAGTGATCAATGATGGCTCTTTACTTGAACTACATGCCAATAAAGCCAGCCGAGTATGAATTGACTGCAGCTAACTTGACAGCCAGTCGGCTATCCGGCAGAAAACATTGTTTGTCAGGACATCCGTCGTTAAACTGTAATGAGTGGTTATGACAAGTTGTGTTAGTGTCAGCACACTGGGATTTGCAATAAAGCAGTTCGTCTCAAGTTCAAGTGCTGTCCCCACAAATCATTTTCAAAGACTCACACAAACTTAGACACTCCTCTAAAGATACTTACCGCTGTATTGATCATTTTTAAGTAAAGGCCATAAACAGAATTATACATTATTGAGCCTCTAACAGAAAAGCCAAATCATGTAGATCCTTTGACTAAAGGCTTGTGGCCATCCCCTGTTTCACTTCGTAATGACTGTACCTGCATTATTTTTTACAGATACCGCTTCAGTGTCTGATAAAAATGCAGTGGTACCAATAAGACTACCCTTATAAATGATTTATATATGGTTTCTAATTATTAATTTGGTGGTAAATGCTTTATAAATCATTGATAAGCTGTTACAACACATTAGATAAAATGGGCAATAGGGACCTGTTGCTCACCAAATAATGAGCTCACATTTATCCGTGCTATTAAAGGTACAGTTCACCCCCAAATCTAAAAGCTCCTACATGAGACTGCTCACAACAAGGTGTGTGGATTATAATGAGTAAACGGGTCATGGTTCCTGAAAGGAGACACTGCTGTTCAGTTTTTAAAATTATTTTTTTGATGGCATTTGGAGCTGAGTGCCACTTAGCCCCTTTATATTCAAGAGAAGACAAACATCTGTATGGCTGATGTACAGCTTTCCAATTACAGCAAAACAGTCTAGGTGGATAAATAGCACTACAGGCCAGAGGAAAAATATGTATTTTTGATTTGGGGGTGAACTGTCCCTTTAATCCTCAGATCTCATTGCTTACTTAACTTACTCTGTCTTCTCCATCAGCATTTATACCTGTCAGCTTCATCAGATATTTGTTGATAAGTTGCAAGTATTTAACCACCGTCAGCATATCTTAATGGCCAAAAGTTTCATTTAGCATCAAATTAACATATTAAATTACCAGTTTCATACACTAAGGCTTTGGAAGTATTGTTTACTTTGACATTTTCAGCAAACACTGTTTTTATTCATTCTCAGTGTAAACCTGAGAAACATAAGGTAATCTACAAAATAAATGTATTTTACATTCTTTGTCTTTTCAGAAGAAATGTCCTCATTTTAAAGTTTATGAAAAATAAATCTCACAGTAAGTAGTAAGTCATAAATAAATAGATATGTATTTTACACTTTACAGTAAGGCTTCCTTTTGCCAGTTCTAAATGTTTGTGACTCATTAGTTATATTAATTAATAGTAAGCAGTAACTGGATGCTGCCAAATAGTGAGCCCACATTGATGTATGAAAAGTGTGTCATAACCTATTTATATTATATTTTGTTTATTCATGACCTAATTGAAAACATTCCTTTATCTATTTTATTTTATTTTATTTTATTTTAGTATACTCTTATTTATTTTACCTCATGTTTTTATATTCTTATTAGTCAACTGTTGGTTTTAATAAATTTATTTTATCTTCATATATTTTATCTTTTCTTCCTTTTAAATGGTTTTAATTCTCATGTCTTACTATTATACTGGTCGATAGCTGGTCTTAATTTATTTGATTCTGTATCTTAATTGGTTTTATCTCCAGTATTTTTTATACATCTGTTCTTGTGGCTGTAACTTTTGTGGCTCACACTATGTGCGGCACATTGTGTGTCCACCTGAAATAAAATGTGTTATATAACTAAAGTTTCTTGCTTGTTTGCTAATTATAAACTTTTCCTTAGTATTTATGAGGGTAGCCTTCTTGTAGAGTAGCGGCAACACAGTTGAGACTTTTAAAAGACAGTCAATCTATGTATTTTTAACTATCTTTCATATGTCATCAAATGTATTTATTTTATTTTTGGTTTATTTAGCAGGGACAATGCGCATTAATAAACATTGCTGTATACTGTATGCTCCAGAGTTAGCCAAGAGGCAATTTTTCATCTCTAGTCTCTGGACAGATGTTACAAAGTCAACTAATAGAACAACAATAAAAAGAAAAGAGAATATTACGGTTAATGGAAACATCATTCATATCACCCGTATACGACAATGTCATGAACTATTTAAAACATGCAACACAGAGACAAATAAATGAGGGATATTAATGTTAATAGAAAACATGGACTGAATGTTAGGCACAAACTAAAACATGCAAAGCAGAAGCATAAAGATGTTATTTTTCATCATGTCAACATGTAGCTTCACTGGCACTTCTGCTATGGTTTGTGTGTCACTTTGTATGAATTTTACAGTGAAAATGATGCATAAAACATGATGTAAAAAATCAATCTAGTTACATGTTGCCCTTTCATCTTTTGCTTTTTTTGCTTTTCACTCTCCTCAGTTTTCTTCATATGTTTCTTTTCTTTCCAACTATTTTTCACCTTCACATCCTGTACCCTCTGTGTGTGTTACACCTAATGATGGACAGCTCCACGCAGCCATGACAACCATGAGCTAGGATGCGTTCGTCGCCAGCCAGCCGGCAACGCTGGGCACTCCACTCTGTCGAGACGTCTCTCTGACTTTTATGAATACATGTACACAGCTCAGAGCGGCGGTGGATTTGTCTTTATAAGTCTGGGTGACACGTCCGCAGCGGCCCCACTTCATTTATTCCACTTGCGTAGATTAAGGCTGGCATTACAAGTAAGGTCACACCATGCATCAATGTTACCTCGACACCACAGCGCTGCTGAGCGTGCTCAGGCGTTGCCATTACTCCACCCCGGCTTCTCCACAGGAAATTTCCATCAATTTCTTGTTTTTGCGTCTTCCTCTTTCCCCAATTTCCCTGATCCTCAGCCCCGCTCAGTCTTCCCCGTTGCGGTGTGTGTTGCTGTGAGGCTGGGACAGGTGTAAACACTGACTCCAGGAACGGCTTTGAGCCTCACACTGTGTCAGAACAGGTGCGCTTCTGGACAGGAGTGTGAGGCAGGTGTTAGATGAAGCCTCGGCTCACGAGTGTAACTGTCAAAATGTCTGTGTTCCCCCTTCTGTGATGACATGTTAATCCCTAACACTTGGTCTCCACTGGGAGCTCCTGCGCAAGTCAGTCTGATAATAAACAGGAAGTCAAGGAACATCCTTTACTGACACCTGAAAACTAATTAGATTTTTGTGCACCCAAAACCCTCTTTGTGAGCCATTTAATTTCTTGTCATATTTTCTACCTCAGTCAAAATCTGCCATTACTATACCTGAAAGGCATACAGAGACATCATTATCTGTATCTGTTCAACTAACACAATTATCTGTCTTTGTGTCTGTATTTGAACAGAGGGCTGGAAGAGGGCATGGTTTATACTGGAAGTCACGTTAAAATTAGGCAAATCTAGGGCTCAACAGTAAAGACTGCCTGCTGGAAAAAAAGAATTAAACTATTTTGATGATCAATTAATCATTTAAGTAATTTTTCATCCTCTCAAGTATGTTTTGGACTGACAAATCAAGACATTTAAAGACATCAACTTGGACTTTTTCAAACTGAGATGGACAGTTTTCACTATTTTATGACATTTTATAGACTTTAGAGCCCTTTATTAAACATGACAATCAAGTTCAGGCTCTGTTGTTACTTGATAGCAGCTAAAAAGTAAAACAAATCGTAGAGGGGCAAGTAAAAATTTACTTTGGGCAAGTAGATTTCTGACCTAATCGTCCAACCAGGCAGGTGAAAAAAAACCCAAAAAAACTCTGACACAAAAGACAGAAAAAGTTGTGTTTTCAAAGTATCAAGTTGAATTAACATTGGCATTTAATTAAATATGACATACATATCCATATTGTGATACTGTACTTACCATCTCTCTCTCTTTTTATTCTGTATTGAACTAAATTAAGTTTTATGAACTAAATCACCGCCTCTTTAACTGGGGGGCATTGACCAATGAGAAACTGAAAAATGTTTTAGAAAACGACAGATTCTAATTTGCATTGGAAATAGGAGCTCTTTACTGTAAAGATATAAAAAAATATATTCTTCAGTTGAAGGAAATAATCTTAAATTGCAACAATACTGTGTTTCCTGATGTGTTAATCTTACTTGCACCTCACAATTTTAGAATATTTTACTCAAATAAAATTAAGTACCATAAAAATAAAAGCACTCTCAAATTATTGCAAGCATTTTCAGGTAGAAGAAATATCTGTTTCCATGACATTATTTGTACTTTCCCTAATAACACATTTGGATTTGAGTGCATCCCTATTAGACATGGGACAGATCTTATCCAATATCAGTCTGGGCCCAAATATTTACCAAAGGCATTCATCGGGTTTAGGACTTGTGTCATCAATCTGCAGTTCCGATCTAAATTTCACAATGCCACCATCATAGTAGGACTTCTACTAGTACGCCGCTGATATTGGTATCAGCTGATGTACACATTCAGAATTGGAATTGGAACTGAAAAAAAAGTGGATGGGTACATCTCTAATCCCTACTATACCTGCATGATGATACTGTTGTAAGTAGGTTATCTCAAGCTAAAAACGCATCCCTGCTTAGGTTTCTCATGAGAGGAGAAGTTTGACTTTGTAAATGCAGCTTGGTGGTGGTTGGTGGGCTGAGGTCCTCTTAACCTTAAACCGGCCTCTTTTAGCACAGGGACTCAGGGACAGCATCAGGGACGGTCATTTGTCCTTGCAGGTCTGGGTCCTTGTGAGCCAGAGAAGAGCTCTTAGCCGTGTTGGTATTTATATCAACGTGCTCCTTGTCTGTCCAGGACTTTACACGGGCTCCCTCAGCCTCTTAAGTAGGGAATATCTCCTTGAAAAATAAACTTGACAAAGGAGAGTGTGACAGTCCTCAGGGCTACTCTTTGCCTGTTTTCTGCGCTGTCTTGACTGTGGGTAAAATATAAAAGTGGGGGAAAAAAAGTTGTTTGAAGTGGCATGGCAGTTTGATGTGTATTTTCTGCTGTTTACTATATCTGGTGTTGATTTGTGGTTAGATTTTCTGGCATACTGTATGTGTGTCAGCCACCAGTGTCTCAGTCTTCTGCCTGTTGTCTTCTATGAGTCTCCATCACAAGCCTGAGGTTGTATTTTTTTTTTTTTTTTCGCAGGCTGTTGGGAGGATTTATTCGTCTTTTACTACATCACTGAAACAGACTCGTAACTCATGAATGAACTCCATTCCACTCCAACGCCCTGGCTTGCTGCGCTTCAAGCTCCATCCTTAGCATCTTATAGCCGTCAATCAGGCTAATCTGCTCCCTCTCACGTAGCCGCAAAAGAGCTTTGGCTTTTCTCATTGACAACAAAGAATGGCAGGTCTGCCCTCTAACCGTACATCCCAGCGCTGGGTTGTCCAAGCAACATCTGCTTGATCTAACAGGGCCCCAAATAAGGGATCAGAAACAGTCTTGTTGTCGTTTTAACAGCAAGAATTCATAAGCAGGTCACTGTGAGAATGAACTATTTGTTTCTGTAATATGTTTACCATAATAAATAATAAAATGACCATGATATGTCATCAGAAATTAAGGAAACATACTGAGTTGAAATACTCGCTGTTTTTGTTTACCTGTTTCACGTTAATTAGAGTTCAGATTAATGCTGAATGTTCATCGAATGAGTAAGAAATAATTAATAATCTTGTAGAAGGAGTGGATGTTTACAACAGTTGAGTACTATGTTAATGGAGTCTGGCAGGTAGTGACACAGGCAGTCACTGAACTCAAACTCCAGAGTGTGTATTTTTTTAGAAGAGGGCTTAACTTTACATTAACAGACAATTAACAGTTGTAAACAGCTGATCAACTTACAGTGGAGGACTGGTCCTGTCTTGTTATTATTACTTTACAATGTTGCACTCATCTTGCACTCCTGCAGTGTTCCTGCAGCCTGCCCACACTTCCCCATGTGTGGGGAGGAGAAGGCAGGGGGCAACAGCTCACTTCAACCATAGATCATAAATTAAATAGGATTTCAACCTATTCAATACACCGTCTATGTCTCCAACTCGCTATTTGGCATGCAGTACTCACTTTTGGATGTGTAGTTGTTGCATATTGTTCCTTTAACTCAAAAAAGTTAGTGTCTGGGCTGCCTTAAAATTTTAAGTTGACTAAATCTGAAAAGACAAGTTGCACTAAGTGTGTAATGATTCAAAAAACCTTTAGAGTCAATAAACTTTAAACTTAATATATTAGATTGTTTTAGAGACGGACTGCTTTCACAGTTTTCATCATATATGTTTTCTTCAAACTATAAAAAAGAAGGGTCTCAGGAGAGTTTTAACTCTCAAACAAGCAGTCTGCTAATGCATGAGAGCAGCCATACGGCACATCCCACGATCACTCCCCCCTTTGGCCCTTTGGGTGAAAACAGGCACTGTAAAAGCGGCCAGTCAGTATATGTGTCAGGGGCAAGCACTTCATCACAGGTTAGTTAATGATGTTACTGAGTAAATGATATACGTTCCAATTGTGACTGTTCTGAAGAAGAGTGTCCTAGTGAGCCAAAGTTTTTACTGTGAAAAAATATGGCCCTACCATAAAACACCTGCTTTTACAGTGAGATTTGGTTCAACAATACAAAAAAAAGCAATAATAAGGGAGGTGTCAAGAGTTGTCAATAAGTCAATGTGTAAGGGGGCTGTATGTCAGGTTTGTCCTCTTTAATGGAGGCAGACTGAAAGAATCCTTTCTTTTTTCATGATATGACACAGATCGCTGATCGGCAAAGACATAGTATTGTCGCTCACCTGACTGGCTACAGGATTTGGGGTCCTAATACCTAAATGGTGATTCTTTTTTTTTTTTTTTTCTTATTATGTGTTTAAAATGGCGACAACCTCAGAATTTGTTTTGACCATTAGTCAAATTAGAATGGTTGATTTTACCCAAAAAGGAGTGCAAGATGCAGGAGCAAGATACCTGGTTTGGTTGCTCTCATCCATATGCTGATCATGTTTTCTTTAGAGACTTAATTTAATGACTTGATTGAATTCATATAACATTCATTCAGCTCATCATTTCAAGTCAGAAGGCTTCCAATTAGAAGAACTCATGTTTATAAGTTCTGAAGTGTTCTGAAAATAGATACTGAAAATTTTAAGTTCAATTAACTTCGATAAATAAAACTTGTATATGTACTTTCAATTAGTGAGAAGATTTTAGTTGATTCCACTAAGTTTCTGTTGGATATTGTACACTGTACAGCAGATGAAGAGGTTAAAAAAAGGGTGGAGATGATTTCCACAATTTATTTATTTTCTTTTGTTGTTTTCTGGCTGTGTTTTTTATACAGTAACTGATCTGTTGTCATCGTTCAATAAAAAAGATCTCATACGCAGCACTTCCATTTTAGCGTAGTTTAAAATATTTTTTCATTATTATGGTTGACTTGGTTTTGAATGTTCACGAAGAATGATTGCTTCATATTTTACAGGCTCTATTGATTGTGTTGTCACCAAGCATTTTCTTTTGGTAGTCACTCAGGTGATAACATTTCTCCGTCGCCAGCCCTTTTGTGCCGTGATGGTGGGAGTCTATAGGAAGTGAGGGCCATCACTGTCACCCCAGCGTATCTAAAAATGACACATGGATGACTGCATCATGTAAAGGTGACATTTGAAGTGACACAGACATGTTGCATTACGGATGCAATGTTTGCAGCATTGAGGTGACCTCCCCTGCTCTCATCCCAGCTTTTATCCCGCCTGCCTCACCTTTGCCAAACGCCAGAGCTGTTTGTCATGGATGATTTGGTAATAAAATGAGAAAGGTGTTGAGTCAGCGACAGAAGTCTCCGTTCCACCTGGCCCTCTGTCATCCCTTTCCCCTTTCACACACACACACACGCACACACTCACACACACACAAGTGGACTCGCGCAAACTCTCTCTGAAAATTTTATGCACACATGCACAAGCCTACTGTCTGTGCATGTCTCTTGATCTCTTGCGCACACACGCATACAAGATGGCGTACAAGCAATACACACACAGTGCAACACGCACACACACTGTAAGCTTTCTTACCCTCTCCCTCTCTCTCCCTTGTTCTTTTTCCTAACCTACCTGATACCAGATGTTTCATCTTCCCTCACGTAAAGTTTGGCCCCAAAGACATTTTGCGGTGCTGATTACAGCATACATAAATTTGCTGTTAAACACTTTTATACACCAGAGTTATGGTGTGTTACATGCTATACATTGTACTGGTGTCTTTGCCAAATGCGGAAATATGAACAGCAGCACACGGTACTATTATATATAGTATAATCTTATATAGTATTTAGTAATTCAGTAATGAGCATACATTTTTATTAGCTCAGAAAAAGGAGAAACTAAACCTAGTACCAGGAGAAATGAAAGAGAGTTGCGTTCTCACAGGGCAGTTTGTCTTGAGGGAATCGGGATGACTTGCTGATCTACATCAGGCCTCATTTTTTCTTTTCTTTTTATTTATTTTCTTTTTATTACATATTTTATGTCCTGTACATGCACAACAGTGAGTCATCAATAATTTGCAGATGTGATTTCTTTTTCTTTTAACATTAAGGGTAGGGTGGGGTTGGGGTAGTGGGTGTTGTTGCTTTATTTTCATGTTTGTTTGTTCATCACACAGCTTGGTTTAGTTAGTTTGGTTTTCATATGATACGATATGATATACAACACAATTTAATGTCAGTGTACACTGAAATTCATTTTGCATTCTCAGGCAGCAAAGGATTTCACACAGATTAAACATACAACAGTTAGCAGCACACTGATTTTGGTTCAGCAACAGGATAAACTGATGTATAAAGGAATTCTTAAGTATGTTGCATTTAAATGAAGGGACTCTGAATTGCCTGTTGGAGGACAGAGGTTTGTATTTTCTGTTTAAAACTTGAAGAGTCAAAAGAGATTCTGTTTGCAAGCCTTAGCATGTTACAGGTTGGCCAATAATGTTTGCAAGTCTTAAAAGGGCAACAATCCCCAGGAACATTTGACCAATCAATGCGTAGTTTATCTCACACACTGCAAACAATCATTTTAAACAGACAATAACAGAAAATTAACAACAAACACAACATGGACTTGAGAACTGAGATTGACCAGGACACAATGCACAGCTGAGCAGTGCGCTGGAAGGCTCCTCCATGCCAATGTGTGACTCCTTGTCAAGTTTCGTACACCCACAGTAAATGTATACATATACATTTCCTTATATTGTAACGATCAACATTATTCGTTTGTTCATTATGTGGTCGTGCTTTGGCTCGCTAGCAACTGGGGATGCGCAAATCAGTGCAAACCTAAATTGCCGATCATAAGCCTGGATAAATGGGCAGGATTGTGTCAGGAAGGGCATCTGGCATAAAAAGCCTGTGCCACAGCAAATAAGCGGATCCATACCAGATTGGGTGATGCCGGTCTGCCAGCAAGCAGATGATTTGCTGTGGCAACCCCCTTATGTTAGCCGCCAAAAGACAAAGAAGATTCATATAGTGCTTTGGCAATACTGTATTTCATCATGGTCATGCCAATAAAGCTATATGAATTTGATATCAAAAGTCAGAGTGCAGTATAATGCTCTGTGCATTTATCATAACTCACTTGATTTGGCTGGGTCAAATGACTCAGCAAGCCAAATAACTGGTCTAATGAAGTGCAAAAAGGAGTCTGTCAGAGTCCTTTTTTCTGTACCAGATACACATTACTTCACCCTACTGTAGCTACCATTACTGACTGACTGAGAGGAGAGTATGGTAATGGAGAACACGAGCTTGATGGTCTCTTGGGAGCTTCAGCTGACACGAAAGGGCTGCTCAACACTGTTCTGCGAACTTGAATACTTATAGGAGTGAAATTTCATCACGCATGAATGGTTTGAGTGATACAGTTACCATGCATGAACTTTGTATGGAGTACAGACATCATGTGCTGCTTCCTAGATGACAGGCTTTCCTAGATTTAAAACTGGAATAAAAAGGTACTTCTGAGTGATATGATATTACAGTTAATCTTGTGTTATTCAAAAACAGCTTTTTGTTTCATAGGCTGGGTTTATGCAAAGTGGTGACCTAACGATGTTTTGGCTTCAGTTGTGCAGCAGAATATTGAGTGCCTTATGATAATCCGTGGCACCAGTGTAGTGGATGAGGATCATACATTATGCAGACTTTATGATATAAAGCACTGTAGTAGGACACTCTGTGGGCCTAACCACCCTCTGTTCTTCACACTTCCCTCATACATACACACACACACATACGAGTAGACACACATGCATTCAAAATCACACTTATTCACATAACTCATATCACACTTACTCTACCATCCGGCTGTCTCACCTAAGCAGTGCTGATTTTATCCAAGTGAACGGAGCAAGTAAACAAGAGTTACCAGGCAGGAGCTCCTCAGATGAATATTGTATACACCTAGTCTGGCTAAGTGTTGTTGTTTATGTCAGGGACAGTGTTTATGGTGCTTGGTGGGCCTCTTAGTGCAGTTAAGTTTCTACAGCATCCCACTATGGCCATCAATTTCAGTACAAGATCGTCTAGGTTTGTGTTTTTTTCTCCCCCCCTTCTCCTCCCGCTCTCGTCTTCTCCTCCCTTCTTTCCGTGCTCGGCTGGTGTTGCCTGCCGTCTCCCTCGTCTCCGCTTGCCCATCTCACCTTCCTTCCTTCCAGATGGCGCATTTCACAACCTGCTAGGCACGATCAATCAAGCCCAGATGCAGACTGGGCTATTAAGGTCAGTAATGATCGGCCTTTGAGCGTTATGGGCCCGGCTCCTGTTGTAAAGCCATGCATCAAACTCTGTTCCAGCACTCAGCTCGCCTGCCCTTAACAAGCCAGCTTAAAATATCGGCCGGAGGATACAAAATGAAAAGGGTACAACCTTATCTCTCCAAAGACAGGCCGCTGTAGCCCCAAGGTGTAATAAAACTACAGAACTTGGCCGTCGCCTGGAGTCATCTCTTTTATAAGCAATATCTTTCAAAGATCAGCTAAGCGGTGGGCTATGGGTGCTGGGTTGAGAGATGTAATGTATCACACCATATTCCCCTGCACAGGAAAAACCTCTGCACACTATTCAAGGCTTTCCATGGGAGCTAGCTTCTCCCATCGTTGCCTCATACCCCACATGGGATTTAGATGTAATTGTGTGAGAAGCCTGGGGTTTGAGGGGGGGATTTGACAGGGTCCTGAACCCTGCACCCTCAGCCCGCTCTGATCATGTACACATGCATGAAGAGGAGCTGAACCAAATCACACACCAGGGAGGGAGACACCTAGAGGTCCAGGAGGACAGCTACTCCTTCGGCATGGGGCTGGGTCATCAGGCCATCATCTAACGGCTGCTTCAAATCCACCTTATTGAGTTACCTTGTATTTACACCTGAAAAAAGCCAAGTTAGGAGAGTTTCAATCCAAGTAATGATTCGATTTGGATCAATTGAGTGCCAAGAGGCTGCAAAAGCAACTGAGACTGCAGCCAAGGGAGATGGAGGGTCGTGGGAAATGTGTGCTCATTGGATGGTGGATGTTCACAGAAGGGAACGCCTATTATTTATGTGGTCATTCCATCTCTCTTCCATATTTTCAACCCAAACAACTACATTTACTAATATGGTTTCTTTGCAAAGAGACTTGCTCAGAGTAGACGATACATCTTTTTTAGATTTCTGAGTGACAATTTTTCTATTCAAAAAACATTGAAGAAGTGAGTGTTGTCACCGTTCAGAATAGGCTCAAAAATTAAAGTTTTCTCAACAGCTATTTGAAGATGTTGTTTTAACGTTCACATGTAGGCCATAATTCACAGGGATTTGCAATTTTTCATCCGGTATCATGTGCAGATAATAGTCTGTCGTCACTTTGGAAATTTGGATCCAGATGAAAGCCAGAAAAAAATTACAAAAACTACTCCACACAGGACTCAAACCCTCATCTCCTTGATGAAAGTCTTGTGTTTAAGCCATTCACCCATTACTTAACTGCTCTCATACTTCCACAGGTCCTTTACCTTGGCATGGATGTTATAAGACAAAAGTTTCTTACAACAACAAGCATGAAGGATGCTGGACGAGGTTGTAATAAGGTATCTTGAGAAAAAGAAAAACAGGGGCAGCCTGGTAGATAGAGGTGGTCTGTGTGGCCATTAAATACATTGCATATGTGGGCGATTATTGCAGAATTTTAAAAGTCTGTTGTCCATCTGTGTCTGATGGTCATGTCTCGCTTGAACTACTGGCTACACTGCTACACTGCTCCCATGACTACCAGAGGTACTGCTCCATTTTGTCCATGTCTGTAAGCTTTCAGAATACAAGCAGACATACGGCCAAAATGAACGCAGTTTATGTCCGTCCGTATCCTTGTGCATATAACGTAGATCATAAATGAGCCTTTAGACGTGTTCAACTAGAAATCAACGTTGAAATCCTGGCTGGTGCTCACTGGTTTATGTTATATAGGCCGCAGCTCGTGTCCATAATTTTACTACAACATAAACCCACATTATATAGATTTCAGATGTCAGACAGGGTTGATATTGACTGAGGTCGCTTCAGTGGCCACACAGAATACCTTGACCATTATTGCATACACCAGTGATAAGTCACTGATGTAATAAATAGCCATTTAGATCTAATGCTAAGATGGGCATTAATTAATGCATGAATAGAAGCAGACAGGGCATTCAGTAAGAAAGATATGGCTTCTACCTGATGTTTATCATCAACTGTTCAACGTAAAAGCCGACCCGGGCTCCTCCCTGTGCCTAAATGCTCTGAGTGTACAGTAGCTTGAGGTTTACTTATTCCATCCATCTGTCTGTACAGGTAATTACAGATTTTGAGCCTGGTTTAGAAAGGAATTTCATTTCCCTTTCAGCTTTGCATAACCCATTTTCATAGGAACTGGAACAAAAACAAAGAGCGGCTCAGACCTACTGCCAATGAAAATCTGCTTTTTGTTTAGAGCAAAGGATGGGCCTTATAAAGAGCCATAATATTCTGGACTAAAGCAACTGTCACCCCAGCCTGGCACTGTGTGTTGTGATTACTCTTTGTAGGTGAGAGCACTGTATGTGTTGCCAGCATGTGTGGAACATGATGTCTTCCTGTGTATCTGTGGACGGGGGTGTCTAGGTGTTCTGTGGTTGGCTGATGATGCCACGCGGCACTGTCCCTGGTTGGCCAGTGGCCTTGATGTCACCCCAACCGCGGCGCACGCACCAACAGGCTGGGAGTCCAGGTCAGCCCAGCCAGTCAGTCTGGAACCTTTGCACAGGCCCATAAAACACAGAAGCACAGAGCAGAAAATTGAAAGCATCACGGAGGTGCCATGCCTGTGCTGGGGAGGAAGATAAAAGTCTTTGGCCAGGGTTGGAAGCATCTTAGCTGGAGATGCATGCTGGGGGCTGTAGGATTTAATAACCTAAGACCAGGGGTTGTGGGGCTGCAAGCACACAGTGGCAGTGCACAGTAATAGTTTACAGTTGTATGACAGTAAACTGCAAACCCCTATGATTAATAATATAGCTGTAAGGCATGACTCGGTGGTGGTGTCCTCTGTATATGCTTTACTATTCTATGTATTATAGATAGACTTGCAGAACTGTGTCTTGTCATTCATTGTCTTAGATATGTGACTACTTGTCATGTTATGGCCTGTCATGGGCCTGTCTCCCAGGATCAAATAATGCTTGCCCGGAGAGACACGGGGTGTTTGTAGCTCTGTGTGTGTGACATTTGGATGAAGTCATCATAGCTCCTGTTTGATCACCACGGCCCCTTTGTGGACGTCACTGTGACTAAAGCTGTCATGGAGGCAGAGGCAACATGATTTATCCTCAGAGCCACTCCTTCCTGCCACCTTTGGCATTCTGTTATAACATCACGAGGCAATAAGCTGATGGATTTTCTCCAATTTGGTCCAAGCCTAAGCCCTGTTCCTCTTCCTTCCTCCATCCTTCTCGACAAATTATTCTCTTCCATGCTGTGCTGTCCACCACTGTCTGCCACATACCTCTTCTTACCAATGCCTGTTATTCTTCCATTTTTAACTGCTTGTACTCGTAAAGCCGCTGTGGGTTTTATCAGCAGAATAAAAGCTGAATGTTAGCCTTAGTGCACTGGGCCATTCCTTCAACTCACAGCCTGACAAATGAGTTGTGACCTTGAGTAATATTTGCCCATTATTCAGAAGGCACCCGAGCAGATATTAAAAATAGCCCTCATTTCACAAGCCGCGGTAGAAGAGGTGGTGGAGGTTGACTGTTATAGAGGTGCATGTAGGTGTATACAGTATGCATATACATATGTTTTGTTCTTGCCTTCTGTCTTAGAAGTATTCCATTTATTGTAAATTTCAGATGGCCAAGAGTCGAGACAAAGATACAAGGGATAATTGTATTCTGGCTCACTGCAGGTATTATACAGTAACTACAATAGCTGTATAAAATACTTGATTAAGTTTAAATCTTTATACAAGACAATATTAATTTCAGTGACATCTCATTTAGCAAGTTTTACTCTCATTTTAGTTGATGAAAAAGTAGTCTAATTTTAGTAAGTGAATATTTTATAATATTCAGTCAAAATTTCATTAATTAAAGAGGTATTTCAGCGGTTTACTTTTGCACTTACATAAAGCTGGGGTAAAAACTTTCCACTCTTAAGCCTAAAAAGCTGAGATAAGCTGTTGACATCATCAGGGCTCCAGAGGCACAGAAGACATACACTATACCAGCGTTTTCAGAGGCTGAGCAGTACACCTTACGAGAAGTAAACTAATCTTCATGTGTTAGTGTAATGCCACTTTAATGAATTTCTGTCAGTCTTTCTGTCAATCTAAAATCTCTACATTCACAATTTAAGTCAGACCCGTAATTTGTAGAAGAGACTCACCAAAACAGTTTTATTGTGTCTCAAGATTTCCTATGATGAAATTCCAACAGCAGCCAAAATGTGACATGCATTTCACAATACAGTGATATTGAGAAATACGAATGATTCTTATAAAGGTGCATGAAAACTCAAACCAACCAAAACACATCAGCCTTTAAAGGTGCAATGTGTGACAGTTTTGAAACTTTAAAAAATGAATTAAATGGCCAAAACTGAAACAGAAAGTGAAGAAATAACAGTTATGGCAATATGGTAAAAATGTTCAATGTATTGCACATATTGCAGAGATATCTGCTGAAGTTAGCATGCTAACAGGTAATGCTCTGAGCTCCTAGTCCAGGCAGAGTCACGTCAGCTAACAGGACCACCAGGTGCACAGCTAAGAATCTAAAGGCAGCTACAGTTAGCAGTAGTTTGCAGTTACTGTAGTGATATGAGTATGAATTCAACACGTGGCCAAATTCTTACACATTGAACCTTTCAAGTGGCTATATTGGATATTTTTATAATAACAATGCATCAAATGACATTGTGAAAACAGTGTGTCACTCTGAAGGGGTCACTCGTGAACCTTCAGACAATAATCGTTCAAATCAGCAGCTCTCTATGGCTTTGTGGGAGTTCATATTGATTTTCAGCTAATTATGTAGCTTTCCAGGCCCTCAACTTTGCTGTTTTGGTTCATTCTTATCACTCTCATGGTGTTGTTTGTCAGGCACAGCAGGCAATTGTTTTGACTGAAATAGCTCTAAAATCCCACTGTACCCTGCCTGCTCAGTATCAAACAGCAAACAGACACAGATAGCGACTAGCTAGTGAACAAAGTGGGGCATTTAGCAGCTGAGGAGCAAGATATTTGGTAGGGAGAAAAGCAAAACTGAAGAGAGCGATTATTGGACTTAGATTCGCCTGGTGGCAGAAGAACTACTTTGAATCACTCTGCAGCACTGCTCTGTTTCTCTCTAATTGCTGGATGTGTAAATAGGCAACTGTTTGCTAACAAGTTTGCCATTTAAACTTATAGAGCAGCGTGTAGGATTTAGTGGCATCTAGTGGTGAAGTTGCAGATTACAACCTCGCTTGACCCTCCCTTTGCAAGTGTGGAGAACCTACAGTGGCTGCAAAACTCATGAAAAACACAAAAGGTCCTATCCAGAGCCGGTGTTTGGTTTGTCCGTTCTGGGCTACTACAGCCTCCGTAGATATAAACAACTCATTCTAAGGTAATGAAACTCACAACAGTTCTTATTTTCAGGTGATTATACAGTAATGAAAACATACTTTTCATTATATTCCACTTCTGCCTCATTCTGCCATTAGAGCCCATTAAATCTTACACACTGGACCTTTAATGTGATGGAATATGCCATGTGTTGTATTCACAACTCGTCTCTGTGGGGAAAAAAAAACCTGTTATTGCAGGATGAAGCAAAATGATGTCACCAGGCAGTGGTGCGTTTTATCAAAGTGTGATTGACAGATTTATAGAGTTTCTGAGGTGACTGCTGTCTTTATCTGTGGTGTGTACTGTCACTACGACTACACGTTATTCTCAGTCAAGAGGATATCAGTCAGTCAAGAGATTAGCCAAGGGGCTGTGTTTACTTGTTAATACAACTGACTTTCCATTGCTCCATCTTTCATATATTGTGTAGTTTTCCTTTGTTGGCAAAGATTGTGCCATAATTTGTCACAGTGTTTGTTAACAAATTAACTTTTTATTTAGTTGTGGTGTTGTATCTTCGTAGTGGACACATTAACAACGATATTTTTTGTGATGGCTTTCACTGATGAAATTAACGGTGGCAGAAACTTCTGGCAGTCAGTTTGATCCAGCTTGGACTTACCCACAGTAAGTCTGGATCCAGCCCCGGGCTTAAGTCTGAGAGCCTCTGACAGTATCACGGGGTCCAGAACCCTTATGCTTCCCCCCGCTATCCTTTTCCTTACATCCTCCCCCACTGTCTGTCCCCTCTGCCTCTCAGCCCACAGAGGGCCGTTTAGCTTCCCAGGGGCCAGAGCATGACCGCATGGCCGCTCTGCTGAAAGGCATGATGGGTAATAAGTGGAAATGGCAGTGATCCGGCTCACAGCTCTCGCTGCTCCTGCTCCCCCAGCTCACAAATGCCAGTGGATGAAGATGGATCCATCCCTGGTTTGACCCCAGTAAGGTCTCTCTCGCTGTCACACCCTGTCTGTCCTTCTCTTTATCTCTCACTCCCGCTCTGACCCCAAAACACCACCTTGCTCCCTCTCCCACTTTAGCCCCGTAACCTTACTTATCTCCTTCTTATCACGTATCCTCTCTTGTCCTCTTCTTTCACTTTTCCTTTACAGTTCCACACACCGCTGTCAGCCAGTCTCCTCCCTCTCATTTTCATCCCTATTATATTTTTTGGTCACTCCTTCCCTCATTTCCCGTGGCTTATTACCTGCTATACCTTCCCTGTCCTCTTTGTGCTTCCACTCCCTCCATCTCCTGTTTTCTTTTACCGACGCAGGCACAGTTTCCTCTCCCTCACCCCCTGCTTTTTCTCTTTCTCTTTCTGTTACTCGTCTGCTACTTTTATTCTATAACCCTCCTCACCCTTCCCGCTCCCTGACCCGCTCCCTCCCCAATCCTCTCCCCCCTCTCCCCTCTCTCTGAGCTGGGTGTGCAGGCAGCTCCTGAGTGGCAAGGTGACATTGTGTGTCATATCAGCATTCCACGGCAGTCCCCTTTCTCTCCAGAGAGTAATTATTTCTTTCAGAGTGAAAGGTTCAATTTGCTATAAAAGAACAAGAGCCTCAGGTATAGAGGGAGTGAGGGTGGGAGCGTGAGGAGGGGAAGGAAGGAGAATGGAAGTGGTAGGGTGGCAGAGAGAGAAGGAGAGAGGGAGAAAAGTGGGGGAGAAAGGGGATGCAGGCTGCGAGTGGAAAAGAATGAGAGGGTGGGACAGGGAAGCAGCGAGGGAGGGAAAGAAGAAAAAGTTGTGAGTAGTAACGGAGGACAAGCCAAAATGTTCCCTCTGTGTACTGGACACACTGTTCTCAGAGGAGAGCTTTTGTGTGTGGGTGTGCGCATGTGTATGTGTGTGGTGTGGGGACGTTAGTGAGGTGCTAGAGGTGCCGGGTGACGTCATAGCCCTCTTGTCTCCCTCTCTGGCCCAAGATTACGTCACCTAGCTGGGACTGAGCACGGCTCACACCACAGCCTGGCAGAGACAGAGAGGCCAGAGAGCACAAGTAGTGAGCAGAAACAGAAACTGAGCAGCAGACTGTCAGCTTTGGGAGGGTGACTTTAAAAACGTGCTCTGATACAGTCATTAATTCCTTGTTAAAAATGTAGTACGTAACCTAATGCAAGTATCACAATATTAAAGTAATGAACTACTTTTTGTTACTTTTGGATTACCTCAATTCCAAATATGGTGAAATCATAGTCCATAATGTTTTATGTTCATTGTAGATACTTTTGTTAACGTCAAAACAGACGTTAAATATTTTTATCATATACATATTGATCTATACGTCACCTGTATGCCAGTGTCTGTATGGGGAGTGACAAAAAAGTCCTTTTATAGATATTCTCTGGTAGTTTAGTGGTATTTCAGAGTTTGTCCTTCTTATGGAAAATAATTTGAAAGGGTTGGTGACAGATCCTGCACCAGCTGACTGGAATGTTTCTGGGCGCCAGGCCTTACTGTACAAAAACACAACTTTATAACTATTTCCACATATTTGGAGAAAATATTTTCTTGTTTTCCCTTTGATGTCTTCTGACTGTTTAGCTTCAACTCTCAGTTATTTAATTACAGAGCTTTCCTGATGGACAGATGGCTTTAGCTTACGTGTTGCTAAATACACTTACTGTGACTGTTAGCTGCCGTTAGCGGGAAACAGAACTGGACTCAGCAACCTCCCAGTGAACACAGCAGGTCACCGGGACAAACACATCCTCCATGGGAGACAAGGAATACAGCTCTGAGGTCGTACGGAGGTAGTGTTCTTGCTGGGTTTGGCTCCCAACACAGCAGGGCTAACCTAGCTAATAGCAGAACAGTGGTTCGCTACCTTTCTTTAGTTCAGTTAGCCCCAGCGTGCTGGGAGCCAAAGTTCTGGGTAGAACTTTGCTATAACTTTCGGAAAATCATGGGCTACGTTGGATACGTCAGAGATTGAGGAAGGAAGTTGGCAAACATGACTAAACAGAAGATGAACCTCATCAACCTCATCAGACTAACTTTTGTTACTGTTTTAATGCGAGAGTGACCCCCAGCTGCAGAATTAAGGGTAATTAAGTGATTTTTAAAAAGATACTAATAAATATTAAGTTTACTCAACATGAAATAATGAGGGGTTTTTTTTTTCAAAGTGGGAGGCAGACTTCCTCAGGGGGAATCCAAACTGTTTTCACTGTTTTTCCCACTTCCTCAGAGTCAGAATGTATTTAATATAGGTCGAAGTTATGTAAAACAGCAATACTGGCTATCTTGACTCACTTGTTGAGTCTATGGGATCAAATAACATAATCCTGATCACATAGACATCCAGTAATTGAACAAAACAAAGCAATTAAAGGCACCTTTTTCCAGCCGTGACTGAAGGGAGGCCCACAGTGTCAGACTTTGAAAACCCCTACCTTAATCAATAATTTTAATTTAACCGTAATCAAAGAGTACATATAACACTAACTCCAAATATTCAAGCTCTGATAACCTCCAACTTTTGCATTTATGAGCTTAAAAACATTGTGGCAACTGACCGTCTCATTTTGAGTTATGAGTACTGCAAAGTTAGTCGGGTTTACAGTGTAGTGTCCTGAAACTTAGCAACTTAGCTGCACTGACTGTAGATATTTGGGCCTTGTTGCTGCCCCCTGGACTTGTATATTTTTATTTCTCTGTGCTGGTATTTTCAGCCTTTTTCCGTTTTGTGCAGCTCCATTTTTAAAATGTAAATTTGTGCTGGAGGGCCCCTAAAGGATGTATTTTAGGGGGTGTGGGTGCGGGCACTGAGGTATTTGTAGGTAAGCTGTCTCATTTCCATTCCATGTATATTCCCTCTCCACACCCCCCACGCGCTCTCCGCCGCTCCCTCTATCTTGCCCTGCCGGTGAATCCTGCTTCCCACAGTCACCTGCTGTAAATTGTTCCAGTCTCTCTGGTGCAGGAGCGTTTTTTCACCCCAGTGTCTTCCTGTTGGAGTGTCTCTCACCACTGGGATTAAGGAGCCTCTCCAGACAGGCTGAGGCGCTTATTTAAAGCAGCAGGCTTGTCACCAGGACTATTTTAAGTGGGAGCTTGAAAGCAATTGCTGCCGCGTTCCAGCACGATGTTGGCTATGAGTTATTATGCACTGCTTCAGTGGCGAGGAGCAGTGGAACCGAAAAGGCTTACCCTGTTGCTTTCTGACTGTAGCCCACAGATGAATAGAAGAATGAGAGAATGAAGGATGGGGAAGAAGACTTTAACACAAATGTTGCCATTTGTTAGTCTTTATAATATAGCCTTTAGCAGATTTCTGTTATAATTTAATGACTATTCCTTGCAGCCAGTATCTGTCAAGCCACTTTGCCTTGGGGACAATAAGAGGCATTCAAAATTGGCTCACTGATCATTTAATTTAATGAATTTTTAAAAATAATTGCACTGATTGGTCATAAGTACCATGCCGCGGGCTAGTAACCTCTATATCATATCCAAAAATGTCTGTAATAGCCTATGTTTCATTTTGTTCATATACTGAATACTGTCTTTTCTACACCAAATGAAATACACACACTCCTCTGAGGTGTGTACCCAGCTTTGCTTGCTGAATATTTGGAGTCAATCCCATCAGCAGAAGCAGCAGAGAATCTTTCTGGGCGAAAGAGCTGCTGGATGCAGCTGGGTCTTGCTCTGTTGACTGAAGCGATTTTAATGTTTTATTGATTTTTTGATTTATTTTTTTCTGCTCCAGCCTCCATATACACACTCTCACTCTATCTTCGTCATGAGGAACAGGCAAACCCCCCTGCCGCACCCCATCCTGTGCAGGCTTCGGTCCCGGTCCCCGTGTATCCACATCCGGCCTTGCCAGAACAGGGACGCAGAACAAGAGTGCTAATGATGATAGTTGGAGGTGTTTGATGTTGACTCACCTCCAGATTTGCTGAATGATCCATGGCTTTCCACTGCGTTACAACCATGCAGCAATCTCTGGGGCTGAAAAATGAAGCCAACATAGAAGTGCCAAAAACTGCAGTTCCTCAAATGGCCACTTGAGGATGGCTCCAAAAGGAGCTCAATCCCCATAGAGCCTCATATTAAAATGGCCAAGCTTATAGCACAAATAAACATGTTTTCAGCCAGGTGCAAAAAAAAAGTTAGGTTCTCCATAGGTAATTTCCCCATTCATAAAACTGTACAGGGGGATGAGTTTTTATATAACTCACTCATTCAAATCATATTGAGGCTTAAACGGAGAGGAGAGACCAAGTCATTGTTTTGCAAGTCACAAGTAAGTTTTAAGTCTTTGCACTCAAGTTCCAAGTACTAAACTTTACATTTCATGTCCTAAACAAGTCACAGTCTGCTCTTGACCAAATGTAATGTCATTTTAACAACAGAGCCACGACTTACTGTTTTCGTGGTTCTTCCCCTCAACTTAATTGGATACTGTCAGATTAGTTCAAGTACAAAGTAGTCTGGGGAAGTCTTTTTTGATTTTGTCAGGTTGTGTCTAGAATAATGTAATAATTTGTGACTCAAGTCTAGTGTAATTCCTTTATGTATGGCAGTAACTAGTCATGTAACTAATTACTTTTTGAAATTAATAACACAATTACAATCACTGAAATTTAACTGGACTCGTTACTTGTTAGTTTTGTCTTATCTCTAAACAGCAGACAACTGCAGAGGACAGCAGCTATAGCAGACGAATGCAGCCTATTCCCTGATCTCTGACGTCACCCGACCGTACGGTGGCATGAGACAGTTCAGGCGATGTGAGCTTTTCATCATAGAATAATATAAACTGTTCATAATATAATTATTAATAACTACTGTAATAATGCTTGGATAGCATATTCAGCATTCTGCGGATCCTCTTCTGCTAAATCATACTGCCTAACCCATAGATTATAAAAGTGTAGTTTACAAGTAGAAACGCTTGTTGTTCCTGCCCTCCGGTGGTCGGGAGTATTAATAACTCCTCAGTGATAACGGGTTCAATGAGAGATTAAAAAAATATGAACTAAGATTTACAAAAAAGATATATGTGCATAAATAAGTGAAATGAAGCTTTTCAGAAAGCTAAGTTTCTAAAACAGACCTTCCCTGACCACTTAGTAGCTTTTTATCTTCCATTTGCATGAAAACAGAAAGTGGAGTTAGCAAGAAAAACAAAACAACACAAAGAAGCGAAACAATAAAATGACAGAATGGGGAGATAAAACAATTTTCATACCCCTCCCAGAGGTGTCTGTTAAAGTGGGAGAGAGAGAAAAGAGGGTAAGCATTGGAGGGCAAGAACAGAAAGAGTGTTTACGAGGGAGCTAAAGCAGCATCTGATGCCACTGCAAGCAGGCTGTTGTTCTTCTCTCGCAGGCATTAGAGCAAACCACACCACTCCATCTCTCATACGCGCATGCATCAACATCTCCAAGGTTGTATAAATCAAACCACTCTTGCTACTGAACCAGCATATCCTGCCCACCACGAACAATTACCACCCCACCCCTTGCTCAGATAACAAAGCATCCTATCTTAATAAGCATCCACCATGGGGAGCTAATGGTCTCACTGCTCCTTTTAATTTTATTCATACCTAACTATGAGATATTAATAATGAATGCAGAGTAAACAACAGTTTAAGATGCCGGCCACGCCATTGTGGACTAATTGGCTCATTAAATGTAACATTAGGTGGGAGAGGGGCCCTTGATTGGGAGCTGTAGGCCCCAGTCAATGCTAACACTCAGAGATCATTGATCTTTACCCAGCCTGCACCGCTCTGATTAAAGAGCAATAAAGATGGGGCCGGTTCCCTTCGGCTCCATAACATGATTCTCTGAAAGTGCCTCAGATGCTGCCCAAACGCAGACTGATATTTTGCCTGTCATGATCCTCCTGCCATGCGTGCCACAGCGCAGCTATAGGACCACACAGACACAGCTGTGGCCGCGGCCTCCAGAGTAGCAGAGGTGCTAAATGGTCTGGGGAAGAGATCGATGAGAAAGGGACTGGCCGCGTCCATCAGATCCTAAGCACCCAGCATTTCACCTCACTACCCAGGTCTTGAGGTGACGTATGTGCGCGATTGTTTTTGTGTGTGTGTGTTTCAGCTAGGTTCATCTCTCATGTTGCTGCAGGGCTCTCTAAAGTGCCTCTGGCCAGTGCTTTGGTTCCCCTTTAAAAATTGAAGAAGCCCAAAATAAATAGGGTAGAGGATCCCAGAATTCAGCCCTGCACTGCTCTGCCAGACTGGAACTGTTGTAATATGGTGCTGCTGGCAAATAGCCACCATTCTTCTGTGTGTGCTAGCTAATGCATTGCACACATGCACAGATGTTGATATAGTATGTACTATAAGCATTAATTTAGCTTCTAGTGTGTACTGGAAGAGGTCACATATTACAGTAAACAAAAACAGACATCTCCTCTGTGTACATGACTCTTAGACCTTTCCAGGGTGACCTGCTGGTGATGGGGATTAAGGGACAGAAGTGCTCCTGGCCGCCCAGTGGCATCTGGCCTGAGCAGGCTAGCAGCCCAGTTGACTGCCTCTACTGACCAGCTATAGAGGGCAGTTTTATAGCAGCGCTCTGGCCTGGGCATTGACTCCAGGTCTAATAAACATCCAATATGTTATCCCACCCCCACACAACAAGCAGAGATGATACTCTGTAAAAACACAACAAGCCCTTAGATTGGCCTGCAATAAAAACCATTTTACACACTATGAGAACCTGTAAAGACCTTACATGGCCCCGGCAAACAGACCCTGACCAGTTGTATAGAGCAGTTTACGAACTGGGGTCCAGGGACCAAAAGGGAAAAGTCCAGCAAAAGGAGGAATATGAGTATTTTAAATTTTGTCCCATTTTTTGAAAGTTGGAACAACAAGGAAAGAAATAGGGTTGCTTTTTTGATTTAGTGACTGCAAGGTTTCTCTTTCAACCCTTTCAGAGAGTTCCACCCAGAATCCAACATAATGGGTTTTTACCTGGAACCATCTGTGAAAGGTTTCACCCTGAACCCCCTGTGAGAGGTTCCACAGAGAACCCTGCTTTGGTGTAATGATTCCACCCTGAACCCTTTGTGGGGGTTCCATCCGGTACCATTCCACCTTCTAAGGGTGCTAAAAAGAACTTACCCAGTGGGTTCTACTGAGAAGATTTTTATATTCCTATGGTTTTATCTAGAACATACTCAGGTGGTTCTGCTGTGAACCTTTTTATATTCCAAGCATTTTATCTGGCACCCACCCAGGCGGTTCTACCAAGATTCTTTTATATTCCAAGGGTTTTATCTAGAACACACTTAGGGAGTTCTACTGAGAACCCTTTTATATTATTTTCAAGGATTTGTCCTCAAAGTACTCTTTCGTCCAAAAGGGGTTCTTTGCATGTAACCCTAAGTCTTAGAAAAAACCCTTGACAAACCTTTTTTCAAAAAAAGGTTCTCCAAAGGGAAATGGTTCTGGGTAGAACCTCAGCCCTTCAGGAGGAATCCTTTTGGAACCATTGTTTCTAAGAGTGAATGTGCATCTATTGTAGGGGTAAAAAGTTTGGGAATCCCTGGTATAGAGACTTCAGATGTTACTGACAAGACAGACTGGTCTGAGAAAAAAAAACAGCACCACCCTGAAAGGTTAGATACAGTGTTATAATTCAAAACATATTATTACCTGGTTTATAATATAGGTCATATGAGGGAGTAGCATAGTCTTGGATGCAGAAAACTGCAGTGAAAAGACCAGTATCATATATGCTCTCTAGCATGAAGTGTGTTTTCTCTCCTACATTACAAGGTCAATACGCTATTATGTTAAACATAATGATTCATATAGGCCTTTCATCTTCCTGGTAGTCATGCAAAACGCTCTCAGCTCTGTAAATGCTGAAAGGCAACCATATCTGGTTAAGGAAAAGGCCTTGTTGTGTGTCTCCTATTATTGTCAGTGCTGTTTAAAATGCTGTGATTTACTGATCTTGGCATTTCACATTGAGAAGGCCATGACTTTACATGCATCATATTGATGTTTCTTTCGACGTGGCAACACTGTGGGTATCTTTTTTAAATGTGGGAAGTGGATTTTTCCTCAGAGATTAGATTGATATTATTTCCCTGTTTCCCTGGATTTCATTTTGATAAATATGCTAAAAGCTCAGCACTTGAAAATAAACATCTTTCCTTCTTTAAATGGCTAATCCCTTTGACTTGCCGCTGCCACGTCCGTGTTCACACCCAACAGCCATTACAATGAGCTGAGTATGTGGAGAAGCATAGCAAGAAATCAAACCACGATAACGAGTGCCTGGAGTCTGGTTTAAGGCATGGGCTGATATCTTTCGTGCGCAGCCCTCCTCCTTCCCATCTCTCTTCTACGCCCTCATCTGCCTCTTTTCCCGCTTCGAGCATGCCTGTGCTGCACCCTTCCTTTGCCCTCCACTGCCCCACCTTCCTGATCTCATCTGGAGACGGAGCAGGTGCTATGGAGAGATAGAGGATGGCTGAGAAAGGCATCTCCACCCAGGCTAATGACGCCTGCTCCTTTCTCAGCTCGCTATGCTGAAACAGTTTCTCTGCAGCAGCCCGGCTGAAGCCAGATGAGAGCGGGAAACATCACAGGAGTCGAGGCAGACTGGAGACGGTCTCCTGTAGATGAGGACGAGATTGTTTCGAGTGTATGCACTCACATAACAAGATGCTCGGCCTCACATCCGCATACGTATACACATACTGATTGCTGGATGTGTGTGTGCATGTGCTTTCTCAAAACACCCATATCTCCCAACTCATCAACTTTCAGAGATGCGAACACACGCTTACACACACCTTACCCCTGCAGGGGTGCGACATATTGTGTATATATATGGCACAATTATATCACACTACATACAGTATCATTCACACTGCTTTTTTCTATCTGTTTTTATCTTTCTCATTCTCTCCTTCACTCAGACACTAATGGACACACAGCATACACACTGTATCACACTGTACTGTGGAAAGGCAGCATTTTCCATTGACCTCTGTGTTGCCAGAATGTGATATTCAGCCAAGGTCAGCAGTCATCAGCAGGAGGCCTGGGGAGGGAGAGCCGGTTGAAAAGTTCAAACAGCATGCACATGAACACACACAGATGTACAGCACATGCACATGCACTTACATACACAAACTACAACGGCGAGGATAATGGGCTTTGCTCTGAATCAGGGATGCCACAGGTCACAGCAAGTGACTGTCAAAGAACACATCCTGTTACTCACGCTCTTGATAAGTCAGCAGCACACACACACACACACACTAATAATACGACAAAATCTAATATGAAATCTAATCTGATTTGCAGTTACACTGCAGAGTTCTGTAGTTTTATACACTGAAACTATGAATTTGAAAGATTTAAATTACTGTTCTTGCTGTGTGCATCAGTTTTACAAGACTGAGTTGAACTAACTTTGCATACTTCTTGAATATTGTGAACACACACATACAGACACACACATTCCCACACCGAATGAGAGACAAAAGGGGATGGGGGATTAACGGATCAGTTCCCAATTTCCCCCAGCCGCCCGGCAGTAATCAGATCATCTTGCACCTGACGTGAGGCCTGAATTCCATTAGGCTTTATTAGCAGTAATTATCCCCTGCTTCCACCCCATGCTGTTCCCTCACTCCCTATCCTCTATTTTTCCTCCGGATCCTGACATTGCCCTCTCATTCCTCCAGCCGCTTCTCTCTTCTCCCCCCATTTTTACGCACTGGTCTCCACTCGTGGTCACTGAGAGTTTCATCCCACCCCCAAGTCATCTGGACGGCTCACTCATGACTCTAAATGTTTCTGCATGTCTTTTAAGCTTTGTTCAGACTACCAGCCCAAATCCGTTGTTTGGCATATCCAGACTGTATCCAGATTGATTTTCGAAAGTTTGGGCAGCAAAAAAACACATGAAATGCAATTTTTAGTTACTGATGCTTGCGCCAGCAAATCATGCAGATAGGTTGGTGATGTCTGGACCAGTGCTGGACAATTTCTAGTGATTATATTACAGTTACTAGTCCAAGTTATTCTGATTTACTGAGTTACTTTTTGTCCTAGACTGGCTATCTTATAATGACATGTACATGTGGCAAGTCAGAGCAGGTCATGTCAGCTGTATTGCTCAATTATTTTGAGTTTGTTTGACTACTTGAAGAGAGAATATGTGGTGATGGAATCTAATTTGAAGGCCACGCTCAGAGAGGCAGACTTGTTTCCACCACAGCTGACATCTGGACAACAACAGCAAAAGCTTTCAGGATGTTAACAGTTCACTGGATCAGCAGTTCAACTTTAGAGTTTTAAGTAATATAGTAATAAAATGAGTTATATAACTAATTCCTTTTGATACCAAGTAATTAGTAAAGTAATGTTGAAGGGGTAATAATTAAAAAGTAACGTATCCCTCTTCCTGAGTGACTTGCCCAGCACTGGTCTGGACACACAAAACTGATCTGATCATTTTTTTTAACCTTCAGTTGTTCAGGGGTGTTTCACTTAGAGCAATGCTCTTTTTTCAGGAAGGCCCCCGATCACATTCGTACGGTTACACACATTTCACACCTGGAAGCTGCCCAGTACAACCACAGTCTTATCTGAGCAGCTCCACTGGAGCAGTTGGGGTTAAGGACCTTGCTCCTGGGCACCTCAGTAGTGGTCATGAGGCAAGCACTGCCTTTCATTTTCCCCACCCGAATGTATCCTGCTGGTTCAAGGGAATTGAATGGATGACCTTCCGGTTACAAGCTCACTTCTCTAACCTTTAAGCCGCCACTTGCAAATAACAGTGCGGACAGTCTGTCTTTAAGATCTGATTTGGAAAACAAATCTGATTTGCCTGCAGTCTGAACAAAGCCTTTTTGGCTATTGCTGACATATAAACCCACATATTCCTGCTGAATCTCTCTGACACACAAAGTCACACTTAGATTCACACACATGTACACATTTTGCTTTTACTCTTAGTGGACCTGTGGATGAAAAGGCCACTTCAATTGCTCTCCAGTAGCACTGAGAGACACATCAGACAATCACCCCTCCTTTTTTTTTAAACACTTGTTTCTTTTTGCAGCCGGCCCAGCGATGGACAATTGTGGGCTCTTTCAGATAGTGTTTCTCACTCAAGCAGGAAGGAGCATGAGGACTACAGAAAAGGCAAAATCCTCCTGGGAGCAGCTTTTTACTCCCAGTTTGTGTTCATTTGTCCCCCCGCTCCCCTCGGCTGCCTTTGGGAGCGAGTCAGCACTTGTTTTATTGGCCGTTACTGTGTGTCAGGGAGCAAATCGGTTTTTACTCACAGGTGCGAGTGGAGGACAAGTGTGAGTGTTCCATTACTTTTTGTATCAGGTTGGAATTATCTGGGTGCGAACGGGTTTGTCCGTGTTTCTCACTGTTGGTGCATAGAGGGCTTTGTGTGTATTTGTTAAAAAGCGGGAACTACATTTTTATATTTACTTGTTTGTACATGAGAAAATGAGTATATGTGTATATATGAGGTGTTGCAAAGTAGATGATGGAGCTGATTCCCTCTGTGCTGTTTATTATCACATTTTGTGTAATTATATAATTACTGCTAATCACCCACCTGAGGTGGCATAGCTCTGCGGCAACACACTATTACAGAACAAACACAGCGACCTCAGCACATCTCACACTCATTAACACACTCCTCCCTCCCTCATTCTCTTTACCGCGCTCGCTATCTCTCTCCTGCTCTCTTTCTCTATGCTCATTATCTCTTGTCTTTATTTACATGCATGAAAACACACATGCACGCACATGCTTGTGCGCACTCTCTAATGTAATGAGGATCCCAATCAACCGTAATGAGATGAATAGCATTTCGGCAGCATATAGGGGAAATTTATAGAGAGAAAATCTTCCCAGCAGGTACGTTTCTGATGTGAAACGGAAACAAGAAGAAAGCATCTCCAAATCACATCTGATGTTCCATCCTTTCGACAGGCAGTTGAGAGAATGGGGTAATAGTGTAGCATTGCCATATACTGCACATTAGTTAACTGAATGTGCCAGTCTCCAAATGAGAACGAATGGGGGGGAGGGGGGTTGTGGTGTGAGCTATTCAGAGGCAAAAGACAAATCTCACATTTCAGACTCCATTTCAAAGAACATGAAATTCAATATACCATACCAATCTAGTGCGCGCTGTCATTGCTTATGCCAGTAATAGCAATCAGAGATATTGTATTCACTCCCCTCAGCCTCCCGGTGTCAATTTATGTTTATGTTTGCCAGTAAATATATTAAATGTCATTTAAGCCTTTTCAAGAAGTTGATTGTTTTGCTTTAGTTTTGTGCCGTGTGGTTCTCGCTGTTTGTCATCCTGCAGATCTTGACACAGGCTTTTATTAATCTGCAGGCTGGATTGCAACTCTCACAAGCTCTCCCCAACGCCCCACTGTCATCTGGTTGTGTAAATCTCCTTACTAAATTAAATTTTACCCCCAGCCACGGGCACAAATTGAAAAGACACATAGACAAATCTAGGTATTGTGTTTACACCGGTCAGTTGAAAATTGAGTGACATTTGAGTCGTGCATTAGCGTGGACACCCTCTGGACTGTAATAGCCACCCCCCTTCCCTGCCTTGTTTTCGAGCTGTGTGAAAAGAATCCAGCAGGAGAGGAAAGGAATTCTGTGGACGAGGAAATCAGACACACACACACACACACACACAGAGAAACAAACTGTGTGCCGCAGTAGCTGGAGCGCCCACTGAGAGGCATTATGCTTGCTGACAGTGCGACAGGATGGCACAGAGAGACCCCCAAACATCTCGCCCACATAATGAGACAGGGCAGGAGCGTTGGGGCCTCTTGAGGAAGAGGGGGGCTGGCGGTGGGAGGAGCCATTGGAACATGTCAGTCCTCATGTAGCCCACAGAGGATGTGCTGGACCCCTCTGTCACCAAGTGTATCTGAAGCATGGCAGCTGCAGACAGAGGCTGACATGCACGGCTCAACTGGCTCATATCTCGCAGGCAGAATGAATTTATCACAAGGCAGAGACAGACAACACAGTCCAACCATGTTCATCAGATGGAGAAGGAACTTTAATTAAGTCTCTGTGTGCCTATAGTGTGTGTGTTGTGATAAGAGAGCATCTCTCAGCTCTGCCTGACAGATAACAACCTGCATTAGACTTAAAGAAGACTTGAGACAGAGATTCTAGTTTGCAGAGATTCTTTTTTTTCTCCATCTCCTCCCAGATTCCCCTTTTACGAACTCTGTACCACTGCAATTCTACCCACTCTAAAAATGCAGTCGCAGCACTTTACAGGCCTCACCGAAGCCTATTACTGTACAGCACAACTAGTGCTGGAGGCCTGTTTGTAGGTACTGTATACACAGATGTATGACCATCTTCATTCTCATCAAGTATCACTCAGGGATACACCTTGTTTTAGCTAATGGGTTGTAGGAATTGCTCTCAAACTGTGGCAGCTTTAGAGTAACTTCTGGCTCTAGGAGGAGACTGACTCCATTACTGTCATCATCAGCTGGAGGAGGAATCATCTAAAACTCTGGCTGCCGTTTTCATGGGTCATGAAATCAGCAGCTGGGTAAATGTTTGGCCAAGTCTCTTGACTAAAGACCAGTGCCCAGTTGCATAAAACCACTTAGGCTTTGATTTCCCTTAAAATTTCAGTTGCAGGGTGCTTTAGGAAAAATCAGTTACATAAAATCACCAGAAGGATTTCCTCCGGGTCTTGTAGGGGGAAACCCTTTAATCTTGAGTGTTTGCCCTTAGCTACCTAAATATTGTTGCTAGGAGCCATTTTCCTCAGAATTTTTTTTAGGGATCAATAACAGTCCTCTAAAAGTGAAATAATTTGTGGAACAAAGACAATAGCTGAATTTATGGAAACGATACCAAGACACATTTTTCAGGACAGAGAAAACCTACAAGACAGTATGAGTGATGTGCAACTTGCCTGATAGTATAGATTTAACGTTAGCACCAGCAACTTTGGAGCTAGCCAAATGTCAACATAACTTCATCTCATATATTAAAGGTAATTATATTGTTTTATTGAAACCTATCAGTTTTTGTCACCTCCAGTCAATATCTATCTATCTAATATCTACTTTCTTTCTGTCACAATATTTTCATATTTCTTCATTACAGTTCATTTCACAGCAGATTTCGCGTGTTGATTTAGTCGGTTACTTCTTGCCACATCTTTTGCTTGTGTGTTATGGCTGGGTTAAATCTACTTTGGATTAAGTCTTTCCATATTCTTTAAAAAGAACAACATTCTTATCTTCTGTCCAGTTTGGCTTTGCTTCTCCTTATGTATCATCTTTGCTGCAAAATTTGGAGAAGCTAGCTAACAATGACAATAATGCTGTCTAGTAACCTTTAAGAGTGACGTGAGTGAGGCGTAACTATGGTAACTGAAGCACACATGTGCTGGAACCCCTAGGGGGTCCTCAGAGTTACTGCAGGGGGTCTTCCAAATTAATGTTTAAAGGTTTTTTTTAATAAAATATTTCTGAAAACACATGACACAACGCTCACTTGTGTAATCTTGTGAGCTAGTTAACGTAATAAATCACTGTGTAGCATCTATCTATAACGGCAAACAAGTTAGCAACATATTATTGAAATTTATTGGTCTATTAGTTGTATTGCCATCCCAAGTATGTAAACACTTCTTAGCTGAGGGAAATATTTTGCTGAGGGGACAAACTTAAGTTTGAGACTGGAGGTGGTTTATGCAACCAGGCACAGACTCTCTCTACCTTTCTGTATCTATCTTTTCCTGTCTCTGTCTTGTTGACCTCTGTATCTCACTCTGGTGTCTGTGTCTGTGCTCCCTTTGGAAAAGCAAGGGAGGTGTGCACACAGAGATGAGGGGGACTCCAGCCCAATCTCATTTAGGCAGGGAGAGGGCAGAGTGCCACCAGGAACCTCCACTCAGTTACACCTGAGGGGCCCCTGCTATGGAAGGAGGATATGCAGCTTTGCATGCAAATCGCTGCCTGGAGCCATCCGCCTGCCACCTTACACAGGGGCACAGAAACACTGGCGCCTGATTAACATGAAGGGTGTTTGAACTCTGCTCTGCAAACGTGTTAAAGACTGTGATTTTCTTTCTGAGCGTTGTATCCATCACGTGTGCCCTGGCGCCTGGGAACATAGAGATGACATTCCCTGACATTTCATGCGATCCATGTGTCATAAAGCTGACATAAAGGTTGACATACAGCTTACTTGACGATGGATTGGCTGTCATAAACATTGATGGCACTACATAACAAATGATGCTAAATTTTCATGGCACTGTCGTGACATTGAACAATGTCGTCTCCGCAATCGAAGCCGGAGCTCATTTTCCGAGCACTGACCTAAATCTTAGTAATGTCACTTCGACCAACATGTTATGATTGAATGACTCCGTGATCATACGCCATTTGTCATAAGAAGTCATTATACAGCGTAAATATCATAATCAAACTGTTATTTGTGAAGCCGTTACCCGTGCATTGAGGTCTGAGGAAATCAACATCTTTCAATGTCTTCAAGATCCAATTCCCTTGCATAGCTGCACACTGTATTTTACTTTGAAAAGTCAAAGACACAATGCTCTTTTTGCCTTTCAAAAGCAAATGTATTCTGTTGTATACAGTAGATTATATGGTGCAGCTCTCTTGCAATTTCTTTTAATAATGTTTTTGACATGCGGACATCAGTAAACACACCTCTACATTCAGTTTTGTGCAAAAGCTTCATCCAAAATAGCCTCTGTAATAGCTATATGTGAGTGACAAAGATAACATTAGACATTAAAATTAGAAAATGAAGCAGTTTTGTGTGCCCTTCTCCTGTTTGCTCAGGTTTCTATGCTTGTGCATGTGTGTATGTGTACCTCCAGTGCAGGCCAGAAGCTTAGGGCGAGCCAAGGAGATTGGTAGATTGGTCCTCATCCGTATGCACGGCCTGGCCTCCTCCAGAACTCTTTTTGTTTTTAATGATAACTGGTCCCATGCATTGTTTACTAAGATGACAGGTCTATTTTCCTCTGATTTATAGCTCTGTGGCATTCAAGGAGATACTGTACTTATTACTTTAAATGCAGTATGCAAAAACAAGTCAAAGAGACAGGCAGAAGGAGGGAGGAAGGAGGGGTGTGGACATAAATTAAGGGTCATTGTTCCCCCTTCTGCTCCAGACCGAGCAGCTGTTTGTTGAGGTCTAGACAGAGAGCTGAGAGCTGATCACCTTAGGAGGTCACTGCTTCTCTCAGCCCCGACTCACTTTGCTGCCAGGACTGTAGAGTGGAGGTGTTGGCTTTGTCAGATTACCCTGTCAACTACATCTTTATGTTTTGTTTTGTGTATTTGGGCAAGTGGCCGGGCTTCCTCTCTGGATCCTTGTACACACAGTCAGGGGGAAACTCCCTCTGGTGGTTGAACAGCAGTGTCACACACATAAAACACCACTCCAACTACCCCTAACCCTCCACTTTTCTAGTTGTGCTGGCCAGAAAGCTGAAAACGCTGTGCTAGATTTATTTTGTTTAGAACAACTCGAGTATTACAGAGGTATGGGAAGTAGGTGGTGAGGAGAGAGGTAAAGAGGAAGTATAGAGAAGGAGGTGGGGTGTCATTATTTTGACGGATTTAGTTACAGTAGCACAGAGATCAATTATTCAGCACAGGCATGCATGGTCCCAGGATTAATGGCGCATGCAGCAGATAAATCAACCATTGGTCTCGAACCTCTCTGGGACAAGCGAAACAGTACAAGACAAACATAGAAACGCGTTTGACGTTGGCATTTTATATCCATCCTTTACCATTAGTAACCTTGAGATTTCCAGAGAGAATGGGGACGGCGAGCACATCCAGCCACAAATAACCATCCAGATTTGGGGATATAATGTCAAAAAATGAGCACATTATATCATCTTGAATGCCGATTTGGCTCTGAAGGACAGAAGTATCTCTCTGTCCTCAGACTGTGGAGGGATATGAAAAAGGAGGGCTGTAGTTGCTGTTGAGAGATTGAAACGATGCTATATATTACAACCTCTGGAGACCTGTCGGCACTCCAACTTACTACCCCACCACCACCATCTCTGTGTCTGTCTCCGTCTCTCTCTCTCCCTCTCTCTCCCTCATTCTCACTTTGACTTTGCTCTGGGTCGTTTTTCCCTTTCTGCTTTACTGTTACATTTCTCATCACACCCCCTTTGTGTATTCATACAGTGCATCTATCCATGTTCTTGTCTGTCTGGCTGTACTTGTATTTGTATGTGTGTGTGTGCATCTCTCTGCCTGATTGAATTTGCTACACTCAGGCCCCCTCTCCTCCCCCTCCTCCATCCTTGTCTGTTTTGGCTGCCAGATTGTACCTGTCTGGTACTTCAGGTACGTTTTAGCCCATGTATCTGTGTGCGCCTATAATTCCCTGCCTCTATTTGTCTGCCTTCTTTATCTGTCTGTCTCCTTTATCTGTCTGCTCCCTAGCTGCTACCCCAGCCCAAAACAGCCCTCATGGCCCTTCTTTCTCCTACAGTGGAAATCACAAACCCTGGTCAGGCTCCCATCTTCAAACACCAAGCTTTGCCCAGCCAGAATGTCAAATCATTTCAGTCTGAGTCCCATTTTTCTTTCTGCTTGTGTTTGCTTCTATGAGCCTCTCATTCTCTCACTGTCTTCCTCTTGCTATGTCTCTATGTCTGTGTGTGTCTCTTTCTCATGCACATACGTTCACTCTAGTCAATGCGAAAACTCAAAAACGCCTTGAGGGAATTTCTTCAACCTTTGCACAAATTTCCACTTCGACTTAGAGATGAACTGATTAGATTTGGTGGTCAAAGGTCAAAGTCATTGTGATGTCTTGTCCCTCCCATTCTCATGAACACAATACCTCAGGAACATTTAGAGGGAATTTCTTTAAATTTGGTACAAACCTCCACTTGGACTCAAGGATGAACTGAGATTTTGGGTTTCGATAGATGTTGGTGGTCAAAAGTCAGGATCACGCCTCCTGTTCCTGACACTGGGCCTCATTCACCGACTGTTTTGTAGAGAAAATTTCTTAAGTGCACTCATGCAGTTTTTACAAAGAATCTGGCATTCTTATGTGGGATTTGTTCTTATGTAAGAATACAATTTATGAACACTCAAGAGCACACTTATGCACATTTGAGTGCCGACATGTTTGTGCTAAATAATTGGTTATTGTGTTTTCTCCTATTCCACAGTTGTATAATATTATAGGATTTAAATTACATAATATTTTTAGCATTTATACTTTTAATAATATTTTTTATATTTTACAAAACGTGCTCTTTTAAAATCAATAATTAATTTGACTTTACAGTGTGATTGTTTGGAGCTTACCATTAATCGCAAGAAAAAAAGCACATCTTTATTCTTTTGTACGTGGGTGGTAAAAAGAATTTAAATTACACTTTTTAAACATGGACATGTTGAAGAAGGGAACACTTCACTAAAACAATCATCTGCCTTTAGGTTTTATACACAGGTGTTTTGAATTTGTCAGCATGTTTCATGGTTTTTCAGCTACATTTTTTTCGATAAACTGCACGGTCAGATTGTATTAATGCGTTTGGGAATTCTTGATTTCTCATTCAACTTTCCTGTCAGTGATTTCTGTGTGCACAAAGCCCTGCAGTCTCATGCCCTTACATGGGCATTGGTGGGGTGTTTACCTGTGCTGATTAGGAACAACTTGCACTTATGAGGACATTGGGATTCATCATTATAAGAACACAGATACAAACAATTCCACCGTTTAAGAACACATTCATGAATCTGGCAGATTTTTCTTATAATCTTTCTTAAGAACAAATGTAAGAAAAACCAAAGACATTGATGAATGAGGCTCATTCTCGTTAACACAACATCTCAGGAGCACTCCTCAAACGTCCACTAGGACTGAAGGAAGAATTGATCAGAATTTGGAGGTCAAAGGTCAAGGTCACAGTGACTTCAGTGAAGTCAAGAATTCATACACTAATTATGACAAGATTTCAAACACATGTCTGACAGGATAAAATGAAGTGATGACATTTTATATAAAAAAAGATCAAAAGGTCAGCTTCACTGTGACACCATAATGTTCTGCAAAAACACTCAGAAACAGAAGATGAGATTATAACTAAATTATATTTCGCTTTTGGTCGGATACTGAATTGGTGACTCTAATCTTGGGTGCCCACCTTGAAAGTGTTTTGATTGTACAGATCTTCTGTGCTGCCACATTAAAGATGTGTGTGATGCATCCATGTTTTAGAATTTGCAGCTTCTCTGCAGCAGCATCTATATTTGAAGCATTGTAGTCCACCACAAGCTCATTGGTTTGCTGATATTGCTTGAGGGGATTGCTGTCGCACCAAGTGACAGAGGCGTACTTTTTTACTTTTTATTTAATTCCTTCAGAGTCTTCACCACATATATTATATGAGTCTGGACAGACATGGATGTAAACAGCAGCTTGACTGATTGGTGGAGGCACACAAATATGAGGTGGTACTTCTTATTTTTATATGTAGCAGTGGTGCACCGCTGTGTCTAGAAGTGTCTCTGTGAAGCCAGAGCTAACCTTCGCCTTCCAGATTAGAGTAATCGCAATTAATTAAGAGTGGAGGGAGTATGGAGGACTTTGGTCATATCAAAGCAGCAACAGGACACAGAGAGACATTTTGCATATGAGCGATGGTGGAGGAGGGAATGAGGGAGGGAGGAAAGGGGGGGGGGGGGGGGGGGCAGTGAGGGCAGCCATGGTGGAAGTGGGAGGATCAAAGCAGAGGATGGTGGCAGAGTGCTGTCCCCTGCTGTGCAGCTCAGATAAAGACAGGTTAGCGCCACAGGTCTCCTCAGTGAGCGGGAGCCAGGCACAAGGCCAGGGGAGATGCATGAACAAGCCAGCTTACAAACATCTCATAATAACTCAGGCAGAAGAAGCCCTCTGAATTAAAGTGTCACTTTTCATTTGCTTTCCTTTCCCTCTTTTTGGCTCACTGGCTGATTTTTCCCTCTCTTTCTCTCTTGCTCCTTCTCTCTTGTCTGCCTACCCCACCCCCATAACCAAACACCCCTTCCCTTTCCTCATCACAATCCGAACATAACATGGACTCCTTCAGTTGCGTTCCCCACTGTCTTCATCACAGGGCTGCCCGGGGGCTCTCAGGCTCCTCCATCTGCCTGCTGTGTGTCTGCAGCTCTCCCTGTCTTTCTTTGCATGTCTCTCTGTCTGTTTGTGGCAATCCCCGTCTCTCCAAATCTGTCTTTTGTGTTTTTGGCTTTTTGTCTGTCTGCAGGGCTCTCTGTCTCCCTTCACATGTACAGTTAGAAATATGAGCATGGGCAAAGTTTTTGGCTACATGCTAATTTACAGTGGAATACAGACATTAATATGCCCCAAAGAACATGTTGTCTTGGGTAACAACTGACCCTTCCTTAGTCTCGCCCCTTTTTTCTCTGTTCTCCAATAACAGTTGAGCAAGCTTGGTACCCAGCAGAGCCTTGGTTAACTTTCTCCTTTTCTGTTTCTTTTACTTTGATATGCTATGTGCTAGGCTCGTCTATGCTGAAAAGAGAATCAAATTTTGAAGATGTTGCTAGGGCACCTGTAAAAGTGACATATATATATAGTCACATCTTAAGTTAACTAATGTTAGCAAAACACTAGCAAACTAGATAGCCAATGACTGATGTAGATCAGCTACATATTTAGCTACCATTTTGCTAATATTAGCAGGTAGCCACAAATGTGGGTACATAGCACTATCGGACACGCCCTCTACAAGACACCTCTGCCGGAAATGGTTGCATTTAGGTTATGTTTAAACAGCAAAACTGCATTCATTGGTTTAAGCACAAAAACAACTTGAGTAAGTGTAGGAAAAGATTGTGGTTTGGGTTCAAATTAGTCCATCAACCCAGGACTTTATCTCATGAGATTGTGTAATGTAGTGAAATGGGCGTGTGTTGTACACTCTGAGGACATAGATAGACCCTTCTCAATATTAGCTATCAGATGTAACTAGCTAGCTAACTATTGATGTGGATCAGTGATTCCCAAAGTGTGGGCCGTGAAGACCCTGCAGGTGGGCCTTGAGAGGGCATGAAAAATAAATAAACAAAAGGTTTTTAAGTTTCAGTTTTCTAAGTTTGAAATTATTTTTTTTTTAATAGCCAGAACTGATAAAACAAAGCCATGGGATTATTATTAGAATTATATGTTATTGTTCATTTATTTGACCTAGTTTAACAGGTGTTACACTGTATTTGGTGATAGTCACATTTACACCAGGACATATCTTACATTTTCTCATTAGCAGGATGAGTGTTGGGCTGATCGGTGTTGTGATTAAAGTGGGCCATAGAAGATTTTCAGATTTCATATTGAGCTGTAGCATTCTTGAGTTTGGCAATGGCTGATTTAGATTATCTACATCAGGTCCCTCAGCAACATTTTTTTAACGAGCCTAGCAGCAGCCTAGCATATCCAGTACAAGACCAAAAAAAAAAAAAAAAAAATTAGAGAGAGAGAGAGAACGAGAGCGAAGTCTGCTCTCACTAAGATTGGCTAATACTTGTCTTCATTGGTTTTGGCTGTTTGGGTTTGGTAGGTTTTGTCACGAGGAGTGAGATTGAGTTGGGTTGTTGGGGTAAGAATATCAGGGTAAGCCCATCAGTGGCAAAGAGGGCAGGTCATAACTTTGCCATCCTGGGATGAAGAATATTGCATATGCTCACCAGAATCAGGAAAGGAGAAGGTTGATTGCATTTCCAAAATGGGTGAGAATTAGGAAGGGTCACAGCAGCAGCAAACAAGGAATAAAGTTAGCTTGGCACGCCAACAAAATTTTATCAATACTGCCACACCAAGTCAGTCTGGTTATTTATGTAGCAGACTGCTCCAGAAGACAATGTGATGCTGTTGACCTTTTGTAAGTCCTGATAGGCCCAAACTCAAGGGCTCCACGGCCAGGCTTATTATTTTTTATATTTTAAATTCAGTTGGTTGATAGGTTGTTGAAATCGCAGCTCTGCACATGGGATATGACATAGGAGGCAGAATATACAGTCTGGGTGAGCTTGCCGCTGTTTCCATCTCTCCATGATCGATGTCATTGCTGTCATTGTTCTCAATCCTACTAATCCCGCCGCTGAGCCTGCCTGTCCAAATTGGGTGTGCTGGGTGCTGAGGAGGAGGGGGTGAGGAGGGTGGGGACAGAAACACAAGTGCACAGAAGCTGATGAAGGTTGTTGCCACGCTATGAAGTGGAGCACCATCTTTCCCCACAGTGTTGGGAGTGGATGGGGGCAGCTATCAGTCTTTAATTGGGCACTGTGGGCCATAATAAAGAGATCTCAGAGTATGGAGAAATAGAATGAGAGAAAGATACAGAGCGATATGGAAGGGCCAAAGTGCGGGGTGAACCTAGCGCGCCTTAATGCAATGCGTATTGGCAGGTGTCGCTCTGCCTAATTTCACGCCTCTGTGAGCGAATGTGCACCCAGACGATCGCCACTTCCAAGTCCCCTCTCTTTCTCCCTCTGCCTCTCTCGATTTCAGCCTCTCTGATTTAATGTACAGCCGCTCGCAGTGATGTGTTTGTCCTTCCACGTGATTTGGCCTGTACAGAACGTGGACTTTGGTTCCCCTGAAACCTGGAAGTGCATACCTGTGAGCTCCACAACAGGCTAAATGTGCTGCACAAGCACTAAATAGAGGCACGGCGACAGTTAAGAAAGCACAAGGGCCTGCCTCGTCCATCTGTCACATCCAAGCCATATGATGAGGAATGCTTGTTCTTTTGCTTCTGGTCTGTTGGACTTTTGGCCACTGGGTAGAGACGACGACAGGGGGGAATGGGTCAGCCAATGGTGTGTTTGCACGCGCGCGTGTGTTTGTGCGTCACACAGAGGGACTTTCAGAGTTTGACACAGGGGCATCCCGTGGCAGCTGAGACGGAAACGAGTTCTGATCCTCAGTGCCCTACCCCGGCTTCTTCTATGACCCTCCGTTGCTCCACAAACCTCCCCTCCCATCCTCACCCTCTCACCCTTCCTTCCTTTCACACTCGTCCTCTCCCCTCATCACTGTTCTTCCCTCCTCACCCCACCTCACCCCTTCTCGCCCCTCCTTCCTGTAGTCTGTGTTTGTGTTGGGAAGATTAAGCTGCTCTGACAAAGCTGTGTTTACAAATATGCAGGCAGAGAAACAGGCCAAGCGACGCTGAATAGGAATAGAATACAAATTGCTTTTTTATCTCTCTTAGGGCCAGGGCGAGAGAAAATGTGTTTGCGATTGTTGCTCCTCCGCCTGTGAAGGATAAAGCCTCAGTACTGGGTTTGGGCTCCCTGTTAGCATTCATTCTATCCTCTCCTCTCTCTGTCTCCCTCTCTGTGTCTCTCTGTCCTCCCACTCCCTTTCTTCCCCCATGCTCTTTCTCCTCTTTGTCTGCTCCACACTCTCTGTCTCTTTCTCCCCGGCGGGAATTTTTTTTTTTTTTTGCTGTTTCCTTGGTAATCATATCTCCTTTTCCTCTCCTCTCTTCTTTCCTCCAACTCTCTCATGTCTCCCTGATGTGTGCTCCTCTCTCCTCTATATGTGCACTGCTCCCTTTTCCCATCACCTCGTTCCCTCAATAATTTTCTCCATTCCTCTCCCCCTTCATGTTTCCATGTCGCCCTGTGTTGCTCACTCTCTCCCTCCGATTCCATCCATCCATCCTTTTTTTCTCTCCTCTGCTCAGTAGGACTTGTCATGATTTACAGTCTCTCTCAGCTCTTCCTTGCTCACACCGGAGATATTGGAAATTTGGAGTGCCTATAGATCACGGCAGGGGGAGAAGCCGTGAGCCTCCGCTAATCAGCCCTAACAGAACTGTGGAGCATTACAAATCTGGGCTCTCTCTTACAATTAGGCAGCATGTCTGCCTGGCATAACCCACGGCAGGGAGGCTGAGCCTGTGATGTCATCTTCAGCAGGTCTCCACTGCCGTGTGTGTGTGTGAGTGTGTGTTTTAGGGGGAAACAGTGAGTTGGATGGTTTGCTCTCATTAATGCAGAGGACGTGCTCCCCTTTTCCACACAGTGGCACTTTTATCCTTACCTCAGCTAACACAAGGGAAGGTTAATGGGCGGTCATACAGACTCAAACAATGCCATCTATGTTTATTAAGCAGCAGCAGTCTCACCATGTGATGCTTTTATTAATTCATTATTTAGTTTTAAATTCCGGACATGCCTTGAGGACTGGTTAGGAGCCCAGCTTTTGAGGACAATGTCAGGACAAAAAAAACTAAAGCCAAATCGTTTTTTTTTTTTCTTAAGGGATTTTTTTACTGCCTGCCTATACCAGTGTTGTAATCAGGTCATGACCAAACCAGAGGGTACGGAGTCTGAGACAAGACCAAGACTAAGACTAGCATTATGTGGCCTGTCTTGTCATTGTTGATCACAAGTAAAAACGCAATTCACCTAGTTACAGCAGAATTTACACGCTGCACTGTGTTTTATTTTGGATACTGTTTTGCCAATGAACTCTTGGCTGACATCTCCTCCCAGACAGCCATAGCTTCTTCTCCTTTCTCCCACGTTTACTTCTTCGTGCTGTTTTTCACACCAAAATTAGCATGTATGTGCAGGTTTAATAAATGTGGCTAAACCCGCTATAAATAGGCCAATTAACTTCTTCCCATTGCCAGGAGACAGGTTTGCCTTTCTATAGTTTTTTTTTTTCTTATGTGGAGGCCAGAAAGCCTCGTGTCTGTGCTGAAGACTAGAGAGAAACAGGTTTTTGTAACTCCTAACTGAATCTCTGTGATTTGAAGTTTAGTTTCTCTCCTGAGTCCCTGTTTATAAGTTCAGGTATCTGCTTTATTTTGCTGTTTCATGTTCACTTTCAGCTGGATGGGAGTCTTGTTAAGTTTCAGCTAATGAAAACCCACCATTCCCTGATTTTGCAGCTTCAGAAATAAAAGCTTTTAGATAACAAAAAGATTGGACGTGTTTATTCACTGTTGTACAGCTGTTCGACTCGAGGTGAGCTTGTTTCAGTTAAATACACACCTTTAAGTGGGTGCAAACTCCGCTATGCTGGGCTGACGTTCTGACCAACCTAGGAGACAAGCCTTTATGGCAGCTGCCCGACAAGGGGTGAAAATTAGCCAATTTACTCTTTCCCACTGAAGACAAAAACTAGATGTTGGTGGATGTTAGTAGTTTTTTTGTCCAGTGTAAAAGGGGCTTTGGAGTGCATGTGAAGGGTGGCTGAGAGAGATGATAGCCGGTAACAGTAACAGAAACTTTAAATTAGAAATGAGTCGAGTTATTGGTTGCATTTCAAGCAGGAAGTTTTGCATCAAATCACAGTGAAGATGTTGATAAATAAATCTTACATTGCACAGGCAATTTAGTGATATGCCTGCATTTGTGGTCTTTACTGGTCTTGAAAAAACCTCTATCTGAGACACGACCTTCAAAAAGTGGTCTCAAGACCAAGACTGATCTTGAGTACTACAACACTATCTAGTATATACTGTGGCCATGACTGTACCTGCAACTATCCCTTTAACTTCCCCCTCTGTCCCTGTTTGCATCCAGCTAAATTCATATCCATGTTCTGTGGTAATATCCCTTTGGCCATTCTCCAGCACATGCATTTGTGTTTGACTAAGCACGATGGAGACTCCCGGTGCGGGAAAGTCGTCTTAGACTCAGCTGTTTCGTCTCCACCGAAAATGACAGCTAAAACCTGACCTCTGATCTCCAGTCTTCAAACTGTGGCACGATAAGCTGATTGCTGTATCCATTACTCCGTCTTTTAATGGAATGAAGTGCCAGTCGTGGTTGATAGCCCGCAGGCTTGTAATGCAAACGGATGCCCATTACTCTTTTTGCTGCATGACATTTCTTACATGTCTATTCTAGAGAGGAAATCTGGAGGTCAGCTCAAAGGTCAGGTGATAAGGAAGTGGTGTCTTGAGATAATGACCGGTTTCCATTTGCCTTTTTACCTTTTACACATATACTTAACGTCCATTTGTAACCTGCCATCCCTCACATTAGTATAATTTGCTGATCTCCTCACATAGACTTTTAACTCAAGCTATTTTGCTTTATCAAGATGCAGCAAGTTCAAACAGATTTTTGAGACCATTAGTATTTCAAAAACAGCGACTTGACTTGAGCTAATTTAATCTGTAGTGCATCTCCAAAGTAAAGCCACTTTCTTACGTGTCGAGCAAAGTCACTTGAGGAGAGGAGAGAGATAAAGAAAATGAAAGTGGGAAAGTGGAAAGGGAACGTTTGCTACCATTGCTCATAGTGTGGGTACTATAGAAACAGTTTGACTTTTGAGAAGCTGTCAGAAGCGCTGCAAGGTTTACTGAGCTTTCCTTTGTTGACAGGCATCAATGTGTTGACTGCTGTTGTAGGCTGAGGTCAAGGCAAGACCTCTACTGGCTCTTTGTGAAGTATAAAAACAGCCTTATTTATTCACTCGTCCAACCGTTTCACCTCTCTTTTTGTGTTAAGGTTCTCAACATTCATGTTAGACTTACTGTAAGTGAATAGGCCTCTATGCAGTGCTACATTCAGTTCAGATGTAGCTATAGTAACAGAATACAGGTCAAGGTTTGTTTATTCTGTGTTTATGTGGGGGTATCCTCTCTATCTATTTGTCATTGGATCCTGTTAACTGAAGTATGATAGGATGCATGAATATCTGAGAAGGAGTCTGATTTGTTTATGCATATACAGATAGTTAAGTCTAAAAGCTCTTACATTTACATTTATGGCCTGTATCCATCTTTTCACTCTTCACCTACGCTGACTATTTATAGCTTGTGATGTCAAGGAGTCGATTTACTTAAGGCAAAACGATACATGTGATATAAACACTGATGCAAGTATGGACGCATCTCTGACTGTTACATCTTTTTTTTTGTCATACTGATGTTGCTTGGATGATGATGATGATGAATTTTACATATGATCTGGCTGTGACCTGATCCTGCTGTTTTATGCAGCTTGTGTCACTGTGTAGCAGTGCACTTAAAGGGATAGTTCAGATTATTTGATGTACGGTTGCATGGGGTACTTATTGATAGTCAGTGTATTACTTACAGTAGGTGCCGGTCAGCACGCCCCCAGTCAGGAGAAGTAGAGAGGGACACCAGCATGTAAGCTAAGCAATGTACTACTGTGGACAGGGTCAGCAACAAAAGGTATTTTAGACACTTAAAAAGTCCACTTAAGGCTTAATATGCAGTGTTTTCCTATAAAACAATGTATAACATGATCCCTTTCAATCCTCACTTATGACCCTCTAGAAGTGTGTGGTGGTGGCTATACCTGCAGAGACCATTTTGTCCACCTGTATTTTACCTGTTACTTTCTCATTCTTTTACTGTGCTCGGGATACTTTGCCGACCCAAAACATTGGTAATTGACATCCTGGGAATGAGACTGAAACAATCAACCATCTTTTTGGTGCGTTTATGAATGAAAATCAATATCATTTTAAGCGTACGCTATATTTCGAATATGTGCACTGCTTTACTTTGCCATCAGACAGCCTTTTCTGACAGGGAACCACCATGAACTAAGCTAAAAATCACTCTCTCCAAACCAACCAAACTCCATAGGTAAAATCAGTCATTTTAACCCATAGAAGATAGGTGTTCCTGGTCTAACCCTGCCTCTATCAGTTAGTTTGTTTGTGTTACTGTGTGACTTAAGTGAATTCGACAAACTAACCAATCAAGGCAATGGTAGACCAGCAGTTCCAGTTTTCTGTAAGGTACAGTAAAACTACTTCTTTTCCAGAGGGAGTTTGGTTGGTTTGGAGAAAGCGAGATTTAGCTTATATAATGGCAGTTCCTGTCAGGAAAGGCTTTCTGACAGCAAAGAAAAGTGTGAAAATATTCAAAATATGGTTCTGACAGCAAAGAAAAGTGGTGAAATATTCAAAATATGGCATACACTTGAACTGATATTGATTTTTTCAGGTGGACCTGTTATAAGTGGCTAAAATACCTTTCGTTGCTGTCCCTATCCACCGCAGTATTTTGCTTAGTTTCCATAGTGGTGCTTCTCTCTGCTTCTCCTAACTGAGGGCGTGCTGACCGGCATCTACTGTAGGTAATACACTGACTATCGATAAGTATGTCATACAACCCCACTTCAGACAATCTAAAGTATCCCTTAAGGCTGTGCATTATGCAAATTTGTGTGATTGTGTTTGCCCTGCACACCTATGGTCACACACAGGTATGTATTTCTCTTTCTGTAGGTGTGTATGTGCATTATTATTAAATGCAGGTGTGACTTAGCATTCACTATAGTGAGTAGCTGTGTTTGTGCGGATGTGTGTTTTGCACCTTTGTGTGTTAGTGTGTGTCTGTTGGTGTATGGTGGCATGCCGTAGGCCCCATGCCACCCTTCCATCCCATTAGCTGAGCCCAGCCCCTGCCTGTGTCTGCTTTAACCTTGGCCAGCGGGCTGGAGGAGAGGGAGAGTAATTCTAACCTTAAAAACCTGCTGATTAAAGCTAGTTTGGTGGAATTCGATTCCACTTAATGCCTTTGGCCGTGAGCCCAGCTGGCTAGCATTAGCATCAACAGACACCGTGTCTTCAGTCAGGGAGACAGACGTGCATGGGCATGTGCATGAGCTTCCTCTGGCACGTGCGGAAGCGCGGCTGTAAACCCTACATCCCCTCGTCTATCTTTCATGTCTCCATTCTTCTTCTCTGTCCTCTGTCTCTCATTCCACTCTTATTTGTGCCTAATATATAACTCCTAAACCCAACTTCATCACCACATTTCTCCACCCTAAAACTCCTTTCCTCTCTGTTGTCTTGAATTTGTTCTCATCTTCCTTAGCTTCAGGAACGAGGCCAGAGAGAGTCAGGGCTTTTGGTAAGACAGCCGGTCAGGGGTTTCTCTCTAACTGCCTCAGCCCTGTTATTGTTTTCTTCTTGAACTTGATGTATGGCTGTGTTTACGCGTCCAGCGTGGCTAATTAATTCTCCTCTTCAGGGCCTGTTTATCAACTGTTTGTGTTTATTTTACAATGAGCATGCTATTTTTAGAGCCGGTCATTTCCATAACACATGCATTTTTCCAGAGCATCATTTGTTTTGCTTTGTTGAGGAATTTTGGTTTGTTTTTCATTTTCTCCTTCAGCTCGGGTGCAGCCTGCCAATTCATTTTGTAGCGCGCTCAGTTTTGACTGATTTAGAGGCTGCAGCTGGTCCAACGGAGAGGACCGGGGAGATAAATCTAAGCCTCTTTTGATTTATTATGTATAATGTCTCATCAACCGTTGCTTAAGTCTTCAGATGCACTGAAGAATGATACTGTTACAACTTTACAAGTAGTGGCTTATTTAAAGGGGTATAAAGCAGGAGAAGAATCTTAATAGAGAAAGCAGTAGCTGGGATAAAAGCCACAGTCATTGTGGCAGTAACATACAGGAGCTGTGCATTTCTCTCTGTATCCAAAATGCAAGTGAGATACTGTATATTATGGGCATTCTGGGCATGGTGCCACCATACCAGACACTACAGATAATTTGATTCCCCGCTGAACGATTGGTAGAGAGCAGAGCAGAGCGGCTGACTGTAAAGACAGCAGGTGAAATGCAGAGTGTTACGGTATCAGTCGAAAATGAGCTCATCCTCCAAACTGGAAGTGGCACTTTTCAGCCGTAAGTCATCTAATCACGTCTGTATAGAGCCAGAAATCGTTGCTTGATCAATAGTCATCATGGATGCTGTCAATGGCCGGGGTAGCTTGAATCTTGCATGGTCCATGAATCTCTATTGAGTATGGATTTTGCGTTCCCTCCACGGATGGGGTTTGATAGTACTGCCTGATTGGCTGCTGCGTGAGCTCTATTTATGCTGCTGCGCCCCAGGCTGAATCACCTGCCCCAGGCATCCATGTGAACAGACATATTCAAACATGCACACACACAGAAGTACACACACACAAAATGATACATTCCCTCTAATGAAGCAGTGAGCCAGAAGTCACTTTACCAGGTGGATGTCCATGTCAACAAAAGTGGAGCACTCACTCAATACAGCCAGAGCTGGAAAAGTCTGCATGGGATCTGACTTTAGAGTGTTCGGGTCCAGAGTGATAATATGTGAACAAATGTTGGCTAATTAAAACGTTTGAGCACAATTTCTCAATTTATTTTCAATCAAGGACCCTTTGCAGAATAGAAAATATACCAGGGATCCCTTTTGTAGGTATCTTGGTATAACTTGATGTAGCTATTTTTTACACTTCTTCTTAGCTGTGTGAAAAATACAACACAAAAAATGTGTTAGAAAGATATTAGACATACACATCAAGAGAGTGTTTCACTCTCAGTGCATGCATAAAATAAAATGCAGATTCTGATTTCTTAAAATAATATACCACAAAGAATAGTAAAATATACATAAAATATAAATAATAAAGAATATGAAATAGGCTTACTAAAAACATAAAAAGAACACTAATCGGCCTAACCAGGGACTTGAATATGAAGGGCCCATAAAATTGTTGGTGGAATGGAAATAGTTTGTGTAAAGTAATGATTGCTAATAGACTGTTCATAAAATAAATGCAGGCTATCGTGAAGCTTTTTGTAAAAACAAAAATAATAATATCATGATAATTTAATTGAATGAATCTGAAAACTTTTTAATGACTCCCTGGCAGATTGCCATGGACCCCTAGGGTTCCCCGGACCTCTATTTGAGGACCGTTGCATTAGATGGCCAATATTCATTTAATTCATTAATAATTTTCACAGACAAAAATGAGACAGCAACTAAATAAAAGATAATTTATGATGACAGAAACTATGCCGAAATCTACTGCCACTTGCTGTCAATAAATAAAAACAAGATGAAGATGTTTTGGAGGGATGAGGTGGTCCAGTCTCTACACACAATTGGATACTACTGATCTACCCAGGAACTCAACTAGCATACATTTGCTGCTACAGACATGGATCACATTTGATATCAAGGAAAATAAGACCCTTTGCAAGAGAGACAATCACAGGTTAAACACAGCAAACTTGAAGCAGAAAGTTTTGAAATCTAAATAATGCATTACACATCAACTAAACTCATTTGATTTTAGTCAACTAAATCTACTGTGTTAAGGTATAATTTTATGACATTTAGTCAAACTAGACTCAAATTAAAGCAATTCCGGTGACTAAATTATGACTAAAACTAAATGGCATTTTAGTCAGAAGACTATGACTAAAAGTAAATTAAAATTAGTTGTCAAAATTAACACCGTAGAGTACACAGGAGTCATACATGAGTCAGTGGCAAAACTATACTTTAAATAGTCATAATGGCTGGATAGATGATAGATAAACTGGCAGCTGGACTGGGAATGAAAATCAGGAAGAAAGAGTTTTTAACAAAATGCCAGGCATGTTGTCTGTGCATGCACACATTTCTGTGTGTTAGCAAGTGTGTGTGTGTGTGTGTGTGTGTGTGTGTGTGCATGTGTGTTCCTCCCAGTTGGACTGACAATCCAACAGACAGACAAATGTGTGGCAGCCTCTGACAGTAAGACGTTTGCATCACTGCAGGAAAACAGCAAATTGCCAACATAAATAAGGTGCCACGCTCTGATTAGGACTGTCTTCACACATCATTATGGTCTAATGAGACAGTTTCCCCTCTCTCTCAGTCTCGCTATAACCAGTGCCAGCTTTGCCTCCGCAGACTTTGCATTTTACTAACCCATCTCTGGCTGTGCCTGACACCTGTCAGCCATGATGGATGAATGCAAGTGAGGTGTCGCCAGGGTAACAGGCAGGCCAGGGGCAGCGGTGGCCTCCAGAGGCAGGACAGGTAACCGGTGGTGGCCCTGCCTTTATTTCTGAAGGCTTTATTTAGGCTGAACTGTTTATCACTGAGCTGTCTGGCCTGCTTGCCCTGTGTGAACTGCGATCCTGCTCCGCTCAGGACCGCTTTAACACCCCGAGGGGGGGCGTGTTCGGGCCAGGCAATAATACCCTCTCATTGGGCCAAGGCAGAGTTTCATCGCCTTGGCCGCTTGCTTGAGTGACAACACCAAATGAATTTGCTGCATCAGTGTCTGACTTTGGAGGACACACGTCGCTGTAACTCTTTTTTCCTGCTGTCTGCAGTGACAGCGCATGAATACATTATGGACACACTGCTTGTGAATAGTCCTATAAACTATGTATCATTGTCCTATTGTGTCTCATTTGCACCCCCAACACAACAGTAAACCAATAATACATTCATGTGTATGTGCCTTCACCTATGTTATTTGTTTCACTGTTTTTGTCTCAGCAAGCTCTTCAAAATTACACACACAGGGAAACTGCACTTTTTATGAGAGGATATGTGTGTATGTGTGTATAATTATGGTTTAATTGCTTGCCCTGTGATGTGCTGTCATCTGTCACAGCCCAAAGACAGCAAATAATGGTTCTGCTGCCGTCACTTTGTCACCCAGACGCTCAGCATGCAGAGAGCAGCAGAAACACCAGTAACTGATATGCGTCTTGAATTACTGATAAGCACTCGAGTATGATGAGCTTTGTGTATGTGGGCGTGCTTGTGCTCTCAAAAGTATCTTGGCTGGCCTTTCTATCTCAGTCTTTTGTGGCTGTCTGTGTATGTGTGCATGAGGGTGCGTGCATGAGTGTAACAGTATGTGTCTGTGCTTCTGTGAATAATTCTGTGTTTATAAGTGGGTGTAGTTTTGAGCTTAAGAGCTCATTGTCTAATTCTGTGTGTGTGTGTGTGTGTGTGTGTGTGTATGAGTGAGTGGGTGTGCATGTGGTGGGAGAGTGAGGGGAGCACAAGCTTTCTTGTGTGCACAAATGTGTTTGATGCCTACTGTATATCGGCACTGACAGGTGCAACAGTTGTGTTATGCTTTAAGCTGCTTGTTTGTCTGGCACGCTGCTTTGTGTGGTTGAGAAATGGAGTAAACAGAGGGAGAGGAAAGCAGCCTGGGGGCTAATTTATTCACTCCCCAGTCGCCCTAGTCACAGCGGCCTGTTGCACTGGCCCACCTGTCAATCGTGAGGAGCACGCCGTAGCCTCATCCAACTGCACACAGCCACACCACAGCCTGCTCTCAGTGGGCCAAGCGCTTTAGGCTAGAGTAGTATTAACCATGATATATCAATAAACTCTCTGTAATCAGAATTAACAAGACAGCAAGTTTATTCGGTGAACACACAGCATTAAAAAGAAGTCTGCCATTTGCTGTGTGCAGTGAAGTGAATGCAGTGTTACGCAGTATGCGCAGAGGTGGAAGTAAAAGTATTTTACTGTACTTAAAGGAGCAAAGTGTAACAAGTGCCTGTCTAAAAATAAGTACTGAAGTATAAATAGCGAATTGGAGCCATAGACTGTATATGATGCGAGTTGTTCCCCCTCACCTGCTGCTCCCCAGACTCAAGGAAGCTCAGCCAGGCTGCAAGAACATTGCAGGAGTGCAAGACGAGCGCAACATTGTAATTTGACAATAGCATTCAACAACAAGTCCTACACTATAAGTTGATCAGCTGTTTATGACTGTCAGTTGTCTGTCAGTGTAAAGCTAAATCAGTTATCCTGAAAGCAAAAGTCCACTGCCCTGAAAATACACACTCTGGAGTCTGCATTCACTGACTGGCTGCCTGACTGCCTGCCAGACTCCATAAAAATATTGTTCACTTTAACCATCATGAACATCTAGTCCTTCTAAAAGATAATAAATGATTTCTTAAGACACAAAGACACATTCGGCATTAAATTTAACTCTAATTAATATGAAATGGGCCAATAATAATAAGCAAATATTTCAACTTTCCTTGATTTCTGATCACATATCATGGTTATTTTATTATTTATTACATTAGATATATTTCAGACTTTTCCTTTAAGTAGAGTTTTCAGGTATATGAAATTATTTATTTTTCTGACAGCTTTTTACTTTTACTCCCTTCATTTTAACACAAATATCTGTACTTTCTGCCCCTTACATTTTTAAAACAGGCACATTACTTTAGTTTTAATGCGTTTGAGGAGAGTTATTGATCATTTTTATTTTGCATCATTGCGCACCACCTTCCCAGCATCAAGACCGAGTTCAACATAAATGGTTGGGACAATAATGCATGACTATTTCTTGATGTATTCATCAGTGCATATCACGCACAAGCATGACAAACGTAACAAGATGAAAACGATAATAGTCTTTGAATTATATAACTATGACGTGAGGTTCAGTTATCTTTGCATAGAGAAATCTGTTAGAAATGTCCTTCAGAGGGCTCCTTTTTACTTTTGTACTTTGTGAGTATATTTCAGAGCCTGTATTTTTTCACTTTTACTTGAGTAAAGAAGTTGAACCAGTCTTTTTTTCACATAAATATTGGTACTTCTACTTGGATAAAGAATATGTGCACTTCTGTCACCTCTGGGCATACGTATCAGTGTTGGTGTTGAAATTTAAAGTCAAATATTGAATAGACAGAATGGTAGAATTTCTGTTTGTAAGCACCTTCCACATAAGTATTGCAACACATGACTGTAGTGAAATACATAAACAGTTTAATGCCTTATTGCCTCATGCTGCATAATCCCTGAAAAGAGCACAAAGTACAGTTTATGACATAAATACTTACAAAACTGCACAGCAGAAATGTGTGTGCTGCTAGCAGTTGTGGCTGACTGTAGTAATGTGATGTTCAATGCACTGTGGGAGTGGGAGGAAGTGTCTGTCTGTTGCCAGCGTGGAGTAATGGATGGCAGAGCTATGGGAGTGGGAGGAGGCATACATCCTATTTCAGACAGCTGTAATGGATGAGAGTACAGCAAAAAATAAGAACAGGAGGAAGTCTGCATGCCTTCACTATCTCAAACTCTCACACGCAGAGATCGCTAGCATTGAAATCGGTTCACAATACAGGCGAACAATGGAACACCTGGAGAAACAGTCGACGCCGGTGTGACTTTGTGAATTGGTCATAGGATGTCTGCATGTGTGAATGTGTTGGAAACACACGGCCACACACACACACACACACACACACACACGTGTTTGCGCATCTGCGTGATGTGTTTGTTTTTTTAGATTTGTAATGTGTCCCTCACCATGTGCCCAGTCTCTGTAGCTGTGCAGTGGTTCTCTGGTATAATTAATCAGATGGTTTGATGTTGGCAAATGAGTGTTTATACAGACTGACTTCTTCTGCATGCCCTGCTCTCTAACAAGTTTTTAGTTAAACAAGATGAGCACACAACACACTTCAAGGCACCTATTTATCACATGGTCCTCCAAGCAGTGTAGCCCAACAAAACGTCCCCATGCCCCAGCACCACCCTTCCTCCATTTTCTCTCCCTGCACTCCTGCCCCTGTCCTCACTGCCATTCACATCTACAGTGCCCAAGAAAACCTGCATTAGAGTGAGACTTCAGATTACTTGATATAGGGTTGTATGAGGCACTTACCTATAGTACAGTCAGTATATTACCCACAGGAGATGCCGGTCAGCACGCCACCAGTCTGGAGTAGCAGAAAAGAATACCAGCACAGATGTTTAGCACCTCTGGACAGGGTCAACAACAAAATGTTCACCTAAAAAATCAATATCAGTTTCAGTGTACGTTATATTTAGAATATTTTCACCATTTTAACTTGCTGTCAGACTGCCTTTTCTAAAGGGAAACCACTATTATATAAGCCAAATATCATTCTCTTCAAAGCAACCAAACTCTATAGGCGATATGAATGATTTTACCTCAGTAGTTGCTGGCCTACTGCAGGCTCGTTCTGTAACTTTGTTTGTGTTGTTGTGACTTCAGTGTTTTAAAAGGATAGTTCAGATTCACCAAAGTCACACTATAACACAAACAAACTGAGAGATGGAGGCAGTGGTAGACCTGCCACTCCTGTGTTCTGCATGGTAAAATTACTGATTTCACCAGTGGAGTTTGGTTGGTTTGGAAAGAGTGATATTTGGCTTATATAATAGTTGTTTCCCATCAAAAAGGCTGTCTGATGGCAACGGAATGCAGTAAAAAATATTCTAAATATAGCATACACTTAAACTGATATTGATTCTTTTTTTAGGTGAACCTTTTATAAGTAGCCAAAATACCTTTTTGTTGCTGACCCAGTCCACAGCAGTGCATTGCTTTGCATCTTTGCTGGTGGACCTCTCTGCTTCTCCTAACTGAGTGTGTGCCGACGGGCAGCTACTGTAGCTAATGCACTGACTGTACCTTGCACAACCCCACATCAAATAATCTGAACTACTGTATCTCTTTAACTTATTGAACACACAACTGCTGAATAATGGAGCTGTGTCAGTGTATGTGTGTGCATGTCTGTACGTGCACACACTCCAACAGTGTATGTATCACCCCAGCTGTGATTTCTCCTGATTCCTAAACAAACAGTTATACCTAAGTGGATTGGAGTGAAGCTCAACCCTCCAGACCTGCTTGTTTGATTTATTCCTGTAAGAGCCGAGCATCCTGTCTTAAGAGCAATCCACCTTACCCTCACCTCTCACAAATATTGTATCGCACAAAATCACAGCCTATTTCCTTGCCGGTGAGGGGTTGGTGGGGGGGGGGGGGGGGGGGGGAGCACTGTAGACTCTTGTTGTAAACAAGCAAAAGCAGCCTAGCCATCCCTCTGGGTCACCTGGGAGCCGGGGCTGTGGGTCTCCCAGAGAAGGATGGAGGAGGAGAGAGGACTGGAGGAGGATAAGTGCTGCCTTGCTCCTGTTCCTCGCTGCACGGTGCTTCCGCTGCATTTGCCTCTGCTGCCGGCTGTTGAAAAATGTCTCCTGGCCCCTCTGCCCCGATACCGGGAGGCGTTATCAGGCCTGCCTAGCTCTCTCCACGGTAACGAGCCCCCAGGCACAGTATTATCTGTTTACGATAAGGATATTAATAACACTGTGCTTTAGTTATGTGCCGGGGTGCCCTGCAGGACAGGAAGAGAAGGTAAGGAAAGGAAGCAAGGAGTCGTATGGTGATGCTGGGACAGTGCTGAGGTGTTCACCAGTTAACCCCGTCCACTTTCTCCTTCAGGCTTTGTTTCTGAGAACAATAGCTTGACCATCTGCCACCAGGTTCATGTGGGAGTTACCGTAAGGAGGGAGGAGGTCAGGGGGTTCAGAGGTCACAGCTGTTATGGTCAGCAGAGGGGTCAGCCTATTGTCTGTTCTTCACCGTAGTGTAATGTCCTTTTTTCTGTCCCTCTTTCTCTCTTTCAGTGTTTGTATGGCTGCTACGTGCACTCCTCCATCATCCCCACCTTCCACCGTAGGTGCTACTGGCTGCTCCAGGTAAGAACTCCTCTTCTCCTCCTCTACAGTTCACCACACTTTTCGTTTCACTCTCAAACTCTTCCAGCCTATCCACGAGAACCAGAATGCGATGCATGATATCAGTTTCCATTTAAGCGAAGCATTTTCCTTTGACAGCCGGCAGGCAGACATCAACCTATCCCCCCCGCCACCTCCCTCTCTCTCTTCTCTTTTCTCTCCCAGCCTCCATTTCCCCTTATCTTTCCCAGTCATTCTCTTTTCTGATGGCATTGCCCATACACGCCGTCCAGCGCGAGGACGGTATCTCAGTCTGCTAAAAGCTTTGCCATCTCCCCTGTCTAACAGCTGCAGTGATGGGCAGTAAAAGCATGATGGAAGACGTTCCCTGTACAGTATAGTGTGCTTACAGTGGGTCGTCAAGTCCACGGCCTGAGAGTGGTTGTAAATAGTAGTCCTTTGATCACCTCCCCAATACATCTCATCATTCTCGTTTAGCATGGCAGCCATTATTGTTGGAAGGTGCCTGATACGTACAACCATTCACACACACAATTTTAAGGGAGCGTAAAACACATACACAGAGAAGGGGTGTGTGGAGCTGCTTCTATTTTTGTCTGTCTGTCTATCTCTCTATCTATCTATCTATCTATCTATCTATCTATCTATCTATCTTATATATATATATACATATATAGTGTTTAAAGCCTGCCCCACTGATTAATGATAAAATGTCCTAACATATCATTTGTAATGTATTCCATTTACTTTTGAAATACTGCAGAATTGTCTTGCTGAGCCCATTTGTCTTGGCCACTCTGAATTTAGTTTAACATTTGTTTTGGGAATGACCTCGCTGCAGAGATCCTTTTTAAGTCACAACCTTCCAGAGTAACCAGGTTGGTGTTCGCCACCCTCACGTCTGTTCACAAGACTGTTCAGGGATTACTGCATAACCCATGAAACTCATATTTTCGAGTGCTTGTCTCTTATGTCGAATATCTTTAAGGGCTGATGTCACTGAGAGCTGCCTCCTGGCTCTCATTACATGCTGTTCATCACAATATTTCATTTTATTTATTTTTTATTCTCCACCAACATCTGGCATCCCCCCAGAAATTATCTTGCGACCCCCTTGGGGGTCCCGACCCCCAGGTTGAGAACCACTGAACCATAGAGCACAAACATTACTAAATAAAGTCTGGTGCTGCCATCCTTTGGCCACAAACAGCAGAGCAGCTTATGCACGCCACACTGGTCCAAAGGATATAACATGAATGATGTGTTGAATGAACGCGTTGTACATGGCAAGCTAGCTAGTTAGCTATATATAAGCAATATGGCTAAAGTAAAGAGCCAGCTAGTTAATCAAACTAATGAGCAAGTCAAGTCAAATTTTACTTATATTTAACAGATAATCAGAAATCACGATTTGCCTCAGGTGGCTTTCCAATCTGCACAGAATTAGCATGATCGCTAGAAGGTGCTCAGAAGAGTGCGAGAAAAGAGGTGTGTGGATATGGACGGAAGTATCAACGTGATATAAAAATTCTTTGATCATGTAGCCCGGTGTTACCCGGTGTTAATTCTATGGTTTATACTGCAGACTGTAGACTCTTTTAACAGTGACAAACAGATAGATTCTGTGATATTTCCTCATCTCCTATGAAACATCTGTATTTTCATTGCACAGTTGACCATGGGTTGTCTGTCTATGGAAGCCCATTTGATGGGCCAGTGTGGTGGGAAAAAAAGATTAACAGGAAACCTTCTCAAAATATGAATTATTATCTCATCAAAATAATAAACAAATAGATTAAATCAGGCTTAACCCTTAAATTGAATTTATTAATTCGTAATCCATCCATCCATCCATCCATCCATCCATCCATCTTTGGATTAGTGGCTGCAATGCCACTAGTTCAGTTTCTCCAACTTGTATTTTCTGAAGACAACAATTGTCACCACATCCCTGCTGTACTGAATAGACCCAGAAGGCTCGTTCATTTGTAGTCTAACCAACCCCACTGACAGTGTCTGTTAGCAAAGGAGGAGATCAGACCGGTTGGGGAAAAGACAAAAGGGAGAAACTGGCCTCAACAATGCTTAAATACTAATCAAAATAATTAGAGTGTTCCCACAGCAAACAAAAGCTTTCAAACAACAACTGTTTATATCTCTCTCGCTCTGTCTGTCGGCTCTGTCTGTGTGTGTCACAGGCAGTAATAACTGCACTAAGCAGACAAAAAGCATGTCTCCTCCCCATCTCTTCTGAGTTCATTCAGCAAAGCCAGTCAGGTTATTCTCACTTAAATATATTTTCCAAATGATTAGAGGTACGGCATATTATTAAAAAGTCCAAGTAATGAAAGCAAGAAAAATGAATGAAATAATATAATTCTGATTATGGAAATAACACAAGACACAGTGGTATATATTCAGACTTGGGGAATTATCAGAGGATGCTCTTGTACTGTTTTGTGAGGCTGCATATTATCTTTGATCTGCTTCCATTTGCGAACTGTCAGGGAAATCTTGAGCTGATTTTCTTTTGGTGGTATTTGGTGCTCTTTTGAATGATAAGTTCACATTTTTCCAAGTCTGTTTTCATTACAAAATTGACACTCCCACATGTAGGCTACATTGAAATAGTCTCTGGCTACTGTCATCATTCCTCTTGTCCATAAGTGTTAACACCATTTCAAGGTATTCAGATGTGCATCTTCCAGAGTTAAAGTCCTCCTGGTAAGAAATCCCTTCTTTGTTTTCTTGTGTTTTCTTGCTGAGTTGCAGTGTGGAATAATAGGGGTGGAACAGTATGTGTATTTGTCTCGAAATATTCACCACAGGATCTTCAGATCGGTATGCAACTTCCTCGGTCGGTACACCCTGCAGCCCATACTGTCAAATTAGTCTATTTACATCTACTACTTGCATGCACTGAACAGAAATTTTGGAAGAGGAGTTCTACCTGAAATATTTTAGCAGTGCACAAGTTGTTGTGTATCAGCTGTGGCATGCTTGTCAGCTTAACCTGGTTAGCTCGGCTAGTTAAGCTCATGCAGTGTTGCTGCTCCACTGAGAGCATAAGAGTATTTTGGTTTCCAGTTACTTACAGTGAAAGTGGACAAAACTTTGTGTCAGACTGTGTGGCAATATTGTTCAACTGTAGCCGGGTTTGTTTGTGGAATAATGTCATCTACAACAACACCTGATTAGTGGTCGTGACAAGAACAGAATGGAAGGCAAGTAATTAGTCTTTATCTCTGTGGATATGTGACAACACTCAGTATAAAGAATACAGGATAGGAGACATTTTGAATATATGTACTGTAATTTATCATAAACTGACCATGATATGCCGGTTGAAATACCAACAATGCTACAGCTGCTGAAATGTCTTTTCTGGACTGAAATAACTGTTTTAGTTTTTCTGTTTCATGTTTATTATTTAAAATGAATGCTGAATGTCTGCCGAATGAGTAAGTGTCTGTTTATGATTTATAAGAAATCATTAATAATCTTTTAGAAGGCGCAGTCACTAAAACTCCATAGTGTGCATTTTCAGATCAGTGTACTTTTATTTTCAGGAGAACAGGCTTAGCTTTACACGATTGACAATTGATCAACTTGTTGCCGGTGTTGTCAGTTGTCAGTATACAATGTTGTGATTGTCTTGAGCCCTTGCTGTCTTCCTGCAGCCTGTCTGAGCTTCCTTGAGTCTGGGGAGGAGGGGTGTGGGGAAAACAACTCACTTCAACCATAGATTGTATATTAAGTAGGGATTTAACCTATTTAATATGCAGTATACGGCTCCAACTCGCTATTTAGACTGCTGTACTCATTTTTGGTTGCATAATTGCTACATATTGCTACTTTAAGCATCTGGTCAAAGTGCTTTATCCCTGCTACAGTGTGCCTTCACATGTAGTCAGTCAGATGTGCAGCTTTGTATAAAAGTGCATAGGTTCAGGAATTATCAACTGGCCTTATTTATTATTTATTTTTATATTATTTGTTATTTATTTTTTCTCAATGACAACGTACAAGTATTTGAATGTCTTAAGTATTACAGTTAGGATCGTGGTCAGTGAGCCACTGTTCAGTTTTTTAAAATAAATGGCAAAAATATTATTTTCTACATTTGTTTGTTTTCCTTGCTGTACTGAAAATGACCCCAAATCAGAGGTACATACCAAACCATGAATTTTCTAGGCCATTCCACACCGAAGGGAACACAAAGAGGGAATTTTACACTGAAGACTGTAAGTTTGGAAGATACCCACTTTATTTGACTAATTCAAACTGCTGACTCCACATATCAGCTTCAGCTGAACTTCAAAATGCATTTGAGCACAGATTTTGTCTCCCATAATTTACATTGGAATAGAGAAGAAGAGCATTTGCGGTGACTGACAACTCTTTCAACTTACATATGAGCGAGTGGGTATTGTTTTAAGACAGACTTAAAAGGTACAGTCAGGCCAAAGCTATGCTTGATGCTTACACAATACAGTAACACAAGGACACATGCAGACATAAAGAAACATGAAGAGACACTGCACAGAGAGTGATTACTGTAACACAGAGAACTGAGGCCACAAGGGGTCAGTTGCTTTTAAAAAACTACAGCCTTCATTTTCACTGTCTGTCTCTGCCAGTTTCAGAATACAAGCACACGAACACTCATCAAACTTTGAGGAGTTCACTGACTCAACTTTTCCTTCCTGTTACTGCAGAGTATCAGCTAAGAACAACTGGTTAGTTGAGTCCTTGGCCTCTCACGTCTCCTTCTCTCACTCTGCTCAGCAGATCTCCTTACATGACTCACAGCGCCCTGGTGTGCAGCAAACACATCCACTCATTCAAAAAAAAGAAATACCTTCTGCCGCCCAACAAAAAACATTTATTTACAAGTATTTTCTTTGGCACTGAGGATTCGTGGAGCCCCAGATTTACATCTCTTTTCAGTCAGTTTATTGCAGACCATCTGTGCTGACAGGAAACCACAATCAAGATGACACAAGAGGTAAAAGATTACACCACTTCAGTCCATATCTCTGCAGATGCAGATAGACCTTCAGCACCTCTGTCTGTCTCTCCAAGCCATTTTCAGTCAGACAGCTGACAGTCAGCTCCTGGTCTGTCTCTCATTCTCTCACTCTCTCTTTTTCCACCTTTCTCCAGTCTCTGAACCCTCTGTCCCTGACTCCCTGTGTACCATTTGCTGTGTCCATATGAGATTTGCAGGCAGTAGTCTGTCAACAGCAGAGCAGCAAGGAGACTGGAGCTCCCAGAGCGGCAACAGGGAAAGGTCACCAGTGAGTGAAAAATGTAAATATTCAGCCATCCAGCAGCCACAGTCACGGAGAGACAGGGATGAAAATAACTCCTATTACACAGCACCGACAGGGAGGGAACACAGAGGACAGAGAGGGTAGAGACAGACTGTGAATGGGAGAGCGAGTGAGATGGACACAACTTTTAAAAAGTTAGGCTAAAAAAAACACTGAAGGGAGGAGAGTAGGAGAAAAAGATAGATTTAAAGATTTGAAGCTAAAAAAAAAAAAACATACAGGAGAATAGGGAGAAAGGGGACAGTGTGTATATGTGTGTATTTTTAGATGTGTGTGTGTGCATGTGCAAAAGAGCCAGAAAGCAAGAAAGACAGACAGTGTGAGGTTGGTGAAAGGTGTTTTAGGGAGGGGGTGTTAGCCTGTGGGTGTGTGCCTCTTTATCCACTCTTTATCCACTCTTTATTGAGTCAAAGCCTGGGTAATGAGACAGGGGACGGGAATGAAGACCTGCGAGGGGGGTCCTCTCTCACTCCATTCATTTTCTTTTGTTCTTTTCACCTCTCACTCTCAATCTGCTCATCCCCGCCACGCTACCTCCACCTCTCTATGGCATTAGACCACTTTAAAATGTCTGGCCCATCCCCGCAAATGGCTGAGACTGAAGAAAAGTACCACCGCAGTTATCTGGGGTTGCAAACAATGAATCCAAATTGCTGCTGAGACAGAGAGCTGCCCAGAGCGGACTGTGTGGTTTGTCACTCAGAAAAAGTTCCCATTTCAGAGGATTTGGTGAAAAATGAGGCTCTGTGTCATACCAGGGTATATTTTCAGTGCTGCCAGCAGAAACCACACAAGTCCCCAAGTCATTATAAACATCATAACGGTATGTATCCATTCTTAAATGCTGTCAGATGCAGCTACAGTGCGCATAACTTAAAGGGATAGTTTGGATTATTTGAAGTGGAGTTGCATGAGGTACTTATCCTCATCCGTAGTTAGTGTATTACCTGCAGAAGATGGCAGCTGGCACGCCCCCAGCTTGGAGAAGAAGGAGGAATGCTGGCGTAGGAAGCTAAGCAATGTGCTGCTTTGGACTTGGTCAGCAGCAAAACGTGTTTTATACACTGTATCAGTTTTAGTGCACACTGTATTTAAAATATTTTCACTATTTTACCTTGCTGTCAAACAGTTTTTTCAGACCAGAAAATGTTGTTATATAAGACAAATATCGCTCTCTCTCTGGACCAGCCAGCCTTGACTGAAATCAGTCATTTTTACCAAGGACAGTAGTTAATGGTGCTGTGGCCTCAATCAGTTAGTTTGTTTGTGTTATTGTGTGACTTTGGTGTCTTAAAAGTGGATTTGGATTCACCAAAGTCACACATTAAGCTCACAAACTAATTGATCGAGGCAGTGTTAGACCAGAAACTCCTATGTTCTGCAAGGCAGAATTACTGATATCACCTGTGAAGTCTGGTTTAGCAAGATAGAGTGATATTCAGCTTATGTAATAATAATAATAGATAATAATAATAATAATATATATATAAGTCTGTTTCCCATTTGAAAAGGCTGTCTGATGACATGGTAAAGAGCTGAAAATATTCTAATACTCAAACTGATATTGATTATTTTTAAATGGGTTTTTTAAGTGGGTAAAATACATTTTTCTGCAGACCCTGTTGGAGGTGCACAGATGCATCACTATTTTTGTCTGTTTATGTATATGTTCAACCAACAGAATTATAATTATCTATTTCTGTATCCAGATAAAAGACCAGAAATGCACCAGGTTTATACAGAAAGTCTTGTTAAATCAGGAAAATGTTTTTTTCTAACCTAATATTCATGGGCGATGCTGTTGTTGTGCCTACAAAGCATCAAAATTATTTAATATTGGCATATGATTAAATATTTCTTCATCCTTACGGTGCAGTACGGTCCTTTTCATTTATCTCTGTCTCTCAGAACTGGAAAAAAAAAAGTCTTATAAATTGAGCAATTCTGTTTTGCATTGGAAAGTACAGTAAAGACAGTAAAGATATAGAAAAAGTGAAATGGTATATAGAAATATTCTTCAGTTGGAGGGAATAATCAAACATTAAATAAGGTAAATAAGGTTTTTTAAGTCTGGTGAGATAAACATGTAGCTGACTTTTTCTGAATAATGATGCGCAACTTTGAACAAATGTCTGTTTCAGTTGTATTATTCTGTCTTCTACTACTAATGCAACCCAACCTGAAATGTTCTGAACTATTCCTTTAAAGGCACAACTCTCTGAGTTTAGTAATAAGCAGTCTTTCCATCCACAAGCTGTCTTGTGTCACGCACACAGAGAGGATCTTGCCTGTCCTGGTGGCACTGATTGATTCTATTGCTCCATGTCCCCTTCTCTTGTTTAGTGCTAATCGAATGTAATTCCCAGCTTGCACCTCTCCATCAAATCAGACAGTGGAGTTTGCGCTGGCCGGCGGGGGCACAGAGGTGGGGATAATTATGATATTAATACGGAGGGGGTCTGAGGGGAAACTTCATTTGTCCTGCTGCCTGCCACGAACACAGAGAGGGGTCAATAGCCTCTCCCGCTTTTCCTACTTTAAAGAAGAGGAGAGAGGGATGAGATAATGAAATGACTAGTAAGGCAGGAGGGAATGCTGACGACCTTGTTTCTTCACAGCTATCACTTTCTCCCTCTTACCTTCCTCAGCTTAGGCCACTGTGCTCTAGTCTCTGTCTCACATGAATACATTATTAATATCACCATTCACTGCAGTTACATTTTTCTTATTACATTAGTCCTTCAGAGTATAATGACTTTGGAACCACTTGAATTAGTGTTATGTAGGAAAATGAGTTGTCACTGTTGTCCCTGTGATCATTCCAGCACTATTAGACAGTATTTCAGCAATATTAATTTATGGAATAATTCAAAGGTTACTTAATTGGACAGGCAGAGTGATAACTCTGCCCGTTATCACAGTTATCACAGTGATGGCTGTGTGATTAAAGAGAACCTTGAGCAGTGGAGGCTCTGCGGTGCTGTCCGTGGTGCTGAAACCTCCTCTGTTCTAACCTTTCTAACTACTCACTACATCAGAGCCTTTTTTTAAACTTTTTCGGGGGGGTGTGTTGATTTATCAAAAATCGCCTAGCTCCCTTGAACTCCCACACTTTTCACCTCTTCACCAAGTGCGTCATTCTCCAAAGATCAATACACCTGGCCGGTGATATCAGCAGATCGTGTGCAGGGCCCAACGCATGTGCTCATCAGGCCACCACGTCACCAGTCAGGGCAGAGGCCTTTCTCTCTCCAAGCTAATTGAATGGGAAAAGTTGAGTAGCTCCTTTGCTGGGGTGATCCGTCATAGGTCGGTGTGCCAGCAGGATACAGTAGCTACAGACCCAGAGCGGACATGCCTGCAGGCTAAAGGCAGACAGATGGATTCTTTATATCTACCAGAGTCCTCTATTCATTCGGATCAGTTTAGTTGCCTCTGTGTTGAGCACTGGGAGACAGGTGCCGGATTCAGAGTGGCCCAGGTGATGTGTGATGACGGAGCAGAGCTGTCAGGTCCAGATTCATATCAGATACGTCCAGACTATGCAAGGCTACATAATGAATATTTCACTGAGATAAATCATGGATGAGCCCAGGCACCGTTCTGTTGATTTCACTGAGAGGGTAGAGAGGCAGGAAAACCTGGGGAGGTTTTGACTGGCTGTCTACAACCTCAGGGCAAATGGAGGCAGTAGAAATATAATTGCCTTTAGCTATGCAGGCTGTTGTTTGTATCAAATGGAAATGCACCTCTACAGAGTATGAGATCAGATTTATAGCATATGAATTTGACTCCACCACCTGACTGTTCAACTCAAGTCCTCAACGCTGGACTGGCAGGAGAGAGTGGCAGTATATGCAATGTGAGTGTGTGTCTGTATATCTTTCAGCTTGTTCGTGTCTGTGTGTGTGCATATCAGACTTTGCCGTTCTGTTTCTGCGCTACGGTGGGAGACCGTGGTGTTCTCAGCAGCATGCTGCTGCTGGCAGGCCCCCACTCTCTCTGCCATGAGGAGAACAGCTGCTTCACAAGCATGTCGGGGTGTGAGCCATGTCCCCGTGGCTCCCCTCATCTCCTTCGCTTCTCCTCCTCCTTGTGTGCAGTCACACAGACACACTGCATCTGACATTAACCCTCTCCATCCTCTCTACTTTTAAAGATTCAAATATGTACCTCCACCTGCTGTTACTTTTCTGAGTAACTCTGCCACCCTCATTTTCAACTCAGAGAGAAAATACAGAGTTAGTTTTGAGTTGGTTTCTGCCAAAAACAATGACACTGGGGCTTCTGACCTCTAAACAAATTGAAGGTTACTCCGGTGCTTAATTAATGGCCCCTGCTGGTGCACTCTCTCCCCATATGAAGAAACAGAGAAGTTGAGCGAAACCCCAGAGGCACACTGAGCCTCCTCTCCTCCTGGCAGACTGATCTGCTCCTCAGTGCCTGCGACCTTTTCTCTAGGCCCGTCGCCTAGCCCACCAGCACGGCCAATTATCACAAATCCCCCGCCGCATTTGTCTTGCCATTTTCACTCTGCGGCCAAAGAGGCGTGCGTGGTCATAGACTCATGCAGCCTCCTAACCAGCCTGAGCTCAGACGGAGAAACAGAGGCCCACAACAGGTATGTGGTGCTTAAATAATTCAGTTATCCTGAAAGGTTAAGGCTCTGCCAGTAAGGCGAATTGACATTCATCTTGCTCTTGAGTCGTGCACCCCGCTTTCAAGAAGGAGGCACCATCGACATGTTTACATTTTGTGACTTCCAAGATTGTTATTGACACCAATATTTTACATGTTATTCTGTTTTTCCTGCCGACTTTCCACTGGCAAAAGAGCACAGAGAGCTGAATGACTAACCAGAGCAGGAAACAAAAGTCTCAGTCCCTTGCTGATAATGTGAGCGTTGAGATTAAAATAGCTCTAACTGTGTAAGCTTGCAACAAACCATGATCCTGATTTGATATTACCCTCTGTGTTGTACTTCACAAGCTCTCTCTTCAGCAGCCTTTTGCCGCCTCTCCCACATTAGACAATAAAAGAGTCCCTGTGCATAGTGTCACCAGCCAGGCTTATTTGTGTTTACTAGAAAGCAGAGGAGATAAATGGCTCCACACTAAGTCTGCTCTGCGCTGTGCCAATCTCTGTGTTCCCACTCATGTCAAGCCACAGATCTACCCGTGTCACTATGCAGGCTCAGGCACGATGGCAGAAGTGTGCATGCATCTCCCAGCTTCCCAGAGAACACTGGTCACAGCTAATGACCAGAACTGTCCGATTTGTCCTGCCCTGATTACTCCTCTGAGCCCCAATTAGCCGTGGATGAGGGTTGACATCCCGACACGATCACTTGGACGTGTCATAGAGGGAAAGCTGAGGCAGGGAAGGGAAGGATGGAGGTGAGGGGGAAGACGGGGAAGGAGTGTGTTAGAGATGGAGGATAAGAGCAAAGGGGAGTGAAAGCTGTGGTAATATAGGGCCAGAGTCATTCACTCTGCATTCAGTCAGATATCGATCTCAATTCCCCTTTAACCAGCTACCACTCATCAACATACAAACCAACAGCTCTGATTGCAATTTCTATAATTGGCAATTTTCATTGTGAAAATCTGTCTATCTGAGGGTGTTAGCTGCATCTGGTCGGAGACGAGCTGATTTCTCTGTGGGGTAGGGATGAAGAGACTAAGGACTGTTTTTGGAAAAGATATGAGATAAAGATAAAGTATTGGGCCAACGTGCTAGAAACAATTTACGAGTTGAAGAGAATAGTGAAGTTCTGAGAGCCCCAAAGGTATTTAATTATGGATAAAAACAATACCATTTGTTTCCCTAATTGTCAATAACAATCTCTGTTATGAACATTGTTTTCATCTGTGTACCCTCTTCTTTTTCTTTCTCTTCTATCCTGGCTTTTGTTCTGACCCTAACCCCCATCCCTGTCTTTATTTCTCTCTGCCACTGTGTCTCCCCAAGATTGCTGAGCTTTCTCCCCTCTGCAAGTTTTGAGAGAAAATCTCTCTCTTTTTTGGGCTTGCTCTCATTCTCTCTCAGTAGGGGGCAGTGGAAAAGTAACTACAAGGGCACATAAAGCCTTCAGAGTCAAACCAGACTTCTTTTAGTCTTTTTTGATCTGGATAGATGTCATATTGAACACACATGCTCACACACACCCTTTCAGTGGGGATGGCTGTGCTCCTATCTCTGTCTTGCTCCCCCATCTCAAAACTCACCCACGCAAACCTGAGAAGACACAGAGATTGAGAGGAGGAGGGAGGAGGGAGGAGGCGAGGGAAAGCAAAATGTGGAAGGGTAGGAGAGGAGGAATGGCAGGAGGGAAGGAAACAAGAGGTGGGAGGGGTGGAGGTGCTTTGAGAATGGGGGATTAGAGTTAGAAGATTAGAGGTAGAAGATGATATCATTTGGTAGAGATGAGCGGGAGCAAACGAGCAGTGCAAATCACCCGACGTTAACGAGCTGCCTCGTAAATTATTGCAGCCGAGTGTATGCTTGAAGCTGGAGCTGGATAGGGCTGCATAGTGCAAGGGAGGCATAATGCTTGTCTTAATATTATTTACTTCCCCCTCCCAATTTATATAGGTTGTCTCCTACAGCCCAATATTGGTCTCCAGTGGCAGTATCAGGGGATGTTTCCTTATATATTGTGGGAGGTTTTAGTCTGCCTGAGTGCACCCTGTGTGGCCCATCCTAACCCTCCTACAGTCTGAAAAGGATAGACTCCCCTCCTCTTGTACCCCAACAGGGGAGAGCTCAACTACAAACAAAACAAAACAAAATGAAAGTTGACTAGTTCCTTAGTGACGCCCTTGAAGCTATAATATGTAACATTTCTGCATTAAATGTCTAAAAATGAACAGACCTATGTTATATATTTTGTTAAATTGTGTTCTTACATTATCCCAAATGTCTCAACAATGATCAAACCAAGTGTAAACTAACCATAACGTCACTCATTGGTTTGTGCACCACTGTGTTGAAGTCTTCAACCAATGGGGGACTTGCCATCAGGCAAAGGTCTGCAATTGCCTTAGGCCCCACATGACCAAGAGCCCCATAAAACATAAACATATGGTAAAGAAAGTTTAAAAGAAAAACAGTGTTTCACTAATTATGTCTGTCTAAAAATCCATACGCTAAAATGGTACCAGAATGCTTAATTCATGAGTGTCTCAGAGCCTTCCAACTAACTTGATCTTACTATGCGGAAATGATTCAGGATGACAGTAGCCAACTGTGTGAACAAATGTGTACAGGTGTATAGACTGTTGAAAAATGAAGTGAAGCTACCCCAGCGGTGCTGTAAAGAAGGAGGCAGCGGGTGGACACTGCAAAACATTAACCACCCCATCACAGCCTGTCCCCCCCATGCTGCTGTTCAGCAAGAGATACAGGAGTATCCACTGCCGTACCACCAGACTACAGTTTTATGAGCCTTGTGCCTTGCACTGGGTGTATTTGTTAAACACAGGGTAGCCATGCCCTAAAGCATATCCTGCTTTATCATCTCTTTTACCCCAAATAGGACCATAATTTACAAAATGAACACCACAATGTATAGAAGAAACTTTACTGAGGTTGTAAATCAAGTGAGAAGTTGGGTCATTTTGCCGTGAGACTCCATACAATTGGACCTCTTTTTGCAACCAGTAGAGTAGCCCCCTGCTGGCCCTTAAAAGTAATCAAGTTTTAAAGCACTGATGTAAAAGACACAATAAGATGAATCAAACAAGAAAGGGAGCCTTGACCGCAGAGAAAACTTGAGGTTCAGTTAGATTTGTACAGAAACAGTCAGTAGAAATGTCCTTCAGAGGGCTACTTTTTACTTTTATACTTTGAGTAAATGTCAGAGCCTGAACTTTTTCACTTTTGCTTGAGTAAAGAAGTTGAATCAGTATATCCACTTTTACCTGAGTCTTTTTTTACATAACTATCTGTACTTCCACTTGAGTAAATAATGTGTGTAAGTTTGCCAACTCTGCTGTAGTCTTTACAGTGTTTACCTTGTAATGCAGAAACTGCTACAAAGCAGATTTTTAGAGTTATTTAATTATATTAAAATGTTGATTTTCAATGAAATGTGATTTTACTTTTGCTAAAATTCTTTAAACCATTTAGACAAATCCAGCAGGGATTACTGCAGTTCAGCTGAAATGAACTTGTGTACAAACCTGCATGTTTCAGACTGTTCTCCAGAGGGGCAGCCCGAGACAGAGACAGAGTCAGGGATATGTATGGCAGAGAGTTGAAGTCTCTCTCCTCTTGTGCTCTTAGGGGATGAGGGAGGGTGGGGTAGATGGGGGGGAAAATATACATTTCTATTTTAGCCAGAAGCCCAGCAGCAGGAGAATGACTTTCATTGGCTGGATTCTAAATATTACATGACTTCCTGATGGCAGTGCGCTGTCTGAGGCGCTGTCTGGCCTGGTATTAACCTGTCCGGATAAATCAGCCGTTTACCCAACTCTGTTCCTCTATCCAAAGCACCGTTTCCTCCCTTCTTACTTCATTTTCCCTCGCCTTCCTTCCCTTTTTTTCTGTCATCCCTCCAGCTTCACCTGTTTCTCATGCACCATTTCTGCCTCTGGACTGCTTGCTATGGTGCAACCCACTTTGTGTCTGTACAGTGTGTATATGTGGACTTATTCTGTAGTTCTCTGCCAAGGCCCTAACGTCATATGCAGCCTGGCAGGTGACAAATAGTTTTTTAATTGCTTGCACCAGGAAAATCATTAGTCTCTTCCCTTTCCTTGGTGGGACCAGGCAGGACGTGTGCGCAATAATAATAGCCTCAGTCCCGTTTCCCGCTTCCCGCCTGCTATTTTTAGAACAGGTATTTTAAGGGCCTTCTCCCTGTGTGTAAATGTATATATGTGTATGTGTGTGCGAGTGTGTGTGAGTCCACTGCAAGGGTGGGCTAAATGGTCCAGAGGTGCTTTTCCTTGCTTGTGACGGAGGAGAGAGTGTGTTTGTCAACCCTGTTCCTGCCTCATGAGAGTTTTTCTCATTGCTGTTGCTATTCCCCAGCCCCTGGGAGCGTGCTGTTTGTCTCTGTGTATGTGTGTTTTCTGTGTGTGTGTGTGTGTACCTCTGTGTCTGGCAGGCTCTAGCCTAGGCCATTGTGCTGTAGTGCATTACTGTAGCAATCCACCGACACAGCGGCCAGCCAGATGAAGCCGTCCAGTTTATGGAGCAACCTGCAAACTCCAGCTGCTTTTGGTTGGGATTGTGCTTAGTGGTGAGATATAGTATTGATTTTCTCTCCTCGGTGCCCTTGCCATCCCTGCGTAGATATGCACCAGTGCTCAGCATCCATTCACTGAGAAAGGGGAGAGAAAGAGGGGGGAGAGAGCAGAGGATGATGTTTATGTGACGATACTGACCCCATTCGTTCACATGAAAAAGGCGTGGAATGTGAGGCGGCTAGACGTCAGAGGGGAATTGAGTTTGCGAGGCTCAGATTGCAAGATGAACCCTGAATTTGATTTCTGTGTTATACAAGCATTTGTTATTATATATCTGGGCGTCTGAGGGTGTTTGTGTGTCTGCATTTTTGTATGGGTCTATTACATGTGTGGGTTTATCAGTGTACAAGGGTGTGTGAGCACGTGTGTGTGTGAGCAAGCAATTTGGATCTGTGCTGTTGATGTTTGCCTGCCTTTTCTTTCCCTTTTTTTTTTTTTTTTGTTTTTGCCCTTGGTTTGAATCCCAGTGGGGAGTCATGTTCAGTACTGTTCCAAAGCCGTTCAGATCTTACTCTCCCTCCACTCCCCTGCCCTCCCCCCTCCCGCCATCCTTTCCTCTAACAACATGGTAAAATCAAATACATGGTCAGTCATTATTTGAAACATTTTTTGTGAAACCCCCTAGCCACACTGCAGCAGTTAATGTAAGCGCCTCATTACACAAAATCTTTCATACATAAATGATATAACTTAAAAATCTTATTAAGTATTGTATAAAAATATTAGTGTGTGACCTTTCCGTGAATTTTAAGTCTGGTGCTTATAAAATGTTTAAGCAATGAAAACTGAATTGAACCTTCCAGACTGTCAGTGTTAATAATACCTTTAGGTGTGCAGTACATCAAACATCACTGTACCATTAACCACAGTTCTCTTGCCCATGTCTGACACACACACACACACACACACACACACACACACACACACACACACACACACACACACACACACACACACACACACACACACACACAGCTTCTCTACGCCATTAAAATTTGTCTTTAATTAGTCTTTAACAGAAAAATATAATGTAATCAGTCTCAATGATATTATTCTCACTCAGATTTTTCAGTCCTCTTTTGACTTTTCCTGCCCAACATCTCCTCAACTAAAACTGATACAGGATTTACTTTTTCATGTCTGAAAAAATGTATGATTTATAATGACTGAGACTAGACCTGACTGAACAATTAAATGTAGATGAGTTGATATGAATACTCAAGGCCACTGCTGGACATCTGGGTGCCCCAACTATAATTGCTTTGTGATGTCACTCTGTTAGAAAAACTGTGTTTTCTTTAGGTTTGAGATTTTTGTGATTGAATATATAAAGGCCTTTCCCATGCTCTATTATGTTCCATAGGTTACAGGGTTTATACCACTTATTACACAGATTTTGTGCAAAATGTAACTTTTTTAAACACTAGAGAATTGATAAAAGAAACGGTCAAAAATCCCTCCACAATACCACATTATGACACGAAGACCTTGAGGAAGATCATAGAAAAAATCATGTTATGATTGATATTTTGGAGATTTCTGTTAGCACTTCTTCTCTGGAAATTACTCAGAAATCCCCTTCTTGTCAATATAGGTATGAAAGCCATGCAACCTCTCAATGTCCCAGGTCTTTAGTTTTGGGTTGGGAAGTTTCATGAGGCTGTGATTATCTTAGAGGTCACTATAGGTCATTTTATACAGAGAGTTCAAGTTTCAAGAAATGGTTCCACTACAATGAAACAGCTACTATGGGGTTAAATATCACCACACATGAATACAGTTGGGCTTATTGAATCCACAAGAGTCTCAGCTTCCCAGTTATACTCAATTTATGATACTCCAGTGCTGTTTAGGGGCCCCGGTATGCAGAAATATTCAAATGCCACTTTTAGAATAGGTGAAAATAATACATTTATGATGAGTGCAAAAACTGAATGGTTTTTGCACCAAAATACATGGTTTTACCATAAAGTGTCATGGCTATAAAGAGGAGACACTTGGATACCCTTAGAACCCATTTTCTTTCATATATCTTGAGGTGAGGCGTCAAGGGAACCCTTTGAAAATGCCCAGGCCAGTTTTTACTTTGCCAAAATGTTGCCTGGCTTTGAAGTGTTAATGAGCCGCCTTCCCGAAAAGCTGCCATTACATGTTTGGTACAATAGATGTCTTAGGTCTTCTAGTTTCATATGATACAGATATCTACACTCTACCTTTAAAACTTAGCCTGCTACAGTCTCTGAAGGATAGTAATGTTGGCTGAAGATGAGGGCGTCCCTGCAGAGTTCATTAATGTCGTGGGTAGATTTGTGAGAGGCTGTTTTGGTGCCCCCGCCGGCTCTTAGCGCCCTATGCGCAGCTCATGTACATAGTGGCAGCACTGTGAATACTATACATCATAAAGTATAGTGTAATGGTGCCAACATCTAACAAGTTTGGGTTCTGTAAACAAATGACTGAAAGACTGCAAAACCTTCACTGTGTTTCAACTTTATTGAAAAAAGAATTTGACTCGACTTTTTATTTCCCTCTATATAATCTGGCATGGACCAGCTAATATTTTGCAGCTTTTACCAATAATTAATCAACGTGAATCAAAGTGAAAGTGACTAACCCATAAAGAGATTAAAAAAATCTCTCTCGTACGGTGGCCCACGTCGTAAGTGTCACAAATTTCGCGGATTGCTAGTCAAACAGCTGAAAGCCACTACTCTGTATATGTATGTGTGCATGTATAATCAGACTGTGTTATCCAAGCTAAGCAGCCCTACCCTGGCAGTGCTGAGACTGGGGAGACCCCGTCTCTTTCCAGATTCATCTCTCCAGCTTTGTTTGACTAAGTAGTGCCATGGTGTTGGTGTTGGAGAGGGCTGGAGTGGCAACAGCAGCAGCAGTGCAGCGTATGCGTGGGTTGCCTGAGCCAGTGGGGCTTGGCACAGAAAGGCAGCATATGTTCATGGCCAGCTTCCTTCCTCCCCTCCATCTTTCTCTCTCGCTCTCGCTAGCTCACTCTCAATACCCCCACCCCCACCCCCAACCCCCCCAACCCTCCACCCCACCCCCGTTTTCCTTCTACTTCTTCCGTGTCCTGGTATCACCTGTGGGAGAGAGCATAGTACAAGATCAAAGGGCGTTGGGGATCCAAGTGTCCCCAAAGGACAGCCCACCGTGTCTCACTCGTGCCATATCGTCTTCTAACAAAGACACGCACATACACTCCTTTTTGTCATTTTGTCATCTGGCATACGATCAGAGAATATGCGGTGCAGCAGGTAATAAGTTGTGGCTGTGCGGTTGCTCTCTGCTTCATTTCTGATGCCTTTCCAAGGGTTGGTCACCCACACCTTGGCCTTTCTTTGCCCCACATAAACACTGGACGATATCCAAGCATGTCAGAACCAACCATCTCTGAACGCTACTCACTAACTGGTAGATATGGACCACCGTCCTGCTGCCTAGCAAAGGGTTAACTGTGTCCCAGATAGCCCCAACCAGCTGTTTCAGCCTTTCACACCTTCTCTCCTGCTGCCTGCTCTCCTCCCTGCCTCTTGGACCAGTAAATGAACACTCATTTGCAAGTTAGATAAATCCTTTGAATGTATTATTGATGCAAACAAATTAGCCTGTGGGCCCTAGACAATACCTAATGGAGCCTTGGCTTATGGGTGAGGTGGTTTCCAGCGAGGGCACTGTCGGTGTTCCAGGATTGATGCCTGCTCTTCTGCCCCGTAATTATTTCTCCTACAAATTATTCAGCTGTTCTGATGCAGTTTGGGGTTTAAAGCAGTGCTACTTATTGCTGCCTATGTGATTTCAGGCCTCAATCCAGCCACATTCATTAGTTTATTAAAGAAAAAAAAAGACATGGGCAATTAGATAACTGGGATAAAGCCACCGAAATGAGGGGATGTGTTATTATTCAAGTTTATGCATGCTGCTCATAATTCACTGGGGTTTATGTTGGTGTTGCTTTTTCAAGGATATTGTCTTATCTTGTTGTACACAGACACATGCACATATTTTAACAGCCCTGTATAAGCCTGTTCACGCATTTACAGAGACTCAAACTGACTCCCGTTCACAAAGATGCCTAGAAACACTGGTGTGTGGCTAACACGCGCAAAGGTGTTGACACATGTGGACACAAACATGTACCTACACACACACACACAGAACACACAAGTGTGTGTAATATATGCTTGCTGGCAGTAGCATGGTAGAGACAGAGGTTGTAAAAGCAAAAGAAGAAAAAGTGGGAGAGGAGATGAGAGAAAGAGAGGACTCCCATACTGTCCTCAGTGATTAGGACCCAGTATTGATCAGAGGAGGGAGGGGAAGGCAGGCTGAGAGGGGGAGGGAGAGAACAGGCCCCAGGGCTTGGGCCCCAACTCTCTGGTGGCCTCTGCTCTGTTCCTCTGCTACAAGCTGGCCAGGGCTGTCGGGGGATACATCAAAGGGTCTTGTCCTATCATCCGTCCCATATGCACATACACACAAATGCACATATTAATGCACGCACACACATTCCTCTGGCCTTTGAAAAATGCTCTATTTGATGACATCATTTCCCCTTTTTGTTCTACTGTTAGACATCGTAAATCAAAGCTGATAAGTCATCGCCAGGGTGTTAAAGAGAGCCAGGGCCTCCTATTACCATCAAGTCCTATATTGATCTGCGCAGCGGGGTCATTATCATAAACTAACTGAAACTAAAGACGAAAATAAGCAAAAAAGTTGACGTAAACTGAAATAAAATAAAAATGAGAGCCTTTAAAAGTATAGTGTGTAAGTTCTGCTGTCAGGGGTCTCTGACATGACTCAGGCAGATATCATGTTCATGGATATTGTAATGTATTGAGTTTTATTCATATTATGTTTTGTCACATTTGCTGCTTCCTTCCTCACTCTCTGATGTATCCAGTATAACTAGCGGCTAGCAGGAAATGCACCATTACCTTGAATAGATCACAAATTTCTCTGGGTTTAACCATTGTTGGAAACATTTGGGATAATTTGGGATAAAGTGAACAACTCAACAAAATGTATAACATGTCTGGCATTTTTAGACATTTTACATATTATAGCTTTAGGCAAAATTAAAACTAAACTAGAACAAAATTGCCTTGTTACAAAACTAATTAAAATGAAATAAAATGTAAATAAATTCACTTCAGTTTTAGTGTTTTTAGCAATAAGATATGAGTGTGTCAAGATTTATCACTATTTTGCAAAGGGTGCACAATGAAATTTAACTTATTACCCCTTCATGGGATACATATATAGAATATACGTACATACAGATATTTTAATTGGAAGCATTTTGAATTTGCATCTGGAGGAATGTTAACAGCAGCAACACCAGCAAACAATTTTCTGAGTAGCTAATATGTTCAGCATCTTAATGTTAAAAGTAAAAAATTCAACATTTGAGAAACAACTGTGACTGTTTGAACACCAAGCATCATTGATGTAAACACAGCAAGACACAAGTCTGCCTTCCTTTGTCTTATCAGAGTCTTGCATTCTGTCGGCTCTGAACCAGAGAACAAAAACTGAAACTAAAACAAAAATAAAAATTAAAAAGCAATGTTGTAAACTGAAACAAAAGAATAATGATGCCCTTGAAGGAAAACTAAAACAGAAGTTAAACTAGCAAACACACTCTGAAAATTTACAAAAAATAAAATTACAACTACTACTCAGATCTAAAATATAATAAAAACTGCTATTGGATTTTATCTGCTCATGTTTTGTAAGTGTCTCATATATGCTTTTCACCACAATGTGGTATGTCTTTAACTATTGTAACTATTGTATATATTGCATTATTTATTAAAAACTAGCCTTTAGCTAACTGAGGTACATTTACATTCATTTGAATGTTGATTAATGTACATTCGCCCGTTTCAAATAAATAAATAAGTGTAAGATAATGCAACCTTGGTGCGTAGTGCTCATGGCTAGTAGTTACTGAGGTCACTTTTCCTCACATGAAAGCTTCATATAGAGAATCTTCCCTTGTCTCCTGACACTGACCTATTCAATTAATAGTCAACCCTATAAATTTTAGATCATGGCGGGCAAATAGCCTGAATATACCTGCTGTTTTTTGATAGTGTCATTAGGTGTGCCCAGCCTTTCAAACAGATCACCAGAATAGTGTCAGTAGTCAAGAGCTGTAAGTGTCAGTGCATGTCAGCAATCAGGCAAACAGATCAAACACAGACACACACTCACATGGCATCAATCAGCTGGTCGTGATGGTGAGTCCATATTGTCTCCCCAGTATTCAGTGTGTGTAGAGGAAGTACTCATTACTCTATGCTCTCTCAGGGCCAGGCCTGTGTTAATGCATTTTCTCCTCTTACTTTCTTTTTCTTCCCCCCCTCTGCTCCCTCTGCCTGCTTTTCAGCTGACTCTGAGCTTTGGCAATCTTATTTGCCTTTCAATCCAGATCAATCTCCATCTTATCTACTGCCCCTGAATCATAAACATTTCATAGGCTCAACCTTGACACTGACAGACATGGGGTTGTGAGGGGTTTGGTGTAAAATGTCTGTGGAGACTAGTTGGCGCTGGACTTCGCTCAGTCCGAAGAAAATGTTGGGAATATCACCCTGTCAAACCCCCCCACCCCCCTCCCATCCTGCACAGCTGTCGCACTGTCTCAGCAAGAGCCACACGCAGTGTTGCATGCGTTTGTGTGTGTGTCTGCATGTACACTCACATGCACACATATAGAAAGTATGTGACTGGTTTTGTCTGTGCGTATGTGTGTGATGTATTATTCATAAGAAGACGCATTCATCTCAGTGAGACACCTTCAACAATTTGGAGACGTGGTGTGCTTAACGGCTTAATGTAGTTGCTGCAATTTGGCTCTCCTCTGGCTGATTAACACCGGCACTCCAGTCCTCACTGTGCTTTGCCTCACGAAGGATTAGGTGTTATAAGAAACATGGCTTCCAAGGGAGTTGATGAATATTTCCACAAATTTACCTGACATTTTCTGATTTGAGCGTCTTTCAGAATACCCACTCCTATTCAATTTCTGTCTCGCTATTTAGTCGTTATCTGAGGGAGCTCAAAAGACGTGAACACAAACCATTTTCCAGGCAAAGCAAGAATGACCTTGGATTGCTGTGTATAAAAACTATCTCACTGTCTCTATGGCCGGTTTGCACCAACAAGGATTCATTTTTAAACATAATTAAATTATAGTTTAAATTATGTTGCACTGATTTTTTTTAAAGTAGCTAAAATTAGGAAAGATTACATTTAAAACTCTTAAAATCTCAGCATAGTTTTTATTCTAAACTGAAATTAAATTTAATTCTGTTGCACCAAAAATTTAAACTGTGATCCAGAATTCACTTTAAACTTACAGGAGATTTAACTTTTAAAATGGCTGCCTTTTTGAGATGGACTGAAGGAAATAATCAAGTTCCACAGAGAGAGTCAAGGGACAGACTCAGCACAGTTAGGTTTTATGAGGCGTCTCGTCTTTCTTTCACTCCAGTTGATAATTTGGCCAGGAGGTTTTTCCTCAAAAGAGGAGAAATTAGAGCTTCTCTGTCGTGCCATCACGAGTTGGTTAACTAGGCCAACTAACTTTTTAACTAGCAAACAATATAATGTTTACTTAACTTTTTAGCTAGCTAGCAAACAATGTAATGCTTTGTTAAAGAAGACAAAACAGCCAAAAAATTTTATACTGACATTCTAATGTTTTTGGGGTGGGGTAGTATTTGTTTTGTTTTTTGTTTTTTACTTTTTAGCTAGCTAGCAAAGAGTATAATGTTTTATTTTACTATTTCCATTTTATCTAGCTAATAAACAATATAACTTTTTTTATTTTTTAGCTAGCTAGCAAAAAAAGTACCCAAATATTTTGTTTACTTTTTAGCTAGCTAACAAACAATGTATTGTTTTGTTTAAGACAAAACAGCCAAAAATTTTATACTGACAACATCCCGACAGCACTCAAATTTATTCATTTATTTATTTTAATTTGTGCAAGCAAGCATCTCTGTATTGATTTAACTCATTTACTAAACTTCATTAACTTGGATTTACTGAACACAGATTAGTTTTTAATTATGCAACAGAGCCCTGGCTAATTTTAAATCTGGATTTACTCATTTTAAACCTGCTTTTGCTGAACTCTGATTAGAACTAAATTAAATCAAATTAAACAAATCAATCTTTGTTGGTACAACACAGTCTATCTGTTTAAATGGATGATCCAGACTTTTCTTTGTCTCTAGTTCTCTCTTTTTAGTTCCCACCTACATTTTTGCAAAACAGCAGGTCAAACTTTTTCTGTGTGTGTATGTGAGTGCTGCCAACAGTAGAGCAGTCAGCAAAGTGCCACCTCAGCACCTGTGCTTTAATGATTAATACCATATTGATGGTCTCAATTAATTTCCTATTACACCACCAGAAGGCTGCGGTCGCTCTGTCTCTGTCATGGCCCTGCGCTTGTTTTGGGAAGCCTCTTTGTGGCAGCTGCTGGATGGAGATAGTATGCTTCTCAGTTCCTCACACAAACACACACACACACAATTTTAGAGACAGATGTACCAAACATGCACACACACAATCACACACACTAGTATCTTATGGAAAACACACACGCACACTATTACACGCTGCTTTGCTCCTCGCATTTCACACACTTGCACACAGATAAACAAATATAATGTAACTCTGTCTTTTTGTTGGATCATTTTTTAAAGGGGACTTGCTGTGTTTTAGTTACAATGTTCGGCAATGATCAAAAAACTCTTTAGAGCCCTAGAGATGCAGCTACGCCTCTTTGTACACTGCTCTGCAGCAATTTTACAAACCACTACTCTCACCTGATTGTGTGCTTTGGTATAGCACAACCCCCTGTGTTTTGCATTTGAACCTGGCATGATACGCAGCACTGCGTTTTAGGACGTTTTCTAAAGCCTATGCTTTGGTTCTTGCATAATCCCCTTCCCTGCAGCGCTGCTGCTACATATTTGTAACAGTGTATAAGATACTGATTTATTCCCATGATGATCTCTCTGAGCTGTGATTTGATAAAACATTCCCATGACCTTAACTGTCTGTGGACCTGCTCCGCGGATCAACTCGCAGTCAACACTGCCCCTGTGGAGTGGTTGGGGAAATGCTTGTGTTTGTCGATCAGATTGGCAGACTTCTGATGGCGCCTTTTTTCTCTTTTCTCTCTTCATTACCTTTTCATATCCCATTCACGACTTCTTATCTCTGACCACTGCGTACTTCACCCCATAAACCTCTCTATCTCTCTTTAATATGCACTGTTAATCTCAACCTCATTCTTTCATTCTGTCTCACTCTCACACGCACACACACTGTCTTTATTTTTCATTTTTCATGTGGACCCAATACACACCATTGGTTGCTAGGAAACCATTTGAGCATTTTTTTTTCCCAGGGGCAGACGTTTGATTACCCATTTGTATGGTGTGTATGTGTATGTGTGCACGTGTGCATGTGTGTGAGTGTAGAGGCCAGTGTGTGTGTCTCCAGAGAGAGGTCTTGCCAAGCTGAGCTCTGGGGCTGCTCCAGTATCCAGCCCAGTAATAATAATGAGCCCCTCACCATGCTTGACAGAGCACACAGGCTCAGCAGTCCTGTGGCCATTGCTGTTGTCACTGTGTGTAAGTCTCTGGATGCATGTGTAGTATCTATATATGTGCATATATGTGCGTTTATGCTCCGCTAGTTTGTGCTCGGCTGGGTCTGTTTTCTGTTACGACCTCAACAGTTGTTGTTGTTGATGCTGACAACCGGTGTTATCTATTGTTGTTCAGTGGGCCATTGCAGGAGTAGATAGTCGCCAGGTTGGACTGTCTTGCTGCTGGACACACATCAGTCCTCCTTGTGACTCCCTGTTTAGAAATGCACCAGCACATCTTTCTCCCCTGGCTGCTCCTGTGAAGTCCTGATTCGCTCACAGACACGGGCAGAGGCACATAAATAGCACGCCTTGTCGACTGGCACGGGGAGAAAGACGACGCGCACAAACAAATCAGACTCAGCACCGATATGAAAGGGAGCGCGAGCAGAAGAGAGGCAGTACAGAGAGATGGCATTATCTCTGTTTTCCTCCTCCAAATGAATTGCACTATGCCCTAGGAGGAAGAGATGAAAATGAGAGAGCAAGCAAGTGGAAAAGACTCGAAGAAAGCCAGAGGTTGAGAGGTTATTTTGAGGCGGAAACAAAAGAAAAGGACCATGAAGAGAGAGCACACGGTTAAATCCTCCCTGTGTCTGAGAGAGCTCAGTGACTTCCTCTCCCTCCTTTTATTCCAGTGTGACTCGGTGTCACCTGGATGGTCACTGAATATTAGGATCAGTGCCACGGGCTCAGCCAAGGCCATTATGGCAGCCGGATGGGCTCCTGATGGCCTTTTCTCAGCTTGCCCCTGGGCAGCGTGGCCTCTCACTTGGGACCACCACAACTAATGGAGAGGGTAGTGTGCTCTGTGAGGGCCTCAGGAAGAATAAGTAGGCTGTAAACTGTGAGTTGAGTTGTGGCAGCTAAAGGGGCTTCAATGCCTCACTGCCCGGCTTACCGCCTGACTTACTGCCTGCCTGCTTGGCATCCAGAATGCTCCTCCATATTCAGGCTCTGAATACTGGCCTTTTGCACTTTTATTGTAATGCATGCAGATGCTTGGCACAGCAACAAACACACTCCACCTTTTACTGTGGTGCACTGCACAAATAAAATATTTCAAAGCAGGGAGGAGCCACGCACAAAAATAGAGGAGCACTCTCGTGCATACTCACCCACAGACATGTAGAAATGTGAAATGCACTCACATATGCACAATTACACACACAAGTGCACAGACACATGCACACACGCACACACGCAGACTTGCATTCCCCCACCCAGAGTGAAGTAGTTCTGCCCCTCTAAGCTGAGTTATTTAAAGCCCCGCTCTCAACTCCATCGGAGTGATTATGTGCTACTGAATTAAACATCACAGGCCTCAGCCCCTGGCTTCCTCTGAAACACGCTCAAACATGCTGGCCTCTTCCTGTTCCTCAAAAGTTCCAAGTACTGCCTTTCATATCTCCCAGCCAGTACACTAGGTAGTGGAGGTAAAGAGGTGGAGTATGAATCTTCCCTAAATCAGGATCTCCTGCTGTGCCTCCTGCTTTGCCATCTCTCTTGCAGACCTTGGACGGAGGCAATCGAGGCAGTTCATATTAAGAAACCCTCTGTAAACTGGCTCTTACCCCTGGATTGGTACCCACCCCGGGCATCGTTTTAGCTTGGCACTCAAGCAGTGTTGTAGTTGGTGGAGAGCCGGGTGCAGTAGAGGGTGAACTGTAGCAGTTAAGTTGAGCGTTGACTCCAGACACCCCAATTAGGGTGTCTGTATTCTAAACTGGGAACATTTAAACAAAGAGTTTGTCATAGAGGACCCGGAGAGAGAGGGGGGAGGCAGGTTCAGATAGGGGATTGCTCCGCTACCTAGACAGGAGCTTCAGGCTGTTTGCTGCCTTTTTGGGAGGGTTTGACGTGGGGTTTTGTTTACTTCGGTGTGTGTGTTTGTATGTGTGCTCATGCCCTGCGTGTGTGCGTCTGTGCTTCTGTGTGTCTGCACGAGGCAAGGCACCAGCCAGCCACCCCCACATTGCAAAACACACCCGTTGGCAGTGAGCGATAAAGGTTCCAAACAAAAGGAAGAAGTCTTGTGCCTCATGGAGGTGAACTTACAGCACCACAGAGGCAGTTGACCTTGAAATGAGCAGCGGTGTTTGGGGACAGGCGGGGGAGGTCGGTGTTTAAGAGTGCAACCTCGGTGCCAGAGGCCAGGAGGCTGCCTAATGACTGGCACCCACCGCCATCCATCACGATGCCACTGCCAGGGCAACTGCCCCCGCACAGCCCAGAGAGCAGGGCCTTAATAACCCCCCGTACCCGTCCACTGGACCACGGCACACGACATGAGGCACACGCGTATAGCACACAGGTGTTCCTTATGCACATGAAGCTGCACAGACATATGCAAAGATACACACCACAAATTCTAATCCGCATTGCGAGCACAGACAGCATGAATATGCAGTCAAAATAGCAGATGCACTCAGACTCACACTCACAGCTCATTGCACTCATTCTGCATGCATACTGATGTGCGTACGCCAACCAACATACAGAAATCTGCCTCCAGACACTCATTCACACACTATTTATGATTTAATGTAGGCAGACGCAAAATCATAAAGGCACAGATACATCCACAAACACAAATACGCCTCCCCTCTGTATTTATACCTTGTTGCTGAATGTTTTTGACAAAACAATCGACTGCTTCTGCTTTCATGATATTTTGTATTGAAATGGATATCCCTGTAGCCTGCTAGTTCAATTCTCCCATGAAGAACTGTCTCATTCCTTTCCTCCTTTGCTTATTTTCCCCATTCCCTCTTCCTCAGAGTGAAAGTGGAAAAAGGGGAGGGGGGTGCTTTTCCCTACCTGAGCCCCTGTCTGCTCTGCTCTCTCCTCCAGTATGACAGGCTTTGAAGCCCCCATTCCTCGGTGTGGGTTATTTTATCAGAGAGGAACAAGGTTTCCCCCTGCACTCCCCAGCTCATCCACGTTGCATGAAGCATCCCCTCTCAATTAAGATCCTTTCATGTTAATGGTGTTTTTATCGCTCCTGTGCACGGGCTGTGAAAGCGAGGCCTACTATGGTAGAATACAACCATGGAGCAGAGCTGCCTGCCTGACAATATAAGAGCTGTTACTCTCATTCTTCTTTCTGTCTTTCCATGTATCTCTATCTGGAAGTCTGTCTCTTTCCCTGCTCTCTGTCTCTTAATGAGCTGTAGTGGTCTGTTGGAGTAGCGGTTACATGTAGGTGTTCCAGGAGTGTGGCAGAGTTGTGGCAGGGTCACTGAGACTTGGTGAGGCAGAGGACACATTACTTGACCACCCAAACCAGGATCTACCAGTACACCCTTAGAAATAATGGTTTCCTAAATTGTTCTACCCTGAAGGGCTGGGGTTCTACCAATAATCACTTGCTTCTGAGGAACCCTTTTATGAAGAAAGCATTCAACTGTTCTTTGTAAGTCTAAGTTTTCCATCAAGAACCCTTTTTTATCCAAAGAACCCTTTTTGGAAGACAGAGTTCTTCATGGATTGTTGAAGTCATTGGTGTTAAAAGATCCTCACCCTCAAATATTCAAATGTTTATCCATGTTTCAGAGAGTATTTTTAAATGTAGATGTATCTGGAATCTCCTTAATTAGTTAGTTTTACTTGTGTTTTTCGCCTCATTTGTAGAACACAATATGGTTCTTTGTAGAACCATCAGGAGACAAGAGGGTTATAGGGAAAAAAAAAGGTATTTTTAGATCCCCTTGGTTGGTTATAGATGAAATCCTTGGAATGTAAGGGTTCTTGGTAGAACCCTCTGTGTGAGTTATAGATGAACCCTCAATATAAAATGTTCTGTAGAACCACTTGGCTAGGTTCTAGATGAAACCCTTGGAATATAAAAAGGTTCTCGATAGAACCCATTGTGGCTCTTGGTGAAACTCTTGAATATGAAAGGGTTCTTGCGAGAACCCTTGGGTGGGTTCTAGATGAAATCTTTGAAATATGAAAGTTTATCAGTAAACCCCTGGTGGGTCTAGATGAAATCCTTGGAATATAAAAGCTTATAGTAGAACCCCCTGGTTGGCTGCAACATGAAACCCTTCAAACATAAAAGCATTCTCGGTAGAACACCCTGGGTGGATTAAAGCTAAGACCCTTCAAGTGTAAAGGGTTCTAAATCAAACCCTCGGATTATAAAATGGCTCTCAGTAGATCCTTCTTGATGGGTTCAAGATGAAACCCTTGGAATATAAATTGGTTCTTGCTGGAACCCCTTGGGTAGGTTCAAGATGAAACCCTTCAAACATAAAAGCATTCTCGGTAGAACACCCTGGGTGGGTTATAGATAAATATAAAAGGGTTCTAAATGAAACTCTTGGATTATAAAATGGCTCTCAGTAGATTCCCCTTGATGGGTTCTAGATGAAACCCTTGGAATATAAATAGGTAGGACTCCCTGGGTGGGTTCTTGTTAGCACTCACTGAAGGTGTAAAGGTTCTGGATATGACCCTCAGAGAAGGTTCTGGGTAGAACCATTACATCATAGAAGGTTTCACGGTAGAACCTCTCATAGGGGTTTCTGGGTGGAACCTTTTACAGATGGTTCTAGGTATAACCCTTTATGTTGGTTTCGACATAAAACCCCCTAGACGGGTCCAGGTGGAACCTTTGTAATGGGTTCTACCATTATGGGGACAAGCCGAAGAACCCTGTATGGTTCTATTTAGCGCCTTTATTTCTCAGAGTGTAGATGTACGTTGTACTCCAGCCTCAGTTAATTATATCTGAGCTGCAGCTCAACATGCACGTTCACTACCTCACACTCAGCACAGAGTAGAAGGTCATTGTATGTGTCTCCGCCGACATCTAACTCCGTCTGTGTCCCCGGCTCCATTAGTGAATCTCTCTCTGCCTCCTTGTCTTTTGGAGTAGAACAGGGTGTATGACTTCAGGATGAGGTAGGCAGTCACTGAGAGATCGTAGGAGCACTGGCTGCCTCTAAGTGCGTGGGTGCCAGAGAAACCTGTTGCCTGGCTACAACAGCACCTTTATCCTCTGGTTGCGATGGCGATGTCCTGCGTATCGCATATGCGTGTGTGTGTGTGTGCAAAGTGATGGCACACCAACTTTTTTCATGTGTGTGTTACACTGTGAACGTGTGCTTTTTTTTATGTGCACGCGTGCCTTTGTATGCTGATGTATTTGCATGTGTTTGTGAGAGAGAGTGGTGAAAGGAGGGGCAGGAAGGCGCTCCACCACCCACTCAGCAGGCCTTCCGCCCCCATGGCTGACTCCCCAAGACTCTGCTAGTAATTATCTCAACATCTATCCATCTGTTCTAGGGAGGCGCAGTAAACATTAACACAACACAGCAACATCAAAATGCTGGCTGGAGACATGCTACATTTTATGCATGCACGATATGTTCATGCTTTAAGAGGCCTCAACATGTGAATGGCTGGCACACATGCGTTCAGATATGGCCAACATGCTGACATGTTTGTATTTATAAGCTCAAGCTCATCATACAAACACATACACAGTGATACAAACGCCTTCACATCTTCACCCACATGCACACCACAGGCTCCTGCAACTGTATCCCAGTCTTCCCCCTCCACTGCGGAAGCGAGGCTGGAAAGCTGCCCTGAGACCCACATGGGGAAACGAGTGAAAAAACAACCAAAAGACTACATTACACAATTAATCAATAAGTTAATGAGATCTCATTTTCTCTGGAAAATAGTATCCAGGCAAAAAAAAAAAAGTTCCCCCTCAGCCTTTTTCCCCCCTCACTTCTGGAGAACCAACTCCTGATATTACACTGTGGAAAAAGAAAGCAGCCAGCAGGAAATTAAATTAAATTACCATCCTGATAGATTTATGTTATGCCTTACATTTTCATTGTGTTGTTTTCCTCTCAGAGTGGGCCTGAGTTGGGAGAGAACTGTTAAATATGTTGTAAAGTAAGATTGGGGAGAGAGAGGTAAAGTTCCAGACAGACAGATCGCAGATACCTAATAGTAATAGCACAGTGGCACTTGCGTTTGGATGATGACATGAACTCATCCTTTGTGTTTAGTGTGTATATATGCAGATTTGTATGTTTAATGTGTGAAAAGGTGGAAAACAGCTGGGAGTGTGGGTGTTGGAAGGAGGAGATTGTGCGTATCCATGTGTATGACTGTGCACAGCTTATCCTTGTGTGTCTTCTGAGCATATATGCGTCTGTTACAGTATTCTAATGAGTTTGTCCTTTCTCAGTCTGTTTGTGTGTGTGTGTGTGTGTCTAATGCATTCCTTGTGTGTCTACGCATATTCACTCCCGCCTGCAACTCATACATCCACATACGTTCGTGTACGCTCGTAATTGAATGAAGCTGTCTGCATTTGACGCTCTCATTCTGAGTAAAGATTGAGGGCATCTCTTCGCTATTGACACAGCTGGTGCTGCCATCTGGGGGCATCACACACCGCCCTGTGCCATCTCCATCCAAGCAGGGCAGCAGTCGGTCGCCTAGTGTCCATACCAATGACAGGGAACAAGGAAAGCAGTGAGATAACATACTGGTGGAAGTGGTGGAGTGAGGCTGTTTTACATACGACTTGTTGCTGTTCCGCTACAAAAATGAGCTTTCAATTGCAATAATCGCAATTAAAGGCAGGTTTTCGACAAGTCTTTTTTTTCTGTCCACCCCCACCTTCTTGCGGACAGTGTCCAAAGAAAGAAAAACTTCAGAGACGACACTTACTGGTAGTTTGCAGCTGCACTTTTCACTGCCAGAGAGGAGATAGATCCGGTTCTTGGACTGACCCTCTTTGCCCATTGTCGCTTCAGTTATCTAACAGCTAGCCCAGTTTTCTGCTGGTAACATTATCCATGCTAGGTGGTGTTTCACACGACTCTGCTGTAACAAAAGCAGGATGCAGAACCCTAACCCTAACACTAACCCCCTGCACTGATGACACCTGGAGGTATTATGTTTTCGGATTGTTCGTACGTGCATTGCGTTCTTGTGAACATAACATCTTAAAAGCACTTGAGCAGAACATCCACTCAAAGATGAACCGATACAATTTTGATGATCAAAGGTCAAAGTTCAAGGTCACTGTGACCCCATTCTAATGAACGCAATATCTCAAGAACACTTTTACAGAATTTCTTCAAACTTCTTCAAACCACTTGGACTCAAGGATGAACTCATTAAATTTTGGCATTTAAAGGTCAAGGTCACTGTGACCTCACAAAACATGTTTTTGGCCATAACTCAAGAATTCATATACTAATTATGACAAAATTTCACACAAATGTCTACTATGATAGAAATCTTCACTACATACATTGTATGTCTGGACAAACATGTAAATGTAAACTGCAACATGACTGGTTCATGGAGGCATACAACCACAAGGCAGTAATTCTAGTTTTTCTCTCCACCCTTGCCTGCCGGCAAGTGTCTGAAGAAAAAAAAAAACACTTCAAAATCGACACAGTATAGCTTACTAGTACCCTGCAGCTGCACTTTTCACTGCTAGAGTCGGAGATGTATCCAATTCCTTGATTGACCCTCGCTGTGCATCGTGTTTCCGCTGGCAACAAGTGGTGTTTTATACAACTCTGCTGTAAAGAATGCAGGACCCCAAAATAACATTGCATTAAAAGGGATTTTTTATTTTAGTGTCCATTTGTACCCATGTATGGCACACAGCAGCAATTCGGCTACTCATACCCTCTTATTTTGGCTAGAAAGAGCAACAAATTTGCTGTTGATAAGAAGCTGTGGTGGGTGAATTGGTTAAGCACACAGCAGTTTTGGTTAGCTTTAGGCAACAAAACTATTTGGTTAGATTGTGAATTAAAACTACTTGTTTAGGGAAAGATCATGATTTGTCACTTCTGTGAGGGTGTAAATAGCCATCTAGCGACGTTGGCTATTCCAACCCAGGTCCAAAAAGCATCTGCCTTTTATTTTTCTTTTGTGACAACAAACATAATGTGTGGTCTTTCAGTAACTATCATTATATGCTTATCTAGCTTCTTTACAGTGCACTAAAGCAACTTAACTACCGCTTATAGCATGAAAACTGTGACTGCAGCTAACTTGATGACACCAGGAATTTGAAAATAAGAATTTGAAAATGTAAATGAGAGTTGTTATAAAACCAATGATCTGTTTATCTTTGCAAATCAAGACTCTGTACTCAAACGGTTGCATGGCCGTCAGCGCTGCATAAGAAGAAATCCGAATCATGACCTTAACTTTGAACGACAAATCGAGTTGTGGATTTTGAGAATCGTGACACCCCTATCCACCACTGGAGCTTTGACTGCACAGACACACTGAGATGATGGTAGTTGTTAATACAGCTGGGATGTTTTTTTTTTTTCCAAAGAAGTAATTGTTTCTTTGGATCTGTTTGCCCCCAGCCACACCCCTGTCTGATGAAAGGGGAGACGGAGAGAGGGAGGGGGGGGGGGGGTATGTGGTCATAGATTAATGGTACACACTGAGAGGGAGCATAGACCTACAGTAGCAGAGCCTTGATTTATTTGCCACTTAGCACTGATGAAGCTTCAAACTGCAGTCACACACGCATGTTGTCACAGCATTTTTCTCTATCAAGGTCTTTGTTTGTTTGTCGATTCTTCCGTCTTGTTTAGGTGCAAGTGCATGCACACACGTCTTTTTACTTGCGTGTATTCATACATCTGATGACAATTTTTCTTCTTTTTTTCCATATACCTGTTTATATTTGGCTGTGTAAAGGTCAATTATAACCAATGCAGCTTTTATTTGTATCCTATGTGTCAGCGTTGGAATGTTGTGCTTGTATTTGTGAGTCAAGTTTGTGTGGGCTCCGTGGCAGTCAGGATGTTTATAATAAATTGGAAGTGATAAGGACTGAAACGGGAACATTCCTTGTGTGAGCCGTTGCCATGCTCAGTAATCAAAGCTTTTCATGATTACAGAAGCGAATTGATGTTACACACACCAGCACAACATTCCTTTAAACGCTACCTATTATTCATAAGCTGTCAATTTAGGGAATTTGCAGAGGTAACCCAGTAACAATTTGCAGGCGGCAAATTGTTGAGTTTTGACTTGGTAAATACAGGCAGAGTTAATTGAGGGCATCAACTCACCATGTGGGAGGACTTGACAAAATGCCATAAGTGTGTTACATGAGCACACATTGTAATTATCACGCATATACACATACAAATACACACATAAATGAGCACACACACATTTGGAGATACAGATAGCCACATAATGAGTGAGATTATTGCAGATTTCTGATCCCAGATTTGTTCTGCTCCCTGGTTGTGTTGTGGCTCTTCTGTTCTTTAGCTCTGTTGTGTTCGTGTACTATCCAGTGTTTCTAGATCAGCAACATTTTACTTCTCACCAACCAGCTGGCATGTTCCACATAAAAGCCCTCACAGCTGAGCCACAGTATCTATGTGTCACTACCACTCCTTGCTGTTGTATCCTCAAGAAACTACGCTCTAAGGCGGACTATCCTTGATGTAATCTCTTCTAACTTCCCCCTCCTTCTCTTTCTCTCTCTCTCTCTGTCTCTGTGTTCCCCACAGAACCCTGACATTGTGCTCGTCCACTATTTGAATGTTCCAGCCATCGAGGATTGTGGGAAACCATGTGGTCCGATTTTGTGCTCCATCAATACAGACAAGAAGGAGTGGGCCAAGTGGACAAAGGAGGAGCTGATCGGCCAGCTCAAGCCTATGTGTGAGTATCCAATAATCCCATCAGGACTCTGCATTCATCAGTTCTTATCATTCTTATCACACCGGTGTCAACTTTTATTCATAACCTTTAAAGGTATAGTTTAGATTATTTAATGTGGGATTATTATTTAATGAGGTACTTAGTGATAGACAGTGTATTACCTAAGTAGATGCTATTTGAAACGACCCCAGTAAGGAGAAGCAGAAAGCACAGAAGCTAAGCAGTGTACAGGGTGAGCAACAGAAGATATTTAAGCTACTTAAAAAGGTCCACCTGAAAAAAAATCAATATCAGATTAAGTATGACCTATGTTTAGAATATTTTCACTCTTCGCTTTGCAGACAGCCTTGTCTGATGGGAAACTGCCATTATATAAGCCTAACATCATCCTCTCCAAACCACCCAGACTCCACAGGTGAAACCAGTCATTTTACCTCACAGAACTGGGGAGCTACTCACTGACATCAAACAGAAGCCAAAATATCCTGGATATGAGTGCTGCCATCTTGCTTTGGAGATGTCATTTGGAGCCAGAGTCTGCGCAGTAGTGATCGGTGTTGGAGCCACACTTTGGAGGTCCCGCTCATACAGATGGCTGACTCAATCACCAGCAGGGCTCAGCTGTCAATCATGACATGAAACATGTTTTATTTTTTATAGCATCAAATAACTAATTAAAACACCTTATCAGAAAATGAACACTTGGACATACATCAATGTGATAAGAACTACCTAAAATGACACACACCATCATTGGGAAAAATTGATTCAACATGGACTTTGGTGATTTAGTTCGGCACATGTCCTATCCACTAAAATGGATGGGCCTGGGTTTATGACCTATACTGCAGCCAGCAGGCAGTTGAGACATTCTGGCTTCCGTTTTGGGGAGTCCTCATGTTGAACATTTCTATATGTGTCAATGTAGTCATCTACCACTGCCTCAATCTGTTCATTTCTTTCGTTGTGTGACTTGTGAATCGAACTATCCTTAAAACATAGACGTCACACCATAACACAAACAAGCTAACTGATTGAGGCAGTGGTAGACCAGCAACTCCCATGTTCTGTGAGGTAAAATTACTGAAGTCCCTTATGCAGTTTGGTTGGTTTGGAGAGAGAGATATAATGGCTTATATAACAGCGGTTTCCCATCAGAAAGTGCTGTCTGATGGCAAAGTAAAGCAATGAAAATATTCTAAATATACACTTAAACTGATATTGAAGTTTTTAGGTTGACCTTTTTTCATGTGGCTAAAATATCGTTTGTCGCTGACCCAGTCCACAACAGTGCATTGCTCAGCTTCTGCTAACTGTGGGTGTGCCAAAGGTCATTTACTGTAGGTAATAAAGTGACTATCAATAAGTACCCACATTGAATAATCCAAACTATCCCTTTAATATAAACAGTTACTGTCTCCTCTAAAAAGGCTTTAACAGTCCTTACATGTCTACTTGCATGGAAAGACTAAATGCAGTGGCTGTTGTTTTTGTCTGAGGATTTAATGTCTCGTCCTATTAGCTGATAGCTGGTACACTAAGTGCCCTCAGCACCTCAGTCAGAGAGCATCTTCGGCCAGTGTTCCAACACTGTTATATGAGTGTGCGCTCTTCCTGGAGCCGTCTGCTAGCTGTGGGTCAGAGTTCAGCTCTTCCCCTAGACCTCTGGCACCACTCTGGCCGGGCTGAGAGTGCACCTCCTCTCTGGCCTGAGAAGGAAGTCGAGGCAGAGGAGGCAGCAAGCTGGTTATTGATTCATGTTAGTGCGTGGGAGCAAGAATGTCTGACTCACCAGAAATACCCCCCCTCCCACCCCACCCTCCACCCCTTCTCTGACTCTCTCTGTCTTTTTCCCCCCACCTCAATGGATTGATCCTTGTTGTTATCAGCTTTACTAATGCTCTGTGAGATGCACTATGTGTTTTTATGAGTCTCCAGACCTGCTCAAAGATTGGGGCAATGTTTTGGAAAAAGTCAGGGTTTGTCTGATGATGATAATAGCCAAATGGGGGCCTTGTGGGGCATTGAAAATCTTTCAGAGAGCGGTTAAGATACCTTTAACAACCAGCCTGTGATTCGGGTGTGTCTGGCAGGGGCTGGCAGGGCTTGACTGATATTCTGATGGCCAATTATTGGTGATGTGGCCAGGTAAAGAGGAACGTGTCAGCAGCTTTACAAGCACACACACATGCTGGCTGCATACTGACAAGGCAGTCAGGACCGTCATCAGGTCCTGGCCATATTGTTATCCTCCTCATAGCTCTGCTTGCAATCAGTTCATCCAGGACATATTTTAACATAAAGCCTCACCTCAGGACAGTCACTGAACAACAACGGCCTACTGTATTCATTACGTCTGTGGCTTAATGCAAAAAACCAAGCACCATTTGCAGTAATGCGTAAAGTCATTAACTTTGGGAGTTGTTGGGACAAAGAGGGTGAGTGTGAGATGCCTTCTAGCTGCCAGGCTACATGAGGGGGCTACATAAAGAGAAAAAAAATCCCTCCTCTCCTGCTTTCTGTCGTTGCTTTCTATCTTTCCTCTCCTCTCTTTCTCCTGGACCAGCCAGCATGTCAACACAAGCTCAGTGATGGAGCAACAGTGCCATCTAGTGGTCATATGAGGTAGCAACACCCATCCCAAAGTATGGAAAGAACACTGGCGATGAAGTCATGCTGTATTATCCATGCATTACTTAAGCTTAAATTATACATTAGCTCTTAATATACAGTGCATTTTTCCCAGACTGACCCATATCTTAGATAACTTGCATCTACTAGTAGAAATATTTTTGCATTGCACAGGAATGTTATAATATGTGTCCAGTGCTATGGATAATTTTCTGCATAGACTAGAACTTCCTTGATTCTTCAGAGGTTGTATAGATAAACTAACTGCACAGATTTTCCTTTTATCAGGAGTGTTCAAAACCCTCAAACTTTTGAGAGCAGAATGCAAGATTGCAGGAGTGTACGGTACAGTATGTTTGACACTGGATCCCATATGGTATGTGTGAGGAAATTGTTCTTATATAGTGATAATGGTTTTCTATTTCATATGCTGATTTTTGTCAGCACACAAACCCTTGACTTTAATGTCAAATAGTTATTTTTCCAGAACATTGTCAACTTTTGCAATATAATTGCTCTCTTCCGTCTTTGCTCTTCCCTTTTGTTATTCTCTTCACAATATTTCAGCGCGCAAACCATTTGACACCTCTAATGATACAAAAAAACAACAAAGGAAAAGTGTGGATTTCATGGATCAGTTGAGCTTATTCTGTCTCCCCACGACAAACACACACACATGCACACGCACTCTCACTGGTGCTCTCAGTCACAAAAACTTTCACATGCACGGATGCTCGCACACACCAGTTCAAATACGAGCCCTGTGAAACATGGCCTTGTCTGACCTCTTCCTCCTTAACGCCCTGCGGTGTTTGATGAGAAAGAGGAAGAAGCACGGGGGTGAGGAGAGTGGCATCACTACTCAGTCACGCTACAGCTCCATAGACAAGGCAGCCAGCTTGATTCACTCTTTTGCTCTAATGCTATAAACACGCAGCGCTCTTTCCAGCTATGCCCCTAGCCTGCTGACAGATAGCGCATGAGCGGCTTTAACAAACACTCAGATAGACAGAAGGCCTGTCTCCAGGCTAGACAGACAGGGGCAGAGGAGAACAGACCAAGGCGAGACAGACAGAGCTGGCCATCATGTAAACTATTGTACTCCACTGTCCCATATAGTGCCCGATGGTGCAGAGGCAACCAGATGGGGTATGCGTGTGTCCTACGGATCAACTGTGTTTGTCATTAGGGCTGTGTGATGCTGTTCATGACAGGACGCAGTCATCAGGATGATGATGTGACTGGGTTGCTGTTTGGTGCCTGTGCTGTCGCTGCCACTGGGATTAAACCTAGTGGCACTGCTCCTGTCATGTCTGCTTTGGAACATAACCCTCAGTGAGAAGAGCAGACAGGCAGACACGGCAGTAACTGTACGTCAACAACCCAGAGCCTCTGGGGGTGACGCCCGTCTAGATCAGGAGAGCTGTGGCAATCCTGGCATGAGGGATCAGGGCAGAGGGGAGACAAGATTGTTTGGACAAATAGGGATGGCGCTACATGGTGGATGTAAGCTGCTGTATTAGGCTCTCGCTCTTGCTCCATCACCCTCCCTGAATCAGATCGGCAGAACGGATGCACTTCTGTCCCGCAGCCTCCCTGCTGGCTTTGTCACAGAGGGGGGATTCATGACAGCGTTTTTAGTATGCCTATGGCCTTATCATCTCTGTGTCAGTAATACTAGCATCATCTAATTTGTACTGTTGCATTAAACATTGTCAGGAGGTGACTCAAGCCACACTGTCTAATGGGATCTCCAGACAGACACAATTATTTGTTCAGTAATTATAATGACATTAGATGAAACTTTCCTGTCACATTTTTCAGCTCAGTCACTCTGCATTAATGGCTGAATAAATCTGACTTCATAATAGATCAAAAATGAATCCTGTTTATGTTTCTATAACCTGCCACAGTGAGTTGTCTCTGGAGTGTGTGATCTTAGCTTGATCACAGCAGTTCTGCTGACATCTGCTGGTGACCAGCCTGTAATCTGCCAGCAGATCTTAAAGCTTTCAACTTAGATCCTTATCACAGGCTTCCAATCATGTTTCCCGGCTTTTTCACTTCACTTTAACTAGCGCCGTCTTTAATCTGCATTACCCTCGCCTTCTTTCGCTGTTTCCATCTCCTTTTATCTCATGTGCAAACAGACATGCACTAAGCAAATTCTCACTGTTTTTCATACATGCTCCTAAGCCTCACTCTCTTTATATCTCTCTCTTGCATATTTAAGCAAAGGAGGTACTGAAGTGTAGGGAACTTGAATTAAAGCAGGCTTGATTTTGTTTGATAGTCTAAATATGCTTCACTTTTGAAATATTACCTTTTTTTTCCCCGCTTGAGAGCCTGAGCACCACAGCACTCAGTGGTGTCTCCTACCACCTTACAGCCACTAAAACCACTATCTGTCTCATCAAAAGTGGTGGCTGGTTGGCAAGTGGAGCGATGAAAAGTATTAGGAGTTGCTAGCGAGGTGTGACTGAGGCCGGGAGTGGAGCTTTACATGAGAAACTCCTTTTTTTTCTTTTTTTTTTTAACCTGGTGCAGTAGCAGCGGCTAGGTGATGTTCCTCCCGAGAGGCTTTCCCTGTCAGACAGAGTCAGAGGTCAGGGTCAGGGTGGAGGGTGAAAGGACTGGGCTGGCTGTCACCTTCAGCACTCAGAGAGGGGGAGGCCATAGAGTAGCAACAGATATGGACACATGGGAGGGAAAGAGGCACAGTAGAGAATGAGCAGCACAGTTTAAAGGGACAGTTCACCACAAAATCAAAAGTACACATTTTTTCTCTTACCTGCAGTGCTATTTATTATTTTGTTGTAGGTTTTGGAGATGCTGGCTGTAGAGATGTCTGTCTTCTCTTGAATATAATTGAACTAGTTGGTAATCAGCTTGTGGTGCTCAAAGCAGCAAAAAGATACATTTCAACTCAGCAGCAATGTGTCTGTCCAGGAATCATGACCCGTTACTCAAGATAATCCACAGACTTTTTTGTCAGCAGTTTCACGCAGGAACTAGTTCCTTTCTACTGGACTAGATCTACCAAACATATCACCTTACAGAAGGAAGTGTGCATCTACTCATGGAAAAGAGGTTTGTGCCCATGAAAGTGCTAGGATGACGAGATCCCAACAAACCAAATATGGTACAACAATGTATGTTTGTGTGACATGTTACCAATGCAGAGAGGTGATTTTAAATTTTTATATTAAAAATAGACATTTCTCTCCTGCCCTCTAGCTCATAATATCTCTATTCTTTGCCCTCTGACTGATTCAGTAGCACACAATAGATAGCAGATAAGCAGTTTACAAATTGTTGTTGTAGCTGCATTTCCTTTTCTTTGTGGTAGTTTCCATCATATTCTGCCTAAATCTGCACAGGTTGTGACTTTGTGGTGACTCACAATTTTCCCCGTTGGGCGTAGGGTAGCAAAAACGGTGACGGTTTAACCTGCTGCTGACCCATGTGTGGGCAGTTTGACATCAGACACAGCCCTGTGATAACACCCCCCCTTGCTTGCTTTCAGCCATTTGATAAAAATCAGATTTTTAGAAAAGCATCTGTCCTGCAGTGGTTTGATTTTTGTAAAGAAGAGCCAATCAAAATGTGGGACATGGTCTCAATATGTGGGACATGGGACATGAGATAAAAATGCTGTGAAGTCCCACATTAATGGCATCCTCAGCTGAGAGGTAACCTCTCACAGAGTCCTGCATGGGTCCAGTTTTGCAAACCCAAGCTGAGTACCAGCACTGACCCATTAGCCATGATTATCTCAGAGTCAAATCTGGACCCACATGGAACCACAATTAAACAGACATATACAGTCCACTCATTTGTGTAATCAGCTGGTGCAGCACCTGTGCTCCTGCAGCTGTTGATCTGTTTCCTCGGAGACGATATGCCTGGTTTGTGGCTATCAAAATTTTTTTTTGTCAAGAAGCAAAGCCCCTGAAAACATTTTCTTACAGTCTCTGATCACACCAAATTTTTCCCAAACACCAGACTTGACCTTTGGCAATATATTGTCCACAATTTGGTACTCAACACTATTTTTGCATTTATGACATCCATTTTTGCTATCAGCTAGCCTACATCACTTACAGATGAAACAGTGATGTCACATTATTTGGCTGGACGTGTGGTCAAAGGTTGTGCTGTAAGTTTTCATGCTAATAAATTCTGGCAGCTGATTAGAATTGATATTATTAGCAGATTTGAATGTCAAAAAACACTGCTCTATCATTTTAACTCCTGATTTCTCCAGGGAAAAAAATATTATTGTATTGTATGCATTATATTATTGTCCTCCTCCAGTGTCCGCCCGCAATTAGTTCATTTTTATCTATGTCCGTCCCTGTGAAGCTGTATAAATAGGCCTATATTTTTTGCCCATTGCACAACTTGTTTTACCCACGGGTACCTTACCCAGTGTATAACCTCTCGTCCATGGGTAGATGCATGCTTCCTTCTGTGTGGTTATACGGTTGGCAGGTATAGTTCAGTCTAAAGAAAATATTTCCTACATGAAACTGTTCACAATAAGGTCTGTGGATATCTTGAGTAACGTGGTCATGATGTCTGTAAAGAGACAATGCTGTTAACAGTTTTTTCAAATCTTTTTCTGGGGGCACCACAAGCCGACTGCCATCTAGTTCCATTATATTTGAGAGAAGGCTGACATCTTCAAAACTCGGAAACTCACATCAAAACAATCTAGATAGATAAATAGCACTGTAGGTATTGAAGCAGGTATTAAAATATGTATTTTTTTATTTTTGGGTGAACTGGCCATTTAAAAGGCTTGACATTACAGTGATGGGAGACAAAGTCACAGAAACAGAGTCAGCTGTTGAGGAGAATAGATATTGGAGTTTAGAGCTATTTTAATATGAATAGGAAGAGAGGAAGGAGAGCGTGGTACTTAAGCGTAATCAGAATAAAAGATATTGCCACTCAAATGCTTCTGATGAAACTACAATGCCATTTTACCCGAGGCCAGTCAGTGGGTTGTGTGTTTTGCCTCAGGAAAAAAAAACAGAAATATTCATCTCTCTATCGTACCGTGGTTACATTGACATTTATAGAGGTGTCCAGTGAGCAGCATGAGGTGTACTGGCAGATAGACAGGGAGAGCAGAGGGTGGGGCGGGGGGTTGGCGTGGCTGGTGGTCTGTTGGGCTGGCTGACATCTCTGTCTCCTCCTCTCTCCCGGCAGTTCATGGCATCAAGTGGACTTGCAGCAATGGGAACAGCAGCTCTGGCTTCTCAGTGGAGCAGCTAGTGCAACAGATTCTGGACAGCCACCAAACTAAGCCACCTCCCCGGACTCACAACTGCCTCTGCACGGGCACCCTGGGTAAGGGCTAGTGGGTGGGATGGAGAACTGGAAAATTCAGCAAGAAAAACAAAAAGGCCATAAAGATACTGCTTGAGATCCGAGAAGGTGGTTGAGGTCTATTGGTACTGATTTATAGTGAAATTGAGTTTCAGGGTTATTGGCTTATTATTTTTTTCACTGATAACTGTGTCAGAGCCATATCTCAAAAACCCCAGCTGTTCTCAAATGTTACACTAATCAATCAAATATTTTCAGCTGTGTAATTTAGCCATGGGCTGTCGCTAAAGGAAAATAATTTAGGGCAATGGTTTACTAATGTCTAAAACAAATTACTCTGGATAACCCCCAATTGCATTTTATTTCTGGTGACTTAAAGGGTAACTTCTGTATTTTTCAGCCTGGATGCAAAAACCTGGAACTGTGTTTTCATGTGTTAGTGACTGATGGGGACAACAATTTTTGAAATTGGTTCAATATTGAGGAGAGCACTGCAGCCGGCAGTAGCAAAAGTAAGCTACAACATAATCTCTCCAAGCAACTGCACACCGTCAAAGTATGTCCACTAAAAGTGATTGTTCTTGCTACTGACAGGCTCAGATTGTCATTACAAGTGTTTGACAACATTATGATCTGGAGAGAAGGACCTTTTTTTAAAAGATAACATACATTTTGTTTAAACAGAAAGAGCTGTTTTATTGCTCTCGCCAAACTCATCAGACTCCCTTTACAAAACTGTAATTTTAACATTATCATCATCTTCTTCTTCATTTAAACTGAACAAAAACAAAATAAACCTCACCAAAAATGGCTTCGCTCACCTTTCCACTGCTCCAACAATCACCAACACTGGTTTGGTTAAAATAAACCTTTTATTCGTGGTGTTAGTTAGGAAAATATCAGGAGAGGAGCGACAGGGAGGTCAGACATCAGAGAAGCAGCCAGGAGAAACACTGTGCACAGCCAGAATATTTTCACATCTACCTCTGTGAATAAAGGGTTTATTCCAATCAAATGATCAGTATTGGTGATAAGAGTCACGTAAAGACCAGCCAAAACATTTTGGTGAGTGTACTTTGTTTCTGTCAAGTTTGAATGAATATGACAATGACTGTCAAAATTACAGTTTTACAAAGGAAGTCTGGTTGCTGTGAACAGAGTGATATAACGTCTGTTCCTGGTTAAACAAAACTTGTTACTCTTTAAAAAATGGTCCATCGCTGTATCCTTTCCTGGATGTTGTCAAACAATAACTATCTGAGCCTGTTAGTGGCAGAAGCAAAGCACCTTTAATGGACCTACTTTGACAATACATAGTTTCCTGGAAGGATTGCATTGTAGCTTTGCTTCTGACGGCTGCAACACTCTCTCTACTGGACTAATTTAAAAGATTGTTGTCCTCATTAGTCACACAGGCACAAAAACATGAAAAAATAGGGTCTAGGTTGGAAAATACCAAAGTTACCTTTTTTTAGGTAACAAGCCATGCAAAAAGTCCCATTTGCTTCACTCGCTGTATTCTAAAAAGGAAGGCTAGTTTTATCATCCCCAGGAGAAAATCATCTTTCACGAACTGATAAATACAAAAACAAACAGATCATCCATCTTTTTCCCAGCTCGTTGAACAGTAGTATTGTCCTATTCCTTTTATTCTTAATTAGGAAATCAATAGTATGTGTTTGTCTTTTCTTTTTTCTCACCCATCCAAATCCCCAACCTCTTTTGCTGTGTTTGTCCTCATGTAGGTGCAGGGAGCAGTGTGCACCACAAATGCAACAGCGCCAAACACCGCATCATCTCCCCCAAGGTAGATCCCCGCTCAGGGGGCTACAGCAGTGCTCACTCCGAGGTCCAAAACAACGATGTGTCGGAGGGGAAGACCGAGCACACCGCCCATGGTGGAGGCAAAAGCTCTGGGGGAGGAGGTGGAGGGGGCACTGCCAGGGAGAAACGCAACGGCAAAGTCCACAAGCCCGTCCTGCTGCACCAGAACAGCACGGAGGTGTCCTCCACCAACCAGGTCGAGGTCCCTGACACCACGCAGAACTCCCCCGTCTCCATCAGCAGCGGCCTCAACAGCGATCCAGACATGGCTGACAGCCCCGTGGTGACAGGGATGAGCCATGTGGCCTCTGTCATGTCTGGCCTGTCCCAGAGTGTCTTTATGTCTGAAGTCACTGGAGACCCCGTGTACAGCATGTCTCCCACTGGGGGTCCCAACAGTCACCTGATGGGTGCAGATGCCACCTCACAGGGCTTGGTGCTGTCTGTGACCTCTGATCGTCACAAATTTGCCTTCCCCAGTGGAGGAGTCGGGGAACCCGGGACTACTGCGGCAGGAGACAGTCTGTCCATGCTGTCTACAGGTGGGGTGTCTGAGGAATTGGTGCTCTCCAGCAGTCTGGACTCTGGATCCATCAAAATTCCAGAGACCAATATGAACTTTGATCCTGACTGCTTCCTGAACAACCCCAAGCAGGGCCAGACCTATGGAGGCAGTGCCATGAAGACAGAGGGCAACTCTTCCTCAACCTCATCCTCCTCTGGTGGCAACAGTAGCACCAATGGCAGCCTGCAGCGCTCCCCCACCATGTCAGACAACGGCTACACCTTCAGCTCAGCTTTGGTGAAGAACATCAAGACAGAAGACACATCCTTTGAGCAGCAACTGGCTAAGGAGAGTGGCTACCAGGTGGGGGCAGTAGTGAACTGTGGCAGCGGGGTGTCTGTGTCATCTGGTGCTGGTTCAGGTCAGGGAAGCCTCACTCTGACCCCAGCAGGCTCTCTGCTTCCTTCTGGAGGGGGTCTGAGTCCTAGCACCACCCTGGAGCAGATGGATTTCAGTGCCATTGATGCCAAGCAGGACTATACTTCCAGCGCCACCACAGTGAGCTATGGTCAGGCCATGTCTAGTCCTCACATGCAACATCAGAACCGTTCACCAACTTCTTCCTCCAGGACGCCTCTCAGACCAGCCAGGCGCAGCAGGGAAGGCCCAGCATCGGCCAGAAAACACATTTGATGGAGCACAACTCCCATGATTCTGGAACTTACATGGGAATCCAGGTGGTGAAGACCGACTCACCTGGCACCAACGGCCACCTCCACCACCACCACCAGACCCACCAGACCCAGCACAGGGCCAACTGTAATGGAGGCTCACCCACAGAGGGCCCCGGGCAGGCTGGCTCCCTCCAGCTGCTACAGTACCAGGGGACCTTTCCTGGCCTGGGCACTGAGCACGAGGAGGTGGTGGGCCTAGAGCAACCAGGCAATGTGAGTTCAGCTCAGGCTGGAGCCACTGAGAATGGTGCTGAGAGTCTACTCAAGCCAGGAGACCACATTCAGGCCTGTGGGGCAGGAAACGGAGAAGGAGCGGGCGCAGAGCACTACCTGCAACAGGCCTCGGATGGTGGTGGAGGAGGGACTGGAGGTGCAGGAGAAGGGGTTGCGATTCATAATGGAACCAACAACAGTGATGGCGGCAACCGCTCCCAGCAGCAACAACAGCTGCAGCCTCTCCTCCAGGGCACAAGCATGGTCCAGGGACTCTATAATGCTGTGGGAACCCACCAAGGCCTGACTGGAGCAGCCAGTAATGGAGGAGCGGGAGGGACAGGCATGGAGATCAGTCTGGATCATTTTGACATCTCTTTTGGTAACCAGTTCTCCGACCTCATTAATGACTTCATCTCAGTGGATGGCAGCGGAACCACCATGTCTGCAGGAGGGGCCCTGTATGCTCACCAGCTGGTCACATCCCACAGCTCAGAGAGTCAGAACACAGCTGGTGGGGCCCCCCAGCAAGGCCAGGAAGATGGAGCGGCCAGGGGCTCAGGCTACAACCCGTCAGACCTCTGCCTTCAGCCCTGCTGCAGCCCCCAGTCTCTGAGTGGAGGGGCTGGAGGAGGAGGAAACACGGGAGAGGCGGGCTCACTGTCCTACATGAATGTAGCAGAGGTGGTTTCTGCAGCTGTGGCCCAGGGGATGGGGATGCTTCAGGCCACGGGTCGACTCTTCATGGTCACTGACTACTCCCCTGAGTGGTCTTACCCTGAGGTTAGTGACAAGGCTCTTTATTTCTTCAAAACTTGTGTTTTGTCCTCTGGCCATCATTCATTTTAATCTTATATTTTACATACCAACCAAATTGTTGAGGTGTTAGGTCATGAGGACTCTGCTCAACAGATTTTAAGAGTCGTCCTGAATTTTGAAGAGCTGTCCAACAGGTTTTAAGTAGGTTAAAATTATATAGGTCCCAATCAGCTGTGCCTAACAAATTTAACAAGATAACACACTTAATCAGCTATCAAATTAACAAAAATCAAGAAAATTAAGTTACTTACTAACTATAAATTAGCCCACATCCTGAATGAGCCCTCAATTTGTTATAGCCTGGCTCATCAGCCATGACAAACAGGAGAGAGACACCATGTGAAAAGATTAAATAAAATGATTTATTTACAAAAGTAACTGAAAATGTAAGCAAAATAAAGGATCAAAGGGCATGGGATGTGAATGTCAGTAAAATCAATGGTGTAGGTGTACATGGAGGGTGAGAATAGTGTGTGAATGTTGTAAAGTGCATGAAATAAGCTAAACTAAGGAAAACTACAGCTGCCACATCACCGGTCGGGGGTGTCAGCAGGGAGTGGGAGAGAGACCGAGAATGAGTAACAGAACCTGATTTATACTCCAGGAACAGCAGGCTCAGGTATCACCAGTTGGGCACAGATTAGTAACCCATCCCACACTGAACTACCAATTAAAACAAACACTGCAGACCAGCAGCCAGAGTCATCACACCACTTATCTAGAGTACTTATAAATAAAATAAAAACAAAGTTGAATAGTTGACCTAATAAAAGACATGCAAATAAAGGTGAAGTAAAAAACTGTGTCTTTGTAATTAGATTATAGATTTTTCAATTATTCTAATGGACCGTGCTAATACCTTCACCATTTCGGCTTCCAACAAGGTGGTTTAGATAATATGCTGCCAGATTTGTTGGAGGTGTTTTTTTTGTTTTTTCTCTTATGTTTGGTCAATGTCTTGTTGGAGTAGGAAGTATAAAACCTTCTGGATATGTGGGGACATTAAATACTGATGCAAATCATTTCAAACTGATCTGCCTGTTCTTTTTACAGCAGAACCATGTATGAACTGTTCATTTTCAACAAGTTAAGAAATGTTTTGAGTTTCCTCAGTCAGAAAGTTGAACAAAAATGTTAATTTGTATAGTAATTTATAGGGAAAGTGTCAAATTAAAGTTTTCTAAAATATATACTCATGAGTCAAAAGAGTATTTCAGTGGATCACTAATGCAGAGGCATAAAAACAATGGCACTGAGGAAAAACCTGCTGCATTTAGGGATATACCAGTCTTTTAACTGTTATTTGATCATGAAACACTCACCCCTGTGGGCCTAAATGTGGCTCTAAATAGTATCAGTGGTATGTTGCTTGCGAACAACTGCAGCTGTGGTCTGCTTGAATTCTTGTAATTTATACAAAAGTTTCAATAAACCCTCAGTGTTTACCAACTGTACTACAGTTTAACTTATTCACTGGAACTTGCAAGTCCTCTTAGTGTCCAGCTGTGATAATCCAGATGAGGGGGGAGACATGATAGTGTTTAAATACTGTATGGGGATGCCCGTTTTCAGACAGTTAATATTCTCCTAAAAAGAATTGCATATTAACCAGATTAGGCAATAAAGAACAGTGCACTTTATAGTAAAGTTTCAAATACAACCTTATCGAACATAAAATGTCAGATCTCTAGGAATGTAACTCTAAATGAAGGGGTTAGTGCATAAATGACAGCAATTTATATGGCTCTTTTAGTTAGACTCATATCATAACCATAATCATAATTATGGAAAGCATAATAAATTTCATCATAATATTTAATTTACTATTATGTCGATGAACATCAGTTTAGGAGACTGCACTCACAAAGTTTCAATTTTTCCTTCATTGTGCATACCCCGCTCCTGGAGCCATTTCTATCCTTGTCTTCCAATAGCAGGACACCCAAAACGTATCAAAATGGCCATTGAAACATCTCAAACTGATTTGCAAAAAGAAGTACCAGAGAATGACAGATATACTTTCAAAATATTTATTGCCGCAGCAATAATGGATCCAAATTAATTTTCTGCCATAAAAACTGACATCACTGGAATGTAGAAGTGACTTAGAACGAATCGAAGCCATTATGTCCATACAAGAGAATAATGATCTCATTTAAAGTGGTAGTTATTGATTATTTTAAAAGTAAGGGAAATTGACTGTATATGTGAAATATTTCCTAAAGAGATTCATTTTGCAGTCATGAGAGTGGTGTGATTATCAGATGAGCACAGCGTTAGTGCTGAGGACTCAGCAGGGTGCTGGTCTGTAAATCTTTTAGTAGCCAGGGTTTTGAGTTTGAATTATATTCCACCATTCACAGCGATCTGGTAGAGGATGTGTATAATCATAAAGGCATGCTGTTGTTTCTTTGGATAAATCTGTCTGGGTAACAGCATCTAATTGAAATATTTTGCTAAAATTTGTAGACCTTTTCATATATTGTGCATCACATTACCCCTTTTCACCACTCCCTGATTATTCACAGTCTTGTCAGCATTATGATCATGTTGTCAGCAGCAATACCCTCCTCCAACCTCTGGAGGGAGGCACAATACTTTAATGTCAGTGTGGGCTGAGTGTTTGAGAAAAATGTGTGAAGTGAAATGATGTTGGTTATCCACATGATGGCAGCAGAGTTTAGTATGGGGGAATTGTTTTATTTCTGTTGGTGTCATGCTTATCTTTGTGCTCTAGATGGCAGGGTACCACAAATAATGTAATCAGGGAACCTTAAACCTGATGTGGCAGGTGTGTTATGAGTTTGGTGAACCCATTTGTCCTGTTTCTCAGGGTGGAGTTAAGGTGCTGATCACTGGGCCCTGGCAGGAGGCCAGCTCAAACTACAGCTGCTTGTTTGACCAGATCTCAGTCCCAGCTTCCCTCATCCAGCCCGGGGTGCTGCGCTGCTACTGCCCAGGTAAGACAAGAGAGCGCTCAGACACGAGGGATGTTTACCAAGAGGTTTCATACATTTTATTCATGAACCATCAGAGTAGCTTCTAGCATATTCAGCTGGGATATGCAAAATAAATAAAACCTGCAGAATTTTAAGCTTCTTTTTGAATTAAAGATGTACCTTGGATACGATTAAATATCACTCTGGGGTATCAGCTAAATGCTACATCATAATTCATGCGAAATTAATGGACTAGTTGCACAGCAGACATTTTGACATGTCATACCAGAAGACAAAGTTATATTAATGATTGTTGCATTCCACTCAGGGGAGGTCCCTCTGTTGTGCATGCTGGTTCACTATCACCATTACTGGGACACTTAATGGAACTGAACCGTAATTACTGTTATGAAGTCCACCTGTGTTTATCCTGCTCTGATGAGTCAAAATATCTGCTGTGCAAAAAGTTTCAGACTTTCAGATGCCTATAAATTATGTTACCTGACAATAAGTCAGGATGGATTTTGGGAACATTTCTTTATTCAGTGTAAACATCAGCCACTATAGCTTCCATAAAGAAATAAATGCAGAATATATAGTCAGATAATGTGGAATAATAAGATTTTCCGACCTTAAAGCTGCATGAGGGGAAAAGGGGGGAAAACTGGAAGATAAGAGGTTAATCTCAGCATTTAAATATTAAAATATTGATAATCCAAGAAGTCAGTTTTGTAACAGTGAGTGAAAACATGCTTATCTAAACCACTTCTTGTATACCAATAAGTTCTGTATCAAAAGCCACTGCATCTGTTTATCGAACAGTTAGAAATGTATTTACTCAAATAAATCAAAGACCTGTGGCAGGTTAAGCCCAATGTGGCATCACATGAGCTATTTTACTAATATTAATATTTGTAATAACATTTACATCCTAATGTTGTTATGTAATTTAAGCCCTAAAAGGTAATTCCAATATTTTGAAACCATGGCCCTAATCTTAAATATTTTGGGGTCTAAAAGACCAAGAGGTGCGACATTGTCTCATCCAGCAACATTAGTTTGGATCCGAATGAACCCTTCAAAACACAGAGGTCACACAATAAGACAAACAAACTTAACTGATCGAGGCAGCAGTAAACCAGCAGGTCCCCTGTTCTGTGATAATAAAATTTTGTTTTTTGTCAAAGGAGTCTTAGTGGCTGTGAGGAAAGCAATGTAACAGCTTAGTTTCCCCATTGGAAAGAGCTTTTGAAATGCTCTGTTTCTGTGGGGATCCTTTCATAATGTTGACTTAGAATCACAATCTGAGCCTGTCAGCAGCAAAAACAAGCACTTTTCATGGATATACTTTGATGGGCACATTTGCCCCTAAGGACTGCTTCGCAGCCATTGCAGCCTGTTTTGCAGCTGCTGGCTGAAGCAATCTACTGGACCAATTCCAAAACTTTTTGTACCTGTCTTTTATAACCTCAAATATGTTAAAAAATATAATACCCAGATTAAAATATAACAGAATTGCCCTTGAAATTGTTTTTTGTTTACACTTAAAATAGTTTTTCATGGAAATTGAGCCAGCCACTCCCAATTAGCTAATCTTTCGCCTCATGGCAAGGTCATGGGTTCGAATCCTGGTTTGCATGTTCTCCCCGCATCCCCAGGTGCTGCACAGCACCTTAGAAATGCTAATGCTAATTCTTGGACGGGTTAAATCCAGACACTAAATCTCACTGTCCGTTGTATTATATATAACTGTATACATAATAAAATAACCTTTACCTTTATTTTCCTCTCCCTCTGCAGCTCATGACACAGGTCTGGTGACGCTACAGGTGGCTGTCAGTAACCAGATCATCTCCAACTCTGTGGTGTTTGAGTACAAGGCCCGCGCTCTTCCTTCACTGCCATCATCTCAGCACGACTGGCTCTCGCTGGATGGTAGGTCTCGCCTCACTTTTACCTCAGCTTTGGTCCCTTGCCTGTTTCTGTCTGTCCTCTCAATTTTTCCTCTCTGTTTTCTTCACTCATTACAACCTTATTTTACTCCTACTTCTTCTATCTGGCTCTCCAAATCTCCTGGGGCCTTATTAATTTTGTTAATTTTGATTAATGATCTGCTGGAAAATCATGCATGATAAATCCTCTCTCTAGCTTTGCTTTAAACTAATTTGTCACAACTTTCACATTCACGTTTTAATTTTCCTTGGAGCCAAACAGGTCTGCGGGATGCAATTAAATGCTTAGAAAACAGCCAAAAGAACTGTGACCTCACTTTTTTTTATCAACACACAATAAAATCATGTTATATGCATGAAATAGACAATTTAACTCATGTTGCCGTTTTTGAATGTTTATGTTGCACAAATATTCAGCTTGGGTTGAACTTTGGTTGGGGTTAATGTTCTTATATCTCCTATCGGAATGACAGGAGTACAAGAAGATAATGAGTGGAATATAAAATGTTGTTTCTCACCATAAAACATGCTGGTTCTTATGATCCTTGGCCAAACAGAATAGATACCATTGGAAAATTCTTGATTTGGCTGCTCCTACACAGTATGTGTAGAGATTGAATTGAGTAGGAGCCTTAAGAACCTTATTATCAGAGTTGTTGGAAAATATCTTTTGTTGGCTCGACAATAATTAGTATTTCATTTATCAACTTTTATTGGAAATGACTTGAATTTTGGTTACACACATGAAGAGTTGTGCCTAATCTAATGCAGGTGAACACAGTTAATTGCAATGAATGAATTCCACTTCGATGACGTATTTATTAAACTATAATAAATGTGCATAACTCCCCTGATGTTAGGCATACTCAGATGTCGGATAAATAGTCTCATTTATATTGTTATATTGATTTCAACCATTCCACCCAGCCCTACTTGGTATTACTCAAGAGAAACTGATTTTAGAGTTAACTTTATTGTGCTGAGAAGTGTTGAGTGACACATTATCACTTTCACTTTGCAGTCTGTTGGTTCTGAGATGTGCAAATGAAATACCACGTCATATTTAAAGCTTTATTTTAAGGTCAGATCAGTGAGAGAAAGACTCATTGTCTCATCTTGTCTGTTTTGCAAAGGAAAAATATTGTGTACACAGCCGTTCAAATGCAATGATAAACCTGGACATTGCTTTTTAGGAGTATTTGCAAATTATGTGAAGATTTTTTTGTGTGATAACCTTGCAGTAAAAAGGTGTTTGTAGATCAGCATTCTAGAGGTCTTCTACATATAACAATAGGTGCTGCAGGGCTGGAAAATGTACATTGTGCTTAGATTCAAACTAAGTCTGTGAGTCAGACGATCTACTGTAGGCATGTTTACCAGAATCTAATGAGTATGTAAGTCATTGTATGTTTGTATATGTGTGTCTGCGCTGCTGGGGAAGCACTGCTGCAGTGCTTGAGCATTGACAGGATAAAGTAGGGCACGGCGAAGCACAGGCTCACAGGACAGCTGCATTGCAGACGGCCCTTGAGGGAGTGGGAGTGAGTAATCGAGAGCTGGCGGCTCCCATACACGGCAGTACCGGTGGATCCCTCCGCCATTCATACCCTACTGCCTCACTGGCCCATTCACAGAACCAGTTAAGGAGGAGCTGACTGTCTCAGGGAAAACACAGCCCACCCTATTACCTTACTTATATTAACCCTTTGCCTGCCACCTCTCACTATTTTGTTTCATTGCAATCTGCGGTGTCCTATTTGAGGATGACAGTGTCGTGATTGCACTGGGATTTTCACTTGTAAAACTGGCAAGAGTTCAGCTTAATTTATCTCTGTTGCATCCAGCTATCCAACTGTTCTCCCTACAGTTATTAGAGAAAGACAGTAAATGTCAAAAAAGTCATTTGCAGTAATAAATCACATGACACTGAAATTGTGTGACGCTGCAACAGACTATTACATAATCCTATACAGTAAATGTTTGTGTGCCTTGTTCTAGGGCTCCAACTACTGATTATTTTCATTATCAGTTAATATGCAGATTATTTTTACAATTATTGTTTGTGTGTAGTCTTTAAAATTATAAAAAATTGTGAAAATGCTCATCACAATTTCCCAGAGCACAGTGACGATTCAGAATGCTTCTTTTCTATTCATTTACTATCATAAATGCCAAAGAGAAGCAGCAAATATTTATATTTAAGAAGCTGGAACCAGCAAATGTTTGTAATTTTTACTTGAAAAATGACGATTCTTACGATCAGCTGGCACCAGATGAGTTTCTGTGTCTGCACCTGTGTGTGACAGAGCCAGAGAAGAAGGCTAAGAGAGGGTTAGCCACACTCAAGGGATTAGCAGGGATTGTTTCTGTTGAAATACTGAACTGTGTCAATAACACACATGATGGATTGTTACTACAACACATTAGTGCTCCTCTAGGGTCCATCACATGCTCATGGCAAAAGCACGTATGACCAGCAGCTTCAGCAGCTGTCCAGCAATATGGACAGTGAATTTTTAAGCTGCATGTGGGTTGATACAGAAGACTTTGTTGTTGGAAAAGAACATACTTGTGTCTGTTTGTCATTGTTTACAGCTTTTTAGCACATAGAAACTCACTTTCCACTGTGATATCTAGACCATGTAATAACTCATTTTAGAAGAAGATGAGATCACTTGGGCATGTGTAGTTATCACATCGATAATGTCTTTGAAACACAAGAGAAGAATGAAGTGCTGCAGGTGTGAAAGAATAATAACAGATAGCCATTTAGTTTCCCACTTTGAAAACACTAATGTGACAAGCAGGGGTGGAAGTAACGATTTACAACTACTCATATTATCGTAATTAAGTAATTTTTCAGGTATTTGTAGCCTGTCTTTATGAGTATTTTTTCAAGTCTGTAATTTTACTTGCACTTAAAGCTACTATGAACTTTCATATTTTGTTGATTTTAGAGGCTCCTGTGTTCAAAAGCGGAAGTGTTTCCACCACCATAATCACAAAGTATAATGTCAAAAATAAAATTATGGAAAGTTTTTTTTTTAATTGGCTAACATACTACTCACAATAACTTTGCCTCAGTTGGGAAAATGTAATCTCGGGCTTGTTTAATCTGATTTTACAGAGAATCTGACATGGGGTAGGCATTTAGAACTGCATAGAAATAGCCGATGTTCTCGTGGATGGTCTTGTTTGCTTTAATAGGTCATGTAGAAGCATCAGTATTAAATTGAGGCTGTTTCAGTTAAAAACAGCTTGTAGTAGCTTTAAGTCATTTTGGATACTTAGTAATTAGTAGTTACTCATACTTAAGTATGCATAACACTATGTAGTCTATTTAGTTATTTTTAAAATCATAACTTCCTACTAAGGTTGTTCTGGTACCAATACCAGTATCGGAAAATGCCTCCGATACCTAAAACACTGGTATCGGTGAATACACCAGTCTGTGCACCGATCCAATACCACGTGATTTATACACCCCGAAAATGGGGCAGTGCTTCTTCGCAGCAGTGTCCTATACACCATTTTCCCCCAGGATGCATTTTTTTATGTATGATATACGATACAGCTGTTAAGAAAAAGTGTCAATGCGCTGTTTCGATCGGTACTTGGTATCGGCTGTAATGCAAAGTTCAGGTATCCCAATTGTGATGGGAAAAAACAGTATCGGAACATTCACTACTGAGTAGGGCTTTTGAATCAATATCCAAACCTTCAATTTGCATTTTTGTTTTTTTGTTTTTTGTTTTTTCAAAGAAAACCATGACATAAAAACTCAGCAGCAGTAACAGTTTGGAGAGGTGACTGTACCATTGACCAGAAAAGCGCAGGAGTTGGGAGTAATTTAGACTGAAGATCAACGGTCAAAAAGTAAAAAAATACACTGAGTTGTTCCTGAGAAAAATACTTATTACTTTTATTGAAGTATTTTAACACTAGTAGATTTACTTTAAGCAGTAACCGTGCTTGGACTTGAGTAGAGTTTTTCAGCACTCTTTCCACCACCGGTGACACCACTCTTGTTACCCACCGTGACTGTACAGACTCAACTTAACCCCTGCGGTCAGTCACCTGATTTAACTACAGGCTGCTGGCATTACGTGCTATATTTACGTTATTTATTTAGTCTCGAGTCCGCAGCGGTGAGCTATAACACAGCTCTGTGAGTTTGTTCTCCCACGGAAGACTCGCTGTGCTATGATGTGCTAATGGCACAGCTGCCTGCCTGCCTTGATTTGTCATAATGCAGAGTGGGGGAAGGGGCGCTTTTCTCTGCAGCACTGCAGGTACGGAGCCATGGGCAGGACAGAGAAGCTGTCGGAGCTGCAGAGCGCTCACCGTCCGCCCCAGTAATAACAAGTCCCCGAGCTCAGGTCCCACCTCGACCCGAGCCGGGGAGAGGTTCGTTGGGAAGTGCCAAAAAAAAATTACAGCCCCGCATAGCAGAGCTGCATACAGACTGCTCAGTGTGTTGAAGGGAGCGTATTGACAGTGTGAGGCTCACTACACCGGCGTGACAAACGGCAGACCGTGTACACACAATGCAGGAGCGGAGGAGTGGGCGTGTTTGGGTAAACATGGTAAACTACCGCAAACAGAACAAGATTTAGTTACAGACGGCAGCTTGGCTCGGAGAGGATGAGTCCAGGCGTCTTTTCTGCGGTTGTACCGACTTTCTTCAGACTCCGTGCGGGCGCACAGAAAACACGCGTCGAGCAGAGTAGATGTATCTGAATAACAGTGCTTATTGTTAGTATAATAGGCCAAATAACCACTAATGATAAGAATAAGATAATGGGCGAGCGTTTAGGAGCAGCACCACGGCGACAAACTGGAATTAGGGCGTCTGTTTACCGGCGACATGTGCGCACAACGTCTCCTAGCAGCGGTATTTGTCATTTTACTGCAGGCTGGGAAAGAAAGCAGCAGCGACTACTAGAAACACAAGGAAAGAGTGTATGTGTGTGAGGTGAAACAAGTGAAGAGGAGGAGGAGGAGGGGGCTATTAGAGGAAGAAGAGTAGTGAGCGGTCTTCCTCTCCCTCTCTCCTCTCCTCACGTCGCTCTCTTGCCTCACTTTGTTCTATTGTTGACGAGTGCTCTGTTGAGATTGAGATTCAGTCTACACACCAAGGATTTATATTTTTTTTATTGTTCCTCTCCGTGTTAACAGCATGCAGTCAGCCTGAGCGTCAGACTGTGCGGGCTAAACTGCAGTTTTGAGTGAGAGATGCAGCTTTGGTTTGGACTTCTTTGGGTCAGGATGCCAGTGAATGACACCTGCGTTTCCTAAAAGACAAAAGAGGCAGTGTTTTTTTTGGCTTTGAGGTGGACTCCACACATGGAAAATAAAATAGAAGGTTAGAAGTGTTAAGTTCAACCTTATGGCTGTAGTGCTGTGCTGTGTTTTTTTTTGTGTTTTTGTGTTGTGTTTTTATATTCTGTGCGTTTCTCGTGTGAAGAAGTTGGAGTTTACACGTTTCTTCCAACATCCCGCATGCTGAGTGTCTTCATGTTTAGTCCCTCTGCTGTGTCTGTGCTGTAGCGGAGTTTTAAAGACATCGTCTGTTTTGACCACATGCTTTCTTCAAGTGTTTCATGTGACTCTGCCTCATTGCAGAGCACTGGAGGAGAGTTGACGCTGATAGTAGCCAACTCCTGACTCACGACTAGTGCTTCTTGGGCATGTGAAAGACACCTCAAGACGCCTTCATGGACGAAAACATTTATGGGGTTTTTTTTCTTCTTCTTCTTCTTTTTTTCTGGCATTTTAACCAGCAAAGTTAACTCACAGCTCTCGTGTGGCTGATTTTCAAGTCTTGGCACTTTTTGGCAAAACGTGGCTTCCACATTTCAGTGTTTCACGACTCCTTCTTGACAGTTTTAGTCTGTTTGGTCTGGTATCTGTGTCTCAGGCTGCGAGTGCTGTTTCACGTGTTGTTCAAAGTCTGTTACTGTAGTAGCTCTAGCGCATTGGAGGGTTGTCGCATCCCTGAGTGCTGCTCAGGTTATCGGGGCCAGCGTGTCGTCGGTAGAAATCTACTTATGTTGCTTACGCTGTTGTTTCATAGTTCAGTTCAGTTTGCATACAGAGCTGATCTTATCAACAGCATGGACCGACCGAAGAGTTAAAATGGTGATAAAAATAAGTACTGCACGTTGATTAAGTTAGTCCATGTGCCGCTGAGCGTTTCAGCACCACGGCTCTGTGGACAGCGACTTCACTTTAACCCCGGTTTGCCTTCAAACTTTGCTTTCTGGTTATCCAGACCGTTTAAAATGAGGGAATTTCAGATATACGTTTATCTACCTGTTGCTCCCTTGTGAAGTTTAGAGTTTTCTAATATTCAAGGAGTAGAACGACGTGCATTGCCCATATTTTAGCCCTTTTAAAAGAAATGTGAAACACCACAGATCAAAGTTGCAGTCTTGCAGAATATGCTTTGAAAAAGTTGTTTTACGTCGGTCTAATGCATATACATTCATTGTAGTAATACCAACTAACACCTAAAAGCAAAGTGGTTTACTCAGTATAGTTGGCAGCAGAAGGGACTGTTTGTATCTTGTTTTAACTGCACAAAATCACGTATTTTTCTTTTTAAAACTTCTGTGTATTAGAATTTTGCAGTTTATAAATCACAGAATCATCGAAATGAAATTATTCCAATAAAACTATGTATTATTTCTGTTTTAAACATATGTTTGTCAGAATTTTGCAGTTTAAAAATCACAGAATCAGCATATAAAATGATTCTAGTAAAGACACATGTATTATTTATACTAGTGGTAGTTGTGTTTGCAATATAGGAGCACTTGTAGTAGTTGTGTGCATGTTCCAGAAGCAGGAGTAGAATATTAATATTAATAATATCACTTTAGCAGGAGTTTTGTGCCCTTTGCCATAGCAACCCATGTTCGGATACATTTAGGAGCATGTCACCCGTATGTATAGCTGTAGCTGTAACTGTGGGATATAACAGGCTATCATTCAAATCTTCTATCTATCTATAAGTGTTAACATTAGTTGAGGAGATGCTGTTAGTAATACAAGCAGTTATATTGTGTTTTGTACCAGTAATAGAAATAACAGATAACCGGAGCAATAGTGATAGTAGTAGTACTAGTAACAGCAGCAGTGACGTGGGAATGCTTACACCTAAAGGTGATAGATCACCCCACACGGGAGGTTTTAAAGAGATAGGTACCCATAAGTAGAAACAGTCATTTGGATAGAGCACATCATTTCTGCCTCAGTTCAAGTTTCCCAAGTAATTAAGGATGACCTCACTTAATGTAAGATGATCTCACTGTTGTTGACTTCTATTATACTTTTTTCTTTTCTTTCTTTTCTTCTTTATTTAGCGCTGTAGTTCACAATTGTACAGTCCATTTAAGTCCAATATGTAGCTGTTAGACATAACAACTAACAGTAGCACCTTGTCTGTCTGATGCAATACTCATGTAACAATTTCTGCCTTTGTGCAGCTTGCAGTACAACATGTAGTCTGTGGCGGGACTGTCAGAGAGGTGTTAAGTAAACCATTTAGTCAATTATAAAGCAAAGTTTGTGGTTTGTATTGCTTTGCATTATGTTATGCATTCGTCTATCTGTGTTGAGATTTGAAGTATGCATTATACTCTCCACCTCTGTGCTAACAGGCTCCACTCTGCTTATAAAGCACAAGGGGATGATGTATTTTTCTGTACCCTTAGCTAATTGTACAGTCTATTAATAACTATAATCCAGGGAAAGTGCCTCTTTTATGTCATGTTGTAAGTTAGTTTCTATTTTGTTGGCCAGTCAGCTAATGTACTTATATTTAGGTTCATGCTGTGCAGCTGTGTTCCTCTGAGTTGTCATAAGACCAAAGTAAAATAGAGATATATAAATATATCAACCAAGCATACATTATATCACAGTCAAGATCAAATGACTGAGTCTCAAGTCTCTGTCTCTGTCCTTGTAAATCATAGTCATAGATAAATTCCAGTATGTGACAAAAGACTGAAATTTTTTTTTTTTTAAAGTACAATGTTGAAAAAGATTGAGAGAAGAATCTGGCTGAGAATCCTGTGAATGCTTTTAGCCTAGCTGTGTTGTCTTACTATTATTGGAAGGCTTTGGAGACGTCCTGTCCCTTGGGTTTTGGTGTTTTATATCAGATTGATTCATCTTTGAAATTATTTCTTCGCTCATTTCTCATTTGCACTCCCGCCTGCAGCTGATGTGTCAGGCAGTATGTAGTTGTTTATGCAAATAAGGAAGCTAATGATATGTACTTGTTACTGTATCAATAAAGCATCTATAAAAAATCAAACTAGTCCACTGTCCGAGACAAAAAGCCGATACTGTATCACTCTATTAGTGTGATAGCGGTTGACAGTAAATCCCTGTGGTGTGCACTCTTGGCTTTTTACCTTCAATGTGACACATTGAATCTATTCAGCATTCAGACTGGACTCATATTGACCTATATAGATGGACAAATGCCAGTAGGTTTAGAGCAGCTTCACCTCTGTGACAGAAGAGAAAAGTATCATTCAAGCAGTGTGACCTTTGTGTGCAGTTATTAAACTTCTGTGGAAACAGTGGGGAGACAGAAAGGTCTGACATGACTTAAAGGGGAAGTATTTCATTTATTTACTATACCAAATCATAAAATGACCACAATATGTCATCAAAGATTAAAGAAATATGATAAGTGGAAATACTCGCTTCTCCGACAACAGCGCTACAGCCAGCATGTTCTCCTTTGAAATGTCCCTTCTAGTATGGAACAGATTCCGTGCACTACCAATTTCATGTCTGTTCTTTTTACATGGAGCTGATATTTATAATTAATTAACTAATTATGTTGTATGATGTTTGCAGAATGGGTAAATGTCTGTTGATGAGTCCTAAGGAATCATCAATAATCTTTTAGAATGAGTAGATGTTTATAATGATTAAACTGAGCAATAGTTAATGGAGTCTGGCAGGCAGTCACTGAACTTTAACTCCAGAGTGTGTATTTTCAGAGCAGTGGGCTTTGATTTTCGGGATAACAGGCTTAGTTCTATGTTGACATACAGAGTTATAAAAAGCTGATCAACTTTCAATATAAGCCTGCAGTCACTGTGCCTGAGCTTTGAGTCTAGGGACGAAGGGGCATCGTGGGGAAAAAAACATTATTTTGAATGTGGGCTGCAGTGCCCCTTTTTTGAACTACTACAGTGTTACATATTTCACCTGTAATGCCACTTAATATCACATTTTCCACATGTTGCTGTTGTAATTTGTTGATACACACAAGAGAGGAATTCCATCTGGCTAGCCTAACTTGGGTTTGTAGTCTTGAGATCAAAATGCAAAGCTCATTGGTCGTTTGTGTGAGTGATTTCTGATGTTGTGTCCAAGTGGCAGATTGTTGCATGCAGGAATAGCATTGCTATATGTACATTTGGCTGCTGCCAAAATCATTTCTGAATGAGGGATGGAGCATACAAAGCATGATCGATCACCTGACAGCAGGCATATTTTACAGAACTGAAATAGACTGCTGCAGGAATAATAGCTCAGGTCACCTCAACAAAAAGATAATATGATTTTTACAATGGATTTTGAATTAGACCTGAAAATAAGCTCTGTGGTTAGTTTAAGATACTTTCACTTTTTGTTCAACAAGATAATCTTCACAAACGAACAACACCTTTATGATTTTTGAAGAAATCAAAGCTAACGTTCTGCTTTACACGAACAACACCATAGGGTTGCAAGAAAATAGTGTGTGTATATTATGTTTTGTGATACTGTATGGACTCTCAAAAACACTGTATCGTGATACTGTGATAAATGCAGATTTCACAGTGGTTCATTATATGTAAGCAATGTTGTTATATCTTCACTGCTGTGATTGCATAAAAATTAACTTTTTTAAACTCATTTTTTTTGCATATGGTGTGTTCTTTATACTTTGAAAGTTTTCCAAACTTTGATAAAAAAAAATACTGATGTATCATTTTGTTTACAGTATCGAAATATATTGCAATATATTGAATCGTAACCCCTGTGTCATGATGTAGATCATATCAAGTTATTCTCGCACACAGCCATTGTACACCGCAGCTGCATGACTTCAATGTCACCACCACAAAGTGACTCGTCTTCGACATGATGATGTTTAATTTCCCCAACAACCTCTGTAGTCTCATTCAGCCACTTGTAGTGACCACTTTTTTAAAGACATGTAAAAGCTTCAAAATTCATGAGTGGAATATTTACTGGCACATTTTATGTCATAGAACAAAATATGTAAATTTCTTGAGCTTATGTTACCCAGAGACCCTATTTCAGGCATCTAACCAACAGCCCATTCAAAAAACTAATTGACTTGAGACGAGGGAAGTGGAGGTGCTAATACGCTAACTCATTTCCGGGCTGTAGCAATCATTCCTGCTGCACTCTCCAGCAAATCAAAACTAAATCTGTGGTGGTCATTTTGCTTGTTTCTGTGTGGAGCATGTTCCTCCTGCGCATCTGAGTGATCCAGTTTCCTGCAAACGCTTACAGATTTACAGATCTGTTTGTATGTGTTAGCCTTGTGATGGATTGACGACCTGTCCAGAGTGTATTCTGCCTCTCAGCCCGCCTCCCCCGGCAACTCTGAACAGGATAAATCTTATATGGATAGAAGGGATCCTCAAATAGATTTGATGACACAAAGAAAGATGTCTCTATCACATATTATTCATTGTTCTTCGAACAATTTAAGTCTTCTCTTCACCAAGCTAAGAAGAATGAAAAGGAAGAAATAATAATAATAATAGACAGAACAGAACCACAACCAGTCATTAGACTATGTCAAAGTAAAGTCGGCCTTTAATCAACAGACAGCCATGTGTTCCAGCTGCAAAGGCTGCTGCCAGATGGCCTGGCCCCTTCCCCTGCATGGTCACAAATACCAGCCCCTGTCAGTCAACTCACACAGAGACCCAGAGGGAGGCTGCCCTCCGGTCTCTCTGCTGGGTTACATGTGAGAAGTTGACTGGCTGCAGAGAGATAATGAGGTCCAGCACTAAACTTGATTGGCATGAACACAACCAGAGGTTCAGAAGTGAGGATTAAAGATGTCCTCCCACACTCTCTCAGAAGTTCACTATATTAATAACCCGACTCCTATCTTCTCATCTCACTTCGCCCTCGTCCTCTCTCTACCTGTACACTCTCCTGCTGTCTCCGTCCTCCCTTCAGCCTGTTCTCACTCCCACTGTGCTCTGCTGAGTGTCAATAAACAGCCCTGTCCTTCCTTCCCTTATCCGTCTGTATATCAACCTGTCTCATGAGGAGCCGCTGCCACGTCCTAGAGATGAGACAGATCACGCGGGGCAGGGCAGTAACGCTGCGTTGGTTAAAACCCAGCGCACATCATACAGGTCCTCCACTTCTTTTAGAGGACACCAGTGTCCTTCGAAAGAAGCTAATAAGAAGCAACAGCAGAGCCTCAGTGACACGCAACAGTCATCACACACTAAGGAACACTACCGACTTCCCACACTAGACGTGTGACTTTCCCCATGGAGCCCAGCTTTTTAATCTGTATGACAGGACCAGGTCACAGGCCAGTGTCTGCTGGGTCCCATGATGACAACACCAGTAATTTATTCTAATGAGCGTTGGTCCCAAGGCAAGGGACAAAATTACTCATTTGGGTTATCGGTCATAAAAGTTCAAGACCTCTTGTTGCAGAGTGTTATGTGGATGATTTTTCTTTTTTTCATCCTTGATGTGGAGTGTTCCCTTTTCAGCTGAGGCAGCTGTCACTTTATTAAAAGACCCCGAGTGTGGTGTTTTCCCGTCCTCTTTCCAGGCTTTCGTCCCAGAGGTGAGAGGTTTTCCTCTCACTTCTAAGGAGAGACAAGTCCGGTCATCATTTAGCAACATATTCGCTGCAATTTCAAAAAGCACACTCCAATTGTTATGTAACAGACTGTGCAGATACTCACTCTTAACTGTGATAAATGTCCTCATTACAATAACTCTTAGCACTCCACAATATAACCCACAACAGAGATAAGTTCAGGTAGATGGAAGTGTAAGAAAATTGATGGGGCATGAAAATCAGTGTAGATTTTTATTCAGGAATGAAGAGTTCTTTCCCCTTTTGTATATTTATATTTTCATATGTACTCAACAAAAATGTAAACATAACACTTTTGTATATACTCCCATTTTTCATGAGATGAAGTAACTAATCAAGATTTCTTCTGCGCACACAAAAGGTTAATTTCTCTCAAATTTTGTTCACAAATTTGTTCAGATCTGTGTGAGCACTTCTCCTTTGCCAAGATCTCTGCAAACACAGTATGACCCTGCAATGCTGCAGTTGTGATGTATTATTTGATGCTTTTTAAATACATTATTGCAACATTACATTTACAGTGATACTATTAGTTACGTTGCTGCTACATTGTTGACGTTACAACATAACAGGTATCAGTTTCCTGTACTTCATATAATGATGCTGCTGCAACATTGCTAAAATATCACAACATCTCCAAATGTTGTGGAAATGTTAGGACGGCATACTTGCAATGTTTAAAATAATGCAAAAGTTATGTTGCAACTATGTTGCTGCAACAACTTTGTGTTAGTCGGGATAATCCATTCACCTGACAGATGTGGCATTTAGAGATGCTAATCAAACAGCACAGGTATTGCACAGGTGTGTCTTGGACTGGTCACAGTAAAAGGCTACTATAAAATGTGTAGATTTATCTTGAAAAAACACATTTATAAGGCACTGACTATGGATATTTCACATAGGGCTACAGATACCATCTTATGCCTAAACCTAACCAACCCAACCTAAAAAGGCAAGGAGTACTAACCAATCAGAGGCCCCACACTGCCTTTGTTTGGCTAATACTTGTTACCTTCATGGGTTGTGTTGGGTAGGCTATTGTATGGACTGATTTTAAGATTTTAGACTGCAACACGTAATTTTAATAATTGTTTGGACTCTCAGTACCCATTAAGGTACTGGTGTTGGAAATTAGCTTTGGCTATACACATATGTAGAGTGCATGGACACTGCTTATGCAACTGGCAATGTTTTTTTCTGTATTTGTCCCTTACAAATAAACTAATAACTAAACTAAACTAAATTAGGTTTAGGTATAAGGATCAATTGCTTAGGGTAAGAATATCAGGGTAAGTCAATCAGGGGCAGAGTAAGGTGGGTCATGGCTTTGCACTGGTATCTGTAGCCCTGTGTGAAATAGCTATAGTCCACTGCTTCATAAATGTCTTTTTTTGGGATAAAACTGCACATTTTAGAGTGTCTTTTAATTGTGGCCGGTCCAAGGCACACCTGTGTAATAATCATGCTGTTTATTTATTTATTTATTGCATATAGGAACAGCTTGGACAAATACTGCCTTTTGAAATTTATGAACAAAATTTGAGAGAAATCACATTGAAATTCTTGCATCTTTTACTTCAGCTCATGAAAATTTTATTTTTTTATTTGAAGAAAGTTGGTATGGATCCAAGTCCTACAACACCAAAAGCAAGGGGAGGAAGTATAGTAAATCTCCACAAGCGAGGGACTCATCTGCAGAAACTTAGCGTGGTTTTGAAGAGATATTTGTGTCATGACAGCTGTAAGTTTACTATTTGACTGACTTATCAACTTTCATTCAAGGGCTCTTAATTCAATGAGTGGTGGTCCGCTTCATTTTTGCACACAACTGCTTTCTAAAATAGCATGTCACAGTCTGCCCTAAATGTGTGCGAAGTGACCACGTCTGCTTCCACACACCGTCACAAGGGAGTAAACCGGAGAGTGGGAGGGCGTTAGCTGCGTCACCGTGTTGTTACAGTTCTGTTTGGCTGCTCACCTTCCACGTCTCCTCCCTCTCCCCTCCCACTCATCTCTACCCCCATCCTCCCTCTGCAGTGGACGTGCATCGCATTTGGAGCAGCAGGCAGCAGGTGGAGATGACATCATCTGCACTGCAGCACACTGCAGCACTGGGTCTGAACAAAGACATGTCAGCCTACCGCTAACTATCCCCCCTCGCTCTGTCTCCCTGTCTACGTCTCTTCCTCCATGTCAGCCAGAGGGAGAGGGGGAGCAGAGGCTTGTACCGAAGCAGGTTGTAGCGCTGTGACCTATCTCAACCTCTGACTCCCCTCCTGACACGAGCTCTCAGTCTTGAACAGGCTCTCAGCTCTTCGGCTCGCCCATTTACACAAGTCACAGTGTTGATAAGTGAAGAAGGATCCCACCATGAAGCATTCCTGCTGGATGAGAGAATGATCTGCTGATGTGACAGCAGGCCCACATAGACAATCCACAGCAAACACAGGGATCGAACTGAGAGACCTCCGTGTTGTCCTCCAGGTCCATTATCCACAGTGCAGCTTGTTGTCACTGAGAGCAGTAATTTAGCAGCCAGTGACATTATGTTTTTCTGTCCAATGATAGCAGTTACTTGACCTCTTTTACAGTGGCTTACAGGAGGTCTGACTGTGACATTAGCTCTCCACGGAGCCCTGAGCCGTGACTGCCAAGATACCGTAAAGCGCAAATGTCACCGGGTCGTGCTGTGAAGACTCCCCACTTAGAGTCATTAGGTCCCTACCTACGGCGTCAACACTGAGAAAAGAGAGTAGGCCAAGTACACAAAAGCACAGGGAAGAAGATTTATGGACTCTATTTTTTCATTGTTTGCCTTTCTCTCTCCATTTTTTTTTTTTTTTGCTGGAGTACTGAGTCCTTCTCCTCCCCTTCATCAATAAGCCAATAGCACGCAGGCAGACCATACACACAGCCATGTTCCTGTCGCCTAGTTACCGTTCGGCAGCAGGTTGCCACAGAAACGGCCTCATAGTGGCTAAATGGGGAATGCTAATGCAGTCTTCTATGCTCCCTGCTGCAGTGGGCTCTCTGTGCCCATCCCTTTCCACTGTCTGTACACAGCATACTTTATGTGTGTGTATGTGTGTGTGTGTGTGTGCATACACATTCACACTGACAGGTGTTTATTGGTTGTTTGTAGGTGAGTGTTTGTAAGGGGGTCCTAAATGTCTCAGTGAGCCCTGTGTCTTATAATGTTACATAAACCTATAGCAACAGGTTTAAATTGCAGTATTTATAATAGGGCTGGGTAATAAATCAATATTATATTGATATTGTGATATGAGACTAGATATCATCTCAGATTTTGGATATCGTTATATTGCAATATGGCATTGGTGTTGTCTTTACCTGGGTTTAAGGGCTGTCTTACAGAAATGATGCAATAAGGGTGTCACAATTTCAATATTAAATTAAAAACTAATCGAAATGAGCTTTCAATTTCAATAATTGAAACCCAAGGCAGAATCAGTGATTTTCCCAGTATTTTTTTTTTCTCCACTCCTGCCTACTTGCGAAACACTTGACAGCACAGCTAAGCTTACTGGCTGTTATATCACACTTGATACTCATATCGTGATACCGTTTTAAAGAAGAATTTGAAAATGTAAATGACAGCTGCCACGGCATAAAACCAGTGATCTCTTGAGCTTCTAACAATAACCATTAATGCTAAAAAAAAAAAGTTTAAATGCAGAAATTTAATGGAATGGACCTTAATATCAGAAGTCAAATTGAATCGTGGTTTTGGAGAATTGTGACACGCGTATGATAATGATACATAATAATATACATACGTAATGATACATAACTTCTTATCTTCTTGACTTCTTATCTCATTGTGTTAATATTTTGTGAAACACCAACAGTCATACCCACAATATTGTGGCAATAGCAGGAAATATCATTATCGAGGTATTTGTTCACAAATATCGTGATATTTGATTTTCTGTGTTGCCCAGCCTAGTTTGTAGTTGTGTGGACTTTTTGATTTTATGTACTCAAATGCATTTTGTTTGGTGATCAAAACCTGCAAAGTCCATACTTTTTTTTTTTTACTGGCTATTTGCTATAGCTTCTGGGAAAACACAGGATACATCAGATATATCAGCGAGAGAGGAAGGAAGTTGCGAACTTGACAAAACATAACATGAATAAAACTTTAATATTACCTTGTCCACTAACATGATTTCTGCCTGAGTCATGTCAGACAGATTTTCGTCTGCTAGGGTTTGTTGTTTAACAAGATAGCTCCCATGATCCCACTCTACCTCACAACATCATCAAACTACATCTTTTGTTCTCATTTTAATGTAAGAGAGATCCCTAGCAGCTGAACTTGCATATTATGCATCTAATTTTGCAGTAGCATCGTGCTTGTTTTTTTGTCTGTTTCTCTAATTAAACAGGTCTTCAGAAGTCACTTGCTCTGCCCTCTCCTCACTTAGGTATTGAATTATGCAGCGTGTTCTATATGCCTGAAAGAAAAAATAGGTTTTCTTGTTGCTTGGCTGAAAACCTGAGCAGAGACCACACATAAAACTACACTGTTGACACAGAGAGCAGTAGATGCCTGCTTAAGCAGCATGTAAACACATACACCTCCATCCATCTTGATGTATGGAAAGTCTGGGTTTTCAAGGACTCTGGATAGGTGCAAGTTGTGATTGATTCTGTAATGTCATTTTTGTGGCCCTCCTACCATAAAGACTCATGGAACTGGGGTGGGCTGGGACTCCTTGGCCGTAATGGGGTGTACTTAATCAGTTGGAGAGGGCCTTCAGCTGTACGCTCCCCCTAGAGCATGTCTGAAGCCCTTTGTGAAAGGGTGGACACATTTAACATGCCCCCACTCATTGGCTAATCGTTCAACCTGTATTAGTGTGCCAGGGCTGCTGTGTTTGAGTGGTGCAGGAGAGATGGTGGCAGGAGTTTAGTGATGGCAGCCATTAGCAGATGATTGATGGGCTTTAAAGGTTATTTTAGTAAAGCCAATTGTTTTGATGAAGTCAATGATTGATGCTATTGTTTTCACTCACATTATGGGGAGATTAATAATGATTATAAGGGTTTTTGTGTTCCAGCTGAAAGTAGGAAATTAAGTTGCCATCAGCTTTGCAGTATCTCTGAAATAGACTCGTGCATTTGTTCCTACATGGTTGATTGTGCTAAGCCCCAAGTCACTGCGACAGTCTTAATGCTGCTCAGAGCAACATATTTGGTGCAGCTTGAGGTGCATACTGTGCGATCATTTGTCTTGTCAGGGTTGTTTGTGCTGGTAATAGCAAAGACAGCCATTTTTTTCTGCACACTGGATGCTACTTGTGTGCTGACGTGTTCTTCTGTGTCTCACTGTTTGCCTAGATAACCAGTTCAGAATGTCTATCCTGGAGCGCTTGGAGCAGATGGAGAGGAGGATGGCGGAGATGGCCAGCCACCAGCAGCCGAGCAGTGCAGGGAGTGGCGGAGCTGGGGGAGGAACAGGGGGAGGAGGAGGCGGCGGAGGAGGAGGAGGAGGGGGAGGAGGCGGAGGAGGTGGAGGAGGGGGCAACAACAGCCAGTCACAGGTAAAAAGCCACATCACAATACTCATACTGTATGTTGTGCATGAAGACTGATTGATTGATTGATTTTATTTATGGATTATTGGACACAGAAAAAAAAAATCCAAAGGATCACATGCACATAAAGACAATCATTGTACATGTGACAGTACCCAGCAAGCACATTGTGTTGTCATTATTGACTGATGTTAAGTATTGTATAACAAGCTCTGTTTAACTGCATATAGCCAATGGGGCTATTTGCACCCAGGTGTATAGCATTGCAAATTCTAGCACCCAGATGTCCATAGCCAGCAATGCTATTTGCACCCAGGGTGTATATAGCCTAGCATGGCAGAGACAAGCACCCAGGTGTCTGTAGCCAACTATGCTATTTGCACCTAAGGTGGAATAGCCAATGGGAATATTTGCACCCAAGGTGTATAGCATGTCAGAGGCTAGCATCCAGGTATCCAAAGCCAGTAATGCTATTTGCACCTGGGGTGTATATAGTCTACCATGGCAGAGACAAGCACCCAGGTATCTGCAGCCAACAATGCTATTTGCATCTGCGGTGTAAATAGCCTAGCATGGCAGAGACAAACTATGATCTTTTCCTGAACCTAACCCAGTAATTTTGTCGCCTAAACCTAAACAAACTGCAATGGAGAACTGAAAATAATTATATAAAAAAAGTGTAATAAGTCAGTTAAGTCTAAAAATTAAATTAACACTGACACCTTATATCACACTTGACTAAAATCCTACTTTTCTGGAACAGGACTCGAACCTCACTGTCCTGTATTTCAGCCACTCATCCACTATAGCCTCTTATTGGCAGAGAATTCTTCATGGCAGAGAATTTGTTGCTCTTCTTAGCTAAACTGAGGGGGTTGGGTACAAATAGCTGCCTTGTGCTTAATCTCACCTGGGTGCAAACGGACACTCTGGTAATTTTATGTAGTTGTTTTTGTTGTTAGCAGGGTCCAACAATAAGTTATGTACGGCCAGTAAATTAATTTAGCCAATTGCCCAATCAGGCCAGTATGTGAAAAAGTAAAACATAATCAATGTTTCCTTTAAGTAAATAATTTTTCCCGTTAATATGTGATGTTAATATGTCTGCTGTACTCTGCGATATGTAGTATTGTTTACTTCATAGATGAAATTGGGTCAATATACGAATCGAAATGTAAAAAGAATTGAATAATTTTGTCTTGGAAAATATGTGACTGGGCTGAGAATGATCACTCAGTACTTACAGATACACTGTCAGGTTTGTTGTAAGTACTCAGCAAAGTCTGATAAGTCAAGGCCAGGGCTGTACCTGACTCAGAATTTTGTCGGTCTAGTCAGATCCGGCTGTTCAATACAAAGCTTCAACAATTCATTCCTTTTTAAAAAAAATATCTTTCTTCATTATATGTGATGTGAAGACATCAGATTTTCACACAGTCAGGTGTGAAAAGGTAAAAGTGTCTGTTCTTCTACTTATAGTTCAGGTATAAAAGCACACCGTGGAGCATCTCTCCTGCCAGACTGCTGACAGCATTGTCAGCCACTGCAGTGCCTCATCTATGCCGTGCGATGGGGCAGCTGACAGTGTGTCACCTGCTCTCCATTTTTATCACCCTTCTTCGCACCCATCACAGATAATTTTGTGGTCCTTTTGACTCTTGGCTTGTAAATTTTACAGCCTGCTTACTGTTTTTAAAGGGACAAATAATTATTGGAACTAGTCACTTTTAATCAAGGCAAGTAGAAATTTTGTTCAAGCCAGCAGATTCTTGACCCACTTGCCCGGCCAGGCCAGTAACAAAAAAAAAAAAAAAAAAAGTTATTGTTGCACCCTGATGAGGCATTTAGAACAACCAATAATGACTTCCTCTTTTGTGTATGTGAGTGTGTATCGGGCCAGATGCAGGCCAGCAGCTCCTTCGAGAGCCGTGTCGTGGTGGTCTGTGAGAAGATGATGAGCAGAGCTTGCTGGGCCAAGTCCAAACATTTAATCCACTCCAAGACCTTCAGAGGCATGACACTCCTTCACCTGGCTGCAGGCCAAGGCTATGCCACCCTCATCCAGACACTCATCAAGTGGCGGTGAGTACAAAATACTCTTCATGGTGTGTAATAGTTTGTAATTGCTGTGCACCACTCTACATATTGGTGAGATGCTATCTTTTTTTCTCTTCCATCCAGCACAAAGCATGCTGATAGTATCGATTTGGAGTTAGAAGTGGACCCTCTCAATGTAGATCACTTCTCGTGCACACCTCTGGTAAGAGAGCTGAAGTTAACATGTTTAGAAACCCGTGTTTGGTGTAGATTTATGTTTTTAACAATTCCTCTAACTCTGTTTCTCTTTGCTGTTTTTTCTTATCTGTCTGTTTTCCATCCAGATGTGGGCATGTGCACTGGGTCACCTGGAGGCAGCAGTGGTCTTGTATAAATGGGACAGACGTGCCCTAGCTATCCCAGATTCTCTGGGACGCTTACCCCTCTCCATTGCCCGATCTCGTGGCCACACCAAATTAGCTGAATGTCTGGAGCAGCTACAAAGGGAAGAACAGCAGCCACCCGCCCCTCTACCGCCCACAACTCGCATGTCTTTCTCCCCAGCCCCCGACACGCCCACCACAGACAGCTGGATGGTCAGCTGGGCAAACAACAGTGTAGTAGCACCAAGCGGCAAGAAAGGGGGTCCTGCCACCACAACAACCACATCTAGCACCACAAGCCTCAATCCAGGCCAGTACACGTCTATTTTTGCCTTGGTCTCTTTCTGAATACTTGGTGAAAAAACTACAAACCCCAATTCCAAAAAGGTTGGGACTGTATGAAGCATCAGTAAAACTGAATGCAATGATGTGCAAATGCTTGTTTTTTTGTAAATATGCACTTGTCTTGAATTTGATGACTACAAGATGTTTCAAAAAAGTTTGGACAGGGGCAAAAAAAGACTGGGAAAGTCATTGAATGCTCAAAAACACCTGTTTAAAACATTCCACAGGTAAACAGGTTAATTGATAACATGATAGTATCATCACAGGGTATGAAAGAGGGATCCTTGAAAGGCTCAGTCATTCACCAGCAAGGACAGGGTGAGGTTCAGCTCTTTGTGAAAAAAACTGTGTGGACAAGTAGTCCAACAGTTTAAGAACAACATTTCTCAGCTCAAAACTGCAAGGAATTTAGGAATTTCACCATCTACAGTCCATAATATCATTAAAAGATTCAGAGAATCCAGAGAAGTCTCTACATGTAAGGGGCAAGGCCAAAAACCACCATTAACCATCATCATTCATGGGAGTTGTTATCTTTGGGGTCAAAGATAGTGGGTGCTGCAGGTGGCACTGTATTAAAAACCCACAACTGTCAAAAAGATATTACCACATTGACCCAGGAACATGTCAGGAAACTGTTGTCAGTACACACAGTCTGTTGCTACATCTGCAAATGCAAGTTAAGACTCTACCGTGCAAAGTGAAAACCATATATCAGCATTATCCAGAAATGCTGCAGATAGCCCCAGCTCATCTGAGAGTGACTGACAAAACTGGAAAAGTGTGCTGTGGTCTGACAAATCCACATTTCATATTGTTTCTGGAAATCATGGATGTTGTCTCCTCTGGGATAAAGAGGAGAGGGACCATCCAGATTGTTAACAGTGCAAAAATTCAAAAGCCAGCATCTGTGATGGTATGGGTGTGTGTTAATGCCCATGGCATCATGGGTAACTGTCACCTCTGTGAGGGCCCCATTATTGCTGAAAGGTACATACAGGTTTTGGAGCAACATATTCTGCCATTCAGACAACGTCTTTTTCAGAGACGTCCCTGCCCATTTCAGCAAGACAATGAGAAGACACATTCTGCATGTGTTACAGTAGCATGGCTTCATAGTAAAAGAGTTCAGGTACTAGACTGGCCTGTTTGCAGTCCAGACCTGTCTCCCATGGAAAATGTGTGGTAAATTATGAGCCGCAAAATATGACAACAGAGACCCCGGACTGCTGAACTACTGAAGTCAAGAATGAGAAAGAGTTTTACTTTCAGAATTTCAGCAATTGGTGTCCTCAGTTCCCAAACACTTACTTAGTGTTGTAAAAAGACAAGGTGATGGAACACAGTGGTAAACATGCCCCTGTCCCAACTTCCCAAGTTTTTTGGAATTGGGTTTTTTAGTTAAGTTGACAGCCTCTCATAAGACACTGACTGGAAGATTTTATATATATATATTTTCTGTTTCTGACAAACAAAGTCTGTATTTGTGTATTCTGCAGCTAACTGTTACATGTTATGTTTTTTGCAGACTTGAGAAGGCCCAGGTCAGAGCCCTCCAACTACTACAGCAGTGAGGGCCAAAGGGATCTCCCTCTAGCTAAAAAACATAAACCCAACCCAGAACTGTTTCAGACTCGGCCTGACAAGGCCATGTCTGTTCCTCTAAGCCTGGAGCAGCAACAGCTCCACAAGCTGTCCTCTAGCCCCAAGAGCCTGTCCTCAGAGGGCCTGAGCTCAGACAAGGGCCTGACTACAGGAGGCAGCACGGGGACAACCAGATGGACCTCCAGAGAGAGTTTCTCCAGCAGCAGCTTGGGGAGGAAGGCGCTGGGGGTCAGTGGAAGCAGCAGCCTGGGGAAGGAGAAACTGGTCAGCCGGTTACGTCAGCGGGAGCAGCTAGGGATGCTGGTGATGGCAGACAGAGAAATGGCTGATGCAGAACTATTATCCTACCGGGAAGATCTGGAGAACCAGGACTGTCTCACACAGATGGATGACCTGCAGGTGAGAATAAAAACAACAACTGTGTACCTACTCAGCTAAATGTACAGAACTTGGCATTCATTCAGCCACAGATGAAAGGTTCAAAATAATTTGGGCCAAAGATGTTTTGCTGCTGATTTAAATTCTTGCAGCACAGAAAAAGTATAAGATAATATATGTACTCTAGCAGCAAACAAGACACATTTAACTGATCAACTCTTTTTTCAAATATATTTTTTGTGAAAAGTGATAAAAAATGCAAATTAAAAGCCTGCCATATGAAGCACATACTGTATATTATACTGAAGAAATCATGGCAAGATGACATTTAAATTGGATATAGCAGCAGTACCATGCCACCTCTTTTATGTCCGCCTTCTGCTCTGGGTAGGCGGTGAGCACCAGGCCAACCTGGCACTCTGTCGATGACCATCACTGCATAATAAACTCTCTCTATTGATCCACTTCCATAGCCAAGGGATTTTTCCAGCCATCCATCTCAGTCTAACTACTCCTCTACCAGATGAAGAGCTGGATTAGGAATTTTAGCCTCCAACAGTATCACTGAAAAATCTACAGTGTTTGTGGTGGAGTTAGCTCACACGTGCACTTTAAATGCAGCATCCAGCAAACCATTCCAACAATTTATCTTAGTCAAGGATAGATTAAATGGTTAACAGTTGGAGGGTGGTTGGTAGATGATTTTTTTCTAGACAAAGGAATAACTAAAAGAGAATATTACAGATCTGAATCATAGCAAACAAATAATGATAAATTAGGTTATTGTTTTAACTTAAATCATTAATGCATCCACAATCTGGCATTTCATGCTTCTCCTGAATTAACTTTCAAACTGTACATGCTATATCAACCTGATAAAGTACTCTAAAGGTAAATAGTTCATATTAAAGTCAAGTCGGTTCTGTCTTTGTTCTGCCTATAGAACAAATTGATTTGGAGGGAAAATAGGGGAGCCACAGGCCTGAAAAGCCTATATGAACTATATAAGTGATATTCAGAAGTGGCAATCTATGTGATGGTGCAGATGGGGTGGAAACTTGGCTCTTCCACTTGCAATCACTCTCATTATTATTATGCTCTTCACTGGAATCAAAGCTAACACTTTTGTAAGAGGGCCAAACAATTAAACCTGCATGTCCGGACCACGTACAATCACTGAAATACTGTAGGTAGTGATCAAACTATAAGTGATAGACATTAACACGGTGCATCCTCCCTTCAGTCATCTTTGTTTGTCCCACTGAAACAGGTAAACATGATGACTCTGGCAGAACACATCATTGAAGCGACGCCAGAGAGAATCAAGAGGGAGAACTTCACCGCTGCGGACTCTGTGCCCTTAGACACGTCAGGGGTCAGCAACACCATGAACTGGCTGGCAAACTATCTTGGAGATGTGGAACAGCTGCCGAGCATCATACACCTACGGTAAGAAGCAGCATGGGGCAGAGAACAGAAGGTTTTCATTTTGCATAGTGAGCCTGTGGCTGTGTATACAGTATGTGTGTCCTCCCCACCACATGGGTATTCATCCTGTTTTCTATGCTTTGGTACACCCTGGTGTTGTCCAAAAAGGTTACTTTGTTGTAGTAAATACAGTGGAGATTAAAAAAGGCAGGTTTTTAAAGCTTTTTTGAATCTGTATATTTATACAGATTCAAAAATGAATAATTCAAAATTGTAAATAAGTGGGATTTTCAGTTTGAAAGAGCGGCTGCTTTATTTGATGGAAGGGACACTGCCTCAGGTTTGCTTACTAACTGTGACAGTTTACCACTTCAGCATGTAGGCCAGCTCTTAGTAACAACCTAGCAACAGAGATGATTTCTAGTCCTTGTTGAGTCAGCAAGCCAACTTGAGCTAACATTAATGCTTTTAAATAGCACACATACAAACACAAAACTGCTTTGCTAGCTCAGTCTTGCTGTAACTAAAATATCTGTTAAAAAAAAAAAAAAAAAATCCACTGACAGAGCTACTACATGTGCAAACTTCACATGTATTTTTAACCTAGTATAGAGCTGCGTGATCCAAACATTTCCAGATTGTTGTAAAGTCCATAAGTCAAAATGCGTTTCACAAAGATAGATAGTAATATCTAAAATTCACAACAGTGTTTTTATCTGATTCTTCAATCCATATTTGTTGCCATTCAGCCTTAAAAACAACATGTTCACTGTGGTCACGAAACTGTTTGGTCTCTGGCTTACAGCACAGAGATATTAACAGGGCAGTCTGCAGCAGTCCAACAGCACCATAAATCATATTCTATGAAGAAAGTTGATTTAATTGTTCTATAAATGTTACTTTAACAGGAGGTCATAGTCTGTATAGGCCCACTGGTGGTTCATGATTTATTTTCATGAATAAAAAATGTTTCAGAAATATCCCCTCATGCTGATTTGAACATATTGTAAATGTCTAGTTGAGCAGTCAGATTGTTTGGTCTGGACCACTTGTTCTGTAATAAAGAATAAAACACCATAAGCTGAATGTGCAAACTGATCCGAAGTGTAAGTGTAAGTGTTAGGTAGGCAGGTGTACTGAAAGCTTGCATAGTCACTGTTTTCTACATTCCTACACAAAATATACATTTAAAAAAAAACAGAGTTTGCAATGAAGTGAAATTTTCTGTCACCTTCCTTCTTTAGATCTCTGTATAATGAACCCCTGACCCCATCGTCCAACCCCAGCCTCAGTCCCGGGGGGTCTCCGCTGAGAGAGGGTCCCCTGGAGCGGTCTACACTCCCATCCCCAGCTGACTGGAGTGAGTTCATCAATGCCTCCAACAGCAAGGTGGAGCGAGACCTGGCCCAGCTGACTCTGTCAGATCCAGAGCAGAGAGAGCTGTATGAGGCCGCCCGCCTAGTCCAAACTGCCTTCCGCAAGTACAAGGTACAGGCCCGGCGCTCAGGTGCCATATGCTGTGTGTACTGCAGCCCACAGTGACAGGGCTGTACTGTTAGCACTGGTATTATTATTAGATGGTGTTGTTTTGTTGAAGGGTTCACTTTGATTTGGTTCCAAGCTGTGGAGCTCTGATTTTTTGCAGTAAGGTTCATTAATATCTTTCGTCTGGGGGTATACTGTTTTTAATCATGCTTAATGTTATTCAAATTTTCTATCTCTATCTCTGTCTCATTCTCTGTTCCTCTGCTCCTATACACATGACAACATAAACAGAAATGTATTCAAATATGTCCCTGTGGTTTCAGCATGGGAAGGTGCCTTGAGCAGAGCATGGCCTTGCTTAGAGGATGACTGCACTGTCCCCTGTTCCCCTGCTCCTCCAATTAGACACAATTAAGCTTCTGTTCTCCTCCTCCTCCTCTCTCTTTGTCTCTGTTTCTCTCTCTCTTAGTTAGGTGTATGGAGCCTGCTACTGCCTGTTTTTAACTAGCTCTCCACACACCAGCCCTTTCCCCCCTGCCCGATCCCATCCCTCAACTCGCTGCCCACCCCCAGCTACTTTTAATGAGTTTTCATATGACCAACTGTCCGCTGTCGTTTACAGTCGTCTTTAATGCCCGTCTACCAGCTGATGCTGAGGTGGACCTCAAAAGTTCACATCATCCTCCCCACACGTGGGGCCCAGTTCACCTGTGGTGGACTCTCCGGCCACCAGGAGACCTCAGGGAGACTTGACAGAGCCACCGATATCCTTTGTGGCAAAACGCAGGTTGTATTGTGACCTCTGACCTCTCCCACTCTACTCTCCAACAGGGGCGGCCGCTCAGAGAGCAACAGGAAGTAGCTGCTGCTGTTATTCAACGTTGTTACAAGAAATACAAACAGGTAGGCACCACCAAAGCTTTGAAGTGTCATTGATATGGTCACATCGAAAAAAATGCTTCTATTTACATGTTCCAGTATAATTAGTGTATAACATAGTGTTTTATGTAGGGATGGGCAGATCGATTCTGAAGGACTGATGCATTGATTCTCACAAGCTACTCATTTTGTACTGATTCCTTAAAAAATAGCTGTAATAACATTAAATAAATACAAAACGTGGGTGGCTGCATCCCTTCCAAATGTTTTCAGTACTTTTATATGATGTTTGTGCCAATAAACAGCCCTGACATATTTATTCAGCTGGCCTGTGCATGTCACATAACTATGGAAACCGATGAGACGTGAGAATCGAGGACGCAGTCACACACTTATGCATCAAACTTGTGAGAAATGGCAGAAAGAAGCGCTGTGCAACGTGGTTTGGTGCTCACCTGGTGATAAAAATACAGCAAGATGTGCTGTTTGTGCATTTCCTCTTCAAACATTTAAAAACACACCCTGAAAGTTATAAGGAGGCTGAACAAAAACAAGAAGATAATTATTTTAGTCATTTCATTATAGTATTTCTGTAAAATGGACAATTTTTTAAACTTTAAACACTTTTATTTAATTGTACTCCTATTTGTTTTTGCAATAAATCTGTTTTAATTGCTGGTATATGATTTTCCTGTGGCTTTTTGTTTGTTTGTTTTTCTAAAAAATGGTCATTATTTTGAAATATTCATACCATTTTAAAAAATACTAGCATCAGTTCAATTCAGTAATTAATTACCATATCAACCGCAGTTGACTGGATTTTTTTGGTGCGCTCTCCACAACAAAAACATAACATAATCACAAATAATACAAGTACACAGTAACAGTACAATAAATACAATAGTGTAATTCTTACAATAGTCCAAGTCATCATATGGTTCATGCTCAGAAACGTGGCAAGTTTAAGTGCAAAGTGTTTGTGCACAACTGTGACAAAGATTTGTGTCAAAAATTGTGACAAAAAGTAGCAGTTTTGTATCAAATTAAAAAGTTTGGTATTGCCCATCTCTTCTTTTAGGAGGAAGATATCTACTGTAGATAACCTAAATAGTCTCACTGAGTTTTTGAAAATATTAGAGTACATTTGTGCATCATTCACAATATTTCCCTTTTTCTGTTTACAAGCTAACATGGATAGCCTTGAAGGTAAATGTTTTTCATTACCAGCTGCTGAATTCATGCCAAACTTCAGGTCACGTTGCTCTACTACAGCCTGAGCCCATAGCACTGTTGCAGTATTCACACACAGTAAAGCGTGACATATTATTTTGCTCTCGTTGGCAGTATGCACTTTATAAGAAGATGACGCAGGCCGCCATCCTTATCCAGAGTAAATTCCGCAGCTACCACGAACAGAAGAAGTTCCAGCAGAGCAGGAGGGCTGCTGTGCTCATTCAGCAATACTACCGCAGCTACAAGGAGTTTGGCAGGCTGAAGCCCCACCACCGCGGGGCTGCTGCTGCCCTGGTGCAGCACAAACTGAGGTACAGCACAAACTACCCAAATACAGTATATACTGCCACAAGAGGAAATGTGACAAGAAGGGAGTCTATGCAAAGGTTCTACTGCCAACAAGAGAACTTGATTAAAATTAAGAATAAAGGTATATTATGCAAGATTTGTTGTTTTTTGTAAACAAACCATTTAAAGTTGGTCCCACTTCCCCAACTCACCACTATGTTTTTATGGAGTCCTGCCCTCAAACCCTGATGGCCATTATTGGTTGGGAGCTACACACCACTGCCCAAAAGTCGATGACCGGAAACATTACAGACAGAGAACAGGGTCTCTGCAGATACAGACACACATCTTTCACACACCTCTGGTGGGTCATAAGTGATGATTGAGAGGTGATTATTTTCGTGTGAGTCTATAGATTGTTTTTTAGGAAAACCCTGCATAGTATACGTTTAACTCAAATGAACAATGGAGCAATGAAGCAATGAAAGCCGTGCATGCTTTGGCGGAGTTGAAGGTGCACACTGAAACAAAGTAATGCAGTTTGATGTCAGGGCCAGCTCATATATCTCAAGGCCAAGGTGAGCATGATCAGCTGACCACCTTCCACTGTCAACTGGCTGTCTACTGAGGTTAGTCAGGACTGCCTCCAGACAGTGGGAGGGGTGTCACATACTAGTTAAGAACTAGTTCCCTAGTTCCACATTGATATTTGAAATACAATTCAAAGTTATCAAATTACCAAAAAATATTTATCTCAATTTAAACTTAAAGCATTTCACAATGTTCCTATTATACTAAACTGGCAGTCACACCTTCTATCTAACCAGATCCAATCCCCCACCAGATTATTTAAGGATAAGAAACTACTATCAAAGAGAAGCCAGTGAATTTGCAAGTAAATAGTCAAGGCATGACAAAAGTCATGCATATGATCACATCATCACACACGCCATGGCATGGAATGGCATGGATTGCCATCCTCACATGACGCTGTGTTAAACAAGAATTTAAAAACAACAATCATTGCAAATGAACTGTTTACCAACAACAAAGTGTTCCCGATGCCATGCAGTAATATCCTTTTTATAGTCATGTCAGTTTTTAATGCAGTGCTGCTTGAGGGATTGAAGGTCATGGGCATTCAATTGCCCTGTATGTGCAGAGAGCTCTCTGAATTATACAGTTTTCCTAAGTGTTCCAGAGACCATGTAACGTTGTTCTTAAACTGCTGGACTATTTGCACACATTATTTTTCACAAAGTGGCGAACCTCGCCTCATCCTTGCTTGTGAACGTCTCGTGAGCCTTTCGAGGATGCCCCTTTAATACCCAGTCATGATACTATCACCTGTTATCAATTAATCTGTTTACCTGTGACGTGACCCGAACAGGTGTTTATGAGCATCCCACAATTTATCCAGTCTTTCGCTGCCCCTGTCCAAACTATTTTTGAAGTGCATTGCTGGCATTAAATTCAGAATAAGCATATATATGTTACAAAAATGAATGAAGTTGATGAGGTACATTAAATATATTGTCTTCAGTATATCTCAAAACAGATGACCAAAAGACGTTCTGTTTTATTCCATATTTTACACAGCATCCCAACTTTTTTTGAAAACTTTGTTGTAAAACAGTTCTGGCCTCAAAATGCAGATTTCTTTTTTAACTAGGAACACTGGAAATTGAGTGACTATAAATAAATCGGTAGTGTGGTCACCAGGAAATGAGTTTCAACTGCAAACCCAAAGTACATATCAAAAAATGTTTTTGGAATAGAACCCCTCACTGAAAGATAAAAGTTGACTCACACTCATTTTAAGAGGAAAAGTTGCTGTACAAAAATAAGACTCTGTTCTCTTTCTGCTGTTTTATAGAGGTAGTCTGCTCACAAAGAGGCAGGATCAGGCTGCCAGGAAGATCATGAGGTTCCTACGTCGCTGCCGCCACAGGTAGACCCCGACACTGACTCACACACATGCTCATTTACACATACAAACACACACACACCTTCACATAGGCTAGATAAAACTTTCAGATTTACTGCAAGGGTTCATGGTCTACAAAACAGAATCCAGTTGAGCTAATCAGTAAGACACAATTGAAACTACCACTAATTTCATGATCTTGTCCATCTCTCAGCTATTCTTTTCATTCCGTGTTGTGTGTTTGATTTATTTTTCTTGGACAAATTGGGTGGTTAGAAATGTCTCCAACACCTAAGCTCCACCCCCTCTCCCCCACCCTCACTGTATTTGGCCCCCCCCCCCACCTGTCCTCGCCCCCTCCCTCACAGTGCCTACTGTGTGCTAATAGCTGTCTGGTATTGTTTTGCTGTTTATGCCAAGCCCCTTGATGGACCATAGACTGTTCAAGCGGGTGAGTGCAGCCTCAGCAACTCAGTTCGTGCCTCTCTCTTCTCTCTTTTCCCTCTTATCTCCCTCTCTGTCTCTCACTCTCACTCTTTAATAATACAATTATCTCCTCCTGAGGTCTCGGCCTTCGCATTCTCTCCCTCCTTCCTTCCTTCACTCTCATTTTCTCTTTTGCTCTTTCTCTCCCACCCCTCCACCCACCCTACCTCCTCCTTCTCCATCACTGTTGCTTGATGCCTGCTTGCATGAAGGCTGCCGACTGGAGCCACAGGTGGACTGAGAAGCTCAGATTTAGAGATCTCGAACTAACAAAATGCTTATGAATGACAATGTCACTGCAACACTTAACAGGCACTTCTTCTCTGACTCTCTTTATCTCTGTCTTTCTCTCCTTGGAAGTTACTTTTTGTTCATGATTGTTTTTGTTTTTTTTATTTCAGTTTTGTGTGGTTATGCAGATAGCCAGTTTGAGAAAATGGGAAGCTTATTTCGATCATGTTTTTTATTCTGCTGCATGTCAAGTGGTGACAACTATGGGCCTTGCTCTTCTACCTTTAGGCATGCTACAGTATGGGCCTGCTGTTTCTCAAGTAGTTGTCTGTCTGTCTGACTGGCTGTGTGTCCTGTTTCTAGCCACTCGACAGACTGAGAGGGGGATCTTGACTCCTCTAGTTTCCATTTACTATAACTGTGTCAAACTGTTGAATGTATTATACCCACTGGTTCATCAAAACAACACAAATAAATAAAAAAAATACAATACAAAAAGATGCAACTGGGTGGGGAAAAGCTCAGAATATTGTATGTATCATATAGAAATTTTAGTATTTAATTATTGTAACAAATCGTTAAAGGGACCTTTTACCCCCAAATCAAAAATACATATTTTTCCTGGCCTGTAGTGCTTTTTATCCATCTAGATTGTGTTGGTGTGAGTTGCCAAGTTTTGGCGATATCAGCTGTAGAGATGTCTGCCTTCTCTCAAATATAACGAGACTACACTGTAGAACATTTTGCAGGAATTTAGTGGAATCAACTATTTTTTCTCATTAATTTAATGTAAATATATTTAATCAAGTCAATTAAACTTAAATTTTCTCGTATTTATTTTCATAACTTACAAACACAAATTCTTCTAATTTGAAGTGTTTTGACTTGAAATGGTGAGTTGAATGAATATACTGTACAGGGTTCAATGAACTCATTTAATTATTTTTTGAAAGAAACATGATCAGCATATTAACAGACTTCCCAGCGCTACACTGAGAGTTAAAACTTTCCTTGAAACCCTCCTTTTTTATAGTTTGAGGAAAAAATTTTTGATGAAAACTTGCTGTGTGTCACTAAGACACTTTAAGATCAGTCATGGTGGCTTGTTTTCACAATCATGAAAACACTGTGAACATGTTTTCTCAAGGACAACTGAATTAATATCAAGTTTGTTTGATGAGAAAAGATTATTTGTTTTGAATCATTACAAAATTGCCTCAACTTGTCTTTTCAAATTCAATTAACTTAGATTAACTTAGTTAAATTAAGGCAGCCCAGGCACTAACTTTTTAAAGTTAAACAAATGCTAATTTTTACAGTGTAAATGACACTCAGCTAATAGTGCTTAAAGAGCCAAAAATACATTTCAGTGCATACATTACAAAACAACACAATACATTTGTTGAAATTCAACAGCAACGTCTCTTCATAGAAATCATGACCTGGTTATTTGAGGTAGTCCACAGACCTTGTTGTGAGCAGTTTGATGGAGTAGTTCTACCATAGAAAGAAAGTAGTTCCTACATGAAACTGTTCTGGGGAGAGACATTATTTCTGAATTTTTCAAATGTATTTTTGGTGCTTTGGGCAACACAAGCCGAGTGCCACTTCCACATTATATTGAAGAGAAGGCAGACATCTCTACGCCAGTATCTCCAAAGCTTGGCAACTCTCACCAAAACAATCTAGATGGATAAATAGCACTACAAGTAAGAGGAATAATGTGTACTTTTGATTTTAGGGTGAACTGTCCCTTCAGCCTCCTTGCTGTTGACATTCATATTACATGTTTTTACTCTGCTGTACATTGTCCTAAAATAGGGTACCATGCTTTTAGAGCAGGTGAGATTCTTGATATGGCAGGCGTGTCTGCTGCGCTGTGATATAGGTTAGCAAGCTGTGAGAGCATATAGGTCACAGCCAGGAAAAAACAAACAATAGGTTCCTCCGCCCACTGGGACTAAAACGTAGCGCTTTAATGGATTCATACCTCCGGGGAGTACTCCAGCTCAGCATGAGAGGATGCAGCACACACACAATCACATACAGGGTGTGTGCAGACACTGCATCCAACCATGCATCTACAAAGTCTCCCTCTCTTCAATACATAAATGTTGCAGTAGATACCTTCTGCTCAGACTAAGTTCGGGGGCCAAATCCATTACATGGTGGTGGCTGATGTATTAAAATCAATTTTTAGGGTAAGGACTGCTGTGTGCTTGGCAGACTGACCGCTTTTTGCTCATACACTTGAGACACGTGTCTCTTCTATGAACCCACACCAGCCTCTGGTGGTGTTCTTTTGTGAACTGCCAGACAATCCATTTATGAATATTTGAAACTGAGCATTTCCTCTCAGCCTTGACCATTGTTTTGGAAAGACTTCTTAGCTCTTTCAGTCTATTATATGTTGAAGTGACCTACCTTGACCGTAAACATTTAGAGCAATGATTCAGGCTTTTCATACTGAAAAATAGCTTTAAAACTGTTGAAGGACAGTTCTACACAGAGGTGTGGAGTCATGCCTTGGACTTGAGTTGGACTCGATTCACAAATTTGACTCAACTTGACAAAATCAAAAACTTCAGATTTCACATGAACTTCATCTTTTGACTTGAAAATACAAAGGATTAGGAAGTCTGACACAGATTAATTAATTTCCCTTCATTTAAGTCAATTCAAGTAGGAGCCATAGGCGGTATATTAAATACGTTGAATCCCTATTTACTATACGATATATAGCTGGCACAAGTTGTTCCCCCGCCGCCTCCTCCTGCCCAGGCTCAAGGAAGCTCAGGTAGGCTGCAGGAGCACTGCAGGGGTGCAAGACAAGCACAACAGTTGTAATTTGATAATAACAATCAATGACAAGCCCTCCACTGTAAGTTGATCAGCTGTTTATAACTGTCAGTTGTCTCTCAATGTAAAGCGAAGCCCACTTTGCACTCTAATATACATTGTGGTATTAAAGTTAAGTGGCTGGCCGTCTCACTGCCTACCAGACTCCATCAACATATAGCTCAACTTAACTGTTATAAACATCCACTCCTTCTAAAAGATTATTCATGATTTCTTACGACTCATAAACAGACACTTACTCATTTGGCGAACATTCAGCATGAATTAACATGAAAGGGGCAAACAATAACACAAGTTACAGGCCAGAAAATAAAGGTCAAAGGAGGACACGGCGTTAGCGTTGTTGTCAGAGAAGCGAAATATTTCAGCTTAGCATGTTTCCTCAATCCTGATGACATATCATGGTCATTTTATGATTTATTACAATACATATATTACAGATTTCTCCTTTAACATTATTCATTCCCCACAAGTCGACACCAGATTCCCCAGATCAACTTTGTTTTTACCCAATCACAGATGGAGGCTCCACTACTTCCAACTTCAACATTTGAGGTTGCACAAATAACAGCAAGGCTATGTTGTTAAAACTGAGATTACATTTGTTGAAGAGCGTATTATGACTTGTTTAGGACTCAAAACTTTTAGTTTAAGACTTGGAACTTGCAAAAACAATGACATGGTCCCACCTCTGTTTCTATATTAATATTTGCAATAATCAAATGAGCAGTCACGTCATGCTGTGCTATATGCTGCCTTTTGAGCAAAAAAAAGTGTTTCAGTGTGTCAGGTGTCACTTTGAAACGAGTAATATCAACATAGAGTGGTTGTAATTATAATCATTAGAATATCATTACCATATTGTTTTGGAACACTTCAAAATGACATGCATTTTATCACAAGATTTCTTGTATTTATTTTGTCGGAAAAGTGCATAATAGGTTAGTATGGTAATGAGTCTGTAATTGTGCTAGAAATTCAATTCTGACCAACATTTTCTTTCACAGACGAGCCGTACGTCCTGATGATCTGGGCTGACTTGATGTTGTTCTGATAGTTCTGGCTGAACAGTGTGATACTGTACAGGCCTGAGTGTGTGTGTCTTGATAAGCTTGCTGCTATAAAGTTTAAGTCTTGGATGTTGCATTCATGGACACCTGTGTCTCTCTGTGTTCCAGGGTGAAAGAATTGAAAAGGGCCAGGGAACATGAGACCCCTCAGAAGAGCCCCCTCGCGATGTGACATCACTCTCCTGACTCCTCTTTTCTTTTTTGTTTGTACCCGAGACATTTTACAAGAGAAACAGAAAAAGAAAAACATCAATGCAAGCACTGCGATTATTACTACTACTGCGGTGTTACTGGTTCAACTACTATTACATGTACAACAGCATTTTTTCACATATCTATTCTTTCCACTGACTTGATTTTTTTGGTTGGAGAGTGGCGACTTCTACGGGATTATAAACTCAAAAGGGTCGGGGGTGGGTGGGGTGCAGAACATTTGCTTCATGGCATTTTTTGCACTTTTTCATGGATTGCGTTGTCTTTTTTGGATATGATGAAGAGGTTTGGGACGGTGAAGGAAGCGAACGCAGGACATGTCCAAGGAGGTCCTGAGGAGACGTAAACTAAGGCTGCTGCAGAAGATCTCAGAGGATAGGGGAGACCATGCAGAAACACTCTGGGCTCTAATTGTATTTCATAATTTTTTAAGTGACCAATCATTTGAAGAAGGATTTTCTTTTTTTTTACCAAATATATTGGTAACCCACACACCCACTTCTGTCCACTGCTGTAGATGATATAGTATTCAATTTAGCTCAACAACTCCTCCTGTCCCACTGTGCTCTACCCCAGCAGTCTGCCCACATGGGTGGAGCTACAAATGAATGTAGTCAGGGGTTTATTAACCATGCAGAAGCAGATGGAGGATAAAATATTTCTGTTTTGCCATTTCTTAAAAAAACCCTATGCTTTATCGTATATATTGCCACTTTATTACTTGAATTTGTTCCATACTGTCCGATGTATTTGTTCCATCATGTCCAATGTATTGGTGATCTGTATCTTCAGACTCTATGTTGTTGAATCCTACCAAGAAAAAATGCATGACTTCTTGGCAAGAAAAGTCTTTGCTTGTGTGCTTATGGTCTAGTCTTTCAGCCTATCCTCTGATTTCCTTTTTGTCTCCATCTTCTCCCCCTCATAAGTTCTACCATCTCAGTATTGAAGCTATCCCTGTATCGTCCTGTTTCTTTCGTTTCATTTTTGCTTCGTTCAGTTGATTGCTCCTCTGAAACCTAACAAGAGAAAAGAACTTGCCTCTTTTGTGTTGTAACGGTTCTGGTCATGCAGGTTATTACTGTTCTTTTTAAACGAACTTCAGAGCCTGTGAAGGCTTTTGAGGGGAAGATCACATACATTGCCTTGACGTCTTAGAGATTCTTTGAGGGGTCCCTAAGCTTGTCCCAAAATAGGGGTTTGACAAATCCATATTTTTGACAATTGAGCGATTTCTGTATATAAAGAAGGCTGAAAGTACGTAGGAAAAAAAAAAACATTTACCCAAAGGGGATTGTATTTTAGAAATATATTATTTTATTCATTAAAAATGGGTCAAAAACAGGTACGAGACAAAAACAGAATATTTGTATAGTTTTGTTTGAATGCCTAAGAAGTATGGTTGTATTGTTTGTAAATAGTGTAAATACCTGGGATAAAAATGAGCTATGTGCATGAAAAGTATGAACAGAGTCAAAAGGGAAAAAAACAACAAAAGCAGTAGTGGCTATGCTCTGTAAAATTAAAACTATTTCACTATTAGAGTATTTTATTTTATTTTGATTGTTCTTGAGAAGAACATTTTGCTAAAGCATGATACTATTGCAATATAAAAAGGTAAAAAAAAATCCTGTATTTAGATTTAGGAGAAGTCTGCAAAATTATCTTAAAACAAGTATGGTTATGTTTACATTTTGTTTGTTGTTTTTTTTTTTATTTCTTTTGGGCTACCAAGAATTTTTTGCCAATGGTGCCAAGGTATGTGAATGCTATATAGCTTAAGAAGAGAATTAAGTTAATTTTTGCAGAACAGATAATCATACAGTGAAACACACACACTCGCACTGACGACCATATGATCACAACTGGCCGAGGATCACTAGAACAATAGAGGTACACAGTTTGCAGGGGGGGGAGTCATTTTCAAGCAGAAAGCATTTAAGTCTTTCATGTCTCCACCATCCCCACATATAACTGAAGCATTTGACCATCACTGAGTTTTATTTTTGTTGTCATTGCAAATGGAATGTGATATATGTTACTGAGGTGTCTTGCCTGATCTTAAAGATTGGCAGCCTTGCCCATGGTGTCCCTGTAAAGTGATCCATGTGATTGCTCTCTGTCACTGAGAAAGATTGAATTCACCTCTTTACTGTAAATGTGCAGTATGTTGCAGCCGCAAGCGTTGATTCATCAATTCTTGGCTGATTGATCCCTGTAGTAAACTGGTGACAGCATTGTTCTAATACAATAAAACTCCTGGATCAAGGCTGGCAGGGTCTGAATAGACCTTGTAATCCATGTCAAAAAGAACAAAGAAGAAGATGTCTTGCTTGAAAAACGTGTAGCATACTGTACATGGCTGGGTTTCTTTGTCAAGCAGCTGAAAACATTTGCAAAATGAACTGCCAAAGGTGCTAAAACAATATTATACAGAGGGTCAGTGAGCCGAAATGACTGTAGTAACTTATGTGTAAAACAGTGCACTGGTGCCAAGACATAAGATGTGTCTTGTACATTGGATAATATATTCATATATATAGCAGTTTTGATTGGGCTTGAGAGAGAATATACGCATGAGCTGCTGGTTTAGAGGTGCCTGTTGGTTGCTGCCTAATTCCTATAATATATTCCTACCAGAAAGTGTATTCTTTATCCAAGTAATGACATTTTATTATTCAGCCAAGTGCCACTGAAAAACTTGAGTTTTGTTTTTCGAAGTGTTGTCATGTTTGTTAGATATTTCTCATATTTATTTCCTTGACTGACTGGTTGTTTTGTTGTTGTTTTTTTTCCACACACCTGATGATGTAAACTTTTATTTTCCTGAGTGTTTATGTAGAAAGTGCCTATTCATATCCTGTTCACACAAATCCAGTGTCAGAATGCATCCAATGTACCTGAGATTGAGAGAACATGGTCACCCACAGACAGTGCTGTATCCTCCACATGATCACCGTCACCTCACACTCACCAAAGCCACAATATGATATTCCCCGTTCGCATCAGCACTCCAGCTTGTCGACATGCTAAGCTTTGTTTTTAGTTTTCTTCTGCCTTCTTCTTTTCCGTTTTCTACTGGGACAGCTTGTTAAAATCACATTTTAGAAATGCCACTACTGGGGTTTGTTGCCTTGCATTCATCCTCTAACGTGTGGTTAGAATGCATAGCCGATGCAATGTCGTGGCAAAAAAGGAGAAGGATTTATTATGCTTGCATGGGTAAAATAGTTAACTGGGTGACAGAACTGCACCTAAAGCATGCTTATTTTCCTAGAATCGGTAGTCAGATAGAGTTGTTAAAAGACTTACTGTTCTGTAAAACGATGAACGTTGGTTTGACGTGTCACAGAACTCAGAAAGACAGAGGGCATGTGACCGGAGGGCGGACGGGAAAACCTACAAATGAGCCAATGATCAGTGCACAGTAGCTACTGACGCTTTCATGGCGAAGAAGCATGACAACAAGATTGTTTTTTAGACCGAGCTCTAACTTTTTAGACTTTTTCTTTAAGTTTTTTAAATTCATTTAGATTTGATCAGTGTGCTCCCAACTTCAAATAGGACAAAGAGACAAGGTTGGAGACCATTGTGACAGTATGTATAGCGAGTATTAAACTAAGTGACACACGGTACACACAAACAAACACATGCACAAGACACAGCACAGCAGCAGCACACATGCAGACATGTCACAAGGTGTCAGTTTCATTTGTACACTACTGAGCGGTGAAGGCAGCATTGCTCTTCTACCAGGCCGAGGGACTGGTTCACCTCCCTTCTGTATTTTACTCAGGGTGCCAAAATGGGAGGAGGAAACAGAGCAGGACACGTGATTCACAGCAGAAGACGAAGAAGCTGAAATTGAAAAGCTTTCAGCAGTGCTTTCTGGGAAAGAATCTGGGACAGACAGGTTCACCGCTGCGACACTGAAGTCTTTAAAATGAATGAATATGAAATAAAAACCCATTTCCTCTCAGTTAACATCGGAACATTACAGACACCAGTGGAGCCCTGGAATAAAGTCCTGTTATATATAGCTCATTAAGATAAATGATTTGACTTTCTGTCATAGGAACCTGTCGAATCATAGTATAATTCTGGCCGGTTCTTTAGGCCTTTAATTTATCTAAGTGACAAAGTGTAGAGGGTATTTAAGATTAAGAGTGTAGTTATATGAAAAGTTCACCTGCAAATCTTGTTTTTACTGCCATTTATGAATGGGATGACAGGTTAGCTGATAGGCACTCTTCATTATTAGTATACACTATTATCAATTCCAAGACGTTCTGTGAATTGACCTGGGAATCTGCCTTTCCTCCTCTTCTTTTTCCCTAAGCACCCACACCGGAGAAAGGTAGGCACATCAGGACAACAGAACAGAAACAGTTTTACAACATATTCCACTCGTGGACACAGAGCAATAAAGAACTATTTTGTGGAGACCTATAGACCTAGTGAAGTTTAAAATGATTGGACACATGTAGTCGACTTACTCTTATGCAAATGCCAGTATTGCAAGACAAGCATTCAGTAGTTTATGGACAGCAATTATATGGCACCCTTTACCGAACTGCACGTTTTCATCAATTCCAAACCGAGAAGAAAAAAAAAGGCCCTGCTTTGATAGAAAGTCACGGGTCCTCGACACTTTGCATGTGAACTAGTGTTAGATCTATTTTCCTCTCCTCTATAGCTGTCTTTCTCTCTGTCTTTCCCTGTTATGTGACCCAATTTTTCTCCGCTCCCAACCCCTTACCCCTAAAAGTTTCATCTCCTCTCGGTTCTCCTCCCAATGTGTTTTGCTTTCCTCCTTTTTCTCCCCTTCTCTTGTTTGTAAGTTTTATTTTTGTAATTGTGCATGTACAAGCGTCACTGACTCGATGGATATGTTAAAAAAAAAAAGAGATTTCAGCTGCTGAAGCCATGCAAAACGTTTTGAATTGCCCTTAAAATATGGAAGATGTTTTCTGAATGCTTTATATTCTTTCTGCTGTAAAATAATAAAAAAAGGAAAAAATGAAGAAAACTCGAGAACAAAGTTTGCTACGTCTTTTTGTTTCCTCTTTTACTTTGAAGGAAGGAACATAGGTGTTTTCTACTTCTACCAACATGTTTCTCACCAACACTTTTTATTGAGAAAAGACAAATAGCAGAGACAGCATTTATAAGTTAGTATTAGTTTTTATTTCTATTCAGCATTGCTGTATAACATTTAAAACATTTGGTCATACATCAGACAACCAAGGACTGTTAACAAATGTGTATACATAAATATAGTTTCACACAACATAAAAGTAATCTCAATAAATCATCTTAAAGTCCCCAAGCAACAGTCTCAATCATACCTATGGCATTACTGACAGCGCTTATGTATGTTAGGATGTATGTGTGCGCACATGCACCTGGACATGCATATGCACACATACAGCATATGCATGCATGATGTTTCTTATTTTGTCTGCATGTACTTATGTGAGTGCAAGATAGAGATTTTTTTTTTTTTTATAGTGCAAGCCCTGTCTCTCTTGTGTTTGGCATCAGCTTTAGACGCAGTACTTCCAGAAACACTCAGAATTCCCTGATCTCTTCCTGAACTGCTTCCGGATGCCCAGCACATGGCTGAAGGGATTTAGGAGACTTTGTTTCTCCAGAAGGACCTGAAAGACAGGATATAGTAGCAAAGATAAACATTTTATTGACACTATGTAGCTTACTCTTCTTTGCTGTTGTAGGGATGAAATTTGTAGAAAACCTACCTCTCTTTTCATCCCCCGAGGAAGCAGACCTGTTGTTCTGACACCTGAGGGAAAATAAAACATGAGCTTATTCTGATATTTGAGACAACGCCTGGCACTTTGTTGCATTAGCTGTGTTTCTAGCATGTCAGGGTTTTGGGCAGTTGTAAAGGCAAGGATGAAGAAAAAATTAAGGGGTGTCTCTCTCATCTCTGTCATCTAATACAACTACTGCTTCTCCAGGGGGTACTTCTTGGAAGGGGCAGATTAGTTATTTTGGGGGCTTAAGGCAAACACAGACGTGGAGCCCTCCACATCCCTTGTTCTTCCCCCTTTTCTATCCTTGGATAAATAATAAGTCATAAAAATAAACTTTGATTGATGATTGAGTGTGGAGGATCAATTAAGGAAGCTCACAGCATCAGGAAAGAAGCTGTTCTGAAGGTTGGTGGTAGGGTAATGGATACTTCTGTATCTCTTGCCAGATGGAGGCAGGGTGAACAGGCTGTGGCTGGGGTGGGTTTTGCCTCTTCAGCTTCCTCCTGCACTTAATTTTTCAGCAGTCTGTACAGCACATCAAGCCAGTCTTTTACAAGTTGACTAGATGTGCAGTGAGATCACAGAATAGTCCAAGCATTCTGATGCCATTTTAACATATGGATTTTTAGAAAGACATAATTAATTAGCATTTTTTTAAAATGCCGTCCCCCCAGCTTCTTAGTAACCAACCACAGAAGAATATGGTTACACTGGTAGGCTATAATGTGTGTATCAATTCAGATTTGTAGCACAATACACCTTATACAGCCATATTGATAATAAATAGTAGGGTAAACACAGGTGTTAACAATTATACTAATTAATTCTGTTCCATTTAGTGTAGCAGAGCCTTTCCAGTGAGCCAACATGCACAATCGCAGCACCCTGACTCTGTTTGACCCAAGCCTTAATTAGTATTATTTGTAGCAGCTGTGTTTACTCTGCTATTTCATGGCAATATGGCTGTTGTGAAAAATAAGGGGAAAATGGGCAACTTCCCTGCATAAAGTAAGTGAATGCTTCAATATATAATGAGCTCATGTAAACGTGTTCTGATCTGTGATTCTTACCATCTCTGTTGACCTCCCCAGACACCAGGGTTGAATATCTGAGACCCGCACCGTCCTGAAGGGGGAATGTTTGCTCAGAGAGAGACAGCTCATCCAGAGCACCGACTCCCCGGTCCTCCACTGACACTGAGGGCCACCAAACAACCACACAAAGTTGGTCACATACAAGGTATAGATTCACACAGTGTACATTTTCTTGACATAACATTTATTTGGCTAATTTGTGTAGTTATTGCCAGTGGTTCTCAAAAAGGGGTCTGGGGACCCCAAGAGATACATGGCACTCTGCCAGGGGGACTGTGAATTAATTTGAATTTAATTTCAATCATTGCCAAAATGCCAATACAAATCATGTATTGTAAGACCTCATGTCCTCTTCACACTTGAAGGTTTAATAAAAAGCTAGCTGCATGTGCTCTGATAAATTTTGTCAGTTTCCATTAAAGATTATTTGTTCCATGTTGGTTTCTTAGATGTAAGAGCATGAAAAATGCACAGTTTTCCAAAAAACAAATTTAAATGCAAGACTTCAGTTAGTGCAACTTTATATATACTGTAAAATTAACTTCATAATCTAATCAGTTTTCTTAAAGACCTGTCAAATTAATTAGTTAGTTTAATTAGTTTAATTGGCTTTTAGACTTTTTTTAAAGACTTTTTAAGGACCTGAAGAAACCCTGATCATTGTTCAACGAATATTTTAATTTTTAAAATCTAAAATAGTTCATAGATTGAGTTCTAATCTAACAGTCTATAACTCTCAATAAATATAATTTATATATAAATTTTCCTAGAAGTCAAGCGCACATCACCCGCACATCATCCATTAATGGTGGAATCCGGCTCTCTCTACATCTTTCTGATACATTTCTCCCCCATAGTTGTTCCTTTAGATAACTCAGTAGAAATGTATAAAAATAGTTTAAGTCAGATTATTCCAGGGGTGGCAGGTATATTTTCTATTTTGCAAAGGGTCCTTGGCTTACGAAAATCTGAAAACCTTCTTTATACTAAATTGTAAAAACACAGTTTCACTTTTATTATGAAATATGAAACAATTACTGATAACTTGGCATTTAAACAGAAAACTGAATATATTCTCAGGCGGCAGAGAAATCCTGCATTAATGGTCCATGATGTGTGAACTTTGGCAGAACAATCAGTGCTCAACACCGCGACTCTAAAGCAATTACTTCAAGGCCTTGCCTGCCATTAATCTTCACAAATTAGGTTTTATTGCTAAAAATGCTAATCAAGGCCCTGAATTAGTGTGAATAACAGCTATAATATTACTTTCCACTCACCAGGTCCTGAATAGGGCATCTCAGCAGACTCTGTGATTGGGTGGGCCAGCAGGGGACCAGAGGCCACGAGCAGGAAGGCCCAGGACAGGAGATGGTTACACTTCATCATGATGGGATGCTGCTGATGGAAGGACAGGAGCTCCTCAGGTGGAAAGAAGACTTGTACATGCTCTGATGGTCCCTGTTGGGTTATATACTTCCAGCTGTAGTCTATCCCCCCTCCCACAGGCCACACAGCAGACACACACACACTTTTGCTGGCCACAACTGCCATCAGCAATATCCACAGTCCCATCCGTTCTAACTGTGATAAATCAACAGGCAGTCACAGGTGAATTATAGGCTCAATAAAAAGACAAGTGCTGTGGCCCATGCTTCAAGGGCACAGTCATGTTTTACCAGCTCTTCAGCCTGATTGACTGGTTTACTGACTGTGTAAATGGGATCGAAGCAGGTGTTTTCAGATGTCACTCTCAACAACTTCCCATAGGGGAGCAGGTGGAGAAATGGGCAGCCAAATGACTAATGCTTTTATGCTACCAGTTCATTAAACTCTCAGGCCATTTGAATCCTCTTGACTCAGAGCGCGCAGAAAAACTCCACAGTTAGAGCTGCATACAAAGCAGCGAGAAGTCCTAATAAAAGTGCATAATTACCTGCACGGAGCTTCAGTGGAAATGTTAAAATGTTCGAGGTCTTGTCGCCTATAAGCCATTTGACATTTTAAGTCAATTTAAGAGAGCAGAGTTTGCCATGGGTCAGTGATTCAGACTGATTCATGCAATTATTTAGAGGCCTTGCTCTGGTGAGATGTTATATTTGTGCTTTCATTTCTTAGTCATGCAATAAAACTCAATTTTATTAGTGCGTCCAGCATAGATGGACAGAGTCAGAGATGCTTTGCCTTTGAGCTCAGAGACTGAGGGGACAGGTGGAGAAGACAGCTATTTACAAAGTCATATTTTGCACCTCAGTACGTAATTTGTATATTTATTAGAAGAGTGACGTCAATGTTCAGTCTCTTGTATGATAATGAGGGTCGACCGAGCGACAGTGACATTTAATTTTATGGCCAGAAGGCCAGACACTCTATTAGGTGTTGCTGTATATCATAGAAAGCTATTAAGATTTATATTCTGTATTAGTCAAGGTCCCGCTGCCAATCCCAGCTCATCCAGCCTCTAAAATAAATGTTGTCTCCCCGAGTACTTCAGGTTTACTCTCTTATATGTGGGCTCCTCTTTACAATTCATGAGGAATCGAGAATTTCCTCAAGGCGCGGGTGTTTTATTACAAACACGGACACATACAGCACTTTCTTGAGAGTCAGTGTGGACAGAGCAGAGTGGAAATAACTCTAAATAAATTCAAAGAACATGTTTAAGAACAGCTGCAACAGATCAAAAAACTTGAAAAGCAACTACAACAACAACCTATCACGTTTTACATACGAGTGATGGTTGTTGACATCCTAACCACTCACCATAGACAGAATTTTGAGACTAAACTTAACTCTTAAAACTGGGGCTACAACTTAATGGTTACTTCAATTAATTGTTTAGTCTCTAAAATGTTTTTAAAAATGGTAAAAAAATGCTCCTAACAACGTTCCAGAGCCCAAAGTGACGTCTTCAAATAGTCTATTATCCAACCAACAGTCAAAATCCAGAGACTATTCATGTAATAACATAAATCACATAGTGAAGTAGCAGATCTTTACATTTAAGAAGTTGGAACCAGCAAATGTTTTGCTCAAAATATGACTGAAACAATTAATCAATTATCAAAACTGGCAACTAGTTTTCTTGCAATGGACTAAACTTAATCAAGAAATCGTTGCAGCTCACTAAAAATGTTGTATTTGTAAAAAAAAACTTTCTAAAGTAATAAACAAATGAATACCTCCTCTGTAAGTAAACTTTTAAAATAAACTATTAATTTTTAACTTAAAAAAGTTTGTGTCCAGGATGCCTTAAACATTTAAGTTGACTGAATTTGAAGAGACAAGTTGAGGTAATTTTGTAATGATTCAAAACAAATCAACCTCTCTAGTCAAATAAACTTGATATTAATTCAGTTGTACTTGAGAAAATCCACTCAAACTAAAGAATATTTCAAACAAATTTGATTTCCTTTCATATTTCCTCAGTTTGAAGAGTCAGTTCTTCATTTCACACAAAGAACCGACAGCTGCAGCTGCTCCTGTTTGTGCTACTTTGTTCCTGCATTGGCACAAACACAACATGTGAAACTGCATCTAGTTAATTTATTAATTCTACGTATAAGGGGGTAGAGGCTGAATTCAATAACCTCCATCATGGTTCACAGTTTTTTATTTTCATTATTATGAAATTTAAGCAACAATGACTTATTATACATATTAAAATGTATTAGAGACACCCACCAAGTCATCATATACAGTATGATTTTCTTCAAACTATAAAAAGAAGGATCTCACGAGAGTTTTAACTCACTGTAAAATAAAAAAAATTGAGAAAACGTATAATTTCAAGGCAAATACCCTTACTAGATTTGAATCAGACTCAAGTTTTGAAATTAACTAAACAAAGTTTTGCTGGCCTAAAATCTTTGAGATAATTTACTTTTCTAGATTAACTTGAATTTTTCAAGTTTTATGCCCAAAAATGTGTACTTCAAAAACTGTTCACAGTGAGCTGAGAGCTTGATTTGGTGCTTGAACATTAAAATGGTTGCAATGACAACTTAAAACTTTTTTTTTAAATTCTTGGGGGTTCTAAAACTTTTCCAAACTTTTGAGTTGGGCTCAAAACTCAAAAATCTATTTAGCTAAGTTATCATTTTTACAGTAAACTCCCAAACAATTTATCTGTGAAGTCTGTTAATATGCTGACCATTTTTCTTTAGAAACTTAATTTGATGAGTTGATGAACTGAACTGTTTGTAATCTTCTGAAAATGAATACTAGAATTTTTAAGTTTAATTAACTTGAAAAAATAGCCTTGTATATTTGCAATAATTTGATTTAGCAATAACTTATTTAATTAAAAATTAAGTCCTGCTTTCAAAATATTAAATATGAATGTGAGCAAGTATTTGTAATAAAATATACTTAAGTAACAAACGTAGTGCAAAATGTGACAAACTGTCTGTTTTAGAGGGAAGAATACTGCAGCATTAATATTTAAGCAGCATTTTATTGTTGTGTGATTCTGGCTGAAGTGGTGTTTGGTCGGATTAGATCTCAGCTGGTCATGACAGGTGGTTTAAAACACAGAGAGCTCAATATATTCTGTGAGTGTATCATTATATCATTTTGCCAAAAAAAAAAATCTCAATTTAAGCAACTACAGCTGTCGGATGGATGAAATATCTTCCTTTTATATTGTGAAGTAGCTTTTATACATTTTGTAATATTTACAAACAACAGTGTCATGGTTACATAATGAAATTATAATTTGCTTCACCACTGAAATGATGTACAGTATCGTATTTGTCTAAAGCTGCCAAGGGTCAACATGTCATATCTACTACTTTCAAAAAGGAAGCAAATAAATATCTAGCCGAATAACACCATAAGGATAATGAGATTTCTCTTACTCAAATTCTGCTCAGCTAGCCTGATTATTTTTATATTTCAAGTTGTCTCTACTTTCTTATTGTATGTCTATATTTTTAGAAACCCAGAAGACAAGAGGCACAGTCATGAGCTTTTAATTGAGTTCTTAAAATAAACATAAACATAAACCGTCATGGATACCAAACATTCATTGTTATTTTCAGCTATGTGACCATGCAGGTTTTTGTCACTTGACAATGTTTGACCTCATGTATATCTGACTGACATAAGTATCACCAGCAGAGGGCAATATAGTGTCTAGAAAACCACAGTAACAGTGAAATGTACCACTTCAACATATTTTCAGCAAATTAGTTTCCAGTGTAAACTTGTCAGTATGTAAAATATCTTATTTTTTCCCTCCTCATTTTATCAGTCTTCAAAGAATCTCAGACTGACTGAGTGCAAATTGAATCTGTCACGAAACCTGTTGCCTTCAAAACCTAAAATTGCTTTTAAATTCTAATCATCACTGACACTTAGACACTTTTTAAAAGCGGCACAATGTCCTGCTCAGAAATAGGTCTTTAGATATTTATTTATTTATGTCTTTTACATTGGAGCAAAAAGGTTTCCTGTCCATCTGAATAAATGCAAGTAATATTCAGCCTTTCCTTGAACCAAAAGTCAAGTGAAAATTTTTTACCTGTTTTATCCCCAATAATCTTTTCATTCTGTTTCATTTAATTATTGTGATTTAAATAATAAAGTGTAGACCAGAGGTTCCCCGTTTTTTTCATGTCAAGGACCTCCACAATAGATGCACATTAGACCACAGACCCCCAATTCGAGGGGATTTTTTTTTCTTAAGGAATCCCCTCAAAGTATTTTTTATTTTTAGTTTGAAGATGAAAAGGTCTTCATAGTCAATCAATAATCAGACCAGTGTCACTATAAACTAAAGTAGGCTAAATTTAATTTTAGAACACCTATTTCTTCCCTGCTTCAATCAAACCAAAAATGTGATAAAAATACTCTACTCCTCCTTTTGCCGGGTTCTACCACAACCCACTCAACGACCCTTGTTGGTCCACGGGCCCCAGTTTGAAAACCAACAGACCACATCACTTGCACTTTGTGTATTTCAGTTAAAATCGTTGAGCGATTGGAAAATTCGGTTAGTTAAGTGCTGCCTTCAACTGCTGTTAGAAATATTGGCACTCAGTGAGCACACACAAAAGTGGGCGTATAATATTGTATAATATTCGCGCTTTAATATGTGGGATGAGTGTCACTAACCGAAGGTGCAAGTCTACTGCTGTGTTGTTGTCTGGCAGCGTACAAAATATGTTACCGTGTGCCTCTCTTTGCCATTCTTTTGGCCTGAGTTAGCTGATCTTGTACACGCTTTAAGTCTCTCTATATGTACATATCTGTAATACAATCCAAGCCCGTGAGGAAAAAGCGTATTTAATTCTTCGCATGTCGAATGAAACAGTCAATTTTGTTGGCGAACAAGGTGATTCGTGATTAAATTTTGGCAGAGTGTCAAAATTCTGAGCACGGTGGAGGACGTGAAAGCAGCAGCCGTTAACCGCCCCCACTGCTGCCGAACAGGAGCCATGTATGTGTGTGTGCGCGCGCGCGTGTGTGTGAAGAAGCAGCCGAAGCGACAGACTGTGGGCTGAAGTTTGTCCACACTGGCTTCCCATCACGGGTCGACGGGGCTTTGTTTCATTGACAACAATAACCGTCGGTTTCGGTTTAAAAATTCACACCAAAAGTAGAGGCGTTAGTAAACACGTTCGTGACATTTTGGAGAAGTTGTAGACACACACAGAGACACAGAGAGGGAAAGTGTTGCGGAGCGGAGGACTACAAAGTTGACACTCGGCTGTCATGTCTGGGACTTGTTGAATCGGCTGTGCGCACATACACAACACTGGAGCCTGTGTGGGCAGCAGGTAGGTTATAAAACATTGATTGTCTGGTGATTTTTTTTTTTACTTTGCTCGACTAACAAAGCGGCCTGTTGTTGTGCCAGTGCTCACACTGTTTGAAGTTACAGGCTCATGTTAGCATGTCTGCTGTCATTGGATTCAGCTAATGCTAATTCAATAATGAGTTTAGTGGGTTGTTTTATTAAGTAATTAAACTTTTTCATGAGCATCATTGAGATAAGCCAGTTATCCACCTATGTTCACTACATGTCTGTCTGTAGCTTTGGGGGTTGCACTTTGCCTTTGGGTCCAGTTTCATTTAACCAGATAATTGTGTGTCTGTTGTCAGGATCTTCTGTATCACCATGAGGCAGTGACACAACAGGGACAGTGATGGCAGAGCTGGGAATTGACCAGACCAACCTTCCACGTGTCCAAGAAGGTAAGCACACACTCCCACGCTGACCCATAAGTACATTTACTCGAGTACTGCACTTAAGTACAGTTTTGAGATACTTGTACTTGACTACTACTACCCCACTGCGAGTCATAAGAACATATTTTATTTTTCACTTAACTATGCTTATCTGGCAGCTTTACTTCTAATTACTTTACTAATCAAGACTTTACACATAAACATTATAGGACTTTCAGAAGACCAGTATGTAGGATTTGCCACTAAATCCTACATAGTGGTCCTTTAAAAGCAGGGGGCTAGCAGATTATAAAAACCTTGCCTCAACCTTCCCTTTGAGCATATAGAAAAACCTGCAATGGCAGTGAAAAACAGTGTTTGGCTTGTCAGTTCTGGGCTACTGTAGAAACATGTTGTTAAAACATGGCAGCCTCCACAGAAGAGGACCCACTCCCTCTAGAGATACAAACAGCTCATCCTTAAGTAACAAAAACACGATTCTTATTTTTGTGTGATTATAGACTAATTTAAACAAACTTAAGAACATATTTCACTTCTGTGACATTCTGCCAATAAATCGCAGTATATCTTACGCACATTACCTTTAAAATATGATGCATTGTAAAAAATTTTCATTTTATAGTGAAGATTATATGAAGATTTGCTGCTCTTCTAGTCTTAAATGACAGTAAGCACAATAATTTTGAGGCTTGAACTGTTGGTCGGACAAAAGACATATGAAGGTGTAATTTTGAGCTCTTTAATTGTGACTATAATGTACAATTCTAATGATATAATATGTAATAGTATAAGGTCTCAGGGGACATTTATCTGAGTACTGTTTGCGTTTAATACTTAAATGCATTTTCTTGATTATACTTACTTAAACTCTTACTTTGGTAGGCTAACATATTCAATACAGGACTTATACTTGTAACAGAGTATTTTTACAGTGTGGTACTAGTACAGTTTTTTTTTTTCTTTTTTTTTAATTAAAGGATCCAAATATTTCCTCCACCACTGGAAAAAATGTCCTGTCCCGGAGAAAAGTTGTTTTTATTGAGTCCCTCCACAGGGAGGTCAAAGGTCAAGGTCAGCTACTGAACTGCAGACATGGAGCCAGTAGGGATTATGCATGCACACTTCAGCCCAGCGAATAAGGACAGACTTGTCTACCCGTCTGCTGCATACTTGAGAGAGAGAGAGAGAGAGAGAGAGAGAGAGAGGGAGCGAGAGAGAATGAGACATGCGACAAACTCTCATCGTCTCTTTTTTTGCATTATGAATAACTGGCCTTGGCACCAAATGGTAGCTTCTGACCTTGTGTGACTGTGCTTGATTTCTGTGGCATCAATAGTCTGTGTGCATCTCAGATAAGTAGCTTGCTACATGTTTTGACTACATTCAGCAGACAGAGGTTCAGTCATACAGCTGTGCAGCTGTGGATCTCATCATATCCCATCATCTGGTGTGCTGAGTTCAGATAAAAGGAAAGAATGAGATACCTCTTTGTGATATGTAATTTCTGAGGAAAGAAAGTGCTATCACTCAAGATGAAAACTTGTACCGCAACATAAGTGAAGTGTTTTGTTTTTTGTTTTGTTTTTTAAATTGAAACATTCTGATGTACAATACAAGGAATTTCCTGCGTAGAACATACAGTTCCAAAACTGATGGGGACAACATTATAAATCTAAATTCAATTTTGAAGTCAATTTAATTCATGAACTTAAACAGAGCAATTATGATGCATGTTCTAGACTAAAACCTATAAATATGAATTGACTGTCCAGCATGTAGGCATTTGAATACGAGAAACAACAAGCTGGCGTGAGAACTGTCAAAGAAAAACCATACGCAAAATTGTAATGACAAAAAAATACAGCTCGAGCTGTACCAAATGCCAATTTTTTGTTGAAAGCTTCTAATGAGGTTTTCAAATAAAGCTTTGAATGTCTGCTTGTCATATTTTATGACATCATCAGCCTAAAAAAACAATTAAAACATCCTCAAACAAATTCCTCAGCTTGAATAAAGTGATTCTAGAGATTAAATGAGTTAGTCTTTTATTATTAAATCAACTTGGTTTAATGAATATAACTCATAGTGCTGTTAGATTGCTGCTAGACACCCCATTAATACTGCCTTGTGTGTAGCACAAGCAAACAGTTTTGACGCAGAGAAAATGTTGATTTGAAAGGCTAAACACCATCAAATATGGACTGCAGCCAAAGACAGCATTAGATAAAACCATGTTGTGAGTTTTGGAAATGGTTACATCGATCTTTTTTCTCTAAATTTTGACTTTTGGACTTTACAATGCTCTAGAGTTATTTGAAATGTATCACACGAGTCAGAAACAATTCTTCACAACCACCTCTGGAAACTAATTATACAAATAGTAAAATACTAGGGCTGCATGATATGGTAAAAAAATAATGCCATTATTTGGATAAATCTCACGATTAATGATTATTAGGAATAATCATTTTTGCATTACAATTTTCAATTTGACAAAAAATCCCTGTTAAAATCATAGTGATGTGACATTTGTTGGGGTCTGTACCAAACAAAGAGGTTTTTTTTACATCTGGAGAAGAAGAATTGTCTCTCTCAGCACTCCAGCACTTCATTATAATGCTGTTTTTTTCACACATTGCATCTTTATAAAAAAAACTGCAGCTTCTGCAATTTGGATATCGCGATTTTGTTAATATTTCAATTAATTGTTTTGCCCAATATAATACTAATAATATTGGTGTAGCCTAATTTTTATCTGCAACTGTGCAAAAATACCCGCTTTAACAGAATGAATAGACATGCACGAAAAAGGCAATGGCATGTGCACATTATGAAGCTTCAAACTATTTGGTGCAGCTAAATACAGCTTTTGTTTTTGTTTCACTTTTTTCATGAAAAATTCACATGCACAGTTACAGAATTTGTTATTGTTGTAGTAATGCCGCTCTAATGAACAAAATTAGTTTTATCTGCTTGCACGCAAGTACTAAAGTGTTCACAGGTAAGGAATGTCTAAGCGGTGGACTGGGTGTAGACCGTTGACTCAGTCTTTGGCATGTCCACACTAATGAATGGGATAGAAATAGGTCTGCATGTCTTTTATCAAGGGAGATAATTCAGCACTCCACTCTTGTTTCCATAGACAAAGGGCACACTGTGCAGCTTTGCATTTTCATGCTTTATCGAGCAGGGGCCAGTGCACAAACAAAGCCGGTAATAGCAGCGATAAACTGCTCATCAGGACAACAGCAGCATGTAAATCAGATGTCTGGTCAGTGTAATTTTTTCCACTCATCGTTCACTTTCACCAGACAGATTTGTCAAACTGTGCTGTTGTCGCTCTCTGGGGTTGTTTACTTTATGTCCCATTGTGGGTGTTTATGGTTCAATTTCCCTAACAGTCGTAGATCCCCGTGTCTGCCTTCTCCTTCACTTTCCTCCCCATCCGATAGTCTCTGCCAAGTCAACTTTCTTTGTTTTCACTGCCCCCCTTATCAGTTCCTGTTTTGGCCCTCCTCTGGCTGCTCCTGATATAGCCTGATGTGGAGAGGGAATGCAGCTCCCAGAGGAATTCCCCCACCTCCCCCCTGCTCCTAATTTCACTCTCACCAACTGACCCAGAGTCCCATTACCCTTCACCTCTCTTTGTTGTCCATGACAGCTTGGTCCAGTTCATGAGCTGGCTGGCCCAGTTTGCCTAGTTTAGAACACCACACAGACAGCAGTGGGACGACAGAAACTTCGTGCTGAAATTTTGTGCAAAAAGCAGCGAGCAGGAGAACAGAACAGAGGAGGGAGAAGGAGAGAGAAAGAGAGAGGGAGACAGCGTGTGGGCGGTCGGTGGGGGATTTTGGCTGAAAATAGAACCCTTGTCATTTTCTCCTTTCGCCAGTTTCTTTGTTTGGCAGGCACTTGCTGCTACTGCTGCTATCCAAGTGGCTGTGAAGATGAAAGAGAAATATCTCTGCCGGTGTTTGATCGGCTGCTCCCTCGTGCTGGATGCCTGAGATAATCTGCACAATTATTTCAGATGATTGTCAGTTCTCTAATGTTGGTGGGAGTTTTTCATCTGCGCATGCATTCACCTATGAGATTTAGTTACATCAGCAAAAATGGGAAAAAATTGTTGAACGTGTCATTTTTCTATTTTTGACTACCAGTAATGAATATTTGTAAGGGACAAGACATGAGGAAATAAAATAGGAAATAATGGATTTCATTTCGATGGATTTAGCATTGAGATCACACAGGTGTGTGTTCCTACTTTATAATTCAGGGTTTGTTTGGGGGCTGGAAATCCTTGAAAACTCTTCAATTTTAATGTAGTGTTTCCAGGGTTTGAAAAGTGTTTGGAATTTGGATAAAGTGCCTGAAACTGCTTGAAATTGCAATTGCATTACTTTCATCCAGGCTTCAAACTTAAGAGAAAGTAGAAAAAAATGCAGGGAGGATTAAAATAAAATCTTTAAAAAAGGACAGGGAAAAAATATATAATATACACAGGATCAAAACAAAATGACAGAATTATCAGTACACGCTGCTTCTCGGGCACTGCATTTAATCCTTTGGATTAGCATTCTGATTAATAACAGATGATTGCAGGTGGGTGAAAAAAGATAAAGCTGTGTGCATATGAGAGAGACCTTGTGCTATTTATGCACAGCAGCTGTAAATTCACTGATTGTTTAAATCTAACAGGATCGCCAAGATCCAATTTAAATGAATTTTCTGTGTTCTTCTACACACGCAAAAGGTCTCACACACAGTCAAAGTTCATCTATAAATCCTGACTCCATCAGAGCTGTCTAAAAAAAAATGTGTTCCTCTGGAGAGTTTCCTCTGTCTCATAAAGTTTATAACACCTTTTAGTTTTGTTGCTTAAATATTAACAATATTTGTAGCAGTGACATTAGTGTGCACCTGGAGAAGAAACTGAAAGCTGCCTCTCTGGACGTTAGATCATCTTTTAAATGATGTCAGGCAGCTCAAGCTTTCCAGGTGATTGTGTTATATTGATATATGTGTGTTTTCTTTCATGATTTACCATAATGTAGTAATGTAAAGGACACCCACCTGCAGCCCCTGCGCTGTTAATCAAAATGTTAATTTTTATGACCAGGCCCGCCCAACCTGCGGTATAATCACAGTACCCGAATCATTTCGGCATCTCTGTTTGCTTCGCCAACATGCTGAATCCGTCATTTAATTAGCAATGCGCCACAGGCAGGCACACCCGGCTCTTAAATGGAGTGGAGATGGTGCTCTGATTGGTTTCCTTCATGTTACGTCCAAAACACACCTATGATTAATTAAGAGATTAAATACAATATCTTGTGCCTTACTTGGTGCCCAGATTATGTGCCGTTTATAGCAAAAGGGAGACACACCCTGTATGCCCTATGCGTGACTTTAAGTGTGTATCCACCTAAAATTCAACATCAGTCAGCACTAATGACGTATATCCCTCCATAAAAACATGATGGTATGCATTCTTCTGTAAACTGCTATCAGAAAACATCATTTTGGTTGTGATGTAAAGGTGACATAGTCATTTTGAATATATATATATACTATCCCCTATAATATAATATCCCCTTCTCTTGTAGTCTCCCTGAAAAGACAGTCTGCACCCACTGTTTAGGAACACACTGGATTGTACAGTGGGTGGCTGCTAATATTTTTAAATCTTATCGACTTGTTCTTGTTGCTTTGCACTCTTTCTTAGACAATCTTACCCTTCAGTGGATCTAAATGCCACAGCCAATTTCTTTTCTGTTGGATCTTTGATTTACTATCCTCTTAGAAAAACAGACTCGGCCTAACAGGGTCCTTTCAGTGCCCTTATTAAGAAGCTTACAGTCGGAGCCTCTGTACAATTTTGAAAACACACTCAGCCTGGACTCATACTGATTATGTGCCTGTCTCTCAAAACCTGTTTAGCAGTCATAATAACACAGTCTCCTTGTCCCTCCCCTTGAAGGGTAATGTGACCGTAGTTTAAAGGAGTTTGGAAAAACAAGTTAACCCGCAATGCAGACACACCCACACAGACAAGACTGTCATTTTCCTCCATCTTTTCCTCCTTTCTTTCACTCTGCTTTCTCTGAGTTGGACTTAAGAGTAAACTTGTGTTTTTGTGCTGTCAATTTGTCCTGTAGGATTAAAACCAAGCCTTTGACTTAATCCCTCCTCACTGACAGACTGGACACATAAGGGCAGGTTGGAGATCCATTTAGTGGATAGTCTCTTAAGCTCCACGACAGGTGTAAGTGGTAATACATGTCTGTCTTGGTATGGGTTAACTCTCGGTGTAGACTTATGTGGTCATTTATGGTGTAAACAGACCCCTTTGATGGCTTAGTGTGTCTGGGTGATTTCTATGAACTTTGACTGTTGAGCCCCTGTTGAGTGAAACATACCTAGACTCACTGACTGCATGTTTTTTCCAATTTAGTATTTAAAGAATAGAGTTTGACTAAATTTGACCACAATAGTGTTTCAGAAGCCTGTTTTTCTCACTTCCCTATTTACAGAACCGGACAAAGAGGAGACGTCCGCGTTTTGACTTGTTATATCAACTCAGAAGGAATTCTGTAAATGTTGAAATTTACCACTGCATTGTTAGAGCGGGCTCTAGTAGTTCAGGCAAGGTGCAGCAATAATAAAAGAGAAGAGGACTTTGTACATTTGGAGCAGTATGAGTGTGAAAAGAGTGACAAGATAGTGATCAAAGAATGTGAAAGAAGCATACCAAGGTGTCTTTGAGAGCACAAACATATCAACACAGTGAACAGAGAGAAGCAGTTTTAAAGTCTTGGATGCGTCGTCGTGTGTGATTTTCTGTGTTTTCAGTTAGACCCACAGTGATCACAGCTTCACTAAAGATTGTAGGCTGGATTTGTCACTCTTAAAAATTAATCTTGAGACCTCCCATTCATTCTCGTCACCTGTGTCACCGTCCTGCAAATCTTCAGCTAGTAAGTAAACTTCCAGGGTCTTTGCTTTTCTTCTGTTGATACATTTCTCTGTTTCTTCTCTGTGCTTGTGCTGACAAAGGAAGGAAAAAAAAGCACAATTGAAGCCTGAAGTAAACAAACTTGGAATAAATGTCTTTAGCTTTGACATGTCCCCTGCAGTGCTCATGGTGATCAGCCAGGTTTACAATGACAGTATAAAACACAGAGTCATGTTTGCACCTCAGAAGTGTTGTTTGGGATTCACAGTTTTATGCACTTGCAACAACTTGCTGTTAAATAAAGTTATCATGTTAACAACTGTTGATGAAATGGTTACTGGTTTCATGATAAACCATGGTAAAATCCTGATGGTTAGTATTACCATTTTACATTTAATTATCATTAAAACTGTGTTTGATCAGAGTAAATACTGTTCAGAATCAGCCTAAGTTAGCAACAGTCTCCCAGGTGCAGCGTGCAACATGGCTTTGTTTTGCATCAATGAAAACAAATGATGTAATTTCAAATGGTCTTGAGGTTTGCCATATAAAACTCGATGAAGTGATTTCAGTTTACTTTTTGAACATTTTCATGACATTTTATCACAATAACACTGATAACCATGATCATTTTGGTCACTATAATCATGATATGAAGTTTTCACACCGTTTCATCTTTCACATTTTTGCGGTATGTTAAACAGCTCTGAAAAAATTATGCTATACAGTATTACACATTTATTATTATTAGTTAAAATTACCCTCAAAGGAATGAAAACAGGAGGATTTTTGCTTGCTTTATTATAATTTCACGAAATATTGTGCCCTATACTCGTCAGTTGTTTTTTTTTTTTTTTATACAATGGAAGCCTCTTAAAGCGATCACGTCTTTCTTGGTCAAATTGATCACTATAAGCAGATGATTATTACAAACTTTTTTTAACATTTCTCTTTATTTCCTATTCAGATTACCATCTAACTGACCTTTGTATGTTTATTCCATGAATATAAAGTAATGAAACACACAACTTTGCTATTTAAAGAATTTTACTGACTGTTTCATAATACAGTACAGCTGTTTCAAACATCTTTCAAATTACTGTAGAAATTAAATTACTGCGCTGTGTAAATTTTAAACACACTGTAAAACAATAGAGTACTGTATACATAATATAGCTATATAAACATAACTATTTTTCTTGTTACAATTTAAATGTAGATGCAGCACCAGCCTCAAAGAGCATATGGTTACCACAAGGAAAAGAACAGTATCAGATTATTTAAAAAAGAAAATAGAAAAAAGAGTTTTGACCACATATTTAAATGTTAGAAGGCAACCAGATGGACACTGTAAGTGGACCACTTGATTACTATAAATTAGTTATTTCTATAGGAATGATTACATCCTAAGTTTTTTGATCCGTATAAGTGGTTTTCACTGTTACACTAAAATGTTAGAATTCAGTACTGTAGATAAGCAAATGTGCTTTGTACATGATAAATGTCATTTTCATATCTTGGTATACGTGCAACAGTATACTGCTGCAGCCCTTGTGACAACTACATTACCATGTGTTTCCTGGGACAGCATTCTTGATGATATAGATATATCCTGTCTGACATCAGCCTGTGTTGTAGGCATTTAAAATAGCTTTATGTTGTTATATATTGTTATGCATTATAAAATGTATCTGGGCTTTCTGTAGCTGTGTTAAGAGCTTAAACAGGTTATTATAAACAACATATGGCATTTGTGTTTGGCCACTTAGCTCATAAACTGAATACCTGAGTATCGTAGACATTAAGAACATGGATGTAAATGTAGTCGTCGTCTCCTCAGGCGTGGCCCCACCGGCTCAGTGGGAGGATTAGTAGTAGGACAGGTGTTTTTAATTGGCCCTGCCTCTGGCTCAGGCTGGAGGCTTTTCCCTCTACAGTGAGCTAAATCTCCTCTTAAACACTGTCTTCTGTTCTTCTCCTGGCATTTGAAAGCTCCGTGGTAAGAAAAGAGCCATTCTCGGTTCCCTGTTGAATATTTGTGAGATGGCAAAGTGGTTTGTTGGGTCACAGCGAGCTGTGTGTGTCCGCTGTGATGGAGGAAGTGGAGAAAACAGCTGGGCCGCAGTGCTGCTGTCCGTCTGTGTTTATTTTCTCTTGAGTAACTTTTGAGTTTGTTTGACAGACTTTAAACACACATGGGCTGCAGTGCATAGATCCTACCGTGGCTCATAAGGACTACTATAAACACTTGGCATGTTTATAGATGAGAATAACAGTCCGCAACTGTTAAAGCTATTAAGACCAAGGTACAGATTAAAGACTAATGTAAAGCTCTGGGTATTCACCACTTCATGATTGTCATTTTAAAATATATTCAGGTAAAAACAGAGCAGCTACCTGTCTCTCTTGCTAATTATTCCTTTGTTTGTTCCCAATAATGCAAAGTTGCTTTATTTGCATATGTGCATAATTATATCTTAAGTTCTTGTGTCTATATTTCTGTCTATATTTAGTCCCTGTTTTTGTCAGTCTTCTGACAAAACAGGACGAGGCTGGAGAGCGTTAATGACATGAAACCGATATGTTTTACGACCGTATCCAGCAGCAGGTGGGCAGACTATGGGATCATGGGATAGGGAAGACTCAGTTTGCTGCAGTGTGACTTGATATGGAGAACCAGACAGAGTTGGTGTACAGAGAGCTCTTAGCTAAAGCCTTTGGATTTACAACAGCCTTCCAGATTCCACTCTGCATACATTTGTACCATCTGCACAGGCTCCTCGGTGTAAGTGGTTGCAGGTGGTAGTTCCTAAACTTTGCATCTTCATTTGGTAGTCATAGTGAGCAAATTAGTAAAAGACAAATCATGTATCTGCCTCTTAAGATCCTTTCCAACAACAAAGATTATATATTTTGTGCTGAGTGTCTATATAGAGTGTATGTTGCTTTTGTTAGAATGAGATGGACGTCACTCAGCTTCTACTAAACCCAGTAACTTTGGGAGGACAGTAATAATTGTGGCCACTTGCGTGTTTCTCTGGAGCACTAGTACCTTGTTAGGATTTTATGAGAGCCTTTTATATATTTAACAGGGAATTCATGCCAGAATGGTGGATGGTTGCTTTTTTCATAAAGTTTTGAGGGACACTCCTCTGCTTTTGTCTATCGAATAAACAGCAATCATCACACGCAGTACTTGTGTCCTGTTGTTTTCCTTTAGAGAGTGTACTGAACCAAAGACTCCACAATATCTCTTTTCTTTTTTTTTTTTTTGAAACTTTCTTTTTATTAAAGTTTTCAATTATTTTTCACAACAATAACAGACAAATACAGAAACAGTAAACAAAAAACAAAATTAGACAGAGTATTAACAAACAGACAGGTTGGCAGGATTGACATAATCACACATTCAGGCAGAGTAAAGTGAGTATTCACATAGACGATGAGTTACACTTTAAAGAATATGAAGTCCACCTTTTCCAGTACCTTACGTACTGATCAGCCTGCAATCTTAGGGTGAAGGTCAGTTTCTCCATGCTTTGTATTTCATTAACAACGGCGATCCAGTCATTCTTTGTTGGTAAATTTGTCTGCAGCCATTTCCGTGTAATGGCCTTCTTGCTTGCAGCCAAGAGCACTTTATAAAGATAATTGTCCTGGGCCATGAGTCCAACTGGGATTTTACCAAAATACAGTGAGATAAAGGAAAATTCAACTTTTAAACCAAAGATCGACTGAATTTCTCCAGCAAGGTCCTGCCGATATGATTGGATAAGGGGGCAGGCCCAAAATATATGGAAGTGGTCAGCCATGGTCTGTCCGCACTGTCTCCAGCAATTCACAATATCTCTTTTCAAGTCATCCACAGGTTCAACTTTTGACAATTATTATTATTTTTTTTAATTGTTTATTTTTGTGGGACAAGGCACAATTAAAAGTAATTAGCCTACATAAAATGCACTACATAAAACAGCACAATACAATACATTAGAGTGCATCAGTGTGACATAATAAAGTGACTCGGTAAGGTAAATACAGGGCAATCATTAGTAGTGAATGACGCTTTTGTGTTGCCTTCAGCCAAAGCTTGAGGCTGATTGTAAACCCTGCAAAACTTCCTGTGTCTCTAATGTTTGTGGGTGTCAAATTCTACTTCTCCACTAATCAGCCGAGAAATCAGATTGACCAAAGGCTGTCTTTCTGAACTGTGGCACCCGGTCACCCCTAGTAGATGGTCTAGTCCTACTGTCATGCTGCTGCTGGGATAGGCCAGGCATCCTTTAAAACAGATGTAGGAAATTATTTTTCATTTGGAGCCACATTAGAAATTGATTTGGCTGCCAAGGGCCAGACACAAACGTGATATATAGTTCCTATAATGGCAGAGTAATAAAGGAATAGTAAGAAGTGTTCTATATAGGGCACACCAGCATGTAGATGTCTATGAGCCAATAGCTGACGAACACGGTAATGCACTTCTGCTGTCATCTTTTCTGCATTATCATGTGATTAATTGGCTAATTATTTTTGTTGGCAAGGTCTAAAACTTGATGTTTCACAGTATGCCATGCATGTCAGGTACAAATTGCAGTGATAGTAGGAGAAACATGATGGAAAACAACATGGATCATCCACTGCATAACACCTTGATGGACCAAAGAAATAATGGTGGTGGAAGGCTTCTCTCTCTTCGTTGGTAGACAGAGAAGATACAGAAGATCTTTCCATACCACACGGTCCATCAGACTCTAGTCATTCTTATACAAATAGATGAGAACAGGCACAAATGATATTTCCCCTTGGGATCAAAAAGTTAATTCGTATTCGTATTCGTAGAAACGGCTACAAAAATGTAAACAGCATGGATCGATGGCATTGAGTGAATTACATTACAGTACAATATAACCAGTACAGCTTGTTTAACAATAAGAAAAATGATACTTACTGATTTTAACTGCAATATTTCCAAGTGCTCTGATGTCCAGCAGATGGAGAGCATTGGGACCTGATGCTCTTAAAATTATTCAAATTAAACTGCTGTTCTGGATGGAGTCATACAGGGCCATTCAAGATTGTTGTAATTTTTTTTGTTGTTTTAGTAATGACCAAGCTGAGAGAACTGCTCACTTTGTCAAACACTTATATGCCCCTCCATTCATTTTTGAGCACTGTGTTACCTTTTGTATGATACCAAAGTGTTGCTGTCCTCTGTTGTTTCAGTGTGCCAGTGTTTTGCTGTGCTGGAGGATGGAGTGTTGGCACACAACCTGCAGGAACAGGAGAGTAAGTACAATGTCAAACTACCATGTGACAACAGCACAGCTGCACACTACAAATATGGGTGGTCATTTTTATTATCTGGGCTTTTTTCCAGTCTGTCTCAGTGAATCACAACTTTCTGTGTTGTTGGGTTTCATCTTCAGTTATGCTGTCAAAGAATTTATCTGAGGTTTATACTTAGCAGCTATTAATACAAATTATAGATTTACAATAAAACATTCTTAAGTGAAACACTGTTTTCTTCTTATGGTTTAACAAGGCAGACTGAGAAATCTTAAAAACTTCTTTTTGGTTAGCTTTTGTCCGTAATAGTTGTTGTGGTACGTCTTTGTGACTTTAGTTGTAAACAAAGTGACATGTAATTTGCTGTCTGTTTCTCAAATTCCTCAAAATTACACTGAGGGTATGGCATGTCTCAAATCATGTTTCAAATAAACAACAGATTACTCAAAAATCATCAAATTTAGACTTGAAGTAATTTAGTAATTATTAATGATGATAACCTAGATTAGGGGTTCTCCAACCTTTTGTAATTTAAGGCCCATTTAAGGCCCATTTGTGATTGTTACCACCTTCCCAAATAAATGAGAGAAAAAAAAAAAAAAAAAAAAAAGCATAACGTGAGGAAAGCAGGAGACCAAAATAAACTGGTATGTGACAGGATTTCACTACATTCAGAACACTGTGCTTTAGGCTCAGCATCAGTGCCTGACATTATGAACCCAAATTTAATTTATTCAATGTCATATTTTCGCACCACATAGTTTGGAGCTTTTACTGCTGCGGCATTGTCTCCCACATCACTTTTTCAGTTCAAAAACGATACACTTTGTGTCACTGAATCAATTAGCTAGCTAACCATGGCAAAACATGTTTGTCTCCTGATGATCTGTCATGATTGGTGTGGTGGTATTCAAACGTAATTGGCTGTAAAAATTATACATGATGTTTTTTTGTTTGTTTTTTTTTTATTTATGTGAGTTCATGAGAACATTTACATGTAATAATAAGTAGCAGCGTAAATCGCAAAACAGAAAGTAATTTTAATCTAACCATTTGGCAGTATCACTGCCTCTGCAGCCCAAATGACGCTCCGAGGCCCGCCATTGAGCCTCAGCCCCCTGGTTGAGAATGGCTGACCCAGCTCACATGGCCCTTCGATGCCACACACTGAAGATTGTCTTACCCTCTGCATTTTCTCTGCTTTGCCCTTATAGTCGAGCAATACTATACCACCAACATCCAGAAGAACCAGCTGGTGCAGAATGATATCCGTGTAGCCAAAAGGTTGCAGGATGAGGAAGAGGAACAGCGAGCCCAGCAAAGTGCTCTCCTCAGACAGGCCTCCAGACAAATGTAGGTGACCCCTGCCCCCCAAAACACTTTAACACATCTCACAGTGCTGCAGTATTCATGCACGTCCTTGTGCCCTGCATGTATACTAACCGTACTGTATGTGGATTTACATTTGTATTTATATTGTTATATGTGTTGGTAGATGTAGCAGAAAGTCAAAAGTATAACAAGTGCTTTACTTTCCTGATTGTTCTATAGAGAGGAGGAAGACTTTGAGTATGCCCGTATAATTCAGGAGGAGATCCAGCGTCGTGCTGAGGAAGCCCTGAGGAGGGAGCAGGACGACGAGGTGAGCACAAACCAATGTTAACCCATTTAAATATGTCTGAATCTAGTTTACATTCCTCCAATTAATGTATTAAAGATCATGCAGTATTTTAAAAAGAAGATTACACTTTCAGTTATGTGGGCATTCAGCCTGTTCTGGTGGTCATGTGGTCTACAACTATACTTTCACATTAACTGCATTGACAGGAGTTAGTGTTCACTCCATATTAGCCTAAATACATGCACATGACATCACATGAATCTGCACCTACCACTTACCACCCACCTCCAATATGATAAATCGTTTCGATTTGGCAATCTGCACCCATCAGTGTCTGCATGAAACCATTATTTTTCAGTCAGCGGGCTGCTACACACAGACTACTATTATTTACTGTAGCTCTTTAGCTGAATAGAGCTCATACATGGCATGATGACAGTAAGCTTACTAAATCACTTCAGACAAAAATGAAGCCTCAGTGACGTGGCAGATGTTTGTATTTGATATAAAACGATGTATTTCCATTCTTATTCACTGCTCTGTGCCACAACAATCAAACAGTTGCTACTTTTGTATGGAGAAGTGGCAGGTGAAATGGTTAACATTCACCATAATAGCTCTGGCTAAATGCAGCGAAAGTGCTTGGACTTGCGTGTTGTAAGGCAGTGGGATGAAACTGACACTAAGCGGTTGGCCTCACTTCAGTCCATCATACGATGTGATTGATGGAAAACAAATCTTTAGCTGCAGCAATACAGAGAATATTGTGGAAGATAGAGACATACCCCTTGGATGATTGATATATGGAAACAAGGTAGAAAATTAGTGATCCTGTACCAGTCACTCATTTTGGCATTTTTAAATTAGAACATCTATGGGGTGACGCTTAGCTTCAAACCAAATGTTGTCCCAGCTAATAAGTAGACACAGATGTGACAGCAAAGTTTGTAAAGCAAAATATTTTGAGGGATTTGCTCCCGAAGGAGGAACAAATCCTTTCCTGTGGGTGTCAAGTTGCTGGCAGCAACCAGAGCAGAGCAAGACATTGTACTGTATGGACAAGTTCAGCTTGGCACAATGCAGTGATACAACAGCAGCTTGGACAAAACCAAAGTAAAACTTAAAGTGATAGTCCACCTCAAATTGAGCTTTTGAGTATGAAACCCTCACCCCCTGTTGGCCTGAAAGTTGGCTCTAAAAGCAGTCACTGACATGTTGGTTACAATTAATTCCTTTGGAAGTTTTATCAAAATGTTAAAAATACAGTTGGAGACAGCAGACTGTGTTATTCAATAGTCTATAGGTATACTAAGCTTACTCACACTGCTATCAGGATCCTTACAGAAAAACCAGGAACACAAAAAGCTGACTATGAAAAAACAAATGGGCAATGAAAATTTAGGAGTGAATGGAAGCAGCAGAAGGAGTGGCTAGAATCTGACACATCTGAGGATGCAGTGTGTGCCGCCAGTTTCCTCAATTAGCCATAGAGTCTAGTTCATTTTTCATCAGAAATAATGCCTTCAGGAAACACAGCATTATAATGCATGGGAAAAATGGACAGCACAAGTGTTACAGTTAAAGAAGGTTGTGTTAAGTTGCATTAAATTGCCTTTTCTGTGTTGTTTTTACATAAGTTTGCATTTGGGTCACAAAAAATGTACTTTGGGGCTTAGTGGCCTGTGTCGCCACTGCTTAAAAAATATTAGTGTCTATCCTTGCTCAGTAAACGTTGAAGCCTGTAGGAAGTTCTTGGTGGTGCAAAAGCAGAAAATAGCTGCTCTTGAAGGTAGATTAAAGGAAATTTTCAGTACTTTTCTTGTGGCCGTCCGGTCATTGTTGATGGTAAATGTAGTCAATGGAAGCAATAAATCCCTCTGTTTGTGCTATATTGACCAAGAAAGCTGAGTTCTCCTGCTTGCGGAGTCGTGCCAGTAGTGCCTACATGTACCAGGAAGCATTGCATGCAAGCCTCTTATATACACATTCACGTTGCCATATGTCACCACCCTATCCTGCAGCTGTTACTTTGTTTGCCAAAACTTAGCACTAGGTGGCAGAAATACTCATCTAGCAAGCCCCCTGGGCACCCAGAGGTAAAGACTAGAATTGCAACCTAAAACAGTCTGTAGTTCTTTCTGAACACCAATGGTATCACTGTGACGTCACTGGATGCAGGAAGAACAACAGGCTTTGCAGCATTAGAATGTAGATTTCTTTGTCAGTATATCACACACTGAGGAATTTATGGCTTCAGTTGACTACATTTACCATTCAATACTGACTGGACATCCACCTGAAAAGTGAGAATTTTCTCTTTAATGATCTCAAACTAAGTAACTACAGCAGTGTGTGCAGACAAAACTGGGCATAATCTGGAGGAGCAACCATGCCGGTTGTCACAAACTTAAAATAACACCAGTATTCCTTCATGGTCAGCACATTCAGCACAGGGATTCACAGAGTTATATGGCACTTGGGACATACTTGTATATCATTTAATTATCTGCCTGTTACCAGCAGGTCAGGGAGTATCATATGGTTCACTTTGCCCTCTCTCAGGACTGACTGAGTTCATAATGAATGGTGGTTACAGCAGAGTGCTGCTCTGGGCCTCTGGTGTATCCACTGTGCCGTAAGAGGGCTGGATGAGCAAAGTCAGCTGTTAAACAGAGACCCAAGCTGTCAGACAGCTACCCATCTGGATGATGGCTGAAGCAGTTTCTCTGGTGGTTGATTCCAGCCATGGACCATCAACCTCTTTATACAGAACACTCTCATGTTAAGTCTCACTGGATGTGCACACTTCACATGACTAAAACTTTTAACTGTGTAGTTTGAGGTTAAGTAAAAACATTAACAAAGTACAGTGTTTAATCAAGAAAGTGACTCAGCCTTCATGTGATTATCCTTTCCATTTAATGGTTTAACATCGTTACTGGGTTTCCAAACAGATTTGTCTAAACACTGGAATTCTGCTTTAAATGTTCTTTTTTCTTAGATAATGTCATCCTAATGAAAGTGCAAAATAATTCTATACATTTTTTTCATTTATTTTAATCTCAGTAATGTTTTTTGAACTTGCCATGTCTACATGAATAAGTTACATTTTAATAAAATCTGTCACAATGTGACATTTAAAATATTTGACAAGTTTTAGCCACAATAACAGCACAGCTCTGTGGATAGCAACATCAGTCCACCATATTTGGTCAAAACTGAAAAATCTTGACTTGACTTGAAAAGTCTTGTAAAGTCTCAAAGTCTTGTATTAACTGTAGACAACATGAGTTCATTTTTTAAAACCATCTCGTGTTTGTATTTTGTTTACAAAAATAACCCATAATGCTGTGGTAGCTGTTTTGACATTTATTTTGTCCATTTCCCCTACTCCTAATTTGTGGCACAGCACCAGATTTCTTCAAAATTTAGTAAATACAAAAATACTTCATATTGCAACCCAAACACAACGGGTCAACCATATGGTTCCCATCAATCAACTCTCCCTTGTTGTTCCAGTGTTCACACACAGAAGCCCAACCCCTCAAAAGCTTTGTCTTCCTGTCTTTGCATTTTTACAGCACACATGCATTTGTGAACCCGCTTTTCTGTAAAAAAAACAATAATCTGACTTCCGACCAATAGAAATGAAGAGTTGAGCTGTGTAAGAAGAAGAGCATTGTGGGGGAAGAAACTCTGCCACGAAACTCCCCAGCTGGTCCAGCGGAGCGGTCTGCGTCACGAGGCTGCTCCAGCATAATATTTTCCTTTACCCTGCAGTTTCCTTTTTAGAGGAGGCTGCCTTGGACAGGCTTATAAAAGCTCCTTGTTTGGAGGATGTGAGGTCAGAGAGGCTGTGGGGTTCATTCATCATTGTTAAAGGGCTTGGGTTTGAACTGTGTTGGAAGCAACATGAGGTGTTTACACTCTGAGTTAAATGGTTAAAACCTTGTTTACCTATTGGGTTAAAAGTCATGTTAGGTAATGCAGTACATGGTATTAGAATATATCTATTCCTGTGTGGATGTAATAATTTCTTTTATGAGTGTTGATGTTTGGATCAAATAATGAACCATTAACACTCCCGTTAGCTTCCCCTCCTTAATGATTGGCTGATCAGAGGTGTTGATTAAATATTTGCCTCCCTGTAGATTGTGTCTTTAATTAAGGAACAGAAGGTGCCAGGCTGAGCTGTTTTAAATGCCAGATCCCTGTGGCACTCCATGCCTAACCTGCCATGGCAAGCTGCTAATTGTCTGCTGATGCTGGCAAAGTGGCTGACACACACGCCCTGATTGCAAAGCAAAAGTAGCTGCGTTAGCTTTTAGTAATGATTTATGTTGCAAGTGCAGCGTACAGAGGCATATTTTCACATTTCACAGAATTCACTGGTAGAATATGCTGATTTGTAGGGAGCATCAGTAGTTCTGGATTTTCCAAGAAAAGAAACACAGGCATCGTGGGGGGGTTCTCTTTCAGAGAACAGACAAGTATAGCAGCTCTGCTAAGAGCACGCATTCCCTAGTGACAAGGTGTTAGTTCAAGTGAAACAGTCCTGTTGACCTGCTTCTGTTGGTGTTTTTCTGGTCCAGAGTTCAAGCTAAAGGAGATGAAAAGGTTTGCTTGTCTCTCATTCAGTCTCCTACTTTCTATTGAATCAGTCACAGCCTAGTCTGAAAAAGTTGATTTGGCCACCTAGAGCTGGCTTTGTGTTAAATAGCCACTATTAAAAGGTCAGACCACCTCATGGTGCACTAAGTCACCCAACATGGCTCTGTAGCCTCCTCTGCAGACATGCCAGATATAGATGGTGTAGATTCTCTTTTTGATTTAAAATCAGTCAACTCCAAATAGAGCCTGAGAGTTTGGTTTATGTTACACTTTCATTGTTATTTGAACACTAATGATAATGTATATAGATCAAATAAATGGGAGATGAGTAGGTTTAGGGTAATGGGTGTTTTGAAGTTAAAGGGAGGTTAACCAAGGCCGGTTTTAGTACATTGTGGAAAGTAGATAACATAAAAGCAAAACCATCAGCTGGCTCTTTTCACACAGTCTGTGTTATGCCGCCATCTGCTGGTTAAAAACAGCACAGTATGGACAATGTCATGGAGAAAATTCTGCAATCATGCCAAATCATGATTGTACAGTGAGTGAGTCAGTGAGTGGAGTTTGTTTTGACATTTTATAATACTTTTATCCAGATCATTATCATCATTATTAGCTTTGCTTTGATGACTGATGAATTTCGAGGTTAGAACTTAGCCAGCTTTGCCAAATTAAAGATTATGACCTTATTAGGTATTAGTGGATAGGATTGAGGGTTTGTAACAACAACAACTAGTAGAATATTCTCAAAAGCTAAAAAAGGACTGGTGTATCTATGTTTATTTGTTTATTCGACATTAACAACTTCTCTTCTCTGTCATGCTCATTTAGCCTAAATTCCTTTTAGCTTACTTATTGTGGTTTTGTTGTAAAAAACACAATCAGTACTGCTGTGTTTCCACAGGAAATAGCTAAACGAATGCAGGAAGAGGAGCAGCGGAGGATCAGGAGGACGAGCAGAGGACAGGAGGATCATGCTGAAGGTACAGCTTAAGTTTTACCATTTTGTTTTATGCTATATTGGCTGTATACTATAGTCAGCAATCCTAAAGTACGGCCAAATAGTTTTAAAGAAAATTCTGATTATGAGTTTGTAAGAATTTGCCATTTGTACAAAATGTTTATTTTGTTTTGTGCGTATATGGAGAGAAAATACTCAAAGTCAGAGAAAACTCAGGACTTGCTTAGCTTTTCTCTAACCATGCTTTGCTCTGCTTCTACTGCTTATTATTGTGATATTTAAGTCCTTTTCCACATATTTTATAACAGCATGAACAAAACATACCCAACATAGCGATCGCTCTTAAAGTTTATCTTCATTACGTGTTGTGTTCAGTTGCATGGATATAATATCTAATAATCTAATAATATCTTTTTTAAGGTCTTTTACACATGACTATACATTAGGGCTGAGTGATTTTGAAAAAAATATCGAATTTAAATTTTTTGGTCTGACATTGCAATCGGGATATGATCTGCAGATTTAGATGGAATGATAATTTTTACATTATTCACATTTTCATGGAAAAACATATTTAAATGATTATGGTGTGACTTTTGCATGGATTTTGGATTTGTACTAAACAAAGATGTTTTCTTAAGTCTGTATAATATGATGTGTTGCAAGGACATTTCTGCAGCACAAAAATATTTAATTTCAGATGGTATGTTGACATTTCGCCTTTAACAAATCTTGCACCTCCTGTGATTTGAAAATTGCAGTTGGCCATATTGCAGTTTCGATGAAATTTCTATAGATTTTTCAGCCCTACTGTACAACTGCATTCCTATGTATAAACACATTGGAATGCCTCAGTTGTGTCTAAAATATATTTTAGACACAACTGAGCTATTTTAGCTATTTTTACTGCAATGTTACACCTCATCATTAACTGCACTTGTCTAATAGCACATTCTAACAGCCTCACCCATCCTCCCTGCTTTTATGTTTGCATGTCTGGCATTACTAAAGGCAGCGCCAGCGACCCTTCATTGCCATCCCCTCACCAGCACACTCTCAGCAGCGCTCACCAAGCAGAGGAGCAGTACTCATCTACTACCACCAGGTGGCAGTGTTCTACCTCTCACCGTTCAGACTTAAATGAACCTCAGGCTGACTCCCCCAGGGGAGTAGCAGCTCAGAGAAACACAACTTCATGGTCAAATCAAGGACACAGAGATTCCTTTAGGGAAATCAGGAGAGAATTGCGAGAGCGTTTGAGTGAGGATTCAGAGGACTCGGACACAGTTTTCTCTGAACAGCTTTCTGTTTTGTCCCAAAGACTGAATGAAAGACTCAACACGGCACCTCCTCGACAGCGGGCATCTTTACATCACCCGCAAGAGAGACAGTACAGAAGTCTTTGCTCTCACAGCAATTTCACAGATGAGCTGAGAGTTTGGGAGGAGGAGAGAGGAGACTGGGATGACGTCTATTACGAAAATGGTGACCGAGAGAAGAGGAGGCCTAGGATTTGGGATCAGGAAAGTAGCTATAGAGAGGAGTATGAGGGTTTCCACAGGAGCAAAGATCAGAATAGAGACTCTAGGTTAGATGAGGGAAGAGAAAGGCGATGCAGTCGCAGTGAATCTGTCAGGCTGCATGACAGGAGTGGTCACAGCAACAGAGACCTCGTGAGAACTTGGAGCGTTAGGGACAACCCTGACAAACATGTCCGATTTCAGGACAACACCAGGAGCTCGAACAGGCAACGGGGTGAAAGCAGCAGTGTCTGGGAGATGCTGGGCAGGGTCCTCAGAGAGAGGGGTGTGCCTGTGAGGCTTGGCAGCAACGGGGCGCCACTACAAATAATGCCCCAAAGCAGACACAGCCAGGTGCTTCATGGGAGCGAGGTCTCCTGCGGCGACTCCCAACCACATCAGAGAGCCTTCCAGAGAGCTGCCACCACCAGGCACAGTTTCCATGGAGATATCAGGGAGAGGAGGAGATTGTCATACCGAGAGAACAGTGGGAGAGATCACAGAGAAGGCCGAGACAGGCACCGTAATATTGTGGAGCATGATGAAGAGGTTTATGAGATTAGTAGTAGAGACTCATACATTGATAACCGTGAAAGGCGAGGCAGTAGAAGGTGGAGAGAGCACCACCACACTAATGATGACGAAACGCAGAGGAATGCAAATGGCCGCAGGGTCAAGAGGACAGCGAGCGAACGCAGGCATTGGCACAAGACCATAGACGAAAGGTTAAGCTCGGAGGAGGAGCAGGAGGTGGAGAGGAGAAGAGAGCAACCCCGCCAAAGAGCCCCACAGCGTAGCCAAAGCCTCAGCAACAGCGGGGCTTCAACCAGGGATAGGTCAAGGAACATGGCAGGTAACACCCAGAACTGCAGCCAACTCCGATCTGCAGAGGGAAGTTTTCCAAAGCCTTGCCCCTTAACTCTCTGCGTGCATCTGCTCCTCTCATCTTCCCTCAATCATCACCTAATCTGGACAGATTTAGGTTTTAGTGGTGACTTGGGGTCTTCTAATGAATTGGGACACTTTCCTGTTCATATCTTTAATTCCCTGAAATGATCTTCAGTGTGTGCTTTCATTCTCATCTTCATCTCCATCATTATTCTTCTAGCCTTGATGTAGTGAGGGAATAAGTTCTGTGGAGTCCCTTTCAAAACAGTCAAGCAGCATACCTTTAAAAGCTGCATCCTCTCATTTCCTGGTGTGATTCAAATGTCCTCAGTCTTTGTGTCTTTCACTCTCTGTTTCAGTGCACTTGAATGATCTCTGATTTTCATGTTTTATGTTTTTTTTTGACTTCTTTGTGTCCTTGTTATCACAATCAGTTCTGCACAGGTTCAGATTTGCAAACCCGCACCCACAAAGCCAGGATAGACACGTTATCAACAATGATCTCCAAGTCAAATCCAGACCTGCCTGGACTCATTATTAAACAGTTATACACATTCTTTCACTTATTATTTGCCACTAATCTGTATTAGTAATTGACACAGCAGCTGTGCTCCTGCAGCTGTTGGTGTCCTTCCTCACCAGTGATGTCAGTAGGTTCTTTTTGGCACTTTTTACAAGCAGCAAAACCGCTCACAATGTTATTCTAACAGTGCCTGATCTCACCACATTTCTAGAAAATGTCTGACTTGGCCTTGATGTATTGTCCGCAAATAGGTTGTATCATAGCCTTTCACAATAAAATCCTGGCAGATGATGAGACTTAGTGGTTTGGATACTACTATATTATTATTGTATCATAAGTTATTCTATTCTCACCTGCTGCCTGCCCTCATTTTAACCCATGAATTTATATAAATATAATCTTTGCCCGTTACACAACTTTATCGCGGGTTACCCGACCAATACCCACGAGTACGCTGTCCGTGCAGGATTCTAATCACAGTCACTTAATTTTATTTGTGTTTGACGCTGTCACACCTCACCCTTAGGAGCGTCACTGCAATCAGAGCCGGGTGAGGAAAGCCTAGACCTGGGGGAACTGCAGCAGGTTCTGGAGGATGCAGAATTGGCTCGCAAGCTGCAGGAAGAGGAGGAAAAACTGTGGAGGAGGGTAAAAGACCCAAGGGTTTATCATGACACTCTGATTTAGGAGTCAAGGTGAAACAGAAAACCAGTTTCTCTTTTCATTCTGTTTTTTTCTGACTTATATTTTGTTTTGTTTCACAGAATTCCCAGCCCTCTTCGTGTAGCTCTTATCCAGAGGGAGACTTCAGAGTAGCACAAGTGGCACAGGATGAGGTACAATGATGAACTGATTTGAATTCTTTACCCACGAATCTCTTGGTTAATATTTGAGATGCACGGATCCACTTTTTATCAGTCATGATCCGATTCTGATACTTGAATTTGGATATTTGCCGATACCAATATGTATCTTGTAAATGTGCGTCATGTCCTCATGACAATTCAATAAATCCGTCCATGTCGCAATGATCCCTCAAATGTACATATCAAACACTTGTGACAAAGGTGGAAGCAGGATATTGTTCAGTTTAACAATAAACTTTACATCAAAATTACATCAGGTCATTAAAATATTAAACTTGAAATAAGAAAAGGGGTCAAATATATAAAATAATATAAAATGCTGCCTATAAAACTAAAACTTTGAATTATGCTCTGTCAAAATATACGTTTTTATATTGGCAAATATTGGACAACATTTATGCCAATACCAGTAATGTCAGCTGACCGATATATCTGTTTGGCTTTAAGATGAGCAGCAGTCAAATGAATTAAATCCAAAAAAGCCCAAGATGGTTATCATCAAAACATCACTGGATGGAATCTGCATTGGTGTGTGGGTTGGTGACATCAGTCCGATATCCAATGACTGAATTGCGTCAGTAAAGGCACCCGATGCAGATATCGGACCGGTTCCAACCACCTCAAATGATCTACTGTTGTGCTTTTGCTCTAGGAAATTGCGCATTTCATGCAGAAGCAGGAAATTAAGTCGAAGCGTCGATCTCGTGAGCTAGAAGGGCCGTCATCGTGGCGTGAGCACAGAGCAATGATGAGTCATCATGACAGACGAGCTGCAAGAGACAGACAGGTAAACGTGTTGTAGATATTCCATCAAGGGATGGTCCATGTCATTGTCATGTTTGTCTTTTGAAAGATCCACTTCACTCTTTGACACTGCAGTTCTTGCACTACAATCTGCGTTAGTATTGTTTTGAATAAAAAATGAGTGATGATCCTTTGTCTGACCCCTTAGGCACAACGAGAGAGGCTTGATTCAGCAGGACTTCCTTCCCCCACTGAGGACTGTTCTCCAGAAAACCAGCCACCAAGCCCCACCTCCAATATTCCGTAATTGTCTCTACATGAAAACACAGGAAACTGATGAATGTGTGTATCGTTACCTTATCTCTTTCTACTTTATTAGCTGACTAACAACTGCTTGTTTACAGACAAGTCCAGCAGATCAGAAACATTGCGGAAGAGCTGGACCCGACCTTCCAGGCCAGGAGGCAAGGCACAGAGAGCCTCCAAGTGGGACAAACAGGTACTTTAAACAGGACGAAAACACTCAAAACGAAACATTTAAAACAATAGCTGGACACTCACATCCTTTTTCCTCCAATGTAGGTCCAACCTGTCAGTCACTTCCCTTGCCGAATTCTGGCTTACATGACTTCCTCGAGGAACCTACTTTCATTCCACCCACAAAACGACAAACGGACAAATCAGGGCGCACTAAACCCAAAGAGAAGAAGGAAAATTGCAAGCAACAATAATTTTTTTCAACACTTTGTGCTGTTGGAGTGCATGTATATATATTTTATAACACTAATATCAGCTACAGAGTTCTCTTTACTTATTACTTTAAGAAAATTACAAGAATTGTGTTCTCTCTACTGGCCACCCCTACTAGCACTTTAGACCAGTGAAACAAAGAAAGAATTGAGAAAAGTGACATTTTAAAATATTTCTTGAATAACTGAATAATGGCAACACTTTGGACTCATGCCTTTATCATTTTCAAAGGGAAAATCGAGGTTTATTGAAGTATTGTTTGAATTCTTCTGTGTTAATGAGTATTTAATTTAAACACTATACCGTTTTTTATTATATTTGTAACTTTTATTTGTTTTTATTTAGTTATGCAGCATACTGTTGGCATCCAAAATATCAGATGACTAAACCGGAAGTGACTGTGACAACCCTTACCCTGAGTGACGTGGCTTACGGGCAAGAAACTTTAAGACATCCACTTGAGCGTGTCTGCCAACTTTGTTTCAAAACAGTTTGGCAGGACACCAGCCAGGTTTACGATAGTACAATGACAATCAGTTGATCTTTAACCCTTATTGAATGGAAGTCCCATTTGTTGAAACCAAATTGCCACCATCACAATAGTTTTGTAGTGTCCAGATGTAAATATATCCTGTGGGAACAGTCTAACAAATAAATCTAAGCTCAAAGGTCTACTTACTTGCTTTTTGGAGGTTTCAACTGCATCTCAGTCATTCACATCAGACACCAAAGACCGTCCTTGAACTGAGACAGTGGTTAGGACCCCCCATATATATGACCATGTTAGCACGTGACTGAATTTCCACACATGATGAATCCATTCACTGAGTGAAGAGTATGAGATGCTGTTGAAAGCTCTGTTAAGCTTGTAAGTGGACCTTTAAGTTTAGATTATTTGGTACATACCCAGCTCATGTTTTTGTGCCAGGTGGGTTTTTATTGTTCCAGACACAATTATGATGCTAGTTAAAGTGGAAATAGACAATTTCTTTGCTATAACTTCTCAATATTAAGTAAATGTGATTGCACAGTGTAATGGCTGTAGAATGAGCTGTGTTTAGAAGGTTCCCTACAATCCTTGCTTTCACTATGCAAAAGCTGTCTGCCAGCGGGCATGATTTTGCCAAGGAGAATGTCTCAATTATAGACTCAATTAATGACTAATTAATAAATGCTTTTTCTCCCTGGCACTGACCACTGCTTAAGTTTGTGCGAAGCAATACGCAAACATTACTTAAACTATGTTATTACTATGCAATACAAATCGATAACACCACCTGGAAACGCTACAGGGAGAGTTGAAAAGTAGTCTGTTTCCACTTTAACATCATTCATCATACAGATTACTTGCTCCAACAACTGACTTGATTTTTAAGCACATAAAACTACTCATTGGTCTCAGTTTTTGTTTGATTTTTTTTTTTTTTTTTTTTTTATCAGCATATTACTCCTAAGTTTAAAACACTCTTTTTTTTGTTGCTGTTGTTTGTTTTGTTTGTTTGTTTTACAAATGAAATATGCCACTGCTTAGGTGGACCACTAGTAGTGCAATTGTTCTGTATAAAAGTGCAACAAATAAAAAAAAAATCCAAATTTATTTGCTGTGAAAAGTTGAAACAGTACAATATGAGGAAGGTATATATTATAAAAAAGTCATATTAAAACAGGGCAGAAAGATAAGTTCACATAACAAACAAGAAGTGCATCAAATTAATCAGGTAACAGTTGGCACATGAAATAAAGTGCTACAGTTTTTTTATGAAAATGTTCTACAGTTCTTATGAAAATGTTACAGTGTGACTAAAGACTACTTTGGTAATTCAGCACCTGTGACCTTCATGGTCTTTCAACAGCATTCTCCCTAGTTGTGACTCATACACAGTCAATGATACATTACTTTAGGTGTGGGCTAACATTTCACCCCAAGCCCACACAACACATTTCTCAAATCTTCCATTTGAGACCAAAGCTACGCATACGCCTGCTACAGTTTAGAAAAGACATTTGTGTTTTTGAAAAAAGTTCCACTTGGTCTGATCTTGCTGCCCACTCCACTGTGTCAGAAGACAAGCAAAAGCAACGAGTACAGCACTGACTGGGGTGGGGGAGGGTTCCACATGACCCTTGAACTCTGCCTCACTATGTGCCTCATATGATAGCTGTGTATCATATTAGTCCCAAGAATTTCCACATGACTCACTAACTAGGAATTTGACAGATCTGTATGTAGAACGTGACAGATCACTTTATCAGTTCATCTCAAAGGTGTCCCTCGGGGAACCTCTGAGTTGTCAAACTCTTGCTCAAGAGACATGTTTCAGCTTGCTGAAGGAGTGCTGCTCGAGATAACCAAATCTCTGCATCTCATTTAAAAAAGCGCTGTACTGTAGATACGCTGACTCTCGATTGTACTGTGCTCCCCGGTGCTTTAAATTAACATGTAGGAGTGCCTATTGACAAATAGGGAAACTCCCTCCGCTGGACTTTTTGACACCAGTGAAGAAATCGTAGGGAAGTCCATGTAGTTCCTGGTAATGTAGGGTGGAAGAGGCTAAATACCACACTGCCTTCAACCTGAATTTAAAACAACCTTTGTTTACAGTAGTACATAAAACTGTTGTCTTCTGTGCACTATTATTTCCACACTCTATCACGCAAAGTAGTCCACATCCATAGACAAATTTAAATAAGAAACCAAAACAGATAAAAAACAGAATAAAACATTCCATAATAAATCATGTTCCACCACATAAAATCACAAATGAGATAACATGTTGGTTTTGCTGTTGCAACACAATCAGATATAAATTTACAAATTCAGTAGTAAACAGTAGGTGACTTGGTTTGGCATCGGAGGCCGAGTAAAATAAAACCTTAACTTTAGAAGGTATACGTGGGCTTACACATGACTAAAACTGATCTAACACAGCTGCACACCCTTCCGCACTGTACATTCACACTAAGCAGGTTTACCGCTCAGACATGCAAATATTAAGAGTAGTGAAACTCATTCCCACTCATTCAAACACTACACTACTATTATACAAATATGCCCAAGTCCAACTACTTTGTTTAGAGGAAGTTAAAACTTGTTTCCAGTCGTTTCTAAAGGCTGTAATTTTAATGTAAGGTTATTTTATTATTAATTCAAAACCTCCCATAGCTATTTTAGGACCGCTGTATCTTTCAAGCTTAACTGAAAGGGGAAAAAACACAGCCTCACTGTCTGCCATAATTTACATGCTGAATAGCCCATTGTAAGTCCATTTTGTTTTTTCCCACTCAGAATTCCCCTTCCTCCCCAGTGTATATTTACTGACTCATCAGGAGTCAACTATAGAATAAAGTTTTACCTCTTACTAGACCTGTCAATATTTCCACAGGATCTTCTGATAAAAGGGTGGATAAAAAGGCAGCTGGGTAAACAGTTTTTTGCTTCTTTGCTTTAGAAACAAGCATACTGGCTGAACAAAGACATCCCTGAAAACTTATGGCTCAGTAGCACAAAGGAAGACCCCATCTTATTCAGGATATCCCTTTTTACTCTCACAGACTTCAGTAAAACCTCAGTGGGTATTTCAGTGTGGTAGACAAGTCCGGTCCTCTTCAATTTAAGAAAGGAGCTGCTCGTCGGAGTCCTTGGAGACGAGCGACTCTGAGCTGCTGCCCTGCTCCTGCTGGGCCTCGTGAAAACTGCACTCAACTGCTATTAATGTCATGGGTTCATCTGAAAAGAAAAAAAAAAAACAGGACAAATTAAATATTCTTTCGGTGTATTTGTGATTGGCTTGAAAAACATTCTGTATAATCACTATCATGTTAGGTAATGTCTACTATCAATTTTATTGATAGGGGAATATAATTACAGTGAGCTGGTCATTATTGTGAAATAACCCCAGCTGGGTGATGCAGGATGCAGAAGGGTCTTGAATTACCTTGAAGGGGTGAAATCAATCATTTAAAAGATCATCCTGACCTTATTTTCACAGCTTTGTTAAATACTTGACTCTGATTGGTCAATTACAGCATTCTAAGATCTGTTATTTTTGTATGGTAAAGCGTTGCTATGTATGACAGACTGTTGCTATGGAAGCAGTCCTCCAGTAGTCTCTGGAGGAGCAATAAAATCACTTTTAAATAAATGAAATAATTTTCAAATCATTATTTTGTGACAAATTCTAGATTTTGGGGGGGCTAAGTAACTGAGTGTCACAAGCAGGATAACGTAGAGCGAGCACCTCATTATTGTGCAATAAACTGCTGATTCAAGACCCCTGCGTCACCCTGTCAAGGTTTATTTCACAATAATAACCTGCTTATTGTACATTATCCCTTACTTATTACACAGATTTGTTAAATGCTTGACTCTAATCGGTCAGTAACAGCATTCTAAGGTCTGTTGTGTCTGAATAGCTGGCTGTTGCTATATTCACATAGACTCTGAAGGGAGCAATCAAATAATAATTTTTGAATTTTGCCAAATTAAAGTAAGTAGCTGTGTAATAAGTGGAATAATGTGCAGTGAACAGGTAATTATCAAGAAATAAAGCCCCTCAGGGTGATTCAAGATCCTTCCATATCCTTTATTTTGCAATAATGACCCCATGATCCTTTACATAATCTGTCATGAAGAACAGTAGTAATCACCTGTAGGGGGTCTGATTATCGGTTTTTTTTTGGTTGTCGGTGTTGGCTTCTTTCTTCTCTGGTAGAGTGTGATGGTCACGATGATGATGACGATGAAGCCGAAGCCCATCAGAACAATGCTGAACAAAGATAAGACCACTGGCCATGCATGTTCTGTGTGAGCTGGCAGAAGATAGCAAGAAATTATTGCTGGCCTTTAATTAAAAATGGAAAGTAACACACAGACTATGGGAATAGAATCACGTCTCACCAGGTTTCTCTGGTTTGATCACTGGGTGACTGGGCACTAGAAAATTTGTATCTTCAGTACACTTAATGTCATTAAATGCATCTCCCTTGGCCTCAATCTTTTGATCTGGACTGGGACACCTTTGAGAAAGATAAAACAGTGGCAGAAGAATTACAATCATTTTTTCTTAATTTTTATTAAATCTGTCTGTCAGTACAACAACAAAACATGGCTTCAGTGGTAGATGCTGTTTATTGAGCAGGGTATAACTCACTTGGTACTCCAGGGTTTACACTTCTGGTGAATTTGGTCATTGAAGGTTCCATTTGGACATGGTCTGCAAAGACCTGTGAAAACAATCATTCAGGTGACGAGTCACTCAATGTGACCTGTAAATCTGGTGTGTATGTGCTTGTTTTTAAGTTTACTTACGGTTCTCTGTAGGTTCCTGTCCTATTGACCACACTTTTGACACAGAAGGAACAGTGCTGATTACCACAGGTGAGTCCTTCCTTACAGCCACATTGTGTGTCAGTTGTGGCTGTGCATTCTTTCACTGGGACTTGAGCACCTAATCACACAAAGACAGGGAAAGAAATTATGCAATTTTACAAATTTCATCTGAAGAAAATGACTTTGCAATTTTGTGACCATTAACATTCATGAACCAGGAGGATCTGTTCACATACCTACACACTGTGTACACCTGGTACACCTGTATTCTGCAGGTTTCATTGTGAACATCTGGGGCTCACAAGGAGTACAAGTTTTGCTGGGTCAGGACCACATTGGTTTAGTAGGCGGTTTCCTACAAAACACACAGAACAGACACAGTTAGCTATGTTGGAAGATCTTGTAACATTGGTGAGTCAGATTAGCACTTTTCATACATAACAGGTCTTCATACATTAGGTAATATGACACTGTCTAAGCTTTGAAAGTGGACATGCAGCACAGGAAAGCAGGGAAAGGAAAAGAAACTTACTGATATCAAAACTATAGGGCTGCAACAAATGAATATTTTTATTGTTAGATTAATTATGTCTACAATATAGGGGAAAATGTCCATCAGTGTTCCCCAAAGTCCTCAAATGTCTTGTTTTGCCCAGAACTGAAAGATTTTCAGTTTACTGTCATAAAGGAGTAAAGAAACCATAAAATATTAGCATTCATGAGTCTGAAATCAAAATATTTGGACATTAATTTAACTATCACTCATAATTGATGAATTATTGCAGCTGTTTTTTAGTTGTAATGACGCACACAAATATATGTCACAACTCCTAATTAATTGATTTATCAGTGACACCATCCAAAGCATTTTGTCTTTGTTGTGGCATTAGTTGTAAAACCACTGAAACTATATTTGGTTACAAGCAACCACCACGGAGGAACTGCTGAAGGGCTGGAATATGATTTTCTTTTCTACATCCGCAGATAAAAGCACAAACAACTTCAGCAGGCACTTTGCTTTTGTTAGAAACTATGCAGAATAACTTGAACTCTTGAGGTCTGAGAAAGTATAATGTCAGCGTATTCGCAGAACAACTGAATTTATGTGGAAACTGAACTGTGGGACTAGAAGAGGGAATTTCTCATTCCCTTCAATTCCCTCCATGAAAAGAACAATGCTGCCTTTATGTTGATAAAGGATAGGAATGGTACACACTGTATATTGATCTGTAGAACCTTTGTGAAAAATACCTTTCTGAACTAACAGCACATTTAATCAATTCAGCATTACGAAAATGTAATGGTGATTATCTCCTTCATAACTTACCAGGATGACAGGCTTCACAGCAAACATTTGCCCTGTTGTCCTCCTGCTGTTTCCACTTCATGCAGCCGCTGGCAGTCTGTTCAAGACTGCACAAACAGCCCTGCAGGAGCAGAGAGAGACCCAGAGCCCAGAGGATCACAGCCATACTTGGTCCGCTCCCCAGACGTGTCGTTAAGGATGATAAAGCCACCTCAGGGAAGACCAATCCAAGGGTATTCCAATCCAAGAAATATTCCAGGTACCTAATTAAATTTTTTCAAAAGGCACTTTTTGTTCCTCTAAATCTTAAGCTGTAGTCTAAAATTCACCCTTAATACACTCTTAATATTCTTCTTAAGTTGAAGTCACTCAGCAGAGATGTGAAATTGAAAAATGAATGATGTCGTATGAAAAAATCCCTCTGCTGTGGCCTCAGTGTTCTCAAACAAACTACTCACCGCAGCAGCTGAGCGTGTTATTCATACTCTGTCTCAGGGGCGTGACTTAAAGCTGATTAATATCTGTCAGTTACATGATAGTTTAGTTACATGTGTAAATGACTGTCGTAGATGGAAAATACCCCCTACAAACTGACATATTTGCATTTTGTTTTGATCATTTTATGAAGATAAATCTTAAAAAGTTTCCATCAGTGACAAATCTTAATACAGCCAGGCTAGAAATGTCAGTTTAAGGATATAAGGGATTGTGTTACTGGCAAAAAAAAAACCCAAAGAAATGAAAAACCATTACAAAACATATCAGGTTATTTTCTGTCCTCTGCTTTAACTTAGTGCTGCTTTCGTGCCAGCAGCTGTAGCTGAATACACTTCCTGGTCATGTTTGTAGATTACTGCCTTCCTTGCTCGGCTCATGTTGTAACTAGCCCCCCTTTGACAGCCCCATCAGATTGTCTCTACTGTAGCGCTTATTAAAAGCTTAAGATTAGATGGTTAGTTATTGTTGTTGTCATGCTGCGCTTGTTCCAACCTGCCCTAATTTAAACCCACTACTGCATTCCTGCAAAAACCACAACTCCTTGGCATCAGAACAAACAATTTAATCATAAAAGTGTCTATGACTCAACAAGTGTTGCTGTATTTTTTTCATGTACTTAGTACGCTTAGTATGCTTTAAAATCAGTAATTACACATTGCACTTATCCAAATCATTGATAAAGCATCGCACCATACAACTTTTGGAAATTAGATAACCAACCTAGATGAAAAGACTTGTTTGTTTTTTTTCTTAAGTGTTGAACATTTTTTCAAGTTCTTAATGTTGTCCAAACAAACCAAACACTGGCTCTAGATACGATCTTTGGTGTTTTGCGGTCACCGTAGTTCCTTCTACATTCTTGGAAGGGGAGAGTGAGACATGATGTTTGCAATCTGCAAGCTCATGGCAAGATGTCTCTAATGCTGCATTCACGTGCTACTTGGATGCATAGGCGCAGTTTGATCTTTGTGGTTCAAAACATTACAAAAACAATAGGGGTATCATACGCCGACTATTTTGCCAGATGAGTGATGGAACATTGCAAGAATTACCGTAGAATCTGACCTCACTCAAATGCCAAAACTAGACAGTAAACCAGATACAGACCCCAGCTATTAGTGTTTCTCCAGAGATGAGCCTGCCAGCACATTGATAGCAGCTAAAGAAGTAACCTTTATTATCTATTTCTCTCTCTCACACACACACACACATATACTTTCTCATACAAATGATTAATCCTTCACATCTTACCAGTGAATTTTAACAGAACGCCATCATGCATAAGCCTACACTGACTTTTTAGCCTTGTGTTTGGCTGCACTGTGTAGAAGAATGGAGTCTACAGTTCTAGGATTTAACCTCTTTAGATACGCTCTGAGCACCAATCAGCTGAGCTGAGAGCGCACTGAACGGGCTGGCTGGTGTGCGCACCACTGTAGCAGCATGTGTGTGTGTTTGAGAGAGAGAGGGAGTGACAGATTGGGGGGAGAGACGGTGGAAAATGAACTACTGTGTGCAATGTTTTTGTAAGTAAGTAATAACTTGACTCACTTGACCCGCCCAGGCCAACCCTTTGTATAATCTAGTAAGTTGACCCACAACCTGCGGATCCATTGACCTGTGCATCGCCACAGGCAACCATACCTTAATTGGAGCAGAATCAGTGTTCAGCTAGGGGGTTGATTGGTCCCCCTGAACCAATGCAAACTGCGCTCATGTTCTGATGGTCCAATTCCCTGAGTTGGGAAGTCTTCTTTAAACTTACATGTGTTCATGAGCTTTTAGGTCGTAATGTGGAAACAACATGGATGCTGCACCAGTACATTTACTTAAACCACTAAAATAATGTTTTACCTGAGTTGTTATCAGCGATAATGCTAACAAACAACTTTTCTAACTAATCTAGGTCACTGTGTGTGGACAGTTACAAATTACATGTAAGCAAAAAAAATAAGACATGTCATGTGTGAATTATGACGATGTATATGACGTCAACAGACGACAGTTTAACAAGCAGTGTAACAAAATTTCCCCTGAATTTCCTGATTGTTGTTCAGGCTTGAAGGGGTGTTCACACGAGTTTTCCCAGTTAAAAATTAACTTTTACGATTATTCCACATGAATGCAGGATCAATCCTACATGCTGGTCCTTGAAGAACAGAGGCATTTTGGGTGTTGGTGTGTTTGTTGGCACATTGGATCTTTTACAGTGGCCAAATATATGGTAACTAACTGTTTTAGGAACAGCTGTTTTGGTACTAGAGTAGTTTACTCGATCATATCTGAATACAGGTTAAGTAAAGTAACTGTACTTTTACTTGTAATCTTAATCTTAGTCTTCTTGACATGCAAAATTCACTGTAGCCTAATTGTTTTTAATTTGTTTAGGTTTGAACTGCATTGTTTGTTTAACAAAGCTTGAGCTGATTGTCACTGTGAGGTGGGAATTTCCTGCTTTTGTTCTACTATCATTTTCTCAGGGGAAACATTACAGATTACCAGGGGGTGGAATGTAAGCACATTTACTTAAGATACTTAAGTACATTATGTATCAGATATTTTAACTTGACTCAAGTACTATTTGTATTCACTTATCACTTACTATTACTATTTTAGCTTTAGTTTTACTTAATTATGACTTTTGGGTACTTTTTACAACAAAGCAGATTACTAAAATCCACAGAACAAAGAAATATGAAGTGAAATATGAAAGTGTTTTTAATATAATTGAGGAAAAGGTTTTACAATACTTGAAATGGAGGAAGTATGATTGTTATTGAGTGTCTGGAATTGAGCCACAATCAGGATTGATGAGTCACCATCACAGCATAGGATTACTCCAGTCACTCAATGTCACGAGTTTACTTAGAGGGCACTGAAAAAAAAAAAAATCCCCTCTGGGCTCAGATCCCCTGCTATCATTATCTCAATGGCGCTTTTAATTGCACCGTAACAAGAGGAACAGGGAAACTGAAACAAAAAGTACAGGATGAATGCTACTTCACTGTGCTAAAAATGAAAGTGAAGCTTCCAAAAGGTTAGTGGTTAAGTTGAGGGATTCATAACGTGACCCATACCCAAAACAACTTGTTTGTTTCCATGGAAAAGGGAACTTCGTTTCAGTAAGAGGTTTGACTTTAGGACAACAGGAAATTTGCTGACTAATCCTGATAATTTTTCAGGGATGCTGCCTGAAATCCTATGACTCAGCTTCAATTCACGCTTAAGAAAGAACATAGATCAACACAAGATCTGCCTGCTGTGTCATGCTCATACTGCATTGTGATCTTGTGAGACATGAGTGACATTTGACAGATTTGGCCTTTGACATTCTGATGCATCACCAGCCAACCACCTTTAAGAGCATATACGCAGGTTACCTCAGACTATGATGTCAGAAGTCAGCACCTCATCTACCCACGCAGCCCTGGCCAAGAAACACCTCCCACACTTACCCTTCAGCCTCCCCCTACATTCAGCTACAAGCCCTGCAGCAAATCCCAATAACTCAATTAACATACTGACTTGGGAAATACATTTGGGTTTTTGGTAAGTAGAGTAGTGATGATATTCATTCTGCTGGTAAATGAGCGTGTGTGCTGGCATGTAGGCTGACATCAGCCTCAGAGTCAAACTGCAACTATGTCAGCTGTGACAGAAATCAGTGTCAATATGCAACTACATGTTTTCGCTTCACTTGATAGTCTTTATTATGAAAAATACGCAGGCGATCAGAGATCTTTCTGCTCTTCTGGGGGTTGCTTCTCTAGTAGGGTACTTTTAATCTGCCTCCACAGGCGAGGGAGTCGTTATGACGCTTTGACATCACTTCCTTCCTGACTACTCAGCTTCTTTGAACGCATGTGGGGGAGTGTAGCATCACCATCAGACAATATTGACTTCAAACATAGGTCTGTGTGGTTAGAGGGTCAAGCAGGCACAAAAGGGGGTCTGTGCTGGTGTAGCTTTTTGAGAAAACAGTCAGCCCACTGTGGGAAAGTACACGCTAGTGCATGGAACTTCCACTCAGGGGTGTTGACTCTGAGCGCAGTGTGGCTGACACATTTTGTGCTGTGGTGACATTATACGTCTTACAGTTAAACTTTTTTTTATAGCCACCTGAATGATGAGCAATCAGTGGCCATCAAGTCATGAGAAGTGACCAACTGTTTGATTGAGTCATTTAACAGTTAAAATGACTGTGCCTACCATTCATTCTTAGTTATATTGCATGAAGTCATTTCCAGAATACATTTTACATATAAAACTTAGAATTTAAGTGATATAAGGAGGAGTAAATTGCACATAAATGTCTCCATCTAGTGGTCCTGCTAAAAAAGAGAAGTTTAGAGAGACATTGATAAAGGAGTTGTTGGAGGAAGTATTCAGATCCTTACCTCAATGTTGTAAAAAGTACCCAAAAGTCACACTTGAGCAAACAAAGTGGTGGAAGGAGTTCTCAGAATCTGTACTCAAGTAGACTAAAAATACTGTTACATTACTGAAGTATCAGTCAACTGCAAGTAAAACTACAAATGCTTACGTAAAAACAAATATTCTTCTCAAAACCCACTCAGAGTATTAACTACTTTTAAACCATTGATTTTTAAAGCATTATCAGTAAGTCATTCAATAAAAAGGGTCTTCACAATGTTTGTTTTGTCCAAACAAACCTCAAAATTATTAAAAATACATTGAATGATAAAATAATTAGAAGGAAAATAAACACATCTTCTCATTTGAGAAGCTAGAACCATGAAATGTTGTACATGAAAAGTGACTTTACTATTATCAAAATAGTGTCCAACTAATTTTCTGTCAATCAACTAATCGATTAAAGTAATTGACTACTCGTTTCAGCTGTACTTGTGTAAAATGTTGGGTAGTTTTCATGTTTTGTATGTAAAAATCTGAATTTATAAAGTAACTAAAGCTGTCAAATAAATGTAAAAGTAAAAAGTACAATATTTCCCTCTGAGATGTAGTGGAGTAAAAGTAGAAATTTGAAAAAAAAATGTAAATACTCAAGTGAAGTGGCTTAAAATTGTGCTTAAGTACAATTCTTGAGTAAATATACCACCATTGATAAAACGTTACAGGTGATTATCATGGAAAATGCAGACAAAATCTTTAACATATATATTTTTATTCATATATATAATAAATTTCTATGTACAATTTATTCTTCTTTTGTAAAGAAACAAACTTAAAGAAAAAGCTTTGATTGCAAACAGTGTTTCATACTAAAGGGAGGGAGAGACAAAATGGAAAAGTGCTCAAAAAACTAGTGTCTGTGTGTTATTTCCCTCCTGTAACTATGTTTTAGGTAGATACAACAGGGGTTTGCCATTGTTTTGCAAGGGGTTCAGAATCTGAAGGCCAGGATTCCCCCTTGAAGTCACCTTGTAGTCATGAAATGAGAAGTGTCAGATGATAATCGTAGAGAGATCAACATCATAGACAGCTCCTACATTATTAAGAAATATCCACCACACATTGTGAGGCTTTGGCTTTTATCGCACTGACTTGTATCGCAGCTCACACTCGCTGCGAAGGAGACAAACCGGTTCATCTCATGTCAACCCTGTGAGTTTGCTTTCACAGCTGTGGTGGGTGCCCACTGTTTGCAATCCTGTTTTGTAAGTTGAGTTGCTTACTTAAAGGGACAATTCACCACATAAATCAAGAATATGTGTTTTTCCTCTGGTCTGTAGTGCTATTTATCCATCTATGTTGTTTTGGTGTGAGCTGATGAGTTCTGGTAGGAATGTCTTCTCTCAAATATAATCAGGGTTTGGGGGTTATTTTAAAATGTATTCTGATACAATTACTAATTACCTTCTAAAAAAAAATGTAGTCAGTAATGTTTTGTGTTCATTGTTCAGTTTATTAACTGTTTGTCTCTTCCTTTGCATGTGAATTCACATTTAGATTCATAGCTGTAATAGCTCAAACTTAAAGTAAACTGCCACAAAGTTATTTGAGTCTGGGGCTGTGTTTTTACCCACACACCATCCCGGTCACCAATATCACCACCTATGGTCCCAAAATATCTTTCAGTTGTAGCAACAGAAGCAGTACTAATATTGACAGGTTAGCTGGCTGGATTTCTGTGTAGCTAACGTTAGTGGTTGGTTGTCTTACCACTTTCACAGCTGGAAGCAGAAGTTGCACTGTAAAATGATGTTGTTCCCCTTTTTTGCTTTAAAGACAAAATAATGGTGATGTTTTCACTTTGCATTTTTTCACCAGAGGACATGATTATGAATTGGTTCACAAGGGATGCACAATAAATATTGGTGCAATATTTGATAAATTATTGGCCAGTACTGGCCTATTCAGCTATACTGGTATTTGTCTATATTAGCCAATAAATATAGGCTCTAGTAATATCTGACGTGACAGATTGTCAAAGCATTTAATTTGAATTCTTAGGCAAAATGCTCTAGAAAAGTATAATTGTGAAGTCTTTTTATGTACTTTACAAGAAAAACTAAATGAACATTTGAAGAGCCAGAACTGCTCTTTGTTTTTGTTGCCATAGTGTTGTCAGTTAGATTTGGTTCTGTCAGAGCTGTAGAATATTAAAGCGTCCGTCTTCGCTCACTACATGTGAGCCTTTCTTACCCTCAGGTCTGCATAAAGTACATGCTATTTGAAATTCTTTTTAAAATACAAATATGTGAAATTATTTATGTTTTGGACATTCACCATGAGAAGCAGGTAATCATCAGTTATTGGTATAAGCTGAAAAAAATCCATTATTGTGCATCCCTGGGTTTCACACTTGAGACCAGAATGGTTGTGAGACTTGTGAAGTGTTGTAATGTGTGTGCACTGTGCATGTCAGTATGTCATTATATTTTTTTATTTTTATTTTTTAAAAGATTTTTAAATTGTAATGCTGATAGTAATTTTATTTCACTTTTAAAACGTTTCATTACATTTTTACTAAATGTATCTATAATCTGATTGTCTTTTTTGCAGTAACTGTAATGGAATACAGTTACCTTTTTTTGCATCCTAATCACATAACTCTGTTATGTGTAATCCATTACCCCCCAAGCTTGAATACAATGGAAGTAGATGGCTCTCAGCTTGCAGTGCTCAAAATAAAAGGAAAATACAGTTGAGCAAAACTCAAAAGCAGTGTTTCTTTCCAGAAATCATGACTTGGTTACTTAAGATAATCCACAGACCTTGTTGTGAGCAGTTTCATTTAGGAAACACTTTCTTGCTTTCTTCCATAGAAAGACAGTACTTTCTCAATAAAACTGCTCACAACAAAGGTCTATGGATTATCTTCAGTAACAGGGTCACTTTTCAACTGTATTTTTTTGGCACCTGAAGCACCACAAGCCAGCGCCATTGCCAGGTCCATTATGCTGGAGAGAAGGCAGACATCTCTGCAGCGGATATCTCCAAAACTCTGCAACTCACACCAAAACAGTCTAGATGGATAAATAGCTCTACAGGCCAGAGGAAAATATGTATTTTTGATTTTGGTGTAAACTGTTCCTTTAACCAAAGTGTTATGAATGTCAGGGTTCAATCACTGACAGGAATAATGATACATTCGACAAAGCACAGCTAGGACAGTGGAGACTGGCCACTGATTCACAAAGGGTGATGTCTGATTGTCTGTCAGTCAGCCGCAGTAGACAAAGTATGACACCATCAATGCAACATGATCACATAAATAACATCACAAAAATCATCCAGTGTACGGATTCTTCCTTTAGAGCATCGGCAGGAGGTTAACACCTCCTCCCGATAATGGTAATACTTTAAACAAAATGTATTAATAAAATTTTCTTTTCTTTAAAGCAGTTGAGACAGTCATGCAATATGCAGCCTAGTTAAACTAATGGCTGGCTACAGGGCCTCCCTTATGAAGTCGAAGAAATCCACACATCGTGAACTTGTCAGGGTTAGCGTTTTAGTAGTTGGCAGGTTAAGAGCTTAAATAAGCCAGTGGCAAACGGGGCCAGAGGTTTGGTGCTAACTTGTATCTGTACTCACAGATATGAGTCAGGAGATCAATTCCAAGTTCTAGGCCCAGACAAATGTTCCTAAGTGCGGGCTGTAGTCGTCGGGCTGGGTCTGGGGGATTGAGATCCAGGCCCAGCCAGCTTAAAGGTCTTGCAGAACAGAAAATATCCTAAGGTAGAGTAACACACTCCCGAGAATGTCTGCGTGGCAGCTTTAAAGAATCACCACACTGAATACCACTCACGTTTCACAAACTGTACACGTCACGTCAATACAAAAGAGGGTTTTCAGCCACAGGGGACCCGTGCTCGTGTGTGTGTGTCTGTGTGTGTGAGAGAGGACTCCCTCTTGTTGTGCGCTTGCTGCCTGGTATCCTTTGCTTGGACATCAGAGGGATAGACAGATAGCAGTAGTCTACATTCTGAACTCAGAGACAGTCAGAAGAGAAGGATTGAGAGAGGAGGGCGTGACGGGGGTGAAGGGGGAGATTCGTTTTGTGCTCGATGAGTTTTAAAGGCACTGTCCTGTCACATGATGTCAACAAAGAACTCACAGGGATTGCCCATAGCGTGCTGGAAGGACTGGCGACTGGCGGTGAGCTCAGGAGGAACGGCTGCTAACTCTCTCCCAGGAGGGGCTCCGGGGGGCGTGCTGCTGCTGACCGAGGTCTTGGGGGCCAGACGGGCCAGACAATAAGGGGGAGGCAAGCCCGGGGGGCCGTAGGAGGAGGCATGACTTCGCTCGCTGTGAGCACACGAGCCCGGTCCCGGCTGGGTGAAGGGGGCGTGGCTGTAGGTGAAGGACGGGTGGCTGTTCTGTGAGAGGGAGTGACTCCTGTGTGACTGACTGTGACTGAGACTTGATCGGGCGTGACTGTGACTGGAGACGGCGTGGCTGTGATGGCTCATTTGGCTGGCGGACCTGTCGCCGCGCCTCCCTCCACGGACGCGGGGCTCTGATTCGCTGCATGTTGACCGTTGACCCTTCTCCTGTGGGGAGGAGCGTCTACCTTTGCCTGCGCTGGGGTTGGATCCACTGCTTCGGCTTCCTGTTGAGGAAGAAAAAACACAGACACATGAGCTCGGCCTTCTTTAGTAAAAATACACTCAACAACAAACATAGTCATAGTCAGCAGCTCCGACTCATCAGCTGCAGCTGATTTACACCACCTGATTCTGCTACTGATTCATATCAGCAGGTCACACGTTAAACAAAATATTATATTAAGCTTAATGAAGCCACAGACAGTATACATCACATGACATGTTATTAAAGGGATGGTTCAGATTTTTTGAAGTGGGGTTGTATGAGGTACTCATCCATAGTCAGTGTATTACTGAAAGTAGATGCTGATTAGCATGTGCCAGTTTGCAGAACAGGAGGTGAACTGGTGTAGGAAGACAAGCAATGTACTGCAATGGACAGGGTCAATAGCAAGATGCATTTTAGCCACCTAAAAAATCAATAAGTCTACCCTATATTTAGAATAGTTTCACTGCTTTATCTTGCCATCAGACAGCCTTTTCTGATGGGAAACTGACGTTATATAAGCCAAATATCACTCTCTCCAAAAGCCACTTTTGGTAAAAACAGTAATTTCACTTCATAGAACATGGGAGCTGCTTGTGTCCTGCTGCCTCGATCACTTAGTTTCTTTGTGTTGTTGTGTGACTTCTGGTGTTTTAGGTTAGTTCAGATTCACCAAAGTCACACAATAACACAAACAAACTAACAGTAGACCAGGAACTCCCATGTTCTGCAGGGGTGGGAATCTCCAGGCAATTCACTATTCGTTTCTGATTCAGAGGGATATGATGCAATTATAAAACAACCCTTACGCATCAAATTTTTTTTATTTCAATAGATTTATTTTTTCCTTGCTGTGACTGCTTGCTACTTTTAAAACAAAGCCTGTCTGTAATGATCCATAATTAGTTAGACACAACTTGTACACAGTGTGGCTCTTGTCCACGTCCCTTCATAGAAGTCTAGATGCTTTATTAGGCTTTTTAACCTGGGTGGTGCCTTCCTGGTTGGATTGTATCCATCTGCAGTTGCTCACGCTCGGCCATCCTCACCAAAACTCAATAAGTAGCCTGGTTTATAATGTAAACATTACATCTGTCTCATTTCACCATCCCATTCTTTCAGCTGTAAGGACGTACAGCCTGGTCTTACAAAATTGTTCGAGGCAATCATAGAGTCAAGAATTGGGTTTTTAAATTTCTGATTATTGAACTTTTCTGTATTGATTCAAAATCTTTCAGGAGAAAATTGCAATGCAAAGAAGTGATTTTTTTCCTCTAGTGTTCTGTGAGGTAAAACTTTTGCAAAAACAGTCTGGCTGCTTTTTCAGAATGCAATTATTTGGCTTAAATAATTATACACTTTACAGGAAAAGCAGTGAAAATGTTCTTAATATAGTGCACTAATGTTGACTGATTTTTTTTTTTTTGATTTTTTAAGTGGTAAAAACACATTTTGCTGCTGACCCTGCCCACAGGAGTACACTGCTTAGCTTCCTACTGTACACTGGGACCCCTGCTGCTTCTACAAACTGGGGGTGTGTCGACCACCACCTACTGTAGGCAAAACAGTGTGCTTCATAAAACCCCGCTTTAAAAAATCGAACTGTCCCTTTAAGTGAAACATCCTGTGCAATACACATTAAAATGCATTAATACATTACTGCACTTTGTTTAAAGTGTGACAGGATATTTTCAATCTAGCAAGAGTCAACAGTCAAGGGCAAACATGATTATCTCAAAAGTTTCTTCCCCGAGTTCCACCTGCAGCAACTACCACCTGATATTCATACAAACACTGAAACATTCACTTATTATAAATGAAAACATGATACACCTGCACCAGAGAGACACTACCACATAATACAGAATAATACCAGAGATTTGTTTAACAAAGTTATTACAGTCACATTGTCAATTTTGTTTTAAAAGTAGGTTAGTGTCAGGTCTCAGTGCTGTTAATGCACTCTGGTGGCGTCATACTGATAGAGGTGTACCATACAGTAGCAAAATCAAACATTCCACGCCTCCCTTCCGCAATGAGCCCAACAGTACTGGGTAAAAGTGGTGCATGATCGCCCCCTATCAGTGAGAATGATAGCACAAGCCTCAGTGTGATCATCCTGCATCATGCACCTCCCAGCACAGTACGAATGCATGCCCAGAGGTGCAGAGAGGGAGAATGGACTGTCAGGAGAGTCACACACAGGATACACACGGAACGAAGAAGGATGGCACGCATGGGACGGGCGGAGGGGGGGAAAAAAAACCTTAAAGCCACAGTATGATTTGTGGAGAATGTTGAGCACAAGAGATAGAGAGGAGGAAGAGAAGAAGATGAAGAGGATGAGTGGTGAGATAAAGAGAGCAAAGAGAAAGGAGAGCAGCAGAGGAGGAGAGGGGGTTAGCAGGCTTACCGGTTCCCCCAGTGTCCTGGGACTACCTCCTCCTTCAGTCTACCGTTGCCCAGCAGAAACAGAGGGAACAACAGAATTACACACACCTCCCAGCCCAACCCTTCCAGTACTACCTAATGTACCCTACAACTGTACATCTGACCCGTGTGGTCATAACTAATATCACACCCATGGCTGTTTTTGGTCTTTTCCTTGTCATCCAACTACAACCCTGATTCCAAAAAAAGTTGGGATGCTGTGTAAAACGTGAATCAAATCAAATCAAATCCAGAATTATTACAAAATATTTACAAAAATCGGCAAAGCTGATGAGGCAAAACGTTAAAGGTGCAGTCAGCGATTCCACAGAAAGATAGCTGATTGTTGAGTCTCATTCCCAGGTTGTCAGACAGGTTGGAGTGACTCAACAATCAACAATTTTACCAACCTATGATTGGCCAAAGTACACGTGCTAGATTTTTTAAAGCCTAAAAACCCACAGATTTTTTTCTCTTAGAAACTTAGAACTTGAAATACATTAAGCTTAAAGCTATAATATGTCACTCCCTCCAGGAAGCTACAATTGCAACTATTCACACAAATTCAACCAATCTCAGTGAATTCTGCACGATCTTGCAATTTTGTCCGAACTCTGCAACTTTTCTGCAAATTTGAGTGATCATTATAGCTTCTCATGATTTCTACCAGTCATAGCAGTCCCCCTCACATACACGTACATCTTAATGAACCAACTCAATGTTTTCAACGCAATTATTCACTTTTTTTGCATTTATATATTTTTTATTTTGTCATGGGTACCAAAAAGTAACAACATTTGAATTTGCTTTTGACATTTATCAATGTTTTGTGAACTTTTTTTTTTTTTTTGACTGGTTTGAGCTCTAAAAAGATTTGCTTCTTTGTGGAATACTTCCTAGGTGCACTTAAAAATAAAGCAGATTTTGTTAGAGTTTTTGTAATGCTGACATTTTTCGGTAAGGTTACTGAGAACACTCAGAATAGAGTGTGGTTTTGTTCTCCTTTGATCTGCCTTTGATTTTAATGAATTATTTTTAAAATTGCAATTTTCACTTGGTCCCATAATTTCATTGGTAAAAATGCCTAAAAACATTGCAACATGCATCACAATTTTTCACAAAAGCTGCCGTAACATCAGGCATTTTAGGTCGCAACAATCTCCATAACAGCCTGCAAAATCCTGGAGGGACTGATATGTATTATTTCCACTTTAAAATGTCTAAAAATGCTAGACCCATTTTATATATTTTGTTGAGTTGTGTACTCACACTATCTGAATGTTTCCAACAATGTTAAAACTCAGAGAAATACGTAATTTATTCAAGGTAACGGTAAGTTTACTGCTAGCTGTTGCTGGCTAATTGCTATAACACAGGATACATTGTATACATAAGAGTGAAGAAAGAAATCGGCACGTGACTTCACGTAATGTGACTAAAACTTTAATAGCACCTCACCAATGAATATGATTTCTCCTGAGTCATGCCATGATAGACTGTCATCAGCTAAGGTGGCTTTTTAAAAGTGATGATAACGACCCCCTTTGCTTTTGCTTTAATCTGGAAGAGACCCCTAATGGCAGAATTTACATATTGTAACGATTAGGACTGACTGAACTTATAGGCCTGGGGGAATTCAGATCGGTTTTGAAGGATCGAGAAAGGAGATCTTTCGGCTCTTGTGTTTGCCTTATGTAATCTGTAATTTGTACATTTTTACTGCTTGTATAATTCTGTGTGGTGTTGTTTGTGCACTGCTTTCATAGCCAGGTCGCTCTTGTAAAAGAGGTTTTTAAATCTCAATGAGTCTTACCTGGTTAAATAAAGGATAAATAAATAAATAAATAAATAAAGGTTATTAACTATTTAACTTTTGTAAAAAGATGCAAAAAAAAAACTGCCTACCTCTGCTTTTAATATATTGTCTTTGTACTGTTTTTAATTGCATATATGTTAAAAAGGTTTAGCAAATGATCACATTCTGTTTTATTTATGTTTTACACAGCATCTAAACTTTTTTTTTGGAATGGGGGTTGGGAAAAAAAAATCTTCAAGTTATAGGCAAACTGCCCGTCAAAAATGCAAACAACGCACACATGCACTCATTCGAACAAGCAGGCAGACACATTAATTACCCATGAACACTTGTTTGCAAGTGCCAAAAGAATCAAAACTACAAAATTCATATAAAATACATCACGACTATTCTTTTCTTTGTCATTCCACGTTTCCACGTTTCAAAGGTTGCAGATAAACCAACTGAAAGAGTGACAACCGGCTGAAAGCAAGACATGACGATGTCTGGATGAATCACTCAAAACAATGGAAGTTAGACTGATAGATGGTAACATGTAACTTACCATTATCTGTCTGGACTGCCTGGTTTAAATACTACAAGCACACTATCACAGCCACCCACTTTGTGGTTCTCTGGGTCTCCACTCTCCCTCAGTGCAGATATCAAAAACCATGCAGCAGCAACACAAAGCACGAGCACGTTCTGATTCAAAATGAAAACAAAAGATCATTCGAGAACTGATGAAGAGGGATGGACTCGACTGGCGATTTGTAATCACACGGTTGATCAGATGGGTTTGTTTTTGTTTTGTGTGTACACACCCAGTACTGCAGAGCTGTCCGCTGCATGACTCAAGATGCTCATGATTGACCTTGACAATACAGGACGCGTTTTAGAATACACATATTTCAATTAATAATAATGCAATCCAATGTGAACTTGCCCGGTGAGTCAGAAAAGCTAACATTAGCATGAGTCAGACAATTGTTAATAGTGACATCATATGTCAAGAATACTTAGATTAGGGAGAATGTCATGTCGCATGTTGAGTCAAATTATCAATTAAGTAATTAATGAAAGGCTGTTAGAGAACTCAAAGGCCCGTCTTGCCCCTCCCTCTGATTGCTCACCCTCGCTGTGTTGGCTGCCTGCGCTCCCGCTGTGGAAACTGTGGCACGGGTCTGAGTATCCTGGCGGGAAGCTGGGGGGTGCGGAGGGAAAGGGAGGGTAGGGGAATGGCTGCCCGCCCAGGGGCCAGGGGTTGCTGGTGGGAGGGAGCGGTGCCAGAGTGTCCTGCTCAGAACCTCCGCCACTGGATCCCTCATTTAAGTTGAGTGATGCCATGTCTTATTGGAGAGAAAACAGAACCAGAGAGGGAAAGAGTTAGTACAATCCTCCTATTCATGAAGACAAGCCATAGATGTGGAGGAGTATGGAATCACAGGAGTGCCATAAAAAAAAAAACAATAAATCTGTAAAAGAATGAGAAAATAAATGTGGAAATATAGAGGGAAGATAAATAAAAGAATAATTAAAGGCGGAAACATTTTCACAAAACATAGGGAAATATAAAGAGAAATAAATAAATGTGCAAATATAAAGACAGATAATTATAAGAATTTCCACTTGTTTTCACATTATTTCTGTATATATACGTATATTTTTAAGACGTATATTTTTGCATGTAAATGACTCTTTCTGTATATTATTTATTTTTTTATATAAAATCTATATATATATTTTTTTATGGCTTTATATTTTTACACAGAAAATATAAAATAATTTCTATGCAAAAGTTTTTAAAAATATAAAAAATTAAATAAATGTGACAATTAATGAAAATGCTTATAATTATTCTTTTATATTTGATTTCTCTACATATTTTCACATTTGTGTTTTTATTTCTCTTTATATTTCCAGATTGTTATTCACTTATTTGTTCACTTTTATTCCTCCTTATATTTCTACATTTTGTACATCTTTACTTCCACTTTACTTATTTTTTTCATTTATTCTTTTTTATATTTCCATGTTTCTTTTTTTTTTTTTTTTTTTTTTTTTAATTCATTCCTCTTTATGGCACTCCTATGACTCCATAATTGAGCTGCATTATTCAAACACTGAGAGAAGTGGCCGTACTTTGGCAGAGGTCTCCGAAGGTGTAGTAGCACTGCTCGGAGAAGGTGATCTTGTTGACGGTGTGTCTCAGGTAGCCATGTTTCAGCAGACTGCTCGCATACTTCCTCGCATCCCGCCGGTCCTTGAATCCTTCTACTCTGGAGTAAAGCCAGTCGACCACGTCAGCACCTGACACAGCAACAAACACACAGACATGTAGTCTCCAGCTCTAATGTTTTGAACAGATGCTAAAAATACTGTCAATATGCAGAAAAAACCACAGTGGCCACATGTGGACAAGCAGCACAATGTTGCAAGAACTTTGAGTAAAGTTGGAGGGGTTAATGCCAAAACTATGCATAATAATTTTCTGGCCTCAGATTTTGACTTTGTGGTCAAGGAAAAAGTTGAAAGTAAACTCCTACACACTGTCTAACCTTTATTTGTGACATTTGTACGTGACCTTCACCAACAGTTTTTTACTGCAATCATCTTTTGGTACTGCAGGATTTACTTGATTTAGTTTACCCACTTGATTTAATATATGCAATCTGGACAAGGTGGAGATAAAGTTCACTATAGTTATTTAACATATGTATACATTCATGTTTGTGTTGTATATATTATGAAGGATTCCATCTATTTATTTATAGATAAAGATATAGGGATAAATATATCCCTATAGATTCATTTGAAAGTGTACCCTGCAATATATGGCAATTTATAATTATTATTATCATTATTATTATTTGAGAATGCAGTTTAGCCTTTAAGGCTTTAAGCATTAATTTACCCATTTACAGTAAGCATTTTGGGATACATTTGTAATTGTTATTGTACAGAGAGCTTTATTTTTCTCCATTTGTCCAATGAAGGTTCGGTGTTCGTCTGTGGTTAAAGAAAGAAAAATTAAAAACTTGCATAAATGAGTTGGAACGGTGATTCTGCGTCTAGTATTTAGGGACAGTAAACAACCTCAAAGAAATTGCTTGAGGGATTTGAGAGACGCTAGCATGTGATTACGGATTTAATAATTTCCAGAATTCCTTTTTCAAATTTCACATTTTTAATTCAACTTTGTACTAATGGCAAAGCAAAAATATTAACTCTTCTTTTTTCTGTGTTTGTTTTAATGAGTTACTGGGGATTTATTCCTCATTGAACGATAATTTAAAAAAAATGCACATGCACATCTCCGTACCCAGTGGGATGGTGCTGGTTACTAAATATCTGGCAGAGTTGAGAAACAGAAAGATCCGTTCAACAGAAAGTTCCCATTTGAAGGATGTTTACTCACTCCTGTGTGACGTTTTGTACCTTTTGTGTATATAAAAGATACAAGAGATTTATTTATCTTTATACAACAAGGCTGTACAGCGAGAAAAACAACATAACATTACATGCAGTAGATTGGTTGAAGAAATAAAAAAAATAAAATAAAAAAACAGAAAATAAAAATAAAATTAACATAAGTAAATTTCTGTGTATTTAATCTATATTTTGGGGGGGAAATGGTGTATATAAATATATATTTATATAATGGCACATGGTTGATACTTGAGTTTGAGTATTTAAGATAATATGGGCATTTAAAATGACCTTCGACCTTCTGTATTTATCAGAAACAGTGAGAAGAGGAGCCTGGTACTCAAAATGTCACGCAGCAGAAAATAAACCCCTTTCAACAGCTTTGTGGTGTATGGATTTTTTTCTTTCTCAACTCTGCATTATTCTTCATTGGCAGTATGTGTACAACAAAGATCTGTGTATTCCTCTTATCTACCTACAGTACTTACAGTAAATTACTTAAAAAACACTCCAAATCTTAGCCAAAACGAAACAAAGGTCTCCTTTTGGTTTTGTATGTGCCCACACGGCTCAGCTTTTCTCACCAATGACAGCGTTGGCGATGGTAATCTTCAACCACATCCTGTCGCGAATCTCTAGGCCAGAGTCAGGCAACTGCATCACCTTGACGATGGTTGCCATGTCTGTTTTACTCGCAGATAGAGGCAAGTCATCAAACTCTGGGATGGGAGAGGAGTTTGTGAGAAAACACTGACAAGAGGAACTTTTCTATAGTTTAAATGTTGTAGAGTTGTCATAATTACCACAGAATTGATGTTTCAAAGTGTGTGATGGAGGTGGTGGTTGGTTGTCTTTACCATAGTGAGGGTACGGTCCTGTCAAGGCGGTGGTGTGTGAAATCCAGGCTGCAGGGTCGATGGGTCTCACCGGCTCAGCTGAACAAAAGCAGCAAATAAGGCAACTCTCATTAAAGGTACAGTTTATACACTGCCCGATCCAAACCTGCTCAGGGAAATCAGTTGCACAGCTCCAAATGCAATAAAAATAAGTTGGATTTGGTAAAATAGTGTGCGTCTTACCACGAGGGATGGTGAAGTAGCTCCGTGGAGACGGGTCCCAACATTTGGCAACAGTAAGACTAATAGGACTGGAGAAGAAACAAAGAGAAAATCTGTTTAGAGATTTCTTCTACAGTTCAAAGACACAGGAGCAAAGTTTGGTTGAGACAAAAAAAATATCAGAAGTGGAGAGATGACTGTCTACTACACTGACATTTATGAGTTCTACAGTTTCAGCTCAGAGATCAAGTCTGTGTTTTTCTGTGAGAAGTACCACAAGTCACTAAGTGTCACCACAGGATAACTGCATGTTCACACTGTAGAGCAGGGGTTCCTTAACCTTTTCAGCTCAAGACCCAAAACATAAACTTGGTGTCTCCTCAGGACACAAGCTTACAAAAATAGATCATGAATTTCCATAATTCTAAACTGATATTAAATAACACTACATACCATGAATTTAAAATGTATATGAAATGTGCTTAATTCTAGCCACTTATTTCTATTGTAAATATAAACCTGCACTGATCACTGAAACTCTAGAGGACTTTTAATTTGAAAGAGATACAGGAGTGTTGACTTTGTATTAACAGTGAAATGCATGAACTTTAACAGGGCAAACAAGAGTGGATCAAAACGAGACTTCATACTAAAATATAGTCGTGACGGACCACATTTCCCATCATGCCTGGAAGGAGGAGACTCTTAGGTTTGCTGGGTTTTCTTGCTGTGTTCTTTTCAGAACATTGTTCAAAACATATTTGCTTGTATTGGTCGCCTATTTTTCATGAGTAAGATGTAGGGATGTCACAATTCTATCCTAATCGTCAATTCAATTTAGCTTCCAATTTTATTCGATTCTATTCAATTTAAACTTTTTTTTCCAGCACAGATGGCTATGCAATGATCCAGCTCTCACCTGCAAAAAGCCACCAAGCAGCCCCCCCTTTAGGGAAGGTGGTATTGTGGGTAACCTGGCCCCTAATATATGACATAGACTAGAGGGTTTGTCATTGGAAGTAAGTCTCTGCAGTCACAGAAAAGTGGACGCTATAAGGGGTACTTAAACGCACTACAACGTACAAGGAGTTTCTATGAAACAGTCAATTTAATACTGTTGCTTCTATATGACCCACATAAGCAACCAAGACCATCAGCAAGAAGATTGGCTTTTTCTATGTAGTTATTTTTAAAGCCTGCCCCCGTGTTGGCATGGAAAAAAAAAATACTGCAAGAATCTCATCCCAGCCCAGAAAATTATTGAAATTGAAAACTCATTTGGTATTAAAGGGCTGTTATCATGGAGAGCTGCATTCTGTCTCTCATTCCCACGCTGCCTGTCACTATTTGAGGAGATGTGGTTTGCATTTTACTCTGCCAGTTGGCAACCAATAAAAACAGGTCTGTGACCTATTTGGGTCCCGACCCTAAGTTTGGAAACGCTACATTACTATGTTATGTTATATTATGTACAGTGTTTACAGTAAAAGCTTGCTCTATAACCATCAGGAGAGCGAGGCAGGAAAGTAGCTGATACCGGCTCACTATTCAAAAAGGGTCTGAAAATTCACCAAATCTACTGCAGCAACAAACACACTGTTTGGACAACAATGGCTTAACTGCGGGGATATGTTTGTATTTTACAGTCATGACTTTAGTCAGTAGGCTTTCCTCTAATTCTTTAAATCCTCTGAACACCCAAACAGCACCCCATCTGATTTACGGTTAGTCTGAAGTGTAAGATTACACCCTACAGTACAGTAAGTTATGCTCTCCGTGTGATAATCTTCTGCAGCAGAGTTAAATAATCAAACGCTCGGTAGTTGGTCTGATCCAGCTGTTTGTTCTTACCCAGTTTTGGAAACAATCTCTCTGAGGATCCTCACAGCGTCGTCATTGCTCATGTTCTCAAAGTTTACGTCATTCACCTGGTTGGCAGACAACAAAATATATAATTAACTCATTATATTAAATCACATTAAATAATATTACTATGTTTTTATGGAAAAAATTTGTTTTGCAGCTCTTCTCAGGGCTCAAATGTGTTTATGCACTTTCACTGTGCACATTAATTTCTGCAGTGCTCTTAGGCCCTCAGATGCCTGCAAATCCTAAGCTGCTTTCTCTGGGAAACACAGTCAAAATAAAACCTATATTGTGAATGTTGGGGCAACAACAAACTGTAATCCGCCATCATGTTTTTATAGTGGGTGTAGCTGTTGCGCTCTGTCACACAGAGATGAAAAGAGGGGCAATAACAGGAAGGAAAAGGAGAGGCAGAATTACAACTTTTACAAAAGAGCCACGTAATGGAAGTGAATACAACACTGCGGTTATTAATAGGCTACAAAACCTCAGATGGAAACACTGTCGTCTCTTTATGTGTCACGTTCAACTTTCACACCCGTGAGCAGCAGCTGCAGAGGTGTTTTCATTACACACACACAGCACAAAAAAAAAAAGAAGCATGTGCTGATGTACCTGAAGAAGCATGTCTCCAGGTTCTATTCTTCCATCAGCAGCCACAGCTCCTCCTTTCATGATGGAGCCGATGTAAATGCCGCCGTCTCCCCGGTCATTACTCTGACCAACAATACTGATACCCAGAAAGTTGTACTTCTCTGTCAGGGAAAGAAAGAAAGGAGTGATTACTAACACAGTGTCAGGTCTAAAAAAACATTATAATAGTCCTACTTCCACCTTAAACCTATATATCTATCAAAGGTGTGGACTTGATGACTTTAGATTAGAGCTGCAATGATTAGTCAATTAATCGATTAGTGGATCAAAAGACAAATTAGTTGCCAACTATTTAGATAATTGATTAATCATTTCCGTCATTTCTCTAGCAGAAATGTCAAACATCTGCTGGTTCCAGCCTTTTAAATGTCAAGATTTGCTGTTGTTCTTTATCATTTATGATAGTAAATGAAGAGTCTTTGGGTTTTGGACTGTTGTTCACTTTGGGCTCTGGGAAATTGTGATGAGCATTTTTTACATTTTTTTGTATTATCTATGCAATTGATTGCTTAAGCATAAAAATAATTGTCAAAACCTATTAAATTAAATTGATTTTGACTTGAAAATACTTGAAACCTTACACAAAATCCAAACGATTAAAAATTTATGTTATTTAAAAAGTGCACCACAAATCAATTGATTTTCCTCCGTTTCCAACTAATGTTAATGCTATTCATTCTTAGCAAGTGACACTTAATTCACCAGATCTACTTTGTTTGAATCAATCTGACAGCATCAAGTTACAGGAGAAACCATGAATGTTACATTGTTGAGCTCCAGTTGGAAAAAAATGATGCCAAAGTGCATTAGTGTCGAAAAACAACGTGGTGGTCAACAAAAATCGATTTGACAGTATGCAAAATGTGCAGCTCAAAAATTACACGGAGACACAACAACTTCCGACTTCATAAACTGATTGCACAATGAACAGTAAGTCAAGGCTCTGTTGTTAAAATGACATGACATTTAGTGACTTGCCTGTCTTTACTTGGGACTTGAGCACAAAGACTTGAGACTTGTGACACAGTCCCACCTCTGATATCTATATTCACATATATATAAATAAAAATAAATCATAATAATGGAGGTGTCAGGTTTTACCCATGTTGAGTGTGACGGTGATGATGTTGAGGCTCATAGTGGAGTCTGTGATACTGCTGAAGGACGAAGACTGGAAAGGCAGGAAGGAAAACAATAAGTACAGCAGATAAGAAATAGTCAGGTGGCACAAAGTCTACATCAGTCAGCCCTCTCATCTGTTTCTCATTTCAGCAGGGACAGTGAAGAGTCTTAGAGGTGTCATAGAGGTGCTCACCCGGTCTATTTTGGCCACTTTGTGCCTCCGTCGGCGGCGCTTGTGTCTGCGCATCAGCTGTGAAGAAGAACTCTGTTCTGTGGAACTACTGAGCCTGAAACACAGAGGGACAGAGAGAGAAAATAATGATTTAAAGAGGATTACAATAAGAGGGTATATATAGGGGCTGACAGAATAAAAGAAAACATTTGCAGTAAAACACAATAGCACTTTATATTTACAACAATCCAAATCATTTGTCACTTTGTAAACTAAATTTCTCTGTAGTGCTGTTAAGCCTTCTCCCTCCTGCATGTTGCATCCAAAACACAGCGTCTGTAAGTTACTTTATGGTGCCTTGAAAAAAGCTGACACAGTTTATACAGTATAATGTGCTCCTAATCGATATTTGACTTAATATGGTTCACTCACTGCTGTAGCTGATTGTGATTTAAAGTAATTGCTTGGGGATCAGCAACAACCAGAGACGAAATGATTACAGGGTTCAAATTAAATGTTTTTTTGGTTTTTTTTTCACTTGCTCGGCCTACTTCCTCAAAGCCAATTTTTATTTGACCCTGTACAAAATGTTTTATTAGCGGTTATTAAATAACAACAAAGACTAAAGTTAATTGTCATGTTTAATCTAGGGCTGCAGCATCTATAAAATGTCAGAAATTAGTGTAACAAGTCCATCCCAGTTTTTCAAAGTCAAAGTTGAAGTCTTTAAAGTTGAAGTCTATTTCATTTTGTGAGATAAAAATTCAAAGATATTCAGCTTAATGTGATAACAAACAAAAAAAGGGGAAATCTCCATATTTGAGAAGCTGAAACCAGCATTTCCCATAAAAAATGATTAATTTAAAGATTAATCGATTATCAAAATAGTTTAACAGTTGCCCTGGGCGAGCAGGAAATCCTTAGCGTTGAGCCCTGGATTAGTTGATCAATCAATTCACTGACTAAAAGAAAATTAATCAGCAACTGTTTTGATCATTGATTAATAATTTAAGTCATCCATTAAGAAAAAAATGCCAAATATGCTAAGCTAATTCCAGCTTTACAAGTGTAAGGGTTTTTTTCTGCTGGTATGTGTCTGACATCTTTGTAAATATCTCTGAGTTTTAGGTTGTTGGAAAGACAAAACATGGGCTTGCACCCCCGTATATCTCAGGACTTCTTTGCCCCTACTCCAACTCTATGTCTCTTAGATCCTCAGACCAATTGCTTTTAAGTGTGCCACAACAGAGACTAGTTAGTGAGGGAGACAGTGCTTTTGTTTTGTCAGCTCTAAAGCTCTGGTATAGCTTTCTACTTTCCTTCAAACGTTCCCCCTCCATTGACCTTTATAATCAAAACTCAGTCACACATACATGTTTCTAATGGCCTTCGGATGCTCTCAGTTGGTTTAGTATTTTATAATCTTTTATCCAATTATTTATTTATTCAATTACTTTTTTAATTACAAGGTTTATTTTGCCTCAGTCTTACATTAGTACACACACTCTGATATTGTTTGTTTATATCATTCCAGTTGGTTTTTGTTATCGCACCTCTTTACTAAAATTTGTGTTTTTTAGCTACTGAAGTCATTTTACTACTTACTGTACTGTTGTGCCATTAATTTTAATTTGTGCTGCATTTTGGTCAACTTCAGTTGTTTTACCACGTGCTATATCAATAAATTTTATTTGATTTGAAAACAAGAAATATGACTACATCACCTCTGTCTTTTTTCACTAATTTCACATTTGTGATTAATCAATAGATTCATTGATAAAGAAAATGTTAGTTATTTGCAGCTCTAGCCATAAACCAGTGTAAAAATATATCATGTGTTTGATGAAAAAGTCTCATGATTATCACATGAAACTGTGTTTAAACAGCTGATCTATTGTAAATTAAGTCTCAAGCACACAAAAAAAACAACATACATGACGACACTTAAAAAAAACAAATATTCTTCACATAAATTAAATAGTTCTGTGGGTTTTTTTAAATTAAATACTTTTATATAACACAACAATAATTTCAGAAGCAATAAGTAACTGATCTGAGTGTCTGGACAGAGTAGAAATACTTTCTGATGTGGGGTAGTATGTTACCTGCTGGCATCCTCGTCTTCCTCACTGTCAACGAATGAGCTGGACTCCAGCTCGCTGCTCATTACTGAGGCGCTGTCGTAACCCATGGCTGAGTCCCTCGCAGTGCGCTCTGATTTGGAGTGACCGTTGATTCGAGGGACTGCGGAGAGAGAGAGAGCAGAGCAGCAGTGAGTCAGACGGGAGGTCACGTTGCTCCTTGCGGGGTCAGATCAGAACGAGTGGGAGCATCCAGGAAGGCAAGAAAGTCAGTGTTAGTGAGAGCGGCGGCATTGGAGAAAGATCATAGATATCTGAGCAGCAGTGACAGAAACAACAGAGGACACTTAATCTCTGATCTCTCCGGAGATTTTAGCATTATTGGAAACATGAACTGAAAAGCAGAACTTAGATTTCAGCCAGACTGGGGTGGGTGATATGGGTTATAAATAATAAATCGATATTTGTAGGCTATATTACAATATACAGTATATCTCTAAATAAACATTTTCTCTAAAATAATATACTATAAATTCTCAAACAGTGCAGACATATGATGATTTTATAGAATATGATGCATTGCTGTAGATTAAACTACCCAACAGTTTATGATTATTTAAAATTAACTCAACCTTGAACGTTTGCGAGGGATGTTAATGATTAATCATTAGTCAATTATTTGTCATTAAGAATTTAACAGATTAAAATGTATTAAAAGATAATTAATTGATAGTCAAGATAAGAGATAAGTCTAAGATCATTTAAAATTAAACTTAAGATGAGAGGATAAATGAGAAAAAAATTGAAAATGAGACAAAAAATGAGGAAAAAATTGTTTCTTTAATACTTAATGGCTAATCAGTTGTTAGCGTTTTCAATTATCATTTAAGGAAAAGACATAAAATTTACAGCCTTAACATCTACCTCAGTACAATGAACATAAACATGAATGAAGCAGTGATATTAATCCAAAACATCAGATATAGAACAGTGAAACACTGACAGAGACCACTTTATGGCACAATGACTGCTTTAGGTGAATTTTGATAAAATATTTATATCCTTTTACCTCAGTAAGGTTTAAAACGCAGAACCTTTACGTGTAATGGAATATTTTTACATTAAGATTGGCATTAGGATCAGTGATATACACAAAATATCTCAATATTTTTAACCAAATACTTCAATATCAAGGTAAAGTTCAGAAAACTGCATCACTTTATTGTAATGAAGCCTTTAAAACCAGCAGAAGACAACACTTCTGCTATATCACCACATAACGATTCAAATATTATAATGCTGATATAATATCAATATGCTGCCCAGCCCTTCGCCGGACCTTTATGTAGAGTACAGGAGAGTGAATGGGAAGGATAAGTAAATATTAAAAAAATTATCATACAAAGTTGAAAAATTAATAGAGCTTAACATTTATTTTTTAATCCAGTGCCTTTCTATACAAATCTCTACAAAACTTCCCAGCAGTGTTTGACCACCCTGTCCATCTACATACGTACATTGCCAGTGTGGTGGTGCTGTCTCAGGGTAACAGCGGATTGGCTGGAAAGGTCTCATAAGGCGAAGAGGGCGTGGCAGCCAGCGTATTCGCCGAGAGCAAGCAAAGCATTCCAGCAATGTGGTCGTTCCCATCGCTAGCTCCGCCCAGAAGGTGCTTGTGTGAAAGCTGAGCTACAGTGCTGCACATAAGCACTCAATCAGCAGAGGGACATCCACTGTCAGGATCACTCAAACAGATTTCCTCCCACGCTCAGAGGCACGCCACGCCAGAGAAAACAAAAAAAAAAAACAAGTGTGCAGGTTCACCAAGCCAGACTCAAATCTGCGTCTTTGTGCTCCGTCTGCTCTCTAAAACCGAGCCTGAGCCCCAGACGGTCTCTGCCCACCGGCTGGCTGCTGACAGGCTTCACAGCTTATCTACAATAGAGGCAGCGATAAAAAAAGGGAATAAGAATAAAGATACCCTGTGAGGAGTGGGCAGCAAGAAAACAAAGTGAGTGAGTCACTGTTTGACTAGATGTGAAACTTTGGACACAATGGCCTTTTCAAAATCTGACATTTTGAAGATAAGCTGGCTGTAAAAACACTGTTTGATTTTTATTAAAGGAGGAATATGTAACAATTGCAAGTTGACAAATGAGTACTGCAGTCCAAAGAGTGAGTTTAAACGGTGTATTAAATAGGTCGAACCCCTATTTAATATACAGTCTACTGTTTAAGGGAGTTGTTTCCCTTTGCCCCCTTCTCCCCAGACTCAAGGAAGCTCAGGCAGGCTGCAGGAACACTGCAGGAGCGCAAGACGAGCTTCAGCATTGTAATCTAACAAGTGAGGATGTGTCCTACACTGTAATTTGATAGGCTGTTGCAAAGGTAAGCCCGTTATCTTGAAAACAAAAGCCCACTGCTCTGAAAATACACACTGTTGGAGTTCAGTGACTCCTGCCTCACTGCTGCCAAACTCCATTAACATTTAGCTCAATTTAACCATACTTAACACGTACACCTTCTTCAAGATTATTGAGGATTTCTTATGACTCATTATCAGATACTTACTCATTTGGCGAATATTCAGCATTAATTTGAGCTGTAATTAATGTGAAACAGGGCAAACAAAAACACAAATTACAATTTTTTTCCATAAATTTTACACAGCTGTAGCGTTGTTGAGAAGTGAATATTTCAACTTAACATGTTTCCTTAATCCGGTTTATAAATATATTACAGATTTCTCCTTTAACAATGATTGTAAAATAAATAATGAAAAGGCCAATGCGCAACAATTTCTTTACATTATAGAATCAACGTCACCCCATAAAGGCTCCCAACAAGTGCAATAAATGTTTCTCCTCACTGCAAAACAAAAACTTACAAACTTTCCATAATCACATCGGAATTATATATTTTTTTTTAAATACCCACATTAAACTAGCAACAAAATGAAATCACATCATATTACATATTCAAATGTCTAATATTATCAACAACAAATCCCTCTCACCACAGCCGACAGTGAGCCTTCATCCAGCGCACAGATAAACTGAGCTGAGAGTCAGGAGAAAGTATTGCCTCTCTCTCCCTCCCTCCACTCCCCTCCCTCCCCTCCCATGGCACGCAACTATAGAATGGCTGCTAATCTGTCTCCGACCAATCAGATGACGGCATCCTCCAAAACAGAGATAATATGGGATTTGAGATGATGTGCTGTCCTCTGCCTCAGGTGAAAACACCATCAGGTTATTGAAAGCCTGAATGCTTTTAGCAGCATAGCATCACCAAAAAAAATGATTTTAATATATTTTTCATAATGGAAAAACAGTTTCACCAGCTGTTTTTGTGCTTTGGGTTAATACTTTAATACAAGCATAAGTGCTTTGGCTTAGCCATGTCTTCTTTGACCTCAACCTGAAATCCCAGCAGCACTGAACAGAATAATGTTTAAGGCAATGCCAATGCTTTTTTTCTTTCTTTTTGGGGTATTAAATGTTCTCTTCTACAATGTAATAACTGAATATTAGAGTTTCGTCTTACAAGAGATCATATCCAATAACTCCTGAACACCTGTTCACCCTCCTAAAATGTTGACAGAAAAGACAGAAAATCAGAAGGGATATGTTTACCACTTGAACTGATCGCTGTAAAACAGCGAGCATTCACACTGAGACAGAATCACTTGAAGCGTGTGTATAAGGTGACAGGGGAATTCCTGCTGCTGCTGCTGCTGATGCTGCAGGCTGTGAGGTAAAGAGGCGGGGCTACTGGCTCATTCTTTATATGTCTATACATCCAGTATACGTGACAGTAAATACTGAGCCAACACGGCCAAATAGAATTACAATCTATGGGGCCTTGTTTGCTAGATTTATGAACCATGAAAGTGCCGGTAAACCAGGAGCGACTCACACCATTCCCCTGATGGTTTCACTTAATTACAGCTAACAAACTAGCAGGCGAGGAAACAGAAAGAGAAAGACTGCATGTCTGAGAGAGACAGAGAGGGGGAGGAAAAGATTTTCTCTATATTCTGTCTTCTGTATCATGGTGTCTGATTTGATTTTTCTGCAGATTTTAAACAAGTACAGAGATGCTGCTTATATAGGTGTTTAAGTGGTAACTGAATGAATGAATGCACTTTATTTATGCAGCGCCTTTCATGCACAGAATACAGCTCAAAGTGCTTCACAATTCAGCAGCAAATACAAACAAACTGTCTACTGAGTGAGCAAGAATAATGTTTAAAGTGTTCCACATTTTGGAGCATAATGGCTAAAAGTACAACTGTTAGGAGATGATCAATGATAAATGGTTTTGCAAATAAATTTTTGTGCTTTCTGCTCTATATTGAACCTTGCATTTTAGTGGCCAAGTGTCCTGTGCTGGTTTAAATTTCCAACTTTGTTTTGAACTGTTGGTGATGAAATAAAATTTCAAATTTAAAGGCTCTTCTAAAATCTACTAATATTTCTTTCAGCTCTGCTCGAGGTCCGTTTAGCATGTTTTTAATTATTTTATGTCCTTATTTTTGTTATCTTAAATCAATATTGCCTATCACATTACAAGCAAAATAAAAGCCTGATGCAGATTTTCATTCTAGACGGCTGCTGAAAACTGTAAAAACAATCTGCAGATTCTGTTGGGCCTGCTGATCTGTGCCGGGGGCAGTAAACACAGGAAGATGGAGGACAGACATAAAGTTCATTCAGCTTGAGGTACTTCCGCATCACCCACAAAACAACAGATGTGCAAGTTGGCCATTAGCAGCAGTGGATCTGACTGGAGAGCGCCAACAAAATGTCTTCAGCCAAGGCAAAAACAAGATGCTTAAGAGAAGAAATCAGTGGATATAATTATGCAGTTTTCCACTAAGACTAAGTTAAATCAGTTTGCAGCATGCTGGACAGCTACAGCTCTCCTATAATCTCAACCTGATGCTGCAATATTCTGCGATACTAATTGCATAATGAGCCTGGAGCGCAGGATGCAAAGAGCCAGGCTTGCTGTGAAGAGAGGACAAGGGGAGGCGAGACAGAGAGGGAAGGAGACAACTGGCTTTGCTGTAGTCCAAACAACAGCAGACTGTGAGCATCAGGAGCTGCTGTTTATTGCTTCCTGCCATAAAAACAACTAATTCTGCCAAAAAGTCTGTGTGGCAAAGGCAGGAATAGAATGAAGCGGATATCTCAAAATATTGCAGGTCTGATTATGCTGATAAGAGAAACACACCTTTTCCTGCAGCACCAGTAAACCCTGTTCTGTTCTCAGTCGTGCACAGACATTTTGCCTCGTGCACAAACATTCTCATGTTCTTATCCAAACTTTCTCTTACTTTTTTTTTCACACTATGGGCTTGCATGAGTATGAGTGTGCCACGACATATTCATCAAAACCTCCTAACTTCTGTTTGATTGATGTATACTGTCTATTGCACAGTTTTATGCTTTTGTTTTTACTTTCTACACATTTTATACTGAATTTTATACTTTAGTACGCATAAATAATGTTCCCTGTTTTCACATTAGTGTTGTTTGTATCTCTATCCTTCTTTATTTTATTGCTCAGTTTTTCTCCTTTCTCTTTTCTTATTTACTACCCTTTTTTCCTATTGCTTACATACCCCTGCTGCTGTGAGACTGAGGTTTCCCCATGGGGATAAGTGAAGAGCTGCCTTCCTATCTACAATGAATGCCTCCCATATTTGAGTGCACATTTATGAGACTTGTAAATAAGCATAAATAACAGCCCAATAATACCATATAAAGCTACACGTCCTGCCCCAGGAAGGAAAGTGGTCATTCATGAAAATTGCATCAGCGTCAACAGTGGAATTTACCTGCTGAAGCCACAGAATGGCAAAAAATAACAAGTCCATTTAATGCTTATCACCTGAAGGTTGTACTGTCACTAAAATGAAGAAAAATTGGCTCAAACAAACAAACAAACAAAATAAAAGAGGCAGCAAGGTGATCGATGACTGCAACAGGAGGAGGGAGCCAAGGGGAAGTCTCCACTACAGAGATGGATGACAGAATATGTGCAAAAATAGGTGAAGTTTCACTGGCAGGCATTGCAACGGAGGATGTTCCCCTGGACAGCAACTTGCAATAAACCTGCATCTAAAATAGGCCTGACAGTAATGGTAATAACCAATTTAAATTAATGATGATATCATCAGGCTATATGAATAAATTTTGAATTATACTGTAATTCAAATTGCAGAGTCAAACAGAATAATGTCAGCATAATTATAAATGGTAATTTATAGAGGTTCCTCAAACTCAGAAGTGCTTCAAAGTAATGAAATGTATAATCCATTAGTGGAAAATTTAGGTTTGAATAACCTAACAGTAGCAGACTAACTGCACATGACTCCTACGACAGATCTGGACCACTCGTAAATTGTGTTTGTGCCTAAGAAATGATTCAAAACCGAGAAAATTGGTGAATGGAGTGGAAGTTCTCCTAAATCACTTAAGAACAAATCTGTTTCGTATGAGTGGTTCTTGCATGAGGCCCATTGTTCTGCTGACTAGCAGGCTCTTAATATTAAAAACATTGAGCTTCATGCATGAATGTTTTCTTATTTTTCTCTTAGATTTGCTCTTGCACTAGGCAGTAAGAGGAAAATAAGAAAATCCTGCATGGATTGGATGAAACGTGCGCTGACAGTCAAGTCTGTTCTTATCCACCTGAGCATGTTGATGCATTCCATTTGATCTTAAAGTGGTTTCGTGTACCAGGCAATTTGCAGTTAGCATCTTCATTTTTCAGTGAAAACATTTAAAATGAGTAAATTAATAAATAGTTGTATGACATTTTTCTTCTGTATTTTCATGAAGAAGGCCTAAATAACTTTTTCTTCATGACATCTATGGTAACGGCTGCGCCTGTAGATGCAGCAGCCACCATCTTGTTGCTGCTTTTTACATTCAACCTGACACAAATCCAAAAAATGTACTGCAGCATTATTTCCTGGGTGTATAATGACAATAAAAGACCTTGAATGACAATTCACAGCACAAAACGCATAGTTGGCTTTTGTGCGTATCGCGTGTGGTCAGGGCACTCCAATTGGCAATTTTCTTTGCTAAAAACAAAAGGAAAGTATGCAAGCACTGATGCATGCCACAAAAGTTCTTGAATTGTTTGGACACATAAGTTTAGATCAAATCTGTTGCGTATGAATGATTCATGCATGAGGCCCATTGAGCCTGTAAAAGAGAGCAGATCTCTTGAAGGAGCAGAAAGAAAGGCGTCCTTCTTCTACAAAAGTCATTTCAGTGGAAATCGCTGACTCAAATGCCAAAACAGTAAACCAGATGTGTTGATAACAGCTATCAGGAGCTTTTAAAGTCAGAATCCCAACATTTTCTTCTCCAGGTAGACCGTAGATGGTTGCATTTATATGCGAACAATAGCTGCAAAAGACTTTCCTCTGATATTTCACAAAACACTAGTGTCTTCTGACAGGCTATAATCATCCTACAAGACTGGAGTGTGACTACAGAGTGGAAAACAGCCTTCTGACCATAAACCTGAGCCGCACACAGGAAACAGAAGAAGGACAATTATTGGGCAAGACAGTGAATTCCAGAAACTTTGACACACATTGAACTTATTCACTTCTTTCCTTCTTTCCTTTACTCTTCTGAGAATTTAGATATCTGTGTGTTTCTGCATCACTAAAGTTCATCACACCACGTGAACCCTGAGGGCCTTTTTTCTCGTACATTCTCTGCTGTCTGTCCACTTTTTCTGCGGGTGGGGAATGGTGGGGGTGAGTGACTTGTGCAGAGAAAGTAAGTTAAGAGTTTTGAGTGAGAGGCACTGAAATGTAATAACTTGGAAATGACAAGATAATTGCTTTTTTGGGATCCATCTGTTCCTGGCTGATAATACTCACGCTCGGTTTCTCGAGCTCTCCTCCGCGCCCGCTCCCTCTCGCGCTCTCTGCGGTGGCTCAGGAGAGACTCTGTCCCCGTCTCCGTGTCCAGGCCATCTCGACTGCTCACCGCATTGGCACTGCAATACACACATTGGAAAACTTCAGTCAGATTCATAATGATGTAGAAAACACACAGAGAAAGTCTTTCAAAAAATGGATTCTCGAGCCAGCCTGCGACCGACACTGGTGAACATAATCCCCAGCTACAATATACTTCTGTCTGTTATAATATCTGTTTGCCTGCCATTCAGCCTCGGGGAATATGCAACTCATATTATGACTATGTTTCAAATTCAATCCCTCTGGCCAAAATAGCAGTTGCATTGTTGTGCGGTATGTGATGTGTTTTTCACTAAGTGTCATTAACGACCAGATACCCTGAGAGGGAGCCGTTCTGGACAATACTGGCATTAATGAGACCTATTGAAAGCCCAGATGGTGCCTGGAGCGTGATTGGGAGAGAGACAGAGAGGGGAGAATGACAGATTGCATAAAAAAGGCGAGAAGTGGTAGATCAGGTGTGGGCTGAGCAATAAGCCGGCCTGTGTACTCGGGGTCTGGGAGGAGTCTCGGGGGTTCCTGGAGGGGCTGCAGGGCAGATTGTTATTCTGTCAGAGGGCTGGAGACGCCGTGGCCTCAGGCACAGGGGTTAAGGGACTTACACAGCCACCGGGCACCAAAGAAACCTGAAGCTGCTGAGAACTCTACTCAACCCTGTCAGGCTGTCACACACACTTAGGCATGTGTGCAACATGTACCTTACACCTGCATAAATAATCACACTCGCAAGCATTCATGCACACTTATGGCAGAGCTTGTATACAAACAGTGTAGAGTTCTCACAATACCAGAATTTTAAACTTCGATACAATACTAGTGCAAAAAAAAGCAATACTTAATACCTCTTTCAATACGTTGGCAAAAAACAAAAAACTCCTGGGCTCACAGAATAAGATTTTTTTTCCTTTTAAAATTAACAAGCTGCACACAGTGCCGGTACAGAAAAAGTAACTGAACACAGTCTGGTTTTGCTGCAAGCCAAATTCCAGGACAAAGACTGAGCTGAACTGAGAGCTTACATTATCTTTTTTTTTAATAGCCATGGTACTTTCAATATTATAATTCAGTGGTTTTCAAATAGGGGTCCGGGGACCCCCAGTGGTCTGTGGTTCTCTGCCAGAGGGTCTGTGAAAAGTTTTCACACTGATTAATTTAAATAAATAAGTCAATATTTATCTATTTATACAAAAGGTTTCATAGTTAAATGAATAATATTTCATTTTTATTTATAAAATAGTTCATAGACTAAATTCGAATCTATCAACCTATAACGCTCAATATATACATAAATATTCCTCAGCCACCAGTCAAACATGCATCACCCATGAATGGTGGAAACTGGCTCTCCCTACCTGGGTATTCTGTGTTGACATGGTGCAAATATTTTTAATATATGCTAATATCTTTCTAATACATCTCTCTTGTGTTGGTCTTTAATATAATTAACTAGAACTGTAAAAATAGGATACATTCAATTATTCCAAGGGACGTACATTAAGGAGTCCCCAGTATATTTTTTCATCTTGTAAGGGGACCTTGGCTGAGGAAAAAATTGAGAATCTCTGCTATAATTGATGGATATTGTATTATTTTAAATACATAACATAAAAATAATAATTTGTATAAAACTTAGCAAAATCAGCATCACAATGTCCTTTACAAAACACAATTTAACACACATTTTCTCTAAAATAACATACTGTTAGGGCTGGATGATAAGGAATATTTTGACCAAACATCCAAATATCAACATCCATATTGCAACAATATTGTGGGGATGACAGGGTTCAACGTTTATTTACTTGCCTGGTCAGAAAAAGTGAGTCAAAAATCTATTTGCCCAAAGTTAATTTTACCAGCCCTTACAAATTGTTTTATTTATTATGTTATCAAATAAAAATTACTGCATTTATTTTGACAGATATTGCGATATGAGTCACGATTAGTGGTAATTAGTATTTTTACAACACAATTTTAATTTTCACTGAAAAAAAAATTAAAATCAAAATGACGTGACATTTATCATATTTCCCATCATGCGATTTTGATAATATTTCGATTAATTGCGCAACTCTAACAAAGACTAAAGTGAATCGACATTTTTAATCTTTATTTGACATAACAATCCTTGACATCCCTTGCCTGATCAGGCAAGTAAATTGTTAGATTTACTCGCCCAATGTGGTATTTTATTTAACTGAACACAATGCAATTGGGCAATCCTTATTGTGAGATTTTTAATAAATAATCATGAGTAATGTGGATCTAATGTCTAAGTGGGTAAAGAAAAATAATAGAACAGCTAGAACAGTGTGGTAAGTTCTGAAAATCACATCACTTTACTGTAATGCAGCCTTTAAAACCAGAAGACAACACTAATGCCATAACAATATAATGCTATCTAGATATTGATATAATATTGATACATTGCGCAGCCCTACATGGTATTGAAAGTAGTGAAGTATTGTTCCTTTTGGGATATATGGCGCTAAAATGATATCAAAATATTCTGGGGTATTTTTGCAATCTTCTGTCATCAAACCACTTCCACAACACTGTAGCTGCTCCACTTTTTGCAAACTATGGAGCCTGCAGCAATTTTACTTTCACTTTTAGCCACACTTGTTTTTGCTCTGTGTAATGGTGTGATATCATCCTGTCAACAAGTTATAATATTGTCATTATCACTATATTATTTATATATATATATATCATAAACAATACAATATGGCACATCTCTACTGGCAACCTTAAACAGGGTCATATTCATATGTATAAACAGAACAAAAGAGGCATAAAATAGAAATATCATCCTGCACTGGTTCAAAACAATGTTGTCACACACCTCTGCAGTCGTGTGTGTGGATGATCAATGCAAATTAAAAACACAAGAGCAGACAGGATGCTGTGTCTGCTGTGTTCACTCAGCGGGATAAAGTGCTCAACGAGGCATGCTTACACGCTTCTGCTCCGGAGTACTAATAGGTGCACCTGGGCCGGGCTGGGCTTCACCAGCTCAGGTCAGTGCATGTATGTAAATATCAGTACAGATTCATAGTTTGGATGCATTTTGATCGGTGGTGATTGGGAGGCAGCGTGATGATTGATGTGGAGATGACTGCCTGCCTGTCAGCCTGTCGATGGCTGCTGACCAGCCGGGCGGCAGGTCTGCTGATCCGGGGGGGAGATTATCCAAGGCGCTAGGCTGCAGCTGTGAACAAATGCCACCCCCTTTCAACTCCCCCCCTCCTCTCCTCCTCCTCGCTGCTGCCAATCGCCACCCCCTCCCTCTTGGGAAATGGAGATGGGTGCTTTTAATGTTCGTTAATCCGGATTACCAGGCAGAGGCACATCAGTTGTGTCCATTCTCAGCCCAAAACACCTATTCTGTGCGCTCATCAAATAGAGCCATTCACACCGACAAACACATGAAATGCATGAATAAAGCACAAAGAGAAATGAAGTGGTAATAATATTCCAGCTATTTACAGACAGAGGTAAAGGGTGGAAGACTGGATTCATTTCAGAAAGAGAGGAGGTTGGCTATAGGGAATTCAGCACGCTGTTTCTCTGAGAGAAAGGCCTGCCTGTCTCACTCAAAGAGGAGGAGAGAAAGAGAGAGCGAGCGAGGGAGGGAGGGAGCGAGGGAGGGGGGAAATTACGTTGGGGTAAGGGGGCTGGAGCACTGCCGCTTTGCTCCACAAGGTGGCGGCAGTCCTGGTGAAAGCTGGCCGGGAACAATAAAACCATCAGGGCAGCTGACAGCCAAGCAGCAGGGAGCGGCCCATAGAGGGCAAAAGCGAGCTGAGATGTCAAACAGTGGATAAAGAGATACACTGAGACATGACAGATTGCATGTTCTCAATATAGAGCCTCAGCCATATTGCTTCAGCGCTGTAATGGCAACAACCCTCGCCCCCACTGCCCCCAGCACTTTTAGCTATATTTAGCTCGGGACTTCTCCTGAGCGAGAGCAGCAATATTCTCCAGTTAGAAATCAAAGTCTGAGCTCAGGTAACATCATCAAGCCGTCAAGAAAATCTCCATTTCTGAGCTTTTAGGCCGCATATGCCTTTATTAAGCGAGTATGGATGAATGCTCTTAGTGAGTGAGCACAATGGGCCTCACTGAACGCCAGTATTCGCCTGAAGATGTGTAGCTGTGAAGGCTATTTCAAGAATCAGCAGCAGCGGCGGCGTACACATCATGTTTACATAGATGAGCGGACTAACGCCTTACTTACTCCACGGTTGAGTGGGCGGGAGGGAGGGAACATACACACTAGTAGTAAAAATACTCACACCCGTGCATGTTCTCACACTTAAGCTTTAGCACATACTTCATGCCATAATTCACACACGGGCATGCGGACCACCTACACCTCCCATACGAGCCCGACAAATCTCTGTGATGAGCTTTTCCGCGTTCTGATTAGCACATATGGCACGCTGTGAAATAAAAAGGTCACCCCGTGTGTGCAGGATCGTGTGCTTGAATACATCTGCCTACATGACTACATGTGTGTAATTGTGCATATATGACATGCGGCAATCAGCCCACTTACTGGAAGGAGGGGGGCCGCGAGTCACCAATGCCCCCTGTTCTCTCCAGAGGAGGGGGCAGCTCCGGGTGGCTCTCTGTGCACTGAGACCCTCCATCAGAGTGGGCGCTCTCCGCCAGGACCAACTGAGGGAAACAGAAGTTGGAAAGACTTGTTAAGGAGCAGATACACTCAAGAAAAATATAAATTCTGTAAAAAAGCTAACATTTCTTCTGGGCACAAAAGCTTAATTTCTCTCAAATTTTGATCACAAATTTGTTTAAATCCATGTTGGTGAGCTCTTCTCATTTGTCAAGATAATCCGTCCACTTGACAGATGTAGCATATACACAGATGATAATTAAACATCATGGTTATGACAAGAGCCAGACAGATAATCCATTGGCTGATATTATTGCCCCAATACTGGCCTATTACAGTAAGGACTGCACAAGTAATCACAATATTTCCAAAACTGAAATGGGCCGAGGGCAAATATCCAAAGCACGGAAGCTGCAATTTTTTTTCATCAAGAAAAATGTGTGACAAAACAGCATTTTAATGTAGTACTGCAGTGCCACAGAGATGTCCTGGCCTGCAAATCTTGCTCTCCAGGTGTAAGAAAACATTCTCATTTGGTACAGATCCTGACAAATGTCACCCCAATTAGTGGAAATATAAATTGTGATGCCACAACAATAATTCCCACTAATTGTATCACATCTTGTGATTGCATTTTCAGTCAAAATAATCACAATATGACTTTTTTTTAACCACACTGTGCAGCTCTAATCACAGTTATATCAGTCTATACAAGTACTGATGTACATGTTATCTGATGTGCTCTGATACGAAAGAACCAGGACATAATATTACATAGTTTTATAGTGTGTGTTTTTTATTTCTAATTATCAAAAAATACAAATAAAAAATAATGTAATTTAGATTGTAAATATATATAAATTTTATTTTTACTGCACCTTTCCCTGGAACGTTTTTACTCCCTCATATCGGCATCAGCCCCAAAAATCCAGCATCTGTCTAATTATGACACAGGTGTGACTTGGACTGTGACAATAAAAAATTACACTGAAATGTACACTTTTATCTTGAAAAAAGACATAATCTTCGTTGGTTGGGTTGGTTAGGTTTAGGCACAAGGAGTGATTGGTAAGAATATCAGTATAAGCCAATCAGAGACAGAGAGTCATGACTTCATCTACAGCCCTACGTGAAATAGCCACAGTTCAATGCCTGATAAATGTCTTTTTTCAAAATAAAACTGTACATTTTATAGTGGCCTTTTAATGCAGTTTAATCAGCATCTCTATTAGTTTCTCCATGATATAATATTATATCGATTCTTTAGACAATGATACAATATTTGCTGATATCACAAAGTCTCCCATAATAAAATTTCAATTAAATTCAGCTCAGGGGTCTGCTTTAAGTATCAGATGATATATGTCCATTACACATTCAGTTACATTTATGTCAACTCACAAAAAGCAACTAAATGATAATTCGACAGTTTTATGGCTGAGCTCTTCCAGACATTTGTGACACAGATACCCTATGGGAATTTAAAAATAAAGATGATATAGATCGATATTTTTACTTTGCATCGATCATATTGGATGATTGAACACCGAATCAAATAGATGCACCAATCCAGTATTCGCTAACATGGATCTTAACAAATTTTTGAACAAAATTTGTGCACACAGAAAAAGTCTGAGATCTTTTACTTCACATCAACTCAAATGGGAGCAAACACAAAAGTGTGGCATTTATATTTCTGTTGCATGCATATTCAGCTCTGAGAGAAACACAAACAACAATAAATATTTTGTTGAACGATATAGGCCCCATTGTGAGGACAGAAAAGATCAAAAACAATCTCAACAGACTCTTGCGACACTTGAAGATAAACACAAACAGTGACGTTGACACCAGAGACAGGCACATCTTATGTACAAGCACACATGAGGAAAGCCTATGAAATGAGATGCTGCAGACAGGCCTGGAGATGACTGGTGGTGATGCACAAACAACTTGAGAAACAAAGCGAGCAACATAAAAACTTAAAAAAGAGCACACTGCTTTTACTCAGTCGAGTGTCAGTACAAAGGATGATGTATGGTGACCCACAGATACAACTACTCTGCTTTCATCTGAGCCAGAATAATGAAAGTTAAAGCAGGCAGCCGTGGAAAAACTAACAACTGTAGTCACTATGATTATTCTAATGTGAGCTGTGGGACTCACAGGTGTCACCATAGTGTCTCTAGATTTCTTAAATGAAACCCGTGGGCCACTTTCTGCGCTCCATTTCAAAGATTGAAAATATTCCTGCATTTTCCATCAGCTTCTGTGTCTGTGCGCCGTGTCTGTCGACTGTCTTTCTGTCTGGAAAACACCAAGAAAGAGCAGGTTTTGCTCTAGTCTTTGGTAGTAAGTTGTTTTACAGACAACTGGTTTATAAAAAATTAAAGCCCAAACCATATTTTTGAACTTTAGGGGGGGATTCACAGATTACCAATATGGCAGCTGATATAGTGAATTTTTGAGCTGGATAAAGACCTTTTCTAGGTGGGTTGAGCACCAAAATGACAATGCAAAGATACTCAAAATGCTGTTTCTTACCTCAAATAACTTCATTATAGAATATATATTTTATTTAACATGTTAAATAATTTAACATAATCTGCATATTCATCTTTAAAGTGAGATTGCGAAGAAGGTTGATTTACCTTATAACTTTAGATATTATTGTTAATAATTCATACGTCCATGATTGTCCAACTAGGCAGGCTGAGAATCTTCATCTTCCATTGTACAGAGCATCTCCTGGTCAGTTTTATAAATACTGTGGAGTTATTATGTGGAATGAAAATGTAAATTTAATGGATTCTTTTTTTGTCATTGTCTGTGAATAAAAACTAAGAAATGCTCTGCTGTTAAAAACATTTGATTTGGAAAAATATGGCCACTCTTAGAAACTGCACCTTAAACACCTTCTTTGTATTCATAACTATGCCAATTGCATTTTTACACTATAATACTACTTATTTTATACGGCAATTTTCAACCTCAACATCTAATGTGTATTTGCAACTTTGTATCGTTGGTATTTGAACTTCAGTATCTCTCCTGGGTGTGTTTTTATATAAGCCTTTACAGGTTTCTAGCCTCACATGTACTCTTATATTTCCTTCACATGTTTGTATTTTTGTATTTGATGTGTGCGTGAGACAAATAAAACTTAAACCTAAAACCTAACATAAAACATATGTCAACCAATTGTAGAAAGCTACACCGAGAAAAGTAAATAAACATAAAATAAATAGCTAAATAAACATCAGTACTGTTCAGTATCAGTCAGTTTCTGAATGTAAAACAAGAAGCAGTTTTCATATTGGTGCATATCAGTAAATATATACACCAATACTGATATGTCCTCTGCAGGCCCATATCAGGTCAATAATGGGTTTATATATCAGTTGGGTTCTTTCTGTGTTAGACAGGATTAAAGAAGAATGCCTGCACAGTTTTAGGGACGCATTAATCTGACTTTTTCTCCTCCGATACTAATTCCTGATCTGATATCAGTGCTCTCTTTCTGCTGAATTTAAATTAAATTAAATTTAATTTAATCTAATCTAGATGGAGAGGGCTAGAGCCTAAGACATTAAATATTGGACATGAGTTACCAGAATTAAGGAGAGTGAAGCCGCAGATCCCACAAAAAAAGGCACTTTATTTCGACATGAACTTCCCCTTCAACTTCATCAAGTGGTGGGTTTAACAAGCATAAATGAACACAAGGTCTGGTTGGTGGCAGAGCAGGCAGAGCAAACAGAGCATGATTTCTCCTCCTGGTTATAAAAGCACTGATTCAGATGAAGTTCACCTGAGTCTAGTTGACTCCAGACAGCACAGGTGTGACCTTTGCTTCTCTCAGAGCTCAACAGGGTCACAACAGACATGGCAGAGACTGCTATAGAGTTGTGCACAACCTGATGTGTCTTCATGCATGTAACTGGCTCTACATTTTATGATGACATTGGTGAAGAAACTGTATTTAAAGGGATATTGTGGATTATTTGAAATGGGGCTGTACCAGCACAGAAGTTAAGCTGTGGAGAGGGTCAGCAGCAAAATGTATTTTAACCACCTCAGTATCAGTTTAAGTGTACACTATATTAAGAATGTTTTCACTGAATCTTAAAACACACCAAACTTTGCATATTAAAACAGAAAGGGGGAGAACGGAGGAGGGATAACCATATCTGAGAAGGAATGGACAACAATGTGGAGTTTTCAATGGCTGCATGCCAGTGTACAAAATTGGAGGGAATTTAGTTGGAAAAGGTACTTCATTACACCTCTCAGCCCCCCCCCCCCAGTTTGCTGGACATCATTATCATGTTTTCTAGGATTGCTGTTATTTAAGACTTTTGTAGAGGGATACATTGTGCCTCACAAGATATTTTCAGATGTCTTGTTCCAATGGAGAGCAAGAGCATGTGTTTTCTTGGACCGTACCTCAAGAACGGCTGAATAAGGATAAATATCGGTAAAGTATATTGCTGGTAGCTGCTAAAAAGGCCCTAATGAGGAAATTGTTATCACAGGAGACTGCAACTTTAAACTCAGATGGATGGACATTACAATGGACATTTACAGAATGACAGCATATGTTAACCATAAACTGGAATTATTTGTGCTACACTGGGAAAAAAAGGACAGACTTTACTTTTACAAATCTATAATTTTATTGTATGGCAAGGAAAATATCACCCCCTAACTGTGCATAATTTTTCTGTTCTGTTTATTTATTTTCCCTTACCTTTGTATCTCAAAATAGGGCATTTCAGACAATCATAAATAAGTTCTGTATATGCATACAATATGTGAAACTCACTTTACGTAGTGTTTGCTGAATACCAATACCTTTACCTTGTTGTCAGACAGCCTTTTCTGACAGAAAACCGCAGTTTATAAGCCAAATATCACTCTCTCTAGCTCATCTTGCAGAACACAGGACTTGCTGGCCTACCACTGCACCATCACACAATAACACAAGCAAACTTACAGATCGAGCAGCTGTAGACCAAGAACTCCTGAGGTCTGCAAGGTAAAATGAGTCTGGTCGGTTTGAAGACAGTGATATTTGGCTTATATAACAGCGGTTTATATAAGGCTGTCTGATGGCAAGGTAAAGCTGTAGAAATAGTCTAAATATAGTGTACACTTTAACTGATATTGATTTTTTTAGATGGACCTTTTTTTCTTCTTCTTTGGGTAAAACATACTTTGCAGCTGACCATGTCCACAGGAGTGCATTGTTTAGCTTCCTACACTGTTAGTCCTGATGCTTCTCCAAAGTAGGGGCGTGTCCTGTAAGTAAAACACTGACAGCGGATCAAAACCTCATACAACTCCACTTTAAATAATCCTAACTATCCCTTTAATGTGGATTAATCCTATTTGTTTGGTTGATCCACTTACTGTAATCCACTAATATAGATCAGTGCATCGCAACTTACTTTACATGTGAAACATATAAACAATAAATGATTTCTTTAGTCTGTTTACAATAAGAATTGGCCTCTGTTCCATTTGCCTTCATAGCCTGAATTAAAGAAACCATAATAGCTACTAGTTTACTTAAATAGTGATTTAATGTTGGGCAAGAGATCCCCAAAGATGTGTTCATTTCCATTTTTTCTTTTATGTTTTTCATAAAGTTACACCACATTAGAAATGAAGCAACATATACCTACATATTTATATTTGTTTTTAAATATACAAAAACTAAAGTAAAAGCAGCACACATAGAAATCACCACATCAAAAGTTAATAAACATGCAGTCACGCCGCAGCTTAGATTGATGAAATAATAGCTCATGCTTGCCAAAACTTCAGTCAGAGATAATGACCGTTGAAGCAAGTGATGTAAAGATTTGTTACTGTAAATTGAGTTCAAAGAAAAGCTGATTGGTTTCATTCCAATACCAATTAGCAGCATGGTGGATATTGTAGACAGCAACACTTTCTAATGTTATATGCTGGGCACTTTCCACATCTTTGTGAATTCCCTATAGTGAATGGGTGGAGCCGCAACAATTAGTTATGGATTAGTCGACTGACAGAAAAATAATCGACAACTGTTTTAATAATTAAATAATCATTAATGCAATTTTTCATGCAAAAATGGCATTTTTAGCCTTTCAAATATGGAGATTTCCTACCTTTCTCTGTTTTATATCATATTGGACCAAATATCTTTGGGTTTTGGACTGACAAACATGACATTTAAGACATCACCATGGATATTCAGAAACTGGGATGGGCGTTGTGTGACATTTCATAGACCAAATGATAAAAAATATCTCTTTATGTTCCCTGGTTTAAAGAAAATTGGAAACCACTGGTGGACTGTGGGAGTAATTCTGGTAAATCAAACGCGAGTGAATCGTGAAGATGCATAAATTTGCTCTAACTGGTTGTTGAGCAGCAGTGTGATATAGTGAGACTACATTTAATTACAGACCACACGCTGTTAGTATCGACACTGTTTAAGTGATATTGAGCACGACGGTTCTTAACAACTCCACAGCCCCGACTGTGTCACTGACTCTGACCTCTGACCTCCCTGTGGAGGGAGGGAGGCAAGCAAAATAATGAATTTCCCCACAGAGATCAATAAAGTACAATATATATACTGGATTGTTAAAAAAACAGACAAAGAAATAGATTAAATGTGAAGCCAGTCAATATTTAAAGCCAAAGCTATAATGTGTGTCTTCCGTTCTGTACGATAGAGCAATGATTAAGGTGTAAATCCTCCTCTAACATGACAGATTGATTTGATTTAACATACTTTACCGTCCCTGTAGGGAGACTTGGGCTCACAGGACTGTTTATCTTCAATAATTACAAATCATTGTACAGCTACAGAAGTCAATAGAGTAACCGCCCAGCAGATAGGTCACACTAGATGGTATATTCCCTGTTTTAGCAGTCAAACTCAGCCACCTCTGACTGCATTTTGTAGCTAAGTTTAGCATCTAATGGAAACACTCACACCTATACAATGCAGCAGAAGAGTGAGACGGAGGTGAAGAGTGTTTGAAAAGCTCTGTGGAGGCGTTTCATGGCTGCATTTACATGATTTACACGAGTGCTCCACATATCTTTGGTTTAGAGCTGAGGCTGCACGGGAGCACCATCCATCTCACTTACCCAGGACACCACTCTCCGTTGAAGCAGGGCAGCTTGGCGTTGTCATCGGAAATCTCTTCTTTGACAACCCTGGGGAGCGGGAAGACAGAGACAGTCAGGCTAACTGACCAGAGGAGTCAGCTCAACAACACAACACGGTACAGCCCGGAGACACGTCCCTTCACTGACTGGCTGACACGCTACCGACTGTGAGACATTCACGCTTTTGTAAGGCACATTTTTCACATGGCTTGCAACCGGCTTTACACCCTCGCTAGCTCAAGTAAGGCTCAATGAGCAGCAGCGATGACACTCTCAGTCAGTCAGAGTCTCTATCAGTGATTTATAGACATCATGGCCGTCTGTCCACTAACACTAAGCACAACAGTGTGATAAGGGCCGCTCAACCTGGCAAGGAGAGGGCCATAAATCAGTAATGACTGCCTGTAATAGTAAATCTGCGCAGGTGTGCATGTTTCACAATGATCCACTGTTAGATAGAGACAGACAGACAGACAGACAGACAGACAGACAGACAGACAGACAGATAGATAGATAGATAGATAGATAGATAGATAGGTATCACTGATATTTTTAATAACTGTAAATAACTATAAATTACACACACAGAATTCTGATAATAGCTGTGATAGGCCAATATAGATAAATAAAAAGAAGTGTCCGACAGATACTGGACTTTTGGTGCCAATGCCGATACCAAATGACATCAGGGCAATTTTCACTGATGTTTTTAATAATTAGAAATAACTATAAATTAAAAAAACACACACAAATTGAACAACTTGAATGAAGAAAAATGATCAAGCATACATAAAGTGCTGCCTAGAAAACTAAAAAACAAGCAAACAAAAAACAATCTGTGTTATGTTCTGTAAAAACAAATATTAGACAACATATACATGGATATGATACAGCTGTGTTGGGCCGTTATCGGGGAAATGATATCAGCCGACTGATGTATCAGTCTTGCTCTCATAGACGTACAGACAGATAGAAGCACAACAAACAAAAATTTTCTGATAGCACTTTTTTCTTTTTTTCATATTTTCTAAGGATAACGCAATAATATCATTATCAGGGCTGCACGATTAATTCATTTAAATATTATAAGGCAAAGGCATATTCATATGGCAAAGTGCAATATCCAAAATCGCAGAGGCTGCTGTTTTTGATAATAGAAAAATGTGAGATGAAACAGCAATATAGTGAAGTACTGTTGTGCTGCAGAGATGGCCTGGCCTTTAAATCTTGTTCTCCAGATGTACAAAAACATTTGTTTGGTACAGACCCCAACAAATGTCACATGATCATGATTCTAATAGTTTGGGTGTTTTTTTGTTTTTTTTTTTATGAAAATGAAAATTGTAATGCAAAAATGATCATTCCCACTAATTTTTATGATATGCTGCAGCCCTAACTGTTATCAAGAGTTCTTCTGACCAGGATAATCATGTAGTGAAGAGCTCATACTGTGACAGCCCTAATAGACAGATAGATATGTGTCTGTGCGACTGTTTTATGCGTGTTTGTGGGGAGGAAAATCCTCCGGGCTTTGACAACAGGGCGTCGAGGCACGAGAGTGTATATTAATAGAGTGATCTAGTGTGTGAGCCTCCCTCAGTGTGTTCGTCTTTGGCTGTAAATTCCCTACAAAAATACCTCCCAGTTACCCTTTGACCTGCTGGGACACAGTTCAGCAGCAACCAGTCACCACACCTGCTCGGCTCGTGTCACATAGATCAACCCCGGGGCTAGCCAAGGGGTGTAGGGGATGAGCTTTACACCTAACCCTACACACACTGACACACATACACACACACACACATAAATGGGGTAAAAACGTCCTGATATATTTACCAGTTTCCATTAAAACTCCCTGCATGTCTTAATGCACATTTGTTTGTTTTTTTGCAGAGGATTTTCCCAGACTTGCTACAACCACGCATTTCTGAGACTTTGTGGAGATCTCGCTGACATTAGCTTCTTGGCTTTGAACACGGAACATGAAAGGGGAGAGGCTCGACTTTAGAGCAGCAGGAAAGCCTAAGAAGATTTTATGCAGGGGTGTCTGACAGTGACTTTACAGCTTTTATTTTTCCGCTTCTTGTTTGCCAGAACTTCTCTGCTTCTGAAATGATTAGCCAAGCTAGTTTAGTGTTTTTGTGTGCCCCCGCTGCTGCTGCTGCTGTGGGAGCTGTATTGCTGGGAGTGGTGGACGGAGATAACGTAGCCTTGTGGCTGGAACTGACGACCACAGAGTCTGCTGCTGTGGCCTGTTCCACCTCGGTGAGGAAAAGGGAGGGAGGCGAGGGCCGACTCTGCTGGCTGCTTGTGCTCGTTAGGTAGGAAGTGTTTGCATCCTCTCTCACAAGCTGCACGACCAGCTGTATAAGGTGACTTGTGAGGATGTGGGAGTGGCCCGTACAAATAAAATATGAGCAATGCTTCTTCTTTCCAGTGTTTGGCAGGAATGAGGCTGCCTGTTCCACACAGTGCACCAATGTTACAGTATTTGATCACACTTTATTTTACAGTACACTAAAAACTAGAAACAGTATGTTCTTTACACCCAACGGTACACTAATAAGATGTTAAAAAGCCATACTTTGCATCAAATTAGATAAAAACTAAAAATCATGGTCTTTATTAGACCCTTTATTAGACTTTATTAGAGAGTAATTAGGGGGACATAGTGCTTTAAATTAAAGTGAAACAACATATCTGCTACTTGACACATACCTTCTTTGGCTGGTCCCATATAACTGGAAGAGTAGCCAAGAACAATGCCTCCTTCCTCTACATCGATAATTTTGGCCTTTACTTGGTAGATTCGGTTCACGTGTTGTTTTTAAATGGAAAGTAGCAGATATGTGACTTTACTTTTGTTTACAGTACGGCTCTGTTGGGATCCAACAGTTCTTCTGTAATGTGTCCCTATTTACCCTCTAATAAACTCCAGCAGGGGCCTAACTGTGGGAAATAATACAGTTTAGTCTACGGTACAAATCTGCTGAAATGTGTCCCAAATTACCCTCTGATAAAGTTTAATAAGGGTCTAATAAAGGGTCTAATACTATCTAATTTATAGTTTTTATCTAAATTGATACAAAGCACAGCTTGCTAGTGTAGTGTAAAATAAAGTGTGACCCAGTATTTTTATGGCTTCTGAAAGACCTGGCATGCAAAATAAATCCTTTAAACATATCTGTGTCTGTGAAACCAGAAGTACCAAGAAACAGTTCCAATCATAACAGATGACGTCTTTAACATGCGGTAAAATACCCATGGCCTGCATTCTTTTCAGCTTCCATCTGATATCACGAGCAGTGTTAGTTCCACCCTGTACACTTTAACAAGCACAGACACACACACACACATACTGTACATACACACACACATATACAAAGCGTATGCCCTGTTTAGAGAAGCATGTGTCTTGGTGTGGGCTGCTGTCACAGATCTGACTCCTTAGAGCAGACAGCTTAAATAGGTCTTAACAGATTTCACAGGATAATGACACAAGATTTACCCTGGTGATCGCTGAATATTCCGCTGCCGGGGATATTTGTGTAGCTGGGGAAGATTAGACGTGTTTGTTTATGCTTTGAGAGACAGAGGAGAGGAGGGCTGGGTAGTTACAGCTTAAAGCACAAACCAGGGAGCAGGAGAAGCCAGCCAGCACCGGCCAGCAGTCCAAGGACTTTGGTGGGCTGATGCTAATGATACTATAAACAGGGAAGCCAAATATTTGTAGGCAAATAAGATGGTGAACAGATAGACTTCAATGTGACACCGAGTCGGATTCAGTAAACAGCTAAATTCAACTTTCACCACTTGGAAAGCTGTTAATAATAGTGTGCATACTGTTGATGACACATTTACTGCTACAACCGTGGGATTTTCATAGCATTATAATTACAAAGTTCAGATGTCTCAGCACTTTTTCCTTTCATAATGTCACTGTCTCACAAATATTGTGAAGACACTATCACAGTATGAGTGGTGCATAACACTTTATTTGAAGGGATGGCATAAGACTGTCATTACACTGCCATAACCATGTCATAGCACTTTCGTGAGAATGAAGGAGTCTTTAAGGATGTTTATGACTGATGTCATTAAGTGTCATTCGGTCAGTTATGTCATTTTTAAAGCAAAGTTGACATTGTTTAAGATGTCTTTGTCATGACGACTTGACATTAAACTTAAAAGAAACTGTTTTGCTTCATGTTTTAACATCACATTAAACCGTCATATGTGGTTGGTTTTGACACTGGCTGTCATTAGAGCATTATAAGTGTGTCACTGACTTCAAGTAACCTGGTACATTTTAGACTGGTCATAAAGATGTCATTAAATGTCATTTATTGAACTGTAAAAATGCTTTTGTAATGGTGTGCTAAATAATTTCCTTGACCTCAAGGTTTAACTGTTATAAGGCCAGTTTTATGACAGAGTGCGGTACCAAGCTGGTTTAGTTTATAGTTTTAGCTGATGGACAGACAGCAGTTAGCTAGTGTGCTAAAGTAGGCTAACTGCTGTCTGCTGGCATTAGCTAGTTAGTTCGGTTAGCTGTGGAGCTAGCAGCCTAATCAGCTGACTCCACCCCAGGGTGCCAGGAGCCAAACCCAACAAGAAAACCACCTTGGTACTGTAATCCCAGTGAAACAGGTCACCATCAGTCTCGGAGGTTGTGTTTGCCAGCTGTGTTCACTGAGTTACAAAAGAATTTGAAAGTGTGATAAAACTTAATGACATCTTTATGACAAGTCCTGAAATGTACCACTTTACTTTAGGTCAAAGAAAATATTCATGACCCACTTATTAGGGCCTCCTGACAGCCAGTGCTCTGTTGTGAGGCCTCTGCACAAAGAAACATTCTTAGTTGAAATTGCTGTGCTCTGTTGCATGAATAGAAACACCACCACCCATGGTTACATGTATCCAGTACAACTTCAAGTAAAGTGGTACCATTTGGACTTGTCATAAATATGTGATTACATATTATAAGGCCAGTTTGATGACAGAGTGCAGTACCAAGGTGCTCTAGCTTACAGAGTCTGCTGTTATCTGTAGCTGGCGTTCGCTAGTAAGCTCTGTTAGCCATGGAGCTAGCCACCTAGTAAGCTGATTCAGCCCTGCAGTCCCAGGAGTCAAACCAATTAAGAGAGTGACCTCGGTACTGTATTCCCTGTGCAAATTGGCCTGCGTCGCTCTTGGAGATGTGTTCGCCGGACTGTGTTCACTGAGTTAGAAAAGCATTTGACTGTGTCATAAAACTCCAACAAGTCCAAAATGTACCGCTTCAGTTGATGGCAAAGAAAATGTGATGGCCACTGTCAAAACCAACCACATATGACAGTATAATGTAATGTTAAACATAAAGCTATATAGTTTCTATGAGTTTGATAATGTCAATGTCATGACAAACACACTGACAGGTTGTGTTTCTTAGGTTAATATCAAATTATCATAACAAAGACATCTAAAGCAATGTCAACTTTGCATTAAAAATGACATAAGTGACCAAATGACAGTCTTAATGCACAACCCCTTCAAACAAAGTGTTACTGAGCGTTTTTGTTAATGTTATAAGCACAAATGCAGTATAACCTTCAAAACTGTGCCTTCAAACCTTCAAAATCCTCGAACTGCAAAAACAAGCGAGGTGAGGCAGGGTGCATTTGTGGCAAAAAGCTGCAGATTTTTGTCCTACAGGGGCTTAGCATCACTTCCTCAGCAGAAGAAAGATTCCCCTACCAGCCCCCCTATTTTCTAAGGCACAAACAAGACTGTTTCTTTCAGACCTTCAGCTTGGCTGCTTCCTCAGCTCCAGAGTGCCTCTGTGACTTGCATTATAGTGAGGTCTCAAACCCACTCACCACCAGTGGCAATGACAAAACGCCATATCATCACCTTGAAGTCTCAGTAAAAGCCAAGTGGGTTGCTTCAAAACAACCCAGCTTCAATTAGTTTCCTGTCTTATGAATATTGATGAATGAATGAATATTATGGGGGGGGGACTGAGGTATGAAATTTGCACAAAGAAACATTCATCGTTTCATTTGCTGTGCTCTGTTGTGTGAGTGGAAATGCCACAGCCCGTGGTTGCAATATGTATTCCATACGATTCCAAAGAGAGAACCGAAATGACTTGTTCACTGCGGTAAGCTGAGGCGTTTTGGGGGCGAACCATTTATCAAATTTGCGCGGCCATCGCTTAAAGAGCTGATTTTGCCGGCACAAATGTAGTTCAGCAATCCCTTAAGAAAATGGCTGGTTTTTCCTGCACAGCAGGGGGTCTACTACAGAGGACCTCGCACTGACTGCTCATTTACATTTCAAACACTGTCTATAACTGCAAGGGATTTGATGTTTTCCCTCTCTGCTCAGCAGTCTTATTCCTCCCTAGCTAATTCTCCAGCAGCCATACTGTCTGTGTGTATGCAGTACAGCCAGCATGGCTACCACAAAGCGCTGCTATCCTCTGTGCCTTTGACTGGGTTTGCTTCCATACTGTGCCAGTACCATACGGCACTCACACAGCCTGAATATTCAACCTCAACTCAAAGGCGGGGATGCTGATGGAGACTCCTTTATAATCTGTGTATAACAGCTCCATGTGAAAACACAGTCATTAGACAATGTCCACTTCTCAACATAATTTAAGACGCTTTGTTGATGCACATGCAGGAGCCGGTGGGCCTGCTGCAGTGGTGTGTTCAGCAACACGTCTCCATGTGCAGAAAGCAAACATGCTTTGTTTGTTTCCATAATCTGCTTGTCGATCACCTGAGGCCCAGCAAGCAGGCCGGCCTGCAGAGCAACAGAGGCAGGAAGCCGGGGCTGGGGACAAAGGGCGCACTGAGCCTAGCCTGCCACCAGGAAGAGCCAGTTTCCCTCACAAGGTCAGGCTGCAGTGGAAATGTATGACGCTTGGCTCTACAGACACTGCCTGCCTCTGCATTTCCTCCAGTCATGTTTGCGATTACAGTGCTAGATATTAATGTGTGTGTGTGTGTGTGAGTGTGTGTGTGTGTGCGCCCATGTATGACTGTTCAGACTGGAATGAGAAACAGGCACTGACACAAATATGTCATCCTCAGCAGAGGCCTGAGACAAGGAGTTCTCACTGACCAAGAAGAGCCGAGGAGCTTTGTAGACCTGGTGTGACTCCTAAAAACCAGGACCGGATTACAAAGAGAGGAACAGAGAGAGAAAAACGAAGGAAGGAGGAAATATTTCTGTTATTTATTAAGTCCAGTGGATAGAGGAGGAAGTTCCTGTGACTTTATGGAGGAAAATTCACCATGAAAAATAAAATAATGAGTTACAGCAGAGTCCACACTTCAATCTAGTCTACATATCAATTCTAAATGTGGTTTCTGCTGCACTTTTTTTCTTCCTGAAACCAAGATGATACTATTTATTTAACTGTAAGATTAGATTATTTAATTATATTTAAAGGCCTGATCTCACAAGTAAAAACACATGTTTAGGTGTTCTTGATGTCATGTTATAGCCTTGTTAAATTTATCTTTCAATAAATATCTAAAATTTAATGCCCTTAATGCTGTGTCAAGTTTTCCCCATGGTATCAAAAATGTTATTGTATTGTAGTCAGAAATTTCAGTATCTTGACTGACACTCCTTCAATCACTTGCTTAAAAAATGTCTCTGGCATGACATGAAGTGCATTTGTTCAATAACCAATACTAAATCATAATCAAGAGTTAACATGTTACAGTAGAATTAATTATTCATAATTTCTGTAAATAATAAAACTGTATATTACACATCACTGTTTCCCCATTATTTAACCTACAAACAACCGTTAATAATCAGTCTGTCAAGAATTACTGTAACAGAGCAGGATATAATATAATATTCATTAGAAAAACAAGGTTAGGAGGATGTAGCGCTGTTTGATAGACTTCCTCCTAAGATGCAAAAGATGTAGAGTTGGGCAATATATCAATAGTTCAGAGATATTGTGATATGAGACTAGATATTATCTTAGATTTTTGATAAAAGTTCTACTGTGATATAGCGTAGGTGTTGTCTTTTCCTGGTTTTAAAAGCCTGCATTACAGTAAAGTGATGTACGTTTTCTTACCAGAACTTACCAGAGTGTTCTAGCTGTTCTGTTATTAACCTTTAAATAAATATACACTTTTGACAAATAAATATTTATCAAAAGTGTGTTAATATTCTGTGAAAGCACCAAGAGTATACATAAAGCATATACATGCAATATTGATATGAATGTATTTGGTTGAAAAATATTGTGATATTTGATTTTTCTCCATATCACTCAGCCTCTTTTAAAAGATGACTGAAGTTTAATCATTCATAATTTCAGAACATGAGAATGCTGTATATTATATGTCTAAATGCATGACTAAATTGCCAGTGGATTATGGGATGCAATGAGATGCCCCATCACTGTTTCCCTGCTATTTAACCTACATGTATTCCTGAAGAAAACAAACAAGCATTTATAATCAGTCTGTCCACCATTACTGTAGCAAAACAGGGTATAATACAATATTTATTAGAAAAACAAGGTCATGAGCGTGTGATGCTGTTCGGCTGATCTCCTGCTCTGGGGCAATTACATGCAAAAGGTGTAGGGCTGGTAAATATATCCATAATATATTGATACTGTTATATGATACTAGATATTGTCTGAGATTTTGGGTGTATGGTATATGGTATTACTTGCCTTAATCCACTTAGAGTTTATATCCACATTACTGGTGATTATTTATCAAAAATCTGATAACACTATATGTCCATATCGCCCTGCCCTAAATACTTTGTATACTGTTAGATAGTTTAATCTACAGCAATGCATCATATTCTATAAGATCATCATATGTTTGCAATATTTGAGAATGTACAGTATGTTATTTTAGACAAAATATTTGTATCAAGATATATATCATGGAAAAACCTACAAATATTGAGAAAGTCATACCACCCAGCCCTAATTTATATGTCTAAATATCTGATCAAATAGCCAGTGGCCACGAAGATGCAATGAGATGGCAAACATGTATAACAATCAAGCATGTGTAATCAGTCTGTCCAGCATTACTGTAACAAAACAGGATATAATATTCATTAGAAAAACAAGGTTATGAGGATGTGGTTCTGTTTGACAGATCTCCTCTGGGTCAATTAAATGCTAAAAGTGGTTTCATGATTGCATCCTGACAGTCACAGTCACTGGCTAGTGGCAGGGCTGGGCCATATATTCATATCATATCAATATTGTGATATGAGACTAGATATCGTCTTAGATTTTGGATATTGTTATATGGCATCAGTGTTGTCTTTTCCTGGTTTTAAAGGCTGCATTACAGCAAAATAATGTCATTTTCAGAACTGTTCTAGATTATTCTAGCTGTTCTATTATTTGCCTTTATCTAGTTAGTCATTATGTCCGCATTACTGATGATTATTTATCAAAAATCATGTGTGAAAGTACCAATAGTCATTCCTATATATTAATTATGATATTTGATTTTGTCCATATCACCCTGCCTCACTGTTGCGTAGTTTTAATCTACATTAATGCATCATATTCTACAAGATAATCAATGTTTGCACCATACATATATATATATATATCGTATATCATGGCATAGCCTAAAATTATCTATGTATATTTATAAATCATAACACCCATGTCAAAATAAATACCTCAGCAAATAGCCAGTCGACTGTGGGATCATTATCTCCTCATTATTTAATCTAAATGTACGTAGCATTTAGGATCAGTCTGTCCAGCATTACTGTAACAAAACACGGAATAATACAATATTCATTAGGAAAACTAGGTTATTATAAAGATGAAGTGCTTTGATTGATCTCCTCCTCTGGAACAATTGAACATAAAAGGTGGTGACATGATTGTGTATTTAATAGTGACAACCACTGGTTTGTGGTTTCCTTATTCCCTTGGGATTCACCTGCAGTCCATTGTGTGTGTTTGTGTGTGTCTGTAAATAAAAGACAACTTCCTGGGCTATTATAAGTACATCTTTTTTTTTTTTTAAATTGTCATCTTTTATGCTGAAAATCCCCTGCTACAATAAAAGGCAAAACCAAAATAAGACAAGATGAAACCTGAGGACTTGAACATGTGGATGCATTGTCAACACGCTATTATACTCCACATGGTTAATATACTGACATGAGCGTGGGTTGTAATATATTGACAGTAATGAGAGGAGCAGGGGTCTGGCTCTGCGTCATTAGGGCTCTGGACAGATCTGGTATCACTTCAAACACTCATGTGTCTCCTCCAGTGCTGCTGCTGCTGCTGCTGCTGCACAGGACAGGCTGGAATAATGAGCAGGTGCCAGGAGGAGCGTGGAGACAGACATGGCACTGTATAGTTCACACACACATGTAACAATGTTGCAGCCTGCATCGCCTCAATGTTGCCTCTCAAACGGCCTCGCATGAAGCTTTTAATACACTCCACTGCATTAATAAAGAGCCAGACGAGACGAGCAGGCTAATAATAATCACAGACGGTGCAGCCACTTACCCAAAATCCTGGTCCATGGATTTGAAGAAGAATTTGTAGCTGTTGACGGGTCGATTGTTGAGGACATTTTTAAAATCCGCTAAGGTGACTTTCTCCGGAGAGACGGACAGTTTGACCAGATAAGGGGTCTCCTCCTCGTCTATGTGATATATTATTTTAGTCTCCGCCATGAGAGTGAGGAGAGGACAATCATTGACACAGGAACAAGGGTTGGCAGCGCAATAAACAGGCCTGCTATGTTACCAGCTACCCGTGGAATAACATAACAGCGTTCCCTAATACATAAACCAGTAGAACCCGCGGTGGAAGAGACGGCTCCGTGTGTTGGACAAACACAGCGAAAATCCAGACATAATCGCGCAGTGAGAGCGGCTGCTGCTGTGTTCCTGCTCCGGTACTGTGAGTCGGTACGGTGGCTCTCTCGGCACTAAAACAGGAAGGGACAGTCCACATCCTTGCGATATGGAGTTGTTGGGAATATTGCTGTTTTATTTTTCTGGTTAGACAGTGCTGTCATCTAGTGGCGTGTCTGCGCTGTGCTGCAGGCTCGTATGACCGCATCTTATACAACACGGTCATACTGTATGTACACTGTGCTGTACAGAGAAAAACACACGGAACAAAGAGCAGGAGCACTGGGTTTATATGAAGCCTGAAGATACTGTTTTATTTTTTCATTATTAATATTATTAGTCTAACGCTGATATCACAGATATTCAACTCAATGTAAATTCAATGCAATTAAATATATAAAAAGTAAAAAATATATTTAAAAAAATTAAAGATTATTAAAAATCAATACTGATTCCAATGAAGAGTTGCATGATAAACATCAGGCCGAAATTAACTATCGATAATGATAATTACAGATATTCAACTCGATAGTAATTCATTCCAATTAAATATATAAAAAATTAAATAAATATGAAAATAAAGATTATAAACAAAAAAATATAAATAGATTCCATGAGAAAAAAAAATAGGGTTGCACGATAAATATAAGGGCCAATAAATTCTTTGTCAGTCATGGGAAATTTATACTATTATTTATTATTCTCTCTTCATGATACTCTGATTTTAAAGATATTCAACGCAATATACTCTCAGTCCCGTTAAATATATATATTTTTTTATTATAAAAATTTTTTTAAAAAATTATTTTAAAAAATTAAAATAGATTCTGATGGAAAAAATAGGGATGCACAGTAATATTGGGGTCAATAAATCAGATCATATTACAGATATTCAGCTCAATATAAACTCAATCCAATATGTAAAATTTGATTCAATGAAAAAAAAAAATAGGGATACTTGATAAACATAAACATAAATTACTGGTCAATAATGGGAAATATATTCTCTGATATTACAGATATTCAAGTCAGTATAAATTCAACCCAATTAAAAGTATAAAAATTAAGATATAAATATATATTATAAAAAAACAAGAATTCTTAAAATAAAAATGTATTAAAATGGAAAAAAATAGGGACGCACAATACATATCGGGGCCGATTAAATCATCAGTTGATAATAGAAATTTATATTATTTATTATTGATTCTTTTCTCCTTATAATACTCCAATATTACAGATAGGCTATTCAAGTTAATATTGATTCAATCCAATTAAAGATATATATAAATTATAAAAATAAAAAATATTTTCAAAAAACTTTGATTCCAATATAAAAAAAAACAGAGATGCACATTAAATGTCATGGCCGATAAATTATTGATTGATAATGCAAAATTAATACAGCTATTTATTGCTCTCTTTTATAATACAATAATATTACGTTATAATATTACAGATATTTGACTCAATTTAAATTAAATCAAATTGAACATATACAAATTAAAAATATATAAAAATTTAAATGATAAAAAAATAAAAATTAATTCAAATAAAAAAATCAAATATAGGGCTCATAAATTATCGATCGATAATGGGAAATTTCTACAATTATTTTGATGATGAATATAATAAACATTGGCTCTAATATTTTCATGCTGATGTTAATGATGTTGTAGATATTTGGTTCGGTCAGAGCTTCGGCTCAGCCTTTCTTACCCTCAGGTGTGCATAAACTACACATTATATTAACATATTTTTTGGATAACTGACAATGGAAAAAAACACATAAAGTCTAAAATTAAATTCCTGTAGTCAAAAATAAGAGAAAGCTGAGCTTACTGCACTAATGACAGTACACGCTAATTGGCTTTCCTCGCCAGTTAATAGGCTGATTAAATTTTGTCTCTATAACAACAATTACAAATGACAATAATAGTAATTAGAAGTTAATCATATGATGCAGCTGTTTTATTACCACTGGATGTGACTCTTCAACCCAGGAGTGAAAATAGGTGGAACCCTTGTACTGCACAGCTGGTTACAATTAAATTAATAAAACTTTATTACACTAAGAAATGACGTTATTGGCTATCAAACCAGAGTCTGAACTGCCTCTTGCTCACCACAAATTGAAAAAAAGTTAGTTTACGTCAAACTTACTTACCTCCACAGGCTGCAGAAACATTATAAATTCATATTATAATTCTCTGTTCATCCAAACACCAAATATGAGGATTAAAGTCTGTGGATCTCCCCCTGTAACAGCTAGAACATGTATGATTGATGAGTCTATGGCCACTGTTGTGAATCTTTATTGGAAGAAATATTTTCCAAGAAGAGACCAACACTAGAGTGTGCACAAGTGAGCAAGAGACAAAGAAAAGAAAAAGAAAAAAAGGGGGGTTAGGATTACAGTTTTAGCATTAGTGAGACAGTAGACACTCCTCTCTTCTGCACACAGTTTTATAACACATCATCATTGACCAGCAGATTTACTAATGAAAATTCAGTGTTTTATAAACCAGGGTACATTGTACATGCTTGATGCAAACAGGTACCGCACAGCCCATTAAAAACCAAATGAATGGCTAAAAGATTTTTTTTTTCCTGAGTATCGGTTGACTGAGCCTTTAGTCCATGGTTCTGCAATTTTTTCATTATTCATCACCTGATAAGTTATCAATAAACAGATCTATTCCAAGAGGATATTGCATACAGTTGCATATCCATTTTGGAAAAAAAAAACATTATTTGGAGAAGAATTTAAGTCTGACAGTTTGTGTTTCAAAAATACATAAAATCTAGAAAAAAAAAGTTTAGATTTAACTTTTTTTCATCAGACTTGAGTGTTGTAAAAAAGTGAAGTATCATAATCCGTTTAAAATGTCATACTGTCTATAGCTAGAGATGTGTGGCATGTGTTTCCAAACCCTGTCTGAAACTGTCTAGATACAGTAAATTTACCATTAAAACATGATGAAACATCTTTACAAATGACGTTACAGCAGCATTTTGCAAAAAAAAAAAAAAGAAAATGATCAAATTTCAACAATAGAAGAGAGCTGTGAGCTTGCAGCTCTGTAAGCATGCAAAGTACACATGAAACATACTTTAAAAAACAGCATGCATTTTTGTTAAAAAATAAAAAGGATGATAAAAAAAAAAGTCTAATATTCAACATAAGTCAACCAATGAATGGAAATAATAAGGATCAAATATATGTTTAACATATTGTTGTAACAGCTGGTGGAAAAGGCAAGTAATATAAAAAAATAATAATGTAAAAAATTACGGTGGCTTTTAGTGAACAAAGCTTAGTGTGCTAGAGTTACAGCAGAGGGAGCATTCCTCCTGTCCTCTCCTGGTTTTTTTTTTTTTTTTTTCCCTTTTCTCCAACGTTCCTTTACTCATCCGGTGTTTGCTCTGGACCTGCCAGCAGCATCTCAGAAATATTGCACTCACTTCCACAGCTTCCCATCAAAGTCTGAGTGAGGAGGTGGGAGAAGGACATCATATCAATAAACTGTCATGTCTCGCTCTGAGTCTGTGAGGATGTTACTGCTGGACGTTTATTTACTGAAATACAACTCTGCACAATAACTACTCACCCATATTGCAGTCTTTGGCCATTCCTCTCTCTTTCAGTAGGTTGTTTTTGTAGTCTGTGGATTGTGGTAGATATATGGGTTATGAGAAAGAAAAGAAAAGAAGTTTCTTTCTTAAGGAGACAGTTCCCCCAAAATCATAAATACATATTTTTCCTCTGTCCTGCAGTGCTATTTATCCATCTAGATTTGTTTGGTGTGAGTTGCTGATTTATTTTAGATATTGGCCGTAGAGATATATTAACATCATGGAACAAGGGCTGCATGCTATAGTAAAAAAAGTTATATTGCGATTATTTAGACAGATACTGCGATTGAGATGGTTCATCATTAGTAGGAATGATCATTTTGCATCATAATTTTTACTACTTAGAAATAAAATCGTGATGATGTGATATTTGTTGGAGTCTGTACCAAACAAACTTCTGGGTATTTCACTTGGCCATATTCCATTTTCAATATTTTGATGAACTGTGCAGCCCTAAATGAAGCGAGACAGAATTCGGCTTGTGGCGCTCAAAGCGCCAAAAAATACATTTTAAACTCAACAGCTATGTCTCCTTCAAGAAATCATGACTCAGATACTCAAGATACTCCACAGGCCTTGTTATGAGGAGTTTCATTTAGGTACTATTTTCTTTCTATCAACCAGCCAACCACATTACCACGCAAAAGGAAGCATGCATCTATTCATGGATGAGAGGTTCATGCCTCTGACAGCATGGGAAGTAAATGTTAATGGAGTGATTTGTAACATTAGCACCACTAAGCTAGCTAGCGCGATGATATGGTTGGTGGGTGGATTATCTTGAGTGACTGGGTCATGATTTCTGGAAACAAGAGACAAGCCTGGAGACAAGCCAGGTGCCATCTAAAATAAGCAAAAATAGCAAAATCCCTTGTAAATGTATCTGATCTGTCTCATTAGATCTGCATGAATCACCTCGGTGACCTCAGTACAAAGTTATTCTGGTTTGACAAGTTTGCATGCCTGATTCAATTCAAGGAAAGGCAGACATCTCTACAGTAGATATCTCCAAAACCCTGCAACTCACACTAAAACTGTGTAGATGGATAAATAGCACTACAGGTAAGAAAAAAAAAGTGTATTTTTTTATTTTAGGTGTAAACTGTCCCTTTAAAGTAGGCACTGCTGCATGTGTGTGGATGAGGTTTACTGTACCTGAATTCAGAGGCTCTTGGTTACAGGCCTTCAGCTCTGTGCATTCTAATGACATTTCACCTCCACTGATTATATTTCCCCTGCACAGAAATAAATATTGTCCTACTTAAAGTTGCATTCAATTTAAAGAAAAAAATACACAATTTATCATATAGAAATGTCTTACCGCTCAGATGTACGCAGCTCATACTCCAACCCTGAAAAAAAAGTTAACACACAATTTCAATACTCTATATTTTATAATTATCAACTACAAGCTGGTTATCAGACACATTACTGTATAAGAATAAGGGGAGTGTTAAGCACACACAGTACCTCTCTTTTTGCGTCGTCGAGTCAGCACAATGACAGCGATGACGATGAACGCCAGCAGTAAGAAAGTTGCCAGAAAATAGCCCAAATGCTGCACGAAATAACCTCGATGCTCCGGGAGGATGACGTTCACGACACGTGGGCTCTCCATCTCTTCAGTCCCTAAAGAGAAAAATCAAATGGAAAAAAATCAAACGTGTCCTATAATAAACTGCAATCCTACATACCTGCCTATTGGAGAAATACTAATTATTCTACTTGTTGAATATCAGGAAAATCAACATGCTTTCAAATAATATTCCTATGGTAATATTCCTTTGTTTTACAGTTGTTTTTGGGGCATTTTTTGCCTTTATTTGAGAGAACCGGAGGTGAAGAGGCAGACAGGAAATGGGGGGAAAGCCGGGGAAATGACAAAGGTCCCTGGCTGGAGTCAAACTGGCGACGTGAGGTTTTATGGCGCGCGCTGTAACCATTCAGCTCCCAAGGCGCTCTGTGTTGTCATGTTCTGACTTACTGGATTGTTTGTTACATTGGATTAAGTTAAAGTCAATAAACAAAGATCAAATTGAAATGCATTTGTACATAACTAAAAGTCTATATTTCCCCCGAGGCTCCTTCAGAGACAGGCGGAGGGAGAGCAGGAGTTAAACGTCCAAATGTCTGTTTGGTGGTAATGACTTCCAGACCTGATGTCATGCAGCTGTTATGTTTTTTTCTTCTCAGAAAAACACAGGCTGACCAGAAAAGAGGAGGAGAAGTGTGATCCTGTTATGTGGTCTGTCTGCATGTCTACATTAGTTTTCCATTTAGGTTTTTTTTTTTTTTTTTTTTTTTTTTACGTCTTCTCACAAACACAGACGTCTAGTTTCTGCGTGCGTGGAAAATAAATCTGTGACACCTTCAGCAGCAGAGCTCATCAGTGAACTCTGCTGTCTGACAGGTCAATCTAAATACAGATCTCACTGCACAGCAGGCAGGCACGGTCTCACACTGACCCCGACGGGCTGTGGACACTTTGTAGATAGCAGGGGTGGGTAGCAACAAGGTACAAGTAATGCACATAAGTAAAAATCATTTTTTAAGGAGCGAGTAGCTTTCATGTTCCATTTTGTATGCTTTACTCAGGAATATTTTTGAGCCACTTTTACTTCCCTACATTTGGCATTTATACCTTGTTAACACTAGCCTGCTGTAAATGAGAGGATTGTGTGTGTTGGTTTGTTGTTGTGGTGTGGGGTGTGTGTGTGTGTGTGTGTTGTGTGGCTGAGTTGAGGGGGAAGAAAGAAAAAAAAAAAAGAGTCTAGTTTATGCCTGTTTAAAGGAAGTTTTCCCCACCACAACCATCTCAGTGCTTGCGTGGTGGGAACCATGGGGTTTATAAAGAGTGCAGTCTGGACCTGCCCTGTGTGCAGACTTGGTGCTTTACAAATAAAACTGAATTGACAAACCTCTGCAAGCACACTGACACAAGCTGAACATTACTGAAGGTGACAATGTAGTTAGCTAGCATACGTTAGCTATGTTAATTTTTCATGTGTTAGATTAACCTTTGATATTACTAACATTAACTTAGGTTAACTGCTTTCTTCTGCAGTTAACCTGACTTAATGTTAAGTTTAAATTTATTGCTGCTTTCATGATTGCAATACACTAAGGTGACCAGATTTCTGAAATGAAAACTGTATATGTTTCCATTTCAGCAGTTAATTTATCATTAAAATATCAAATGTTATTATCTACCAGATTAAAAAAAGGGAAATTCTGACCATGGTAACTGTTACACTGTAAGGTAAGTGATAAAATTGGGTACAAACTGAATAACTTTGTGAACTGTGTCAGAAAATCACAGTTTAAAACACCATGGTGAATGAAGCTAAGGTAAAATATGGAGCATTCAAATAAAATGGTTTAACTACAGTGTTTCCAAGGATGTGTACAACCAGTGCTCCAAACACATGCAGAACACACGAGGCATCCATGATGCGCATGGTTATGCGTAGTTAAAAGCAAGTAGCTAAATCTCTGATATCTAATTCAAAACTGCTATAATGAGCAGCCCCCTGTGTTGGACAAAACAAGCACAACCCAAGTGAAATGTCAACCGTTACGCTCTGCTGCCCAGTCTACCTAATTTTACATTTAGTCGGTTTTTAATGCATAATTAAAAACGGGGACAGTTGTGGGGACAGCTCCTACAGTACACCCTAAAAATATTCAAATGTAAGGTAATTTGTCCTTTCAGCTTTTTTTAAACCATGTGTCTTTTATAACTTATTCTTGAGTTGGTTTCTCAAATAGCAAATGCACTTTTATTTGAGTATAGATTTTCAGTACTCTACCCACCACCGGTTTGTACTCGACAGTTACTATTAAAAACAACAAGCACAGAAAATACATAGCGGGCTCGTGTTATGTCTGTTATATAAAGTATGACACAGTACAGCAGACCTATTCAGTAGGTCGGCCCAACCTCAATCTGGCCTTTTGATCATTTATAAATATGAAAAAAGTTCATCATTGTGATTTTATTTAAATAATCTGCTAACATTCATAAGTTTATGGTGTTTATGTTGTTTATTAGAAGATCATCATTTTAAATGTGGGCTAATTTTACCAGTCTGTTGATAAACACACAGACACTAAATAATTTAAAAAATTTTAACTCATCAGGCTGAGGAAATTTAGGAGTCAAACTGAGTGAAAAAAAAAGTTGTTAAATGCAACACTGTGTTTGTCAAAACAACAAGCTACTTCTAATCTAGGATTACAAAGGTGCAGTGTTTTTTTGTCCTGTATTTTGTTCTTTTGTAGGCTTCTTTTCCAATTAGGAAAACTAATAAAGTGGAGGGAAAATTATATAAAGGTGCACTTTTTTAAACAGTTAAATTCCTGACTTTACAGGTCACACATAAATGTAGCTAAATATCCAGCCCCTTGACACTTTACTTTTTTCAAATCTGGCTCCTCTAAAAAAGTACCGGGACAGGCCTGCAGTACAGTGTACTGAACCACAGACACTTATGCAGAATAACCTTTCACTGCATGTTTACAAAGCTCTTGAAAATAATGTGTTGCCATTTATTCAATCAAAAATTTCTCCTTAAATTCAAACACAGCCTGATCACAGAAGCCAGATCACAGAAGAAAAAAAAAAAAAAAAACAGATCATGAGAGACATCCAATCTTTTCCTCTTGAATATTTCTCTTAAATATAGCATCACTCTGTGGTCTCTCATTAAAGCAGCTAAGTTGGACACTAGTAAAAACTAGGCACTGCTGAGGGACTAATGAGGAAAACATGCAATGTACCATCTCTGATCATGCTTTCAAAACCAGCCAATCATGAAGAAAATTATTTATTAAATTTATCCTGACTTAATCACTTTGTTCGTCGTGGGAGCTCGGTTGGCAATTATCACCTGTCATTGTTTAATGTGCCTAATGTGCATGAAACTGCAAAGACTCGTCCAAGGTCATTGTCTCTGGAGCTCGACTGTCACAACCAGAGCTGCAGCTGGGTCCCAGCAGTGGCCTATTTCCATTTTCCTGACAGATCTGACAAGTGCGTGCGTGCTGACGGCTATTTCACATATGCTGCGCAGAGGTTAACCTTGTGTTTTTGCTCCTGTGGGATGTGCATCATTTGCAAGTCAATGAACTGAAGGAAAGCATCTTCATTTTCAAAGATAAAGATTTTTGTTGACTTGCTGACAGCTCACTAAACGCCTCCTTCATGATTACAAAGAAATAATCCTCTGTGCATTCTTGCCATAAATAATTACTGCATTAGAGCGAAAAGCTCTCATGATGTGTAATTTCAGATGATTGCTGGCACCTGCGTGAGCACAAACATCTTGGTTTTCATCTAATCTAACAGACTTTAAGAGCAGCGGCGCATGAAGAAGAGGTGAATTCCTAGATGAGAACGCAGGCAGGATGCCATGTATCCACGTGTGCACACTTATGGAGCTAATAAATGGGCCGTCAATTTTTTTTAAAGGGGAGGAGGATCTATAGTCTTAACACATACTTTCATCCCCTCCCCTTGCTTTGCTCTTTCATGTCACAGCTGGCCCAGATGTTGAACAGATGTATCAGACATCCTTGTAACTGCTGATAAACACGCCTCCTCAACCAGAGGCCGATTCACATCAGCGGAGAAAAGGAGCAGGGCGAGAGAAAAGAAGAATAAACACAACTCGAGATACAGTGAAGCCAGTCTAGACACGTGGTTTTTGGAAAATGGGGTCAAATGGAGGAAAAAAAAACACACGAGATATGACCCTCCACTCCCAAAATTACTGGCTGGCTGAGCCGACTCCTCTGCTCAGCGCAGTTTAAATGTCTCCAGCTGTAAATGAAAAAAAAAAACAGCGAAGGAAAATAAGACCACTTCCGTTGCAGCCAATTTAATGTTGTTTACTGTAGGCAGCTTCTCAAGACTGAGCTGCGAATAGTCGACTCAAAAAAATACACATTTTCTTGCAGTTGCAATGCTGACTTGACAGTCAACAACTGACAAGGGTCTGTTTCTTTTTCTTTCTTTCTTCTTTCTTTCTTTCCTTTCTTTCTTTCGGAGGATTAGAGTCGATACTTTTTGTTGGATTTATTAAGATATGGTCCTAAATATGTGGTGTGGTTGAACAGTGAATGATCCCAATACTTTCAGAGTGGTGTGAGCATTGGAGGGGGTTTGTGCTCTCTGACAGGAGAATTGTTGCTTTCTTTTTGATTTGTGAAATGTTGTTTTACAGTTTTATGTGTTTTTGATTGGTTTTCTCATTCTATTTATTTATGCACACCTGAGTCTGTTATTTTGACAGTTTCCTCATTTGTTTAATAAAAGCATTTTTGTCAAGTTCTTCTTTCGTATCTCATTTCTTCTGTCCTCTTTGTTATTTAGCTCTTTCTCACTCGACTAACGCCTACATTCCTTCTACCTCCTCCCTCTGCAGCTCAAACACAAAAACAGAGGTCTGAGGAGAAAATGGCAGAAGAAGAACTGATTCAACTGACCAACTATGCCTATAAATACAACAAAAAAACCCAGGCCTGTGTTGTCACTCTGTACAATTTACCAAGAAACCATATGGGGAAAAACATTAACCATCACTAGAGTCTGGAAAAACAAAGTTTGATATTTCTCTTGGGGCCGGTTTCAAAGACAGAGCTCAGATTAATCCAGGAGTAGACCTTAATCTGCACCAGTTAAACGAGGACATTTAAGAAGCTTTCATGAACAAATGTCCTGGAGCAAGGCAAATAACTAATGGGCTCAAAAAAACCCTGTAATGGAATAGAAAACACCATGACTGGTATGAATGTTGAGACAAACCACAGCAGGGGCAAAATAAATTTGTTAAAAAAACTTAAGTGAGTATGAAAAAATGCTACTAAAACAAACGTAAAAATATGAAAGTATAAAAGTATAAAGAATAAAAGCATACAGATAGTACTTGTCTGGCCTCTGTAGTGCCTGTTGGTCTTCATTTAAATCGGGGTTGCCCAAAGTGGGGAAATATATATATATAATTTGAACCGTAATCTATACTGTTTTATTTTTATGATGTAAAAATGCTCTTTAAAGGGTGCCCTGGTAGATCACTTGGTAGAGTGTACCCCATCTACTAAGGCTTAGTCAGTGGAGCAGATTCCAGCCCATGCCTGTTTGCTGCATGTCATCCCTAATTATAATAATGTAGCATCCATAATTATTGATTATTTTTAGCATCATTTTGCATATTACCACAACAATACATTAAAATAGGTGTGTGCTTTTGGCTCATGACCCACCATTAAGTTTCAGTTTTGACTCTCCAAGGTAAAAAAGTTTGGCCATCCCTGATTTAGATATTCCAAATAGTCCAGGCTCCCTCACAAACAGGACCAAGCAGAAGTTAAACCTGCCTCTTTGAAGGATTAGTTTAAGCTTCAGTGTAGTCCTAGAGTCGCTCTAATTGTCCCTCTCGTAATTAGCTCAGTTTAATCTAGAACAGAGTGAATCTATGACTATTTTAAGATAAGTCTGTGCATGTCGCTTTGAGTTAAGACAGCTTAAATGGGTAATTTAGTCCAGAACTAGGCATGAGCCTTGTCTGTGAAGCCGGCCCTTGTTGTTTTTAATGCTGAGTGGCTTACTTGGCTCTGGCACGTCATTCTGGAAAACCCTCGGTGCCGTAGTGGGGGCGGACGGAAGTGGAGGTGCCACGGTGAGCCTGAAGATGCGTCTCTCCTGCAGGCCGCAGTAGTGGTGGTGCAGGTGGCAGGAGTACAGGCCTTTATCACCAGGCCTCAAGTCAGAAATGGACAGTGAGAAGTCCCCTAAAGTAAAAGCGTCCTCCGCCACGCTCATCTTGCTCTGGGCGAAGAGCGGCCCATAATCCCGGCGCTCTCCAGAGGCGTACAGGTCCACCAGGCGGTCTGCCCGGTCAGGACGCACCCCAGGGGCCTGGAAGTCCCAGTGAGCCACCTGCTGCTGGTCCTCCTGGACACCCTCTCTCCACAGGGGGCGCCGGTTCACACAAGGCAACACCACTGAGCTGCCCAACAAGACCACGAACACAGTCTTCTCTCCATCCCAGTAACGTCTCTCTTTCCGAGCTGGAAACATATGAGTGCAAAATAAATGACGATTTAATTAGTTGCATGCATCATGACTCAGGCAGAGGTGGAAGATGTGTTCAGATCCTTTACTTCAGCAAATGTACTAATACCACATTGTGAAACACTCCACTATAACAGTAAAAAGTTCAGTATTCAGAACCTTACTTGAGTACTTGTACTTTTAATACTTTACGTGAATTTTGCTGAAAATATTTACATACTTTTACTTAAGTATGCAGTAAAATATTCCCTGTCTGTGTTGTACTACGGCCAAATTTCCATCCAAACCAAGAACTAAGAGGTTCCTTCAGCTCATTGTTGTCTATGTTTCCACCACAGTCTAAAGACTAAGATTAGGCAAATGAGTCTACTGACGAATGAAAAAGTAACAGGCTGTTTTTACACCCCATTTTTGCACGTATATGAATACACAAAAACAACCTCAGCCAACTGTCATCGGCCCTTTGTTGCATGCTTTCCTCTGTAACTCCATTTTGATGTGTTGAAGCACAATGGCCGAAAACAAACCGGTTTGCGGCTGCAGATTTTTAAAAATAGCGCCTGACATAAAATGCTGCAAGTACTTAACCCATCAGAAATCATCAGTGATATAAGCCCCACCCCCAAAGGCCCTGTACAAACCCCTGAGCAGGGGGTTTAATTTAGATAATGGACCCTACTGTGGAAACACACTGAGGTTGTCCAGAGGTTCCCAGCTCCTCTGGTGGAAACACTGCTAATTAAATATGATGTTTCAATATTACTGTTACATTAATGTGCACATGTTGCATTTTCCTGCTGTAGATTTTTAAGTAGTAGTTTAACTTACAGCAATGCATCATATTAGCATAAGACCATCATATGTTTGTAATGTTACTGTTCTGTGTGAACCACATATCTCAGAAAGGTAAAATTTTCATGAGAAAAACAGCCCTGTTTTCAGCGTTGTGACAATACATTTTCCAGCTGATCCCAGAACATATAAGGGAACACATGGTTTTCACTGAACAGGCAGGGTACATAATCTGAATAGTAACTAGTAACTTAGGTTCTAAGACAAATGTAGCAGAGTAAAAAGTACAATATTTGCCTCTGAGATGTAGTGGAGCAGAAGTATGAAGTTGCACAGAATTGAAATACTCAATAAAGTACAATTACCTAAAATTTGCACCTAAGTTAAGTACTTGAGTAAATATACTTAGTTATTGTTAGGAGGCCTCACCTGACTTGGTGACATTAAGCTGGATTTGAATGGACTGGTGAATCTGGCAGTAGTGATGGTGCAGATTACAAGTATAAACTCCCTTGTCAGTCATGATCACATCTGAAAAAAATAAATAAATAAACATCCAAACAATCGTAAAACAAAATCATACACAGGAGAGTGAAATGGTTCATGGTGCTGCAGAGAAATACAGAGAAGTCTCACTGTTGATTATGAGGGAGAAGTTTCCATCATTGAAAGCAGATTCTGGGAGGGAGGTGCGTCCCTTGTTGAAGCTGTTATAGACCCTTGGGCGGGCTCCAGGGGACATGTCCAGGACTCGCTCCACAGAATACTCTGGGCTGCTGCGGACCACGTCCCAGTGCACCACCCTCTGGCGGTCCTTCAGTCTGTCCCGGGTCCACACCATGCGGGGGCTGTGGCAGGGCAAAACAGCCTTAGACCCTGCAGGGAGGGTGATATTTTTGGCCTCCACCACCACGCCGAGCCTGTTGCTGCTGCTCTGACACCATGCTGACACACGGAAATAAACACAAACACAGATGATTAATGCAGCAAAAATAGAAAGAAAAACACCAAACACAAGCTACTAAATGTCCAGCCTTCATTAAAGGGATAGTTTAGAATATTTTAAGTGCGCATAGTTTAGTGTATAAAACAGAGAAACAGAGTACAGGTGCAGGAAGTTAGCCACCTAAAAAAGATCTGCCAAACAAAATCAAAATCAGTTTAAGCGTACGTTATATTTAGAATATTTCCACCACGTTACCTTGCCGTCAGACAGCCTTTTCCGATGGGAAACTGTCATTATATAAGCCAAATATCGCTCTCTCTTGCGTAACCAGACTCCACTGGCACTGGCAGAACACATGAGGTGCTAGTCTACCTCTGCCTCAATCTGTGAGTTGGCAGGTGTTATTGGGTGCCTGTGGTGCATCCAAACTAACCTTTTAAAACCCCAAAGTCACAAAATAACACAAACAAACTAAGCAACTGAGGCAGAGGTAGTGGAACAACCTGAAAATCGTTAAAGGCTGTCTGACGGTAAGGTAATCCGTTAAAATATTCTAAATATACCACACACTTAAACTGATATACTTTTTTTTTTTTTGTGGTTCCTTTTTTAGGTTGCTTAAATATGTTTTGCTGCTGACCCTGCCCACAGCTGTGCATTGCTTGGTGTCTTACACCAAAACTCCTGCTGCTTCTCCAAACTCCAAACAACAAAAAAAAAGAACTATCCCTTTACAGTGGTGCACAGAGAAACAAAAATGTCTTACCTCCTGGCAGGAACAGCACAGCAAGAACTGAAACAGACCAAAAACATGAGTGATTAGAGTTGTATGATTCATACTTGCTGCTGTATTACAGATATCAGCTTGTTTGACAACAAAATCTTCATAAATGTTTATAATAAGACTCAGCAGAAAGTTGAAGTAGCTTGAAAGTTTAGCTTTGACCTGAACTGACCCAAGAGTGAAAGATTTCAGAGCTGGAGCAGATGCGGGTTCAGTCAGAGGACTGTTTGAAATAACAGAGGAAAAATGAAGAAACGGGGACATGGTAAAAAAAAAACCCAAAAGGTTCCACACAGGGATACAACAGCAGAAAGAAATGCACCAGATGTCAACAGTATTCTCTGGAATATTTTGCTGTTTGTATTTTCTCACTTTCTCAAAGATTGGAAATTTTCCTACAGCACGTTTGCTATTTCTAATGCATTTTTCCCACAGTGCTATTTGGTCGTGTGTTTACTGAAAGGCCAGCAGAGACGCACGCAGCCAAAGCATACAGAGCCTCTATTCATCCTGGCTGCTGCTGGCCTGCTGCAAGGCCGTGATCCTGAGGGGATGAAGAACCCGGCTGCTATTCAGCTCACTTCAGTCACACACGGCCCGGCGTCAAAACCAAACACCTGTGTATTTTTACTGCACTGCTAATGGGTACAGTGAGCAGAGGCTGGAGGGGCAGAGCCTTCAGCATGGTGTTATGTTTGGATACATTCAGTACATAAAGAAATTTATGAATAAAGAGTGGATTATTTTCAATGCACATAAAGTACAGATTTGAAATTTCCATGATGCATTAGCAATTAAAAAAAAAAGTTACAAAGTGCTTCAAAGTAGCAGCAAATTAAAATAAACAAATGATGACAAGTGATTAAAAAAAAAGACCAATTCCAGTCATGTAAGATAAAATAAATAAAAAGGCAATTCAAGAAAAAAAAATCCAATGAAAATCAAGATGTTACTGACTCAGCCAAACTGATTTCCTCGGGCAGGTCGTTCCAGAGCTTTGAGGCCCTGACTGTAAATTCTCCATCCCCTCTGGTTTTATGTCGGCCAGGCCTCTGGAACAGTTAAAAGACCTCTGCTGAGGACATCAAACTAATGCACAAGTTCATACGGAACTAAGTGGTCGAAATAGAGCAAGAAGTGAGGCCATGAGGGGCCTTAACTGTAATCAGTAACATCAATGAGGATGTTGGTTCAGGTTAAAAACCTGGCAGCTGAGTTCTACACAGTCTGTATTTGGTCAAGAGATTTTTAATCAAGACAAGGGACAGACAGAGAAGTTTTAAATGTGGAGATTAATGCAGTGAAACTTCACACAAAGTTAGATTGGCAAGCAATCAATGATAACTCAGTAGGGTTTGTCTGAGCTGTTTGTAAATGCACCAGAATGTCCCAGGACGTCAAATAGCAACATTCTGGGTTGGCGAAACGTCCCAAGCACAGCAAAATAATGAGAAAAGTGAGGAAATACCTCAGTGATATTTACATAGTAATATAATATACATGTAATAGTATAACACAGGTACCATTTTTCTTTTATGAGTACTTTTACTTTTGATACATACATTTTGCTTAAACTTTGACATAAATTACTCTTCATGCAGGACTTTTAATGGAGTATTTTTATATTGCAGTGCTGCCACTTTTAACATTTTTGGGGAAGGCATTTTTGCCTTTACTGGACAGTGAGGAGTGCAAACAGGAAACGGGGGGAGAGAAGAGGATAAGACACGCAACAAAGGTCACCAACTACAATCAAATCTGCGACACTGTGGTTATATGGCATGCGCTGTAACCACTCGGCTAGAGAGACGCTTCAGTGCTCCTTTTAAGTTTGAGATCTGAATACTTCCTCCGCCACGGACTAAAAGCAGCAAATAACAAACAGCTTGATGAAGTTCATTTTACGCACAGTCCGTGATGACCTAAAACCCAAAAGCATGCTGCGCAAAGTCTGTTCGATGCAGGTTGTGAGACCAAAAACGGACCTTCTCCATCCAGATGTTTTGCTCATCATGGCAGCACGTGGTTGATTTACTTCATGTGTGAGCACAGGTAACAGTCACGTGCAGAGTGTTTTCATTTCACCACATCCAGCCAATCTTCACCACAGCGTCGCTACCGTGCTTTTATGCAGTGATCTGAACCCAGCAGAGCATGCGGTGATTCCATAAAATAATAATCTTTCAAGCTGAGCAAAATGATTTCAGCACACACGCTGGCATCAGAGCGGAGACCTCATGCTGGAAAACTTTGGTGGGTTTTCTATTGAAGGGTATAAACTTTCCTGCAGAAGGTAAAACAAAGTGCCCCGGCCTCTGTAATTTTCTCTCATCTCTCCTCCAGACACACACAGGCTGGTGACTCACGAGGCTGGTTTAACACTAAACACTTAACAATGTGCTATTGAGTTACTGGCTGTAATAACAGGCATTTACCAAATGACCGGCAAAATCACTGTTGTCATTTGTAACCCCGGGAATCACATGCAGAATCACTTAACACGATGCATCCCTGAGGTACAACAAAGACAGGTTTTTATATATTGAAGTCAAACATAAAGTATGTATTTACTCAGCATAATTTCTGTGATTCATGGATGTTGAGGGTGTGTGAAGTTTACTCACGGCCTCGTCACAGGATGAGAATAAACTAAACAAATGTGTCCAGCTGCAGACTCAGCTAAAATACAATGATACATTCAGAGGCCTGAGGAGCCGACTGACTCGTCTGTGGAGACACTCAAGTGGACATTAAATGGCAGACTAGATCCACTAGTATTGTAGTTTTAGTCATTGCAAATACTTAACAACTGGGTTAGTCACTATAATGATAAACTGTCATTACATAACACTTCCCTGTGAGTCAGAAAATGTGCATAGATATTATTACCGAGTATGTTACTGTAAATGTAGGTATTTATCCTCATGTAACTGATGGGAGACCCCTGTACTGTAAAAATACTCTGTTACCAGAAAAAGTCCTGCACTGAAAATGTTACTTTAGAAAAGTATCTAAGTACATAAAAGAAAATTTACTCAACGTATTAAAAGAAAAAGTACTCAGTGTAACTGTAAAAAAAAATCATACAGGACTTTAGTGGAATTAACTAATCTTTTCTCATTACGTTAATCTAAATATACAAGTTTTATTAATTCAAGTTAATTAATGTAAAAGCAGGATTTGACTGTTGTAGTAATTGTTGATTGTCATTTTGAACAATTTTGTGTAACACTGTAACTAATGATTATTTTTACATGGATTAATCTGTTCATTATTTACTACATTAATTGCTTGATTGTTTGGTTTTGAGTCCAGACCTCAAAATTCTTATAAAAGCATTAAAATTATTACAATAGAAGCAAAAGTCAGAGCCAGCCCGAGGCAAAAGGGAACTAAGAGCCTGCTTAGGGCCCCTGTGGCATCAGACGGCCCCCCAGAGAGCTTTAAAATTGTTTTGTGTGTGTGTGTGTGTGTGATATGTTATTATTAATGGTAATCATATAAAACAGAATATTGCGTTAACAGGCTGGTTATATAATGACATCGGTTTAATAAATTCCAGCTGCCTCATGTTGCACAATATTACAGTGTAAATTAACGCCAGACCACAGCAGTCCTGTGAGTTTGCCTCCTTTTTATGATTAAAAAACATAGAAGAGTAAAAACATGCCAGGCTGACATTAATATGATGTAAACAACACAGCTACAACTAATACAATTGATACTGAGTGTGTTAGATTTGTAGTATGCGTGCGAATGAGCAGCATTAACAATAGTGAATAGTATTGGTGGCACTAAGGTGGTGTGGGGCCCCAAAGTTTTGTTCAGGGGTCCATAAAGGCTTAGGCCAGCCATGGAAAAAGCAACGAGTACTGAAAATCTGTACTCAAGTACAAGAACTGTTACATTACTGAAATATTAATCAATTACAAGTTAAACTACTGGTGTTACGAAATAATTACTAAAATACTGTACTAAAAGTACAAAGTACTCCTCTTTAAAACTACTCTAGAGCACTTGTTACTATTTAGCTGTAGCACATAGCAAGCTATCAATCGAAAGGGGATTCAATTTCTTTTAGTCTTCAGCCTAAATTACTCTAAACTCCCGCTCTGTGCTGCTCAGTGGTCACGGTCGCCCCTTAAAACCTGTGCCTGCAACAGCATTTTCGGTTTCGTCCGTATGTCTCCGTTTTTATTTGCCCGCCTGTGAGCAGGTAGCCTTATTGGCTACAAAAATGCAGATGAAAGGTTTGGATATTGATTCAAATTGTACTCAGTACTCAATTATGATTTTAAAAGTAACTAAGTAGATTACATTGTGTATTGCTTATGAAAGTACAAGCAAAATTACAAACTTGCAAAAAATACACATAAAAGTAGGCTACAAGTACCAAAAAAACCTACTTAATAACAGTATTTTTAAGTAGTTGTGTTTAGTATTGTGCATTTATAGTTGCCAATTAATTTTCTATCAATGAATTGACTAACTGACTCATCATTTCAGCTGCAAATATTTTAATTTGTGAAATAAATACACACAGGTAAGTAAAAAGTCCAATATTTCCGTATGAGATGTTGCGTAGTAGAGATGGAAAGTGGCAGAATATGGAAATACTCAAGTAAAGTACAAATACCTCAAAATGCTGCTTAACTAGATTAGAGTAAATGTACTTTGTTACATTCCACCACTGACCTTAACTATACTATAGTTCACTGATTGTGTTTTATGTATATCTGATGATGCCCAAATGTCATAGCTCTAAAGGTAGCTTAGTAGAAGTAAAGCTGGGAGCATCATCTCTGTGTGTGGGCACCTTTCTCTATAAAACAAAGTGGATTGCCTCCTGAGGCTTCACAGAACACCAACATGTTACCGAATTGTGACCTTGTCATTTTTCTGTCTTCAATAAATGAGTAGCTGCATGTTTACTCACTTATTTTGTTCAAAACAACAGTTCTAATCTTTTCCATGCCTTGTTGTCGGTGGCTGTTCATTAAGACAGAGCCAATCATAAAGGTGGTTTGGAGTGGTAATCCCCCTCCTCCACGACTCCAACAGCCCACTCGTGGTGAAACACTCATTACTGACACATATAATGACTGGCTGCTGGATTGTGCTGACTCCTCGACTCAGACCGCAGCTAACTAGAAACACATTGGGCTCAAGCCATAAAAAAAATCCCACATACACACAATGTAAACAGGCCGAGGCTTCAGTCAAAGCCATGCAGTGCTCTGTTTCACTTTCAAGTCCATGAAGATCCATACGCTCCATTTTCAGAACTCAGAATATTTCAAAATAAAAGCTGTCGACACACAAAAGAATTTCTACAGGCCTAATACTGGGTAACATCACTTGAACTGGAAATGGCTAATTTAAGATGCAATGAGAATAGATAGAGACACAGAAAAACGTAAAGTAAGCCAATAAATATATTTAAAAAAAAAATACTATACACAGGGGAGACCTGGGAATGTTGTACCACCGGGTTAGTTGTGACCCCTGTCAAACGCAAGCACTATTAGCTGGCTGCACAGTAGTGAAGAAGTTAATTGCAACCTGCTGGAAGCCTCCCCACTCCCTTTTCCTTTGCATGCAGCTTTTAGCATACCTGGTATCATGAACCTAGAGTTATTGATAGCCTGAGTACACAGGCTGGCAATCACTTTATGTGAAACTCTGAAAATCTGTGAAATCTGCTCGGTTGAACACCAGCCAGGGTGGGTGGCCTGGATCCGTATTCTTATTATCTTATCCTATTAACGTTGAATACTTTGCAACATATAATGCTAACTGTCAATAAAAGGAAAAATTTGATCACATAAAAGTGTGTACTTTGTCAGTTCTGGGCCCACAAAGCCTGCACCCCTGGGGGCAGCCATCTACACGTTGTGACAGTCACTGAACCCTCATGTTACACGTGCACTCTCAGGATCACAGTCCACACACACATACACACCGTCTTTGTCGCTTTGAATTGTTCACTTTTTTCCAAAACAGTTAATTCTTTATTCTTCACTAAGGATTTTTCAGAAATTGGATAGTCTGGGTCTTAAATAATCAAACTCACGCCGGTACTACATAATCTGTGACTGAGTAGACAAAGTCCAAGTTTGTGTATTTGTAGTAAACACATATGTGCACCATGTTTCTAAGTTTGAGAGATCTCGCAAAAACAGCCACTGAGTTACCGATGCTCAAACAAAAAATGTTACCATCATCCCCGGTCTCCCCTACTGGTCAACAAAGGGGCTATAAATTAATAACACGCATAAAATGATCAGGATAAAACTAGTTTCAAAAGATCATCATGTGGATTGTTAATAAATAAGCCACTATACAAACATGAAATTAAGTTTTAAAGATTGTACAGCAGCTAAAAAGCATTTACAAATATTAATAATGAATGTCAATATTAATGCTTTTATTGCAAAGACATTTTCAGGAGAGAATATTGAAAATGTGTTTTAAAATAAGATATTTACATGTCAACAAAGCAGACATGAGAACCGAGTAGCTTTCTGCTTTTGTTCCCGACGGGTGACTCTAACCTGGATCTAATTATGGCAAAAACTTTCCTCAGGTTATTTTTCACTTTCAAAAGGCAGGAAAAGTGAAGAACTTACTGTGAAGGAGAGTCATATCGAGGTGCATCTTCTTCACAGCGCGGGCAGCGGAGGTGAAAGCCTGACTGAGGTGGAGGAGTGAGCATCAACTGATAAAACAAAAGAAGTCTTCAAGTTGAGCGAGCAGCAGCAGCGGCAGCGGCTCAGCTGTATTTTGTTGTGTTCCTGCAGACTGGAGCCTCCACACGCTCCGCCTCCGACACAAGATGAAACCCAACACTGACCGCTGCTGAGCTCTGGTGCCGCAGACTTCATGAAACACATGTGTAGATCAGAATAATATAAACACTCACTTATGAAAAAAAAAAAAAAAGCACTGAAGGTATCAGTGAGGGGAGACCGGGGACGGTTGCAACACTTTTCACATTTCTCTCAGTTACCCAAAGACTGTTTGGACTAGACCAACCAAATCTTGACATATTAAACTTACATATGCCTGATTATTACTCTTACCATTTTAAAAGAGCTACATATGACGTATCATTCTCAACATTTACTAGAATGGAAGAAGTCAGACTTTGCAACAGACCCCAACCCTTAGAACAGTTGCAACACAATCAAGAAACAGCTGCAATGTGTTAAAAATACATTAAATTTCACAAATTAACTTTTGGTTTTCATTTTAATAAGCTAGCATTGAAAAAAAAAACACACAAATTTGATTTAGTCACAAGACTTAATGAAGTTTTGTTTGTTCATGTGTGGAACACAGGCCTACCTTGAGTCAATGTGCAGATGTTACAGATGCTATTCAGTCTCTACAGGGCTTTTCACACTCTTTAACCTTGGGATAAGAGTTAAGAAGGGCTAACTTAGCCCCTTTTCATACACATATTTTTAAGCCATGGTTAAGCTAAGCACGGGACTATATGATTCACGCTGCACCTCTACCTGCCTTGGGTTACATGTCTGTTGGTACACCAACATTTTAGACTGTTCTGTCATTTCACACTGGCACTTTTTAGCCCCGGGTTTAGTTGATTATCAGGGGATAATTCCAAAAACTCAGGGATAACCCTGCTCTGGAGCAGGGCGAGCAAGCCCTAGGCTAAAGTCAGGGTTAGTCCACTTTTGAATGTTCCAAGATTGTGCCAGTGTGACAGCTTTCTTAGCATCGGGCTAACAGCTCCCTTACCCTGGGGCTAAGTGCAGCGTGGAAAGCCCTTATATTTCAGTGTGAGACTGGAAGAATGGAGCAATTTGTAATGCAAAGCTTCTGTTAAACATGTATTTATTGCACAAAATTGCAACAATGACTCATTTCTGTTGAAAAATGCCTGCTCAGCTATAGCAGCCATGCTAGCTAGACACACTGACCTTGCAACTGTCCCCAGTCCATCCCACAAATTTGAAGTACTTGTAGTTTACTCGAATATTTCCATCACATTCCCGTCCTGTGAAACCATATATCTGAGCATGTGTTGATTTTTAACGTTTGTTATAAGCTGAAGGATGAAGGGTTCCTTTATGGGTTGGGAAAATTATCCTACTTCTTAAACTAACTAAACTATTTAAAGGCATCTTGAATTAGCTTTAAACTGCATCATCACCAAGCTGAAAACAAAACTGTTTTTCATAACAAGTTGACTTTTTAGAGATTCGTGCTTCTCACAGGACGGCGAAAGTACAAATATATGGTGTTCTTATAGACCATAATGCATTGCTGGAGATTAAACTACCCAACAGTATATAAAGTAGTTAAATTCAACTCAACCTTAAAACATCTACAGTAGTAAAATATAACATACATATTAATATTAATGTAAAAAAAACAAAAAAACATCATATATAATGGTAACACAGTGACCGAGACAATTTTACTGCACGAGTACTTTGATTTTGATACTATAAATTTGCTGAGAACACTGACATACTTTTCCTCAAGTAAGGTTTTGGATGCAGAACTTTTACTTGTAGTGGAGTCTTCTCTGTGTGGTATTCTCTGGATACTTCTTCCAACACTGTAAGGTACAAAATGTAAACCAAAGTACGGCTCAAGAATTCAAAAACTGGGATTGTAACTTTCTATCAATGTGAAACTGAGTAGTTGAGAGCAGATGTCTTCCAAGATTTCGGATATTGCGATGTGGCATTTGTGTTCTTTCCCTGTTTTAAAGGTTGCATTACAGTTAAGTGATTTAATTTTCTGAACTTATCACAGTTCTATTATTTGCCTTTACCTACTTAGTCATTATATCCACATTACTGATGATTATCAAAAATCTCATTGTGTTAACATTTTGTTAAAGCACAATTAGTCATCCCTACAATATTCTTGTAACAGTATTGAAACATTTTGTCAAAAACAGTCATACTTGATTTTGTTCAAAATCAAACATTAAACTCCAGTTATCTGTGTGAAGATATCAGTAATTTATATGGTTGAAAAAAGGGTCAAATTATGGAAAAACTTCCACATAAGAAAGGGATTATTTGAGGTCATTTCTCATTTCCCCTCTTTTGATCTCACAAAAGCTGTATTCTGGATTTAAATCCTCAATGTGAGTTAATTTACCTCAAGGCCTATGATGATAGGTTTTTCTTGTATAAGTTACTTGAAAAAATAGTGACATATTCGACTCAGATTTTATTGCTTTTATTTCTGTTTTACTTGTGCTATAAAGACTACTAAAGTAAACTAACCACTGAGACTGGTAATTCCAGGACGAATGCATCTTTGCACACTACTGCCCTCCACTGTGAGAACAGGAAAATGTAATCTGTCCTATAATTCAACAATCGGCCTTAAATAAGGCCAACAGAAAATAACAGCACTCCGTGCCTTGGGCTTGACAGAGACGGATCTTTATTAGATTATGTACACTTTGTTAGAAATATTGTACACACAGGGAACATGTTTTCATCACTGAGACATGCTTCAGTCAAGCCGAAAAGAAGCACAGGCAGTGGGGTGATTGTTTTAACTGCAGTTTGTGAAGTGTGGTGTGCAGTGTCGTCCAGTGTGAGGGGTGTGTCACAAACTCAAATCAGTGTCTCTCAGTCCCTTTTGTTTCCGTGCTGTTTAACAAAAATCTTAGGCGTGGTCCAGCCCTCTGGAGCCTTCTTCAGTCCAGCTCGTGTCCAAATCCTCTTCAGATCCTCCTCGAATCGTTTCTGCACAGGACAAACACACACACAGTTGGCAGTGTCACTGTGTAAAGTCAGCTTGTATTTAGTTGGTTTTGGAAGATTGAATTCAGTTTCTGCAGGTTTCAACAAGTTTAAGACTTTTTAAGAACTTTTTTAGACCACTGTAAATGTAATTTAAGACCCAGATCACGCCCATTCTAGCAAAAAAGTACATGCACACGTTGCATTAGTTTTTATGGATTCATTGTTTGCTTTGTTTTGTATTTGTTGAGCGTGTTGAGTGATCAATAAAATAAAATAAAAATAACACAACACAAAGTAAGACATTTAAAATCAAGTCTGAAGTTAAATCCAATTTGTAAAAAGTGTTAGCTTCATAATTCAAATTTGAAGACCTGTCAAAATCATATTTAATACATTTAAATATTCTGATTATTGGTTTTTAGACTTTTAAAGACGTTTTAAGAACCTGCAGAAACCCTGATGGTGTAATCAGAACACAGCAAACGCACAAATTAAAGGTGAATACCATTAACATTATTTTTTTTTAATCAAGATAACTTTTTTTTTGAATCAGTAAGAAATAATCCATCTTGTCATTATGACAGAATACTTTTTCAACTCCAAAGAGAGGAAACTCACCTGCTTCTTCCTCCCCCTGCCCTCCATCACTCTCCTCCTCAAGAATTTAGTCCGTTTTTGCAGCTTCTTGTACTTATGCCGGTTCATCTTTCGCCGTCGGATCTCCAGAACATTCTTACATCTAAGGGGTGTCACTGAACCCCTCCCGTCCTCCATAATGGGGACAGAGATGGGCGGCAACACCTTCTCCTCCAGCAACCCAACGTCCCCCTGTGGCTGAGCGGACTCCAGCAGGGGAGGAAGGGAGTAGCGCAGGGAGAGCCAGCTCTCCAGAGGACTTACTGACAGTTTGCGCGGCACAAGAGCCTCATCCAGCTCTGGCTCAAGTTGGACCCATCGAGGAGGAGGTGTGTTGTCTGCCGCTGTTGAGTAGTTTCTTAGTTTCTGTTTGAGTGATGAGCAGTAAGCAGGACGAACCAGCTGTACACATCCATTCAAAACTTCTCCTGGTGCTTGAAGTACACCTGGTCATTAAGTGAAAAATTATATTATTCAGATTATATGATCTTGATTGTCCATACTTACACAGGACATATAGCTGAGTTTATTTTGGTCAACTTTTTCAACTTACAACTCAAATACACACTTAAATAAATAGATCATATCGAATTATAGTGCAGATGAAGCCATTTTCATTTCAATGCTATTCCAGACTAACTCCTTTATCTGCTATACATCTTTGTTGTACATGTGTTCTGTTCTTTGTTTTTGTAAACATGCAGATACCTCTTAGTTCATACTGACTCAGTCTAATTTGAAACAACCTCTGGATACAGTCTGGACGTGTCTTATTTTTTTACTCTATACATCAGTTGTGCAATGTTTACGTCCACCAAATCTCCAAATTTAAGAGCCTGTGAAATTATGATTAATAATATGGTTCATGTTCACAATTCTTATAGCTCTTTTCTCTGCTATGAAGACTGGATTTGTAATTGTTTTGCATGCATTTCCCCAAGTTTCCACACTGCAGTGCTATACAGCAATTTTTGAAACATTTTTGGCTTTACATGACATGTGGTTTCCAGCATATATATTTTTTAAATTATTTCATTATTTATTATTTAACATTATTTATCATGATTTGTACATGATTGTTGTTTTTTATCAATTTTTAAATACTATACATTCAGTTTGCTTTAAATTTAATGGCAACTTGTTAATATTAATCCATCTTTTTACAGTTTTCAATTCTGTTTCCACTGTATCCAGAAGCTGCTCCAAATCTTTACCAAAAATAAATAACTTCCTATCATCACAAAATAAAATCATATCATAAAGAGCGGCACGGTTAATCAAAATATTATCAAAAAACACAATATGGGCAAGTGCAATATCAAAATTGCAGAAGCTGCAATTTTTTTTTCTTTCTAAAGGAAAAATTAGTTCTAAAACAGCATTACATTAAAGCACTGTAGTGCTGCAGAGCTGCCCTGACCTGCAAATCTCGTTCTCCAGATGTAAGAAAAGATAGTTTGTTTGTTACCTCATTGTGATTTTAATTGTTTTTTCAGCGACAGAGCAATTTGTGATGAAAACCAAAACATATTGTGCAGCCCTACTAGACAGACAGATGGATAGATATATAAGCACATAGATGGATAGATATTTGTTCATACTTACAAGATGCTCTACATAACAAACTCAGACGAGGAACAACCTTTGAAGTAAACATTGTTAATGATCATCCAGACAAAGTCATCAGTAATGAGCTGACTGGTCACCTGTCCTGTGGGCATGAGCAAAGAACTGTGTTAGTCATGGGTCTTCAATAGAAAATAATTTCTTAATTAATAGACCTGACAGATGGCTGCATCAGTTGCAGCCATTTATCAAGATGTCCAACATCTGGATTAGGTTAGCTAACCAACAGGCAAGCAACCGACTGGAAACTGATGACCTTAACTGTATTAAAACTCATGAGATGCACTGACTTTACCAAGCAAATGTAAATAATAATAATAATAATATAATAATAATAATAATAATGACACAATTGGGCCATAATTCAAGTTATTTTTCAGTTACCGGTGCCCTGACATAGAGAAATGACTGGGTTGATGCTAATACTAGCTAGCCATGTAGCTTCGGTTTGGACGTAAAAGTCGCAATAATGTCACTTACAATAACAGCTTATAATATTTCTGCCATCTACAAACATGACGACTCAACTAAAATTCACATACCTTGATCTACGAACAGCGTTACATTACCTAATATTCCTGTGACCGGGTTTTTGGTCTTCAATGTGACTTCAGCAGACCACTTCCGGCCCGCGCGACACAGAATTAATGCTGTTCCTGTTTCTCTGAGCGGACAAAGGTTCCGCCTTACATCTCTATGGAATCGTAGGATTTCCGTGAAAAAGAATATATCCGTAAAGCAAAGAAAGAGTAAACGTGGAAATATAAAGAGAAATAAATAAAATAACAAATAAGCAAATTCTAAAAATGTGGAAATATAAAAACAAATATAAAGAATAATTAGCATTTTCATTAATTTTCACATTCAGTTGGTCATTATTTATTTAGCCTATTATTTATTTATTTATTTATTATTTCCAAATTATTTATCTGGCTTTATATTCCCATATTATTTATTAATTTACTCCTATATTTATTCCTCTCTATATTTTCCAATTTTCTTATTCTTTTACAGATTTCTTCTTTTTTGTTAAAGGCATGCCAATAACTCCACACTTATAACCTATACCTTTTATCATTCTTGTGTGCATAATAGTTGTCTATTCTTAACTGTTATTTGTTCAGCTTCGCTGCCCTTCTTCTTACACTGTAACAAGAATGCAGTAAAATCAAGAGTAACTTGCTGTAAATACATTACACAGTATAACTGTGAATCTACCACAGTACTGAAAATGCTATTACAGTAATAAGCACAGCACTGTAATTGATATTATAGTAATAATCAGCACACTCATTTTTTAATCACAACACTAATTCACCTACTGTAAAAGGCATTACTGTATTATTTTAATACTATAAATCAGTAACTATAGACACTTTTTTAATCACAAAATTTAATTTAATTAATCAATTCATTGAACTGTGTGTTTAAGTTTGGCTGTTTCACATTATTCAGAGTTCAAATTAATGCAGAATGTTCTCTGAATGAGTAAGCGTCTGTTTGTGAGTCACGCAGCTGTGTATACTCTGATTATGGCCACTTTTTTCTATCATAATAGTACTTTTTCACAGGAAGCGGAGATGAGCGTGCAAACTCAGATCCATCTTTCATTCATTTAATCAGCTTCTTGAAAAGTATTGCGATATTTGTGCGTATCCAAAAACATGTTGATATCAAATGTGTGTTTCTCCCTCCAATCACAAATGTGAGATTTGCTGTTGTGCATGTATCTCTACCCAAGTCCTGCAAACTGTTGGCTATTTGGTTTGTTTACAGCCCAGACCAGAAGAGGTTGTGTGTCACAAATTGCTGTAAAAAAAACCTAACTGAGACACATATTCTGGATTAGCTGTTTTCATATTCAAAGAACATGAAGTCACAGCAGCACAGTCAGCTCCTCAGACTGAACCACACCTGGAAACAACACTGATGGGACATGTTTCCTTCCAGCAGCCTATGATTGAACTCTGTATTATACAGCTGCAAGGTAACAATTCTGAAATCTGACAGCTCTGATCAGATGGACCAGAGATCAACCAGGAAGTGAAAATGGAATAATGAAATTATCAGGAGAATACCAGAGCAGTACACTTAATGTTACCAGAACACTTAATGTTCTGTCCCTCTTTCTGTATGTGCAGTATGTTTCTTTGCTGTTTTGTTTTTTCCCATATTAACTTATTTAGTTACTTGCTTACTTTTTTCCTTTACTAATTTACTAAATTACTTATTAGTTTATTGCATATATTTCTTCTGTAATTCTTGGTTGGAAAATCACTTCACTCGACTATGATCCTTTAAGTTTTTTGTGAGTTAAGAAGGAAAATGTAAAAAAAAAAAAAAAAAAAAAAAATTTAAATGTTGCAACTGCCCCTGGTCTCCCCTATTTCAAACATCTGCTGGTAAAGGCTAATAAAACCCTGCATGACCCGAGGTTATTAAGATACACCTCCTCACAGAACAAGAAGCTGCTGCTGTTCTTTATTCAGAAAGACTGACCTTCACTTACTACAAGACTGACCTTTATTTCTTTACTGACAGTATGAATATTTTTGCATGTATTCAGGCACTTATTAGCATAAAAACAGAAAAATTCAGAGTCTTCAGGATGAGCACAGGGTAGAATTTACTGTTTACTATGATTTTTATTTCTGTGCTGTTTGTAAAATTGCATATATCTACACATGAGATGCTACAAACATGTTAAAATGAGCCATGTTTTGTGAGCAGATACATTTGAACTCAGTTTTATTTCCTTTTGATTCATTAAGACTGAAATGTGTTTCCTTCTTTCTTGTGACACAGTTGTGTAACCAGGAAAGCCTCCACTTTTAGATTGCTCTAGTTTAACATACTTGTGGGCAGCCACATCAAATCATTTATTCATGGGGCTTTCTCTCTTAGCTTTCATTAAGACGAAGTGGAACATCTACAGTTTGCAGGCATTTCTCAGCAGGGATTTTCACCATGTGGCACTCAGAATATTGTACATGTCTTCAAAAAAACCTGACAAAAATTTGATAATGTCAGAGAATTTTCAGTCAGTGGCTTGATGCAGGGAAGAGAGTGTGACTGTAAAGTTCTCAGGGCATTTATTTACAATAAAAACAACAACAACAACACAAAACATTCATGTCATTGTAAATCCTGCTGGCTATTAACTATTTGCTTCACTATCTATACTTACACCATCATTTAGTGATGATAAGGCAACTGAAATGATCAGCAGGATGTACTGTGAGATTTCCCTTTTACAGAACAGTCTGAATAGCTTTTAAAATAATTTTCTTCTACAAAACCCTTCCAAAATAACATTTAAAAGTTAGTTTACGAGAAATAAAACAACAGTAAAGTGTTAACTTGGCAGTAATTTCAAGGTGTTGGTCAATCCCATTTTAAATCAATATACATTATATACTATTTACTCCAACTAAATGTCTATTTACAAAATCAGTAGTTGTATTTGGAGTTATTTTAAGCTAATAAATATTCATTGTTTTATTATAACTGCATTGCAAATTTACACTTGCACTGAAAGAGATCTGACCCTTGAAATAGAGCTTTACAGATGACAACATTATAATTTATTCCAAAGCAACACGTACAGTATAATCATATGACAGGATGCTGAATGTAGTCACCATAGAGGTACAGTTTAACAGATGTACGCCATAAATGCCACTTCAACAGGAACCAAATCAATAAATAAAAACGTATATTAGAGAGAAAAACAAAAAGCAAAACATAATGTAGAGACAGGTCTCCTCAGCAGCAGACATGACGGACGGAGCAGTTAAATCAGTCATTGATGGATATATCCACACATTAGCAGACTATACAGACAGTGCTTGAGTATAAATGCATTGCACCACCATTTTTTTTTTTTTTAAGAAACTAGTGTGCTTAAAAATGATTCTGATAGTAGTTTTACAGTTACTGGAATCCCATTATTGGCTGCAACACATGTGAGTCAAAAAATGAGGTAAAATAAATCTGTGGGACAAAGAAATTCCATGTTTAAGTTTTAAGGCCGTTTCATTTTATCTACAGTACATTGCTCTCTTCACTGTGACCTGCGGTGTTGAAGGGTAATTCTGGTATTTTTAATCCTGGGGCCTCATTACAGAGACTTCTTTAGTCTGAAATCTTCTCTTAGCCCAGTTTCGGATGACATCTAGGATTTTTTTTTTTTTAGTATGACAGAAACATGTTTCCTAACTGCAGTTAAGAAAAATATCCTATCTTATCTTCAGGATAAGAATTTAGCTACAGAATTCCCTAAGTTAGGGATACTTAAGTTAGGATGGTATAGACCCCGTCCTAAATTCAAAATAACTGCCCGAAATGGCAGCATCATTTACAGGTCTTTGCGGCAGTTACAACAAAGATGGGGAACAACATGAACACTGGAATATTAAAACTGAAAGGGTTACTCATTCATTCATTCATTTTAAATTTGATCGACGTGCTTCGTCCATTCAAATCTTTATCCTGGGCCAATAATTTGGGAGGAAAGTTTCCCTAAAAAGGTGGGTTTGCTCTCCTCCACCAACACAATAATTGCCTCCGACTCATTAAAGCTAAAATTGAACACCTGTCTTTTCTTGTCCATTATAACAAGCGTGAAATGAGACAGCGCTGTCATGGATACAGGCAGTCTTGTGTACATTTTAAACGCAGATACAGGCTTGACAACACAAGTGTTGATTGAAGAATTGAGTTTACAGTTCTAGATAGGATGTCTTAAGTTAAAATAAAACACGAGGTCTGAGACAGGACAGGATACAGCTACGAGTTTTAGGAAAAGGATTTTTCCTATCTTTGAAACCTAAGTTAAGATAGGACATGTAGTTAGGAAATTCTTCTGTAATGAGGTCCCCTGACCTGTTTTTTTTTTTTTTTTTTAAATAAATTTTGGGGTATAATAGGTACAAAATTGGTCCAGTGGAGCTGCAACCTGAAGTTAATGTCACTGTGGTGTTTTAAGTAACGTATTAAAACTCAAAAGCCTCGTTAAACATGTTGACCAATGTTAAATTACATGTAAAAATGTCATTAAAGTTACACAATAACACAAACAAACTAATGGATCGATACAGCAGTGAACAATAGAGCGATAAAACTGCTTCACTTCCCAACTGGGAAGGGCTGTCTGAAAAGGTCCATCGCTTTTGGGATCCTTTCCATAATGCTGTCAGACACTTAGAACAACAATCTGAGCCTGTCAGTTGCAATAATTTAACTGCTGAGTCTCCTTATATTGTACATACTGTTCCTATTTTTATTTCCTTTGTTTAAATTGTTCACATTTTTTATAATTCCTCTTGCTTATATTTTAATATTCTATTTTTTTATATTTTTTATTGATGCTTCTTTATATTTTTGCTCTCCACTTTGCAGCTGTAACACTGTAAATTCTCCCATTGTGGGACTATGAAAGGAATATCTTATCTTTTCTTAAACAAACACTTTTAGTAGATGTACTCTGACAGGTGCATTTTCCCTCAAGGATTATGTTGAAGCCACTGCAGCCCGTTTCAAGGCTGTTGGCTGAGGTGATCTACTGGACCAATTTCAAAACTTGTTGTACCTATTAGTCATTTAGACCCCACAATATGTAATAATAAGGACCAGATGTACCCTTTACATCAGAAATCTAATCTTGTGTGCGAGTTTTTTGGTGGTAAAAGAAAGAGTACAGTTGTTTTGCTGCAGCTACAGTCTGTCAATTTTACACAGAGAATAATCACATTTAACAGCATCCAACAGAACTTTTCTATATCACATTAGATGTTGTGTTAGAAAATACTGATCTTTGATGCTGAATATTTGGTATTATTTATACATTAGAGATCTTTAATGAGCCAAAACCTTAGTTGATTTGGTAAAACCATCCAGGCAATGATCCTCTATATGTTCCAGCAAAAGTCCTTCTCATAGTCTCTTCATCTCTTCAAAGAGCTCGATGGCACTGTCTTTACCCTGAATCGCCAGCAGACCTGGGCTTCAACAAGGCGAACTAAACCAAAGTTATACTTTTTACAAACTAGACTATTAAATTTGTTTGACAAAAATGTGCATTTTTGAAACAAGAGGTGTGGTAAAAATATAAAAACAAAACAACAACGTACAACTAGGCAACAGGTGTGAGAACAGGCAAAGAAAAAGAGTGGAAGGAAACAACACTGTGCAAAAGCTGGCCCCTCTTTGTGCGTCATCATCCTCTCCAGCGTCCTTCAGGTTTCTGGATATGCCGCCGCACTCTGGCCCTCACTGAGCAGCAGACTGGCCGGGCTCCACCTGCCTCTTCTCTTCTTTCTCATCTTCCTCATCTTCCTTCTTATCATCATTGATCATGACGAACGCCTGCACTTGTCTCATCTCCCAGAGGGATTGTGACTTATGGGAATGCTTTGGGAAAGAGAGAGAGCAAACATTAAGAACTCACTCTGTTCATTAGTCACATTAAGGAGTTGTAGTTTGAGAAAAACAATATGTCATGGTTTTGTTTATTCCTCTAATCTTGACAAGCAGTTACACCTGAATATAAAGTACAAATACAACAAATACAGGACACAAGCATAAGCTGTTAATGTATTTACAGTATGTCAGCTCCATATGTCCATAGTTTAAATCTGAGGGTTTAGAGACCACGAGAGGAACAGAGCAAAGTCTAACCTGAAGATGGAGATCCAGGATACAACCAGGTGGGTGGAGCTAACAGTTCTGCGCACAGAGATGCACAAACAGCGATAAAAAAAACAATCACAGCAGGGCCAAACATGAGCAACAGCACACAAAAAGCAATAAAAAAATTAAAGCTGATGATCGAGAACAAAGATTTCAAGACGGGGTCGACTCACCGACGAGGACTGATGGTCGTGTGGTCGTTCCAGTTTGATACGGATGTCTGTCCCCTTCCCTCGGTCGGGTTTAACAGGCCCTGAAAGATAAGTCGACAGTGTACTGAACCAGTCATGTATGTGTTCAACGCAGATTTACTCCGAAAGGAGTGAAGCTAGGCATACGCTGCACGGTTTGAGAGATGTTTCTGTTTTAATCCTTGTGTGAGTCAATTGTCTGTATAAAGCCAAAGCTGAAGATTTATGTGAGCTGATTTATAGTTGTAACAAGGCAGAAATGTTCTGCGCTGATCAACTGTGCCATCCTGTGGGCCAAAACTTGCGCATATGCACCACATGGATTTGCAGGTGGCTGGGAAGACGGGACAGTATAACTTGGGGGACTGGAGGTACAACTGCTACACATGATGCTTTGTGTCGCCATGGCAATTGTAGATGCTCTGTGTGAAAGTAAGAAAAAAATACTAACGCTGCAACTCATGGCTTTGCTTCAAGTGTGTGAGAGCCTGAAATGGACCACCAAAATTTCTCATTCTTTCATCCGACCATCTGGCGGGCGTTCAGGAACAGCTGATCGTCTTCACTTCCCGCTGTGCAGCGCACGACAAACAATGACTGACGCCAAAATTACGACAGTGTATACCCAGCCTCAAATAGGGATGAGCAATCTGATGATCTTATTTTATTTATTTTTTTTTTAATCATTCATTTTTTCTATTTCAACAACAGCGAATCAGTGTTTTTCTATCTTGCACCAGAAAAATGTCCATCTCTGTCCACTGCTGTCATCTGCTTTACTCTAAATCCTTACACCTTCTCTGAAAGCCTGACTAATATCCTGTCCGTTCCGTGATGTCCCCTCAAGGAGGAGTATGGACATGTGAGATAGCATTCATTTATTGATGATTCATTAAGCGTTAACTAATCATAGAAACTCAAAGTGACTTAATTATTTTTTAATGGCCTGCAAACAGAATTAATGATACATCCTGCATTAATTCATGCATTAATCATCATGAGTCATTTCATACATTAGTTTTTGCATCAGTAAGCATCTGTGTTTTCTACCCTTATTATGAAGTGTTTCCCAAACTGAGAATCAACATGCAATTAACAAATGAAATCAACAAATAACTCTGGTAAACACACAGTGATTACATAAAAGTAACCATTTGTTTTTGTTTGTTTATTTGTTTGATTGTTTGCTTTTTATATTCACTGATTAACTCTAATGTGCTGAATAATTTTCCAGCCTCTCAAACTACCCCACTTCTCTCACCTGGGGAGTTACCACGACTGGTGGTACTGGTGCTGCTGATGCTGTCCTCCAACCAGGTGCTGTAGGTCAACGAGTCTCGCTTGTGTGGCGTCCCCGCAGACGACAGACTCTCCTGGAGAGACCAGCAACAAACACTTGACTTGAAGGGATACTTCAGTTTTTTTAAATGGGGTTGTATGAGGTACTTATCTATAGTCAGTGTATTCCCTACAGTAGATGGTGGTCAGCACTCCCCCCAGTATTGAGAAGCAGCAGGAGTCCCAAGCTAAGCAATGTGCTACTTAGCTTCACAGACTCAACAGCAAAATGTTTTTTAGACACTTAAAAAAAAGCCCACCTAAAAATATCAGTTGAAGTGTACACCATTTTGAGAATATTTTCACTGATTTATGTTGCCATCACACAGCCTTTTCCGACGGGAAACCGCTGTTCTATAAGCTAAATAGTCCTTTCTCCACAGCTACCAAACTCCCTTGGCAAAAACAGTAACTTTACCTTGCAGAACACAGGAGTTGCTGGTCTATCACTGCTTTGATTGGTTGGTTTGTTTGTGTTTTTGTGAGACTTCAGTGTGTTAAAGGCTGAGTTTAGATTCACCAGAGTCAGAGGCTTGTGGTAGCAACTCCTGTGTTCTGTGCAGTAAAATTGCTGTTTTTGTCAAAGGAGTGTGGTTGGTTTGAAGAGTGTGATATGTGTGTCATGTCCCATATGAGCTTACCGAGCCACACAGCTGGTGTTAGGGGCATCCCAAAGTAATAATAATGGGAACAGCTGTGGGAGTGAAGAGAGATGTTTGTTTGACTGCTGCAACAAGGGGACTGAAGTTTCCCCTTTTTTCCAGGCAAAGATTTGTTTTGAGATCAATGTCTACAAAATGAACTGTCAATGGAGGACCACAAAAAGTGTCAGACTGAGGTGACAGACTGAGGGGAGTGAACTGTTCGAGTGATGAGTGTTGGATACGGAGCCAGAGAAGAGAGGAAACAGGTGGGCCAAAACACTTTACTTTCAGCCTGGCAGCTGAAAGCTCATTCAAGCCCTGAAATCCCTGAGAAGCCTTTGCCAAGTTTCCCAAGGTTGTGCTGCCGTGACATTTTATAAATGTAGCGTACACTTAAACTGATATTGATGTTTTAAGTGGCTAAAATATGTTTTTCTGCCGACCCTGTCCACAGCAGAACATTACTTAACTTCCTTCACCGCTGCTCCTGTCGATTCTACAAAGTGATAATATGCACTGACTAATGAAAAGTACCTCATGCAACCTCACTTCAAAATATACAAACTGTGCCTTTAAATACAAACCGATAACTCATAAGCACATACTGACTATACAGTAGCACTCACCATGCCGGTGTCGTAGTCCTCTGTGGCCTCAGTCTCGTTCTCCTCCACCACACTGGCGAAGCTGCTAGCATTGGAGGAGGAGCGGGAGAGGTCTTGACCCTCAGGGATGGACGGGGCCCTGCCACCGAGATAAGAACTACACCCTGGGTTAACCACTCTCCAGCACAGCCACACCTGATTTTATCTTACGTATAGGACACAGCTATTCAACATGCTGCCGCAGGTGAGGAGGAGCGGCCAGCGGTTACACACAAACACGCGTATATGATCAATATCTGTGATATGGCTGTAATCCGTCTGTTATACACACCTGTTCTTGGTGGTTGTGAGCACCTCGGGAGAGCTCTGATTGGACGAGTTGTCAGATTTGGGTCTTGAGAGACGTGGCCGCTGTCAGGGGTCTTCTGGGTGTTTGGGGAGCTCTCTCTACTGCTACATGAGACATGAGACACAAAATACAGGAAGAGCAATAGTGCTACACAGACATTTGTCATTTTTTATGTATTTTACTATTTTCTTTAGTCTATGGTGTCCTTCCAGATTGTATCACCTCTGTATTGTTAGCCGCTGTCATAAAGGACAAGACTGTAAACTAAATAGCATGGATAATTATAGACCTATTGCCCTTGCCAGTATTCTTTCTAAAGTGCTGATAAAAAACTATTAACACGGTTGGAGATGTTTGTTACTGATATTAAATTTGACCTTAAAAGAAAACATGGCACCGATGTGTGTACTTATGCTCTAAAGCCCAGATTCTGTGGTATGTGTGTCACTGGTGGCACATAAGCTCCCTCTAGTGGTATGAGTAGGAATGTCAGAAATATCTTAAAAAGGAAAAAAAGAAACAAAAACAGAAATATACAGTACATAAAATATGAGATCACAGAACTGGAATGTCTTTCCCATTATTTGTTTCAATATCACACATATATCATCCAAGATTACCGGTAGATACGAGCTAAACTGTGATGGCAAGATAGTGAGTGGAGCTTAACTAAAGAGACTGTTTTCAAAAATCATGGAGGCAAACGGGAACTATTACGAAGAAAAGCTCAGATTAGGAGGAGAATATTTGTGCAGCCATGTTGAAAATGAAACGGACAACTGAACCGAGCACAAGTGCTAGCGGCTACTTGAGAATTGCCAGTGAAGTGTTAACAGAACCTGCTAGAGTCAAACAGTGCAAAAGGGTAAGGTGGAACTTGTAGAGCTCAATATTTTCAAAGGTGGTACATGCTGTACTAAAATTCACTGCTCTGAAGTAAATAGTTGCTCTAAAGGAAAGAGTTGCTAAATATGGGAGCCAATATTCAACCGTATTTGTGTGTTTTATTGATGCATTATGAAAAATCATTTGTGAAACTGTTCGCTAGAAGTGTTTCAAGGCATATAATTAGAATAACAGTCTTCTGGTTTGCCAATCAGACAACGTGGGTTAAATGGGACAAAGTTGTGTAGTGCTGGCTGCAGCAATTATTAAAGGTGTGCTCACATTACAGATTGTGACATTAAATTTAATGCCAATAAAATAATGTCATGATTGTTAGAAGCACACATCAAGTTATTCACTAAAAAGCTGCGATCAGATCCTTTTATGGTCCACTGTGTATCTAAGGAAGTTGATAAAAAAGCTTTTATGTTTCGGGCTCCTTCTGAGTGGAATAATTTACCTGTAAATATTTGTTCTTTGTCATCATTCTGCTTATTAAAAATGTTTTGTCTTCTCATCTTAAAAAATTGCTTAGATTTGAGTTAAGTTTCCACTGTTCCCCCTGATTTATTTCAGTGGTTCCCAAATATTTCTGGCATGCCTTTCAGACATTGCACCCCCAGATTAAAAGATTTACATAACAAGAATTAAAACCCAGAAACCCACAAGATCCCACCCCCTTAAATACAGAATTAGGAACATTATCAACACACACATAATCAAGCTGCCCTGGGCTCGTACATAGACCAAGTACAAAATGAGAGAAGGACAAGTTCATATATCAATAAGTAAAATTTGGATAGAAGAATTAAGTTCATACAAAGTATGTAAAGTTTATGTAAAGACAGCAACCACGTACACTGTATGTGAGCTAAGGTTTCATATATTGTATGATCTCATATAAGGCAGATAGAACGTTGATAAAGGAACATTTAAAGAACATTTATAAGAGCTTTTAGAGCAGATCAAAGTGCAAAGTATATGGAAGTACATATAAAAATACTAAAATAATGATCCTAAATATGCACAAACAGAATATGTAGGACAATTAAGTTAAAACCGTCTTATAAATGTGAGTTTTAAGAAGGTGCTTGAAAGCTGCAGTGGAGTTTGCTGAGCTCACACTGAAGGGACAGCATCAGCAAACTCGTGTTTCTCCCCTGGTCATCAACACCCCACCCTAGTTTCAGAACCACTGATTTATCTTAAGAGCAATCATTGCCCCTTTTTCTTTTGATTTCATCTAGTCTAAAGTTGTAACTTTTTTCCTATTTTTTGTCTCTGTTTTTTCCTGCTTTTTTGTTAGTTTGTTGTCTGTCTGTGGTTGTTTGTTGTTTGTTTTTGTTGTTGTGTTGCATATTTTGCCTTGTATTGTGCTGTTCTCCATTTGTGAGTGTTTGTTTGGGACCCCCTTGAAAATGAGAAGATACATCTCCAGGGTTTATCCTGAGATGTAAAATCCTCGTTATTTAGAGCTTTCTGCACACCCGCGTGTGCAGCTCAACTTTGGTGTAGCTACGGGAGCAGTAGGATGCGGAGGCTCATAATGGCTTATAGTGATGAAATGAGGTTGCTGCTTCAGGTTCCCAGATGGCACAGTGCCATGTTTGTGTACTCTGGTGTTCCTACATGTGAGAGACTTCAAAGACATCCGATGTACAGTTTTATGTGTCGCTTGGATGAGTCAGAGAACAGCATCTTAGAGGCTTTAACCAGCTCGAGGAAGAGCTGCTCTTGGTACTCATCTAGACTCAGAAAGCACTGGTGTGATAGCCTATATATGAACTATTTAAAGTGAATGATGAAGTGCTGTGGTTTATTGCTATAGATCATCTTGTGAGTCTGAAATAAAGTTTTAATTAAACTGAACAAGTTAATGGCAGTAAATTAAGAACTATAGTTAGCAATTACAAGGCAGACACTTATATTAGGAGAGGCAGAGTACACAGAATGGTGTGTGGTTGTGCACAGAAGTAAATACAACAATATTATTCTCACCTCTTCTCCTGGACTTCTTGAATGTTTTCAATACCAATGGCACTGCTTCTCCTGGAGCTGAAAGGGCCAGACTTTTTCCTGGTCGGGCTTTTCCCCGGGATTATCAGGGACTGACAGGGAGAGAGGACAGACAGTCAGTGTCAGAGTCAGAATACCTCTAATACCTTAAATTTCTTTGAGTATGTTGTATTAAGATCACCTTAAGAGCTTATCAATCAAATTATTTATTGCAGAGAGGAGATGAAGCACATTTTGACTTAATTCTACTGTATTAATTTGGGAAAATCCTTCTCAAAAACACGTCACCCTGAATTAACAGGCTGAACAGAAACATCACTGCCTTCGAGTTGTTACCGAGAAAAAAAAAAAAAAAAAGTTAAAATATGCACTTAGGGGCTTAATGTCAAGCCCTGGTGCCAGTCTTTCAGCCAGAGCAGAGCACACTAAGGCGGGAGATGAAAGATGGATTTAAAGGCTCCAGGGCCTACCACTAAATATGCTTTCTCAGCGACTGCTTTGTTCATTCAATCTCCCTTTTAAGGCTCTGAAAAATAAGAACTTGAAAAAGCCTTTTATTCAGTGTGGCTTCAAAGAGCGGGAGGAGGATTCTTTTTTCTTTTTTTTTTATAATTCCTCTGTAAGGGGGTCATTAAATCATTAATATTCATCATTTTTAAACAAATAGAGAATTAGGCATACTGGAATTAAAACACAGAAACATCATGAAAGACTACAGAAGGTGAACAAATACTGCAGTAAAGCCGATAGGACCACGAGAATAGAAGAATATCTGCAGTATTAGTGAGCAGAGAGCCAAATGAGGCCCCTTCAAATATGACTTTTTCTGCCTACGCTGTAAAAAAAGTGTAAAGTTGAGAAAACTCATAATATACTTTTAAGGCAAGTAGTTTCACATATTTTTTTTTAGCTTTAAAGGTGCTAAATACAACAATCAGCTTCATCAGATGTCAGCACACAACTATTTGCACTGTCAAGATACAGTGGAGTAATGGCTTCCTGAGCAGAGAATGACGTCACACGCCCTATCACGTTTGGCCATGTGTGTATATTTATGCATGTGCGCGTGCAGGTTTGTTCATGTGAGTCCCTCTCGATCTTCCCTGCGTCTGTTTTTTGCATGGCTGCAGTGCCTGGTGAGCAACTTAATCATATTAGAGTTAAACAGTGAACTAAAATATGTTTCTGAAAACATTTTAGGGGAGAAATAGGTGATGAAGTTACACAATATTTCTGATCAACACCGCACTGAGTCTACGTTAGAAACAGTTGTGTGCAGAAAGGAACCCTATATTTGTGAAATCTCACAATATTTCTATGAATTGTTTGTTTATTGTTGTACAAAGTAATTATGTTTTATAATGTGACAACACTTTGTTTAAGATCTGGGTAGGTTTAGAGACAGAAAACACATTTTATGGTTTGGATCCAAATTATCACTCTTTCGTGGGTCTGAGGTTCCCTGGTTACAATCTTTCTTGTTTTACAGTGAAACAGTCACTAAAGTACGCTTCTGAAAACATTTTAAGTGAGAAATAGGCGATGAATTAACTGAATCTCGATCCATTTTTTTATCAGCATTTCCTTGTTTGACAGTTTGATCTGAGTCAGTCAAGGATAAATGTTGTATACAGCACCTTTAAGTCAAAAATCACGCTCTTATGTTTTGACCTATAACCTTTGTTGAGATAATTTACTTTTTGTATTCAGATAAATTTGAATCTTTGAGTTTTAGAAACTGAAAAAAAAATCTGTATTTCAAAAATGATTTTATATTATTTGGTTGCTTGAAAATTAAATGGTTACAACTGAAAATATTAACTATTAATCCTTAGTAACTTTCACTTTAATGATTTTTCTTAACAGTTTTCTAAATGCATATTTTTTGTTTCTAGAACTGAAAAAAACTAAAAAGTAAATCATCTCAACAAAAGATTATAGGTTGGGAAACTTTTAAAGTTTATTTCAAAACTTAAGATTTTGATTCAAAAAAATTTAGTGAAGACAGTTCCCTTGAAAAAAAAGTTTTCTCTCTCTTTTTTTTTTTTACAGTGTATTTGCCACACTCATATCACAGCTGCTCAGCTCTTTCATATATGAAAAATTTAAGAGGATTAATTCTACAGAGATTTGTAGATGTAGTCTATGTAAAATCCCAAGACTGGAACTGACAAATCAATCTATTTGTAATATCTATTTGTGCTTTCGTTTTATCACAGATTGAGAACATTTTCTTTATACTGTTCAATATATCTTGTCTGTAACACTCAACGCACACTGTGAGTGCTGAAATGTACAGATAGGAGTGTTTGGCCGTGATGCATGCTGCCATGCAGACAAAAAAAGAGGAGCAGAGAAGAGAAGTGAGCTGTTAGAGAGTAGTTAGAATTAGACATGAACCTCTTCTACTGTTCCTATCCCTATGGCACTGCCTCGACGTCCATATTTACTGGGACTTTTGCCTGGGACAAGCAATGACTGAGCCACACAGGGAGAGGAGACACAGAGAGAGACAGAGAGAGAGTTTTGATGAGGACAGAGGACAAAGGGAAGAGACGAGGGTAAAGGGAGGGGAGGGAGAGATAAACATGAGATATATACAAATAAATATGAGATTTCATGCAGTAAGTCATGTTATTCACACGAAAATACAAAGCACGAGTTAACTGGAGAATACAAAGAGGGACATTTTGGCTCCATGGGTGCAACACAGGCAGCTGAATGGGAGAGAGAAGTGATGAGCCAGTTATGTGAGCCTGTGAGGAAGAGGATGAAGAAGAGATAAAAACAGCAGAGGAGGACATACAGCATGTTAAACATTAGGTTTCACATCAAGACAGGGTCATGGGCATAAAGCAAGCTTGAGTTATATTCATTAATACAGCATGTCAGTTAATAATAATGATTGGTTACTCATGAAGAAGTCGCAAATGTGATCTAGAAATACGATATTAAAGGGATAGTCTGATTATTTGAAGTGGGGTTGTATGAGGTACTTATCAATAGTCAGTGAGTTGCATACAGTAGATGGCGGTCGGCACACCCTCAGTTAGGAGAAGCAGCAGGAGCACTGGTGTGGGAAACTAGGCTATGTATTGCTGTGTACAAGGACAGCAGCTAAGCAAATTTTAAACACCTTTAGAGTATATTCACAGTTTTACCTTGCCATCAGACAGCCTTTTCTGACGAGAAACCGCTGTTATATAAGCCAAATATCGCTCTCTCCAAAGCCACCAACTCCTTTCGCAAAAATAGTCATTTTAACTTGCAGACCACGGGAATGTTCTGCCTTGACCTGTGAATTTGTTTGTTATTATGCGACTTTGGTGAATCCAAACTGACCATGTAAAACACCAAAGTCAAGAGTAACACAAACAAACTAACAAACCAGGCAGCGGTAGACCTCTCATGTTCTGCTGAAAAGTACCTGATGCAACACCACCTCAAAAAATCCAAACCATCTCTTTAATGTGAGTGTCTGTTTCCAGAATATACATGACTAAAATGCCATAGACACACAAAGAAAATACGGCTTTTTACTTGCATCCAAATCAGAGAAAATCCTTTAGAAAATACAGCCCCCAAAATATACAGTATATAACATTTATATCAGACAGGCAGCATATGCATAGTCACTGTACGTGAAGACCTTGTAACTACAAAAGAAGCGAGTTACATGTTTTACTTTCAACTGAAGGATGAAAAGCTCCTCTGTGAGTTGAAAAAGTATTGTGCAACACTGCTTTCAGCTTTTTTTTAAAAGTGTTTTCAGAACCAATTATATAAACTCAAAAAAAGCATTAAAAAAAAGTCGCCATTTGAAGATACAAGGTTTTCACTTGATGACAGAAATAGTCATTTGCTTTTAATCATCAAAAAAAGTCATGCACACACACACACACAAACCCACAGTCATTAGAATTCAAGTGAGCACTTCTGAAGAATGCAGTTGCACAGGGGTTTAAATAATTAGAGTACAGGTAAAAACAGTAAGTATTAGAAGCAGTTTTAACCCAGGGGAGGAGTTCACCTCGTGTCCTAGAAGCATTCAAGTCTACTAGTGTCCAGTCAGTTCATCTCGTGGTGGCAGACAAATGTTGCAGTGTGAGAGCCAAGTTTAAGACCCGGGCATTAAGACTCCAGCAGCCCTTCTCTGTGAGAAGTTAGTGCAGCAGGCAAGTGAGGAGGGAAGAGGGGGCTCTGCTAGAACTGCTGGGGGAGGCAGAGGAAGCGAGACTCGCCCCACTGAAGATCAGGAGGAGTGGCACTGTACTTACTATCCCTGGGAATTTGGGGCTCTCTGCGGGCTCGTGGTTAAAGCTGCTGCTGAAGCTAGTGGAGAACGTGTGCTGCTTCTTGAGAGTAAGACCCATGGCATCCATAGACTGGCTCCTGCTGCGGATCACCCGCTACGGAGAGAGACGAGGAGGAGGAGATACATTGAGATGGCGCTGACTCCCGTGACCCCCTCAGCATCGCAGTGCGGCGTCACAGGCCGAGAGGAGCCTCGGGGCCAAACACTGACCACTACAGGCGGAGAGCACTGGCCTGAGTCTAATCCTGACAGACAAGGAAGCGACAGAGAACACTGCTAAGCTTTAGTGCCTGCAGGGGGGTTTCAGATGAGTCATTATGTGTAGATAGGTGGTAAGAGAAGAGAGGGGAAGTAGAAGGGCCAAGTGGCTCACAGATGTCTGACCACACTGAGTTAAAACACAGCCAGGAGAAGTTTAAAGCCCAGCGCACCTCTTTGCAGGCATGGAGCAGAGCGAAGAGGCAAAAGGCATCTGATGGTGAAAGAAATCTATCCACTTCCTTTGATATTATGACATACAGAGATGACAGAATCATATAAACGAGTGACCAGTGAGTGAACACCGGAGCATGTGGAGAGCACAGCAGCACAAAACAGCTAGGAAGCAAGAGGAAGAAAAGCTGGGAAGCCAAGAGTGGTGTGTTCCAGCAGGGCTGAGCAGCAGAGCTTCTCTTCATTCAGACTGATAGAGACTGAGGGGGATTAATAAAATGCTTACAGCCCACAACTTGCATAAAGACAAGAACAATCCTCAAAGTCTGCCAGAGAGAAGACACCCTGTTTTACATCCACAGAAGAAACATCTGACAGCTGGTACAAACATTTGTTACTGAAGCTGCTGTTGATGCCAGTTTTATACTGTTTCTGTGTACTAACAATACACCTCATTGTCTTGTACTGACACTGAAAATGTATTAGACATTTTGGAAAATATGCTTGATCACTTTCTTGCAGAGAGTCAGATGAGAAGATCAATATTTCTCTCAAATAGAGTTGTCTCAATACCAGAATTTTGAACTTTGATTCAATACTAGTATTTAAAAAAATGAAAAAGATACACAAATACATGATACATCTTTCAAAATAAATATAAAATAATAAATAATAATAAATAATAATAAATATAAAAATTAACAACCTGCACACAGTGCTAGTGCAGAAAAATTCCCTGAACACTGTCTGGTTTTGTTATGCAGCAAGCCAAATTTCAGGCAGGACAATAAAGACTGAATTCATTTGAATTACTGAATTACTTTTGTTACTATAATTAATGGATATTGTATAGTTTTGAACACCTGGTACCAAAAAAGTACTATACTTCAATATTTTTGAATCTTACTCTCATATGTGTCCTGTGATGACCCCGTCATCTAGAGCAGTCATTCCCAGAGGCTGGGTCGAGACCCACAGGTGGGTCGCAGGAGATTTTATTTGGGTCACCAAATAAATAAAAGACCATGGGATAAATTCTGCAAATTTAACATTTATATCCGCAGCACACCTTTTATAAAGCATTTAAACTGTGTATATTGTTTTACTGAAGAGTGAAAAAAATGAGAGCCTGTTAATTCTGACTAAATGTGTTTATTTTTGTCTCGTTTATGAAGTAAGCTAAAATGTCCTATGTTGTTTTCCCAATGAGGAAATAATATTAAGTAAAACAATGACATGGCCTGTTAACACAGCCTAAATGCTTTAATTTCTAAGATAAGATAAGCTAGCTGCTGGGTGTAGCTTCATATTTCACAAGACAAACATGAGAGTGGTATCTATCTTCCCATCTAACCCTTAAAGCAAACGGATATTTCCCAAAATGTCAAACTGTTTTTTTCTGGAGAGTCTAAGCTTGAAATAAGATTGCCTTTATAAATAACAGAGTTCCTATCTTTGTGATAATATGAGTAAAATATAGAAATAAAATCATTTCAATGGACTTTTTTATGCATACATTTTGTAGCGTATCAAGCTGTTTTCTTTCTTTCGGCCCCTGCTGCTGCCTCTCCAGTTACCTTAAATGACTCAAAGAAGCCCCCTCCTCCTCCACTCCCGTTTTCCAGTTTGTCGTCCTCTCCTCCAACACCCATCATGGCCTGGCTGTTCACGTGGAGCTCCTCGTAAAGGGTCTCTAACAAGGCCGACCGCGTTCGTTCCTTAGACACAAAGAGGGAAATGGAAGAATGGGAAGCAAGAGATATTTTGTATGGTTCTGGGCAGAGATGCAAAATGACAGAAATGTTTTAATTGCTTTTTAAACAACTCACCTCCAATTTGGCAAATTTCTCAGCTTTGTAGCAGGCGTACTCTGCATTGATGAGCTTAGTAAAAAGGAATTCATGGAATTCAGGGCCCTGGAGAGAGACATGTTCATCATCGTGTTGGACACTAAATGATGGGAAAGTGCACTGGCTCGAGGATGCAATAGTTCTGATTTGTTATTCTTTGTCTTACTTTTTTAAAGACAGCAGGGTTTGGGAGGGCCGGGCCAAAGAAAGGTACATCATCCCGTGCTGTCACTGACACCTAAGAATTAAGAGTAAGATGAAATTCAATCATGAGTTTCACAGGAAGCAAAGTATAAGCGCATAGTGAGGGAAATACGTTACCCTGTAGAGAACATTGTCAGAGCAGGGGTTGACCACTTGGACCACAACATAGGCATGGAGAAAGTTGGAGGCGATCATGTCCGGCACGAAGGGAGTGTTCTCCTCTTGAAATACAATGGCCACGATGTCGTTCCCTATGTGCCTCTTTCTCTGCAGCTGTAACACACCAGTCACATAGCAACTTATGACAAATTAATTTATTCATGCAAGTGAGAGTTATCACACAGTGAAAGAATGCTGATGCCAAGCTTTGGATATAAATGAATGATATTTGTTATCTGCAGGTTTCAGAAATCCATAATCATGATGTTTCAGGACATATTTCATGCTGCCTGGAATTGAATTTGAAAGATAATAAGTAGGACACCCTTTTGTTGTGGTTTCTACTCATTGTCAATAAAGCCCAGTCAACTCAAATGATATTTTATATGCATTTTTAAGACAAATGACAACACAAAGCTAGAAATCAGGCGTATTGCCAACTGAACACAGCAAAATCTGGGAGTGGATGTTGACATGGATATAAGGACAGGATGAGCAGACTCCATTTCCACAGGGAGCTGAGATACTTTAACGCAGTAGTTCCCAAAATTCTTCTGACATGCCCCACTTCAGAAGCCAAAAAAAGTTCAAGCTCCCCCTCCCACACTACAATTATTATCAAACATTAACAATACTTGGGGGAGCAACTGATTAAAAAGGGATTCGAGTTGCATTTTAGCGAAATAAAGGTCAACTTTGTTTCACTCTACATTTCTGTCTTGGTCACCCACGCCCCCCTTGCAGACGCTCTACATCCCGGGGGGATTTATCACTCTGTTGTGGCCAATGCACCATACTTCACTGCAGTCTGCTCGGGGAGAAGCACAGAAGCCAGCAACACCAACAGACTTAATAAATTGGTTAAGAAGGCTGGCTCTATAATTGGCTGCAAACCAGACACCTTTGAAGCTGTGATGGACAGGAAGACACTGAACAAACTGTTATCCATTCTAGATAATCCTGAACACCCTCTCCACCACCTACTGGATAGACAAACTGGTTCAGCTTCACTGACACGAGGATCAACATAGGAAATCTTTCCCCAAGCAATAACTCTCTACAACACCTCATCTCCCAACCCTCAGCTTTACAGTTTCTGTCAACCAAACTAATTCAAAAACCAAAACCAAACTAATTCAATTACTTTGGTCATGGTGGTGAATTTGCACATTTTTATACTCAAACTCTACCTCATTTTAAAAAAGAAAACAAAAGCAAAAACAAAATCTGTACATGTGCATATTACTGTGTTTTTACTGTTCTCATGCAATGCCTGATAACTTGATGCTGTAACATAAAAAAAAAAAATGCGTGCATGCCTTCTACCTATCTATCTACCTACCTACCTACACCTATCTACCGATCTTTTTATCTATTATGTTCTCTCTTTACTCTTCCATTCTCTCCGTCCCAGTATTAAAAGCATGCAAGTTTGTGAAACACCACCAGGGAGTGCTGTTTCCCCTGCTGACAGGCTGAACAAGCACTGATTGGCTCACAGTCTAACACCCACCACTGCTGGAAGACTGAACATATAGACATCGCCTCATTTGTGTTTGCACAGACCACGATAGCAAATGGTGTGTGAGCTTGTGCTAATTAATCAGTGTTTGTGTGAGTATGTGAGAGAGAGGAGGAGGACACGGTCGTGCGAGCAATGCAGCGCTGCATCTATTAAATCATTGCGAGAGGAAGAGCTGCAGCTCATATACGCAGACGCTGAAGCATAAATTTAAAGTGATTCATGTTTACTACCGGAGTTATTTCTCTGCAAATATGTCCTGCAGCTGTTTGGAACAACAACAGGGAGGAACATGCAAAATATGGTCCTGTGATACCCAGAGGGAACCTGTCTGACTGCTTGTGCTGAATCATGAAAGATGTGTTTGTCTGGTATTGCATTACAGTACCTGCTGGGTGTCCCCTTCTGTGTAAGGCAGTTTTGTGGACACATGGAACATGACCTCTTTGTTGCGGTAGTTGCAGTAGACGGACTCGGTGCCGGTCTGCCCGTGAGTCACGTCTAACCCTCCACGGAAACTGCAAGCACACAGAAAGCATGCCTAACAAGATATTCTCTGCCATCGCCGCAGTAGCATGACCATCAATCCTGTAGCTAGCCTGATTTAATGTAAATTGCAGTTGGCATCATGTGACGAAATGTATGGGAGAGTATACAGTATTTAGTGCCTTCAAACCAAACTCACCCTTTAAAGTTGTGCAGCTCAATTTTCTCTCCTAGAAACTCCAGGAATTCTACAAAGGCCGGACTCTCTTGACTGTTGCCAAACAGCTCTTCCTCTGAAGTCTGTAACCAGTAAAAAAAAAAAAACAAGTCATGAACATCAAGGCTTGAAGAACACAATGTTTTCAGGAGCTTTAAGTTTAAAGCTCTGCAAATGATTTGTGTGGTACACCGTGTACTGTTAGCTACAGTGTTAGACTGCAGTCACGTGTTCTTCTGACAGGTGCCATTTCCCAAGTTGGGAAGTTGTTCTTCCAACTTCCGTGTGTTTGTGAGATTTTAAGTCGAAACGTGGAAACAACATGGACCCTACACTAGTACATTCCCTAAAACCATTAAAATACTGTTTTCCTTGACTTGTTATCAGGGTTAAAGGATAAATATGTAAGATTCTTGCCTTCAGAAATGAGTATTGCAGTCCAAATAGCAAGTTGGAGCCATAGACAGTATATTAAATAGGTTGAATCCCTATTCAGTATACGATCTCCGGTTGGAGTGCCCCGTCCTCCCCAGAATCAAAGCTCAGGCGGGTTGCCTGCAGGTTTTCCTGGTCCTATATTGTAAGTTGATCAGCTGTTATTACTGTCAATTGTCTGTCAATGTAAACTTTAGCCCATTACCCCGAAAACAAAACCCACTGCTTTGAAAACACACACTGGCTGCCTGTCTCACTGCCTGTCAGACTCCATTTAATTACTGCTCAATTACCGTTATAAACATCTACTCTTCCTTAAAGATTATTAATGGTTTCTTACAACTCGTAAACAGACACTTACTCATTCGACGAACATCCAGCATTAATTTTAACTCTAATAAACATGACACAAGCAAACAAAAACAGATGTTCCGCATTGGAAATTTCATAAGAGAGGCAAGTATTTCAGCTTAACATGTTTCCTTAATCTCTGATGACATATCACAGTCATTTTATGATTTAGTACAATGGATATGTACAAATTTATCATTTAATGCTAATAAATAACTTTTATAACTAATCTAGGTCACTCTACAAGGACATCAACTAACAGCTGCAACCTAATACCTTATTACACATTCCATCTGAGCACAAAATTGATATGCAATATGTGAATTAATGAAAAGTTATCAACCAACATTTACTTTTTGTCCACCATGTTTCTGTGTATATGATGTTGAAAGACAACAACTCACCAAAGCCTGTAACAAAATTTTCCTAGACTTTCCAACTTAAGGGGGCGTTTATTTGAATTTTCCAAGTCCATCCATCCATCCATTTTCTGTAACCGCTTATCCGTGAGGGTCGCGGGGGGCTGGAGCCTATCCCAGCTGACATTGGGCGAGAGGCGGGGTACACCCTGGACAAGTCGCCAGTTCATCACAGGGCTGACACATAGAGACAAACAACCACTCACACTCACATTCACACCTACGGGCAATTTAGAGTCACCAATTAACCTATTATGCTGCATGTCTTTGGACTGTGGGAGGAAGCCGGAGTACCCGGAGAGAACCCACACGAACACGAGGAGAACATGCAAACTCCACACAGAAAGACCCTGCCGGCTCGGGGATTCGAACCAGGACCCTCTTGCTGTGTGGCGGCAGCGCTAACCACTGCGCCATCGTGCCGCCCATTTTCCAAGTCTGGAACTTGATTTTTATGATTATTCTGCCACCACATGGAATAATGGATGCAGGAATGCCCATAATTGATTAATTGAGAAAATGATCTGCAATAATAATCAATAATGAAGATAATCATCACTTATGGCCCTAGTTTCAGGGAATGTACTGATATAGTGTCCATGTTGTTTTCACATCTCGACTTAAAAGCTCATGAACACACTGTCAGCAAAGAATTAGCTTCCAGCTCAGGAAATGGTACCATATGAGGAACACATGAATGCAGCATATGACATCAACAGACAACAACAACTCCGACTTGAGGGGGCATTCATGTAAATTTTTTCATTCCGGAAGTAGTTTTTCCCCATTATTCTGACAGCACATGAACGCACCATTAATGTCCAGTAATAATGGCACTGCTTTACAAATAAACAAGCAGTAAAGAAAATGTCTGAGAACCAAAATGATCACAAGAGGTAAGATTTGCATACTAGAGTGCCAACAAGTGCACAATGAGGATTTTATGTAAGGTGTGTTTGTATGGCAACAGATCATTAGGGTCAGTAACTGGATGCAGGAGAGCGAAGAGTACAAACAAGTGTGTTTGGCACTCTTGTTCAAACACACTGCATTTGCATTTGAGATTACAGAGCTGGCTTCAATCAATTACAGCAGTAGGTATAACAGAAGGTTTAGAGACGGGCTTTAGGAAGGCTTGTGCAATAATAATCAGCTGTAATGGACTGTTGATTATCTATTGTCAGCAAGTGGAGTAGTGATGTGGACACAAAAGCCTGCTTGAACACAAACACACAGAAACAATGCCTGAGAAGGAGCTTAATGAGTATATCTGTTTTGTTTTCTGTATGCAATATATGCCTACTTAACCATCATGCCTTTCACTTAGCACCCCTCCTGAATAGAGAACATCCTGCGGGGTGAGCAAAGAGCCCTCACTGTCTTCTTAAGCTGGCCCTTGTCTCATTCACAATATATTTAACAATGCATTTAAACTACTGTAGGCTTTAAGGGATCAGGACTGCAGATCTCCACACCTCGAGGTCTTGATTCGATGGCACAAGTGCCCTCAGCATTCAATAGCTCTCCTGCCCCTGACATAGTAAACAAGAGGGCTGTGATTGCCTCAGAAAATGAGAGGGAGTGTTGGAGACAGCCACTGTGACTGGGCTGGCCTGAAAGCCATAATTAAGACTGAGGACGACTGAGCATAATCAGCTTCCTCGAGGAAATCCGAAATTACAATGTATTGTGCGTTCTCATTGCTCATGGAATACAATGAATACAAAGAGAGCCGCAGGCTTTAACACTCACCTGTCCAAACTTTTGATAAATTACCCCAAACTTGAAATTGTTGCTTATCACATGTTCATCGAAGGTGACGATAAGTCTTGAAGCCTGCAAAAAAAAAAAAAAAAAATAAATTAAAAAAAATATATATATATATATGTATATAAGAAGAAACATTAAAGGATAGGTTCACAGTTTTTCAAGTCTTTTTGTAAAGCAATAGTCAGGTGCCCAGATGAATTGTTCTCGCTGTAAAAGATCCCTCTTGTTCATACTGGCTGTGAGAGAGCTCCTGCTTACATGCTACCAATGTAAGTAATGAGGAATCAGGTTAATTTAGGTTTAGGTTTTTGCACTGAAACAATGCAAGTGTAAGTGCAAGTGCAGAAGACTGTGTGTGGGAGTCTTTTTGTTTTTAAGACAGCTGAAATGAGCACAGGAAAGTGGGAGAGGGTGGGGGGATGACATGCAACAATGGGCCGCAGGAGTCAAACCCACGGCTGCTGCAAAGGACTCACAGCCTCAGTACATGGGGCACTTACTCTACCAACTGAGCTAACCAGGCCAACAGATTCTGTGTGTTTGTGTGTGTGTGTTTTTAGCTGAGCTAAAACAGATCAGTGATACTTTTTACCCCAGTTGTCCTCCATTAGGTTTTCTGGAAATGATGTAATTCAGCCCAGTGCATTTTATCTAGAGTGAGCACTGCGTCTGACTCTGTTTTTTCTTGTCTGCAGTCAGTCTTATGGAAACTTAAGAGGCAATTTGGCCTTGTGTGCTCTGATTAATTTGGCATGCAGTTAGCACACCAGTCATAATTTTGTTTTAATGAAAACTGAACTCCTGGCATTTGCTCTTGGTGTTCTTCATTTGTGTTTTGGAAGAAGGAAATAACAGGAGAAACAGCCAAACCAGCTTGTGACGTATTTAATTTTGAAATAAGTGCTGGGCGGAGGATTTAATTTATGTTGGCGTGACTGCCCATCCGCCCCCCCCAAAGCAGTGAAACTAGGGGCAACGCTGCTAACCTGATCTGTGACCATTTCACAATGGCCATGTGTTTGCTTTTGTTACCGTGACGATAAAAGTCACCTGACTGTGAATCTGCTCTAAACGGATGTTGATTTGAACGATTGGTGTATCACCTGCACACTTTGTAGGTACAGCGGATGCACTGCATGCTATTTAAAGGTGTAAAGTTGAGTTATTTGTGCACAAATTGAAGAGACTGGGTTAGAAGTTAATATGAGGCTTCACTAGTCTAAGTTAGAGAAATCAAGTGGGTATCTTTCAAACTTATAGTGTTTTAGTGTAGTGAACTTTGCTCTTCTTGTTTCCCTGGATACTGTTTCCCATGGGCACCTTTCTATCTTTTTTAAGACAGGCTTTAAAAATTGAAACCCTATTCTTTAAATGGTCAGATCTGTGGGAATGAAAAGGACATTTACAGAAGCTGCAACTATACAAACCAAACCAAGATCTTACTTTTGGATAAAGGACAGGAAAAAAGCGGTCCACGTTGACCTCTTCACAGACAAGCTTGGATTAAAAAAAAAAAAAGAGAGAGAAAATGTCAGTATGTGGTCAGACTCTGTCACAGCAGATCAATCCCTGCACAAAAGAAACACCTCCTCCTACCTTGGCCATCTGGACCACATTGGGAAACTCTGTCAGACAGGAGATGGGGATCACATCATGGTAGGTTTTCAGCTTGTTCCTGGTGAAGTCATAAAACAATCAGTGTGCTTTCAAAGCCATATAATGTGATGCAACATTTCTCAGAAGCCTATCAGATGGGAAAGAGATGATCCGGCATGGACCATCATCAAACTTCCCCACCCTCGCCTCTCTTCGCCGTCTCTCCCTGCCTCCCTCCATCCCCTCCCACTCGCTGGCCTAAATAGTCCATCTGTTACTCTGCTGTGGGAATGGCAGTGCTGTTGACACTCTCTCCAGCTTTATGACTCTTACAATAACACCCGTGCTGGGAGGATGTGTTTATCAAGTCAACAGTGGGCATTTTAGGAACAAAAAAAAAGTGTGGATCATTCTGCATTTATTTCCTGATGATCATGAAAGTGGTGACATTTTATTTAAGTCCAGTGTTACTTTAAAAATGTATTCCAACACAATTACTAATTACTCATTAAAAAATGTAGTCAGTAATGTAAAGTATCACAATATTAAAGTAACGTAACTTGATTACTTACCTTTTAATTACCTCAGTACCAAACTGGTGAAATTGTTATTTAATGTTTGTTGTAATGTTGTTTGTCCATCTATAGTGGTAATTATGCATATTTCAACATATTTTTTATGCTATTCACATTTAACACTCACTTTTTCAAGCAAACTGACATATAGTACTATAGTTATTATTATTTTTTCAATAGTAACAGTATTGACAGATTAGCTAGCTGACTGGATTTCTGTGAAGCTAACGTTAATTTATCTTTAAAGCTAACATTAGAAGTTGGTCTGCATAGCTACTGTTAGTGGCTGGTCAGTTTAGCTACCTTTAGTTGTACCTGTGTAGGCAGGGTTAGCAGTTGTTCTGCGTAGTTAACTTTAGCTGTTGGTCTGTGAGCTTAACTTTAGCAGCTGATCTTACCTGTAAATGTTTCTTTAAATTAGATGTTGAGTTCTTGGATGATGACACTATTTTCACAGCTGAAACTGTTACTGAACTGTGATGTTTTTTCTTATTTTTAACACAAAATAATGTTGCCACCCTGTGAAGCATTTTGTTCACTAGAGGACATAATAATGAATTGGAAACTGTAACATTAGCTGGTTTCACTGAGACCAGGGGGGTGTTGTGAGACCTGTGAGATTCATTAACAGGACTGGGTGTTACAATCCCTGAAGTAAAGTGTAATGTGTGCAAACTGCACATGATTGTATATCATTCTTTATTTTAAAATGTATTTTAAAGATCTAATCCCACCAATAATCCCTATTTTTAATAAATGTATCTGTAATCTGATTATGTCTATTTTTTCTGTGAGCCTTTTTAAGCCTACACATTCATTATTTTAGATCCTGATGCAGGACACAGATTTAACCATCCAATTTTCTGTCTAAGTTGTGTCCCATTGTGCTGCACAATGTATCCATAATGAGCATTACCTGAGCATCAGACGGAGATGTTCCTGGTCACCAATCACGTCGTACTTTAGAGAGAACACCAGATGTCCAAGGGCACTGTCCACTGAATAGTAATTAAAGTGTTCCTGAGGGCACAGTGCAAGGATACGGCCATTAGTATCCGTCATAAAGAGTGCATGAGACATGCTGTGCATGCGCTCCAGTCATTACCCATATCTTTCCAATCTGAGTACCTTTTCTTCCTTTGTTTCTTTTCTACTGCAGGCAGATCAAATTTGTTCATATTATGCGTGTGTAAGAACAGGTGGCAAAGCCTAATGCATCTTCATTAGCAGCAGCGTATGAGGTGCCAAACAGTGAGGCCGGTCGCTGTAAGTGGTTTGCTCAACTGGGATTCGCTTATTGCTTATTCATTTTATTACTATAATGAGCGAGAAGTGAAATTGATTGTGAAATATTCTACGATGATAGTAATGAGGCTTATTTGAGTGGAAGGAAGCTGTTATAATGAAGGCCTTTATGAGTGTGATGACTTCAGTAATATCCCTTTGAAACCAGAATACACCTTTTAAAAAAGAGCAGAACCGACTTTAGTGATAATAAACTAATGGTCCTATTGCTATATTTATTTGCAACCATAAAAATGAAGATGGTAAAACAGGGACAAGATACAAGCTAAGCTATGATGGAAAGGAGATCTTGGAATATGCTTAACTAATCAGGTTTTGGGGGAGATTTGTAGAACCAGTGGCTTTCAAAATGGGGTCTGGCAACCAACGGGGTCACTGAGTGTGCTGCCACATTGTCCAAGCATTGTCCTGCTTGAAACTGGACCAATTACCACCCAGACCTGCTTGTATCACTCCATTACACCACGCATTTCGTTGCACTGACTGGTTGCAGGTCTGTTCAACTGGCAGAGAGGTCTGCACTCAGTGATAATGCCCCTTGGGAATCAAAAATGAACTGAGAGATTCCAGACTAATTTGCATTTGTGAATTAGTCTGGTGATGCCAGGCAAGGAAATCACAAGTTGCAAGGAAATGCATTCAGTCTGACAAACATAGTGTATGAGCCATATGGACATATGAACTTCTTTAAGAGAATTTCTGGCATCACTCTCCCAAGTCCTTCTTTTATTCCTCTCTTCATGCCATTGTCATTGTTTGTTTTATAACTTATTTCTTTCCTGTGTTGTTTTAATAAATGGCCATCCTTGAGGTTGTTTACATTTTGTCACAAATGTTTTGTTTTTGTGGTTATAGTGTTAGCTTTGTCAAGATGACAATAAAAAAGAAAAACTGCAAAAAAGTACATTATATACATTAAAAAAGCAGTCTCTGCATTGCAGTCTAACCTTGCCCAGGAAGTGTTTCCGGTAGATTGTAGCTGTTGTGTTACATTCCAGCTTAGTGCGGGTGTTTGGGGACAGAGGCTGCAGCTGTTCTGTGTCCACTGTGTCACTCAGCTCGTGGTTGGTTCCTTCAATCCAGTAACCCCCGAACTGCGGCAGGAGGATGAGAGGAAAAGGGCTTTTTCTGCCCAACACCTGTCCCAAGATGCAAAATAACACGGGGTGACAAACAGAAAAATATTAATGCAATTTCAGGACAACATCAAAAAAAGAAAGAAAGAAAAAAAAACAAACTCCCACTGCAGCACATCATTATCATCCTACCTCATGGACACTTGGATATGGAATGTAGTCCTCCTCAGTCTGCAAAAAATAGAGAAAAAAGCTTTGTTTCCTCATCAAAGAATAAAAATAACCACACTGTCCAACTCCATAATCCCAAGGGAAACTGTTTCAGAGTAATTGCATAACTGTTATGCAATGAAAATCAGTTTGGCGACAACAGAGCAATCAATGCACTGCTTGATCAAAGTATTGTCATTATTTGGCACATTGGTGGCTTAAAACACTGCACTACATCAGCTGTTAAATTTCTTTGTTGCATTAGAGGATATATGATTTTGAATCCAAACTAAGTCCGTCTGTATAAGCCTTATGGCAGGACTTGAGAGCAATGCACTGCATTATGAATGAATAATACTGTGCTACACTGTGCTGAAGTAATCAGCATGTCTGGCAGAGCAAGATATGCTGGAGCCGTTGTGAGACAATGACCGCATCATGTGGTGAATAATACTGTGTCTCTACACCAAGAGTCGCACCTTGAGTGGGGGAGGAAAGGTGCATCTCTGCTCATCCATCCTGTTGCCCTACAAGAGGAGAGGGTGAGATAAGAAAACCAGAGACAGAGAGAGAGAGAGAAGGGTCACACTCTGTCATCTACACAGCTGCTTGTTTTTGCATTTATATTAGTCGACACAAATACCTGAATTCAAACACTTGTCGCTGATTAAACATATTAAAAAAAAAAAAAAAAGCAAAACTACATTAAGCAGTGTGATAACCATATTCTAAATTACAACAACAACAGACCCTGGGAGAATGATCAACCTCATACATAACACAGTTTCAGAGAATACGCAGATGCAACCAGCAAAGTCAAGAACAGATTTATGACCAAGGAAAGGAGACAACTACACAGCAGAGGTCGAAGGACAGTATGGTGCTAAAGACACAGAGGGAGTACTACATAAAGTCAGGGATACCGAAAGACAGTTAATGGATGCTAAAGAGCAGGCGTTTGGGAGTGACTGAAAAGTCTGTTAGCACACAGAAGAAGTGTGGTAATGAGACCCTGGGGATTAAAAAGATGCTGATCTAAGTGACACTGAAACACCCATTGGACCTGCAGTGTGTGTGTGTGTGTGTGTGTGTGTGAGGAGAGAGAGTGCGCATGTGTGTGAAAGTGTGTGCACAGGGACGATGCAGAGAAAGAGATGCAGTGATACTAAATCAGGGCCAGGTGATGGCGCCCGGCGTCAGGTGCCATCAGGGAAGACGATACATCATATTGAAAAATACAGGCCTGTGTCACAGGAATATTTCTTTTTGGTACCACTTTACTAGACAGGCTACCCTTATAAATGATTTAGAAATGGTTTATAATTAGGTTGTAAAGACTTTATAAATCATTAATAAGATGGTGGCGTGGATGGATGCAGCAGCTCATGTCTGACCATATGCACAATGAACTCAACCACTGAATGACCCCTCATGAGACTGTCTTTCTATGACAAACCCACTGTGCACTATTTTCATTATTCTTGTGCAATATGAATCCATATAAGTGAAATATTACATCTGCAGTTTTTTGTGCATATTTCTTAAATATATTCAGTGGTTCTCAACCTTTTTAGGCCACATCCTCCTAGAAAAATCAGGTTGATGTTCAAGTTGGTCCTCCCAGGCTAAGAGCCACAGCAACAAAACAGATATTCTAATGCAAATTGCATTGTATTTATTTATTTATCTTTCTTATTCTTGATATTAGTTTTATTCAAGTATTCTACTTACTTGTTATTCTAGTTTTTTTTTTACCTTTTATTCAGCTGTGGATGTTTGTCTACTGCAGTTGATTTTGTTCCTTTGTATGTTTGCATATATTTATATATTTTTGCATATGTGTCCTTCTTATCGCACTAATCAGAAGTGGTACAATCACAATAAATGCTTTGTATTTCTATTTGTATAAGCTGTTACAGCACATTAGATAAAAAAGGTAAGAGTAATCTGTTGCTTGCCAAATAGTGAGACCACATTTATCTGTACTGTTAAACCTCAGATGCTATTGCTTACTTTGTCTTTTTCATCAGCAGCATTTATACCCGTCAGCTTCATCAGGTTTTTGTCACTAAGTTACGAGCATTTAACCACGTCAGCATAATTTAATAGTAAAAGAGCTTCATTTGGCATATCAGATTAACATAGAAAATTACCAGATTGATACACGAAGGCTTCGGCAATTTGTTTTATTACATTTTCAGCATGCTATCTGCAGCATTCTTCATTATTATCATACGTATTGATTTGACATAAGCTATTAGTAAATGCTGATGAGTTTTTTATGCTTTACAATGAGGCTCCCTTTTGCCAGTTATACATATTAGTAACTCATTCAGTGTTTCAGTGTAATTATACAGTGGGAACCCCCACCAGGTCCAAAAAAAATCTTTTTTAATGCCAAATATCCATTCATTCAGAAATCAATTATTTGTGTTTGTGAGGCTCGTCTGTGCGGTACTTTGTGCGTTGACCTCTGTGTTGGTCTCATATCATTTCTAAACAAATGGAAATGTGTGTCACTTGCTTTGGTGCTCTAACTGAGTTTCTTTACGTGTGTTAAAATTTCCATATCATGATACCATAGTGACATTTTCAAGTACAGCAATGAATCATGCACATTGTGTTCATGATGTGCTAATGTTAAGGTCTTAGGTTACACAGCTATTTTTATGCAATAAATGCAGCTCATTAATCCATCTTTCTTGTCATCACCTCGTTTGAAGTCTTGAAGAAAAGTTTGAACACAAATACATATATATTTTTGGTGTTTTGTTTGGTACCTACCACCAGGCCTGAAACACAGTCATTAGTAACAGTAATTAACAGTAAGCAGTAACTCGATCTAGATAGTGAGCCTCACATGATGTATGAAAACTGTTATAACCTGTTTATAATTATTATAAATCCAATAATAACTAATGAAAAGTGTTTATAAACTAATTATAAACCATTTGTAAATCTTCTTATTTTAAAGTGGTACCTTCTTTTTTAAATATTCAGTCATGTCGACATGGGTTGCCAGACGTGAAAGATACATTTTTGAAAACAAGGTGTACTCTAGCACTGATGCACTAATTGCTAACACACATGCATAAAAACATTATGAGTTTTGATAATAAGCTTATAAAACTCCTAACGCCTGTGATGTGTGGGATCGCATGACTAAAATAAACATCCTTCTGAAGGCTTCAGAAACCAGGAGACAGTTTTTGAGGTGAGATAATAAGCTTACAGCGCTGTCAGCCAGTGTTACAACCAGAATGTTAACAGAGATGCTGAGACACACATATAACGCTCTGACAACTCTCCTCTGTAATCACCAGACTCAATATCCTTCTCATGTACAGAAGTATTGTGGCCGGGGAGGAGAGGGCCAAAGTGCTGCAGGATTAGGAGGAGACACGCTGACTGGTTAGTTGCTTTGTGAGTATACAGCTGAGGAAGCCGAGACAAAATACGAAGATCAATGCATCATCTTACCTGCATCTTTTCAATCATTTCAAATAAATCTGTGGTCTGGAGAGAGGAGAGTGACATGACATGTTTTGAGTTCATTTGTTGGGTGCTCAGGTTAATTTATTTCTACAGCAAAGCAGTTTTCCTGCCTTGTATTTTGTTGACCTCACTGTTTTCTGTCTGTTCATGACAGATACTAATGGCTGTATCCCTGCTCTGTGCCTTCAGCAACACTTTAATTACTATTCAGCGGACACTGCCCTTGGACATCTGGTGTTCTCTCTAAAGTACAATGTGATTGGTGACCAGGAACAGGAACATTTAGATTTGTTTTTTCCCCACTAAAGGTCCAGTGTGTTCGATTTAGGGAGATTTACTGGCAGAATATATATATGGCAGAAATGGAACATGATATTCATCAAAGTATGTTTTCATTCGCATATAGTCACCTGAAAATAAGAATCTGGTTCCTTGAGTGTTTTGGGGTTTACTTGGCTATTTTTTGGTAATGAGAGAGGGTATCCTGCCCTTGTAAAGCCTTTTGTAGCATAGGATTTGCTAATTTGAGTTGATTGTTACAAAACCTACCCAATTTGTGCTTTTCACCTGCTAGTCAGAACTTAGCAGAGCTGAGTACTAGTAACTAAGATAATGCTAGACTTGAGATTTAATAAGACAAATGCATTAGGAGATGGGAAGACATGCATGCTTTTATAGGCACAGACAGATAACCAGGTTGATTTACTGTAGGTGTTTGCAGTACACAGTTTATTTGGAACTAGCATGAGCGAAATTTGTGTAGGAATTGATAAGCACAATCAAAATTTCTTGATGATTTCCTTGGATTTGTAATTTTGGAATCAATACGAGAGCAAGTTATAAAATGCCAAAAACAGGACTCTGAACAGACGTATTCAGGATTAGGGGGGGCAGTGCTGCATAAAAAGTACTGTTAACACAATACAGCATAATGAAGGTTTTACAGCTGGAGTCTCAGAGACCCCAGACAGAGGCAATGAGACATTTTCTGTTGTGGACTGAGACATGACATCTATTGAAATTCACGTTTATCAGCAATTTACATAAAATCAGGAAAATGACATGACATTTGAATGTGGTAGAAGAGTGTTAGCTGTGTTTTTTGAGCTGTTAAAAAACCCCAGTGTCTCCAAGACCCCGAACAGAACATATGATTAAGTGCTTAAAACATTTCTGCAAATATTGAACATTGTCCTTCAGGGAAATGTTGTCTCATCACACATGCTTGTCAAAGTTTGTATTGACTTGAATTGCACTTTTATAACATTTTGATTAATTACACAGCCCTAGTTCAGATGTCTTTACATACAGATTTACATTATTTTAACAAACATTTTACCTGATTGCAGCATGTGATCTCTTGCCTCATGTGTGACCAACCGGCTTTCCCACATTCAACACCTGCCTAATTCTTTCGATCACAACCACAGCTGCTGGGCTGTTGTCCTTTTAATGTTCACGTGCAAAACCTGCATGCATCAGTCAAGCTTGACCACTCCAACTACAGCAGAAAATTACAACAGTCCATGGAAACGTCTGTCTGCAGTAGTCGAGCGAAGGCTGTAAGGTTGAGCCAGTAAAGCCTAACACAGTCAAAAAGTTTGTGTACAGAGCAATCGTGTTTAGCTTTCAGTGTGAGTGTGAGTAAAGTCCTCCACCATGTGCAAACAATAGTCTGCCACAAACCCTGAAAGTAAATAACCCTGGCTTCAACAACATTAAACAGAGATTAGAACAAGAGGAGCAGTGTTGAGCTACATGTTATCTCGGAACCTAAACAACTACTGCAGTAGCCATAAAACTGTACAGTATAACATGACATGACATATAGCCCCAAAAAGCATAGGTATGCTTGACCAAATGTTTAATGTTACCTGTTTGTTTACACTAAAAGAAACACTTGATAATAGAAGAAGAGATGTTCCCTCAAAACAGAGAATTTTTCTTCAACTGTCAGGTTTTGCATTCACACCTTTTAATCTCAGCTTGGAGAGGCAGTTGTCCAGGTTTCTGCTGAAAATGCTGCCAAATGCTCTCTCTAGTTTGCCATCTAGTGATGTTTTCCATCCAGCATGTCTCTGCAGTAAAGCTACTTACATGCCTGGGTTTCCTCCAGTGAGCCTTTGTCACCAGTGGAGCATTGAAGTGGCTGTCATGAGCTTTAGCCATTTCTGACTTTCCTCAAACCGGCGTCCTACAGCTTCAAAAGATGTTTTGACTCCAACAGGTTTGGATTAAACTCACTCACTCTCTGACTGCTCTGCCTTTGTCAGACAGCAGACAGTTGACTGTGTCCTACTGTGACACCCGAGGTAAAGCTGCATCCCTCCTGACTACAACCATGACTAGCAAAGTGCTGGATCAGAAAAAGCTGAAGACGAGACCCATAGGCTGTCCCAGCGTGTGCTCTAAACATACAAAATTATCAGGAAGTCTCAGGTTTCATGCAAAGGCAGCTGATATTGCTTTAAGTGTAGAGTAGTAATCCTCTGACTGCAGCTAGAGGTGTCCTGTCTTCTGCTGATCCTTCTTTGTCACTCTCCCTGTGTAGCACTGAAGGAACAAATCCAAACCACATCTACCTATATCTTTATCACAAACCCTGTCCTGACTCAGACTGACAGATGGCCAGAGGTGGAGTCCAACTCTTCAGCTCTCATAAACAGGTCCTTCAACAGAGGAACTACTGTATGTGGGCAGTCCCACTACACAGAACTCCACAAAAACATAAAATGAATGCAAATGAACCAGGAGATCATCCGCTGTGAACAAAATGTGGAAAATAAGGAGAGGCAAAAGTCTTAAAAGGAATTCAAATGAACACACAAACTGCAGTGGAAACAAAGTGGAGACAAACTGCAACCTTTTGAGGATTGGAAAAATCATTTTGCAGAGTAGATCCACAGGGAGTCCGGGTAGCATACGGTGCAGGTGTTAAAGCTAAAGCCTTTCGTTATGAGAGCTAATAGGGTCGTCATTATGACAAGAGGCAAATTAAATGTGTAAGACCTCCTCTCTCCCCAGACTTATCAGATGCAACCAAGCAGAGCTCATTATAACACTGACCAACTCCAAGAATATCAGAAGGATGCGAGGGCTTGTTTGTTTATCTTTTTCTTTGATGCACAGTATGTCTGGTTCTTAGTTCTGCCTTTTGGTTCCAGCTCATTTAGGGCTGTTTGAGAACTCTCTCTGTCAGCACAAATTTATGGACTACAAGAAAATAGTAAAGTGACACTGTCCATGACCACTGAACCAGTGGGACACATCTGTGGTTTACATTTCTGTATATCCTGAAGCTGTTATTTTAAGTATCTCCGAGGTTATCATTATTCCTTTTATCGGTGCTGGCAAGTTGTGTAACGTTTAGGTTACATGTAGCCGCTATTTTGTTCATGTATGATATGAAACTAGCCAATAAAAGGGCTTAATAAGGTGTAAGTGTCGCTTATGTTAATAAATGACAAGCGCTGTGGAAACCCCAGTACCCATGTGGCTGTGAATTTTTGGTTATCACCTTCTGCTAAGCTAACTCAACCAAGAGACACAGACCCAAACTGTCACCACGTGAGAAACCATCGTGCCAGGCTTCAAGTTATCTGTTTGTGTCCGCACTATAAGTGCAGCCAATCAACAATCTTTGATGTGACGACAACGAGAAGCATCAGTGGAAGTGTTGATCTGATTGGTTGAAGTTAGCCCGTGTGAGACACGATAGACAAATGGTTCATCCAATCACCTGCCAAGTTTTTGCCAAGTGGCTGCTCTCTTCCAAATAATTTCTAAGGATGACTTCCCAGATGGTTCTGTGTAACAAACCATCTGATGTGTCAGGTTGACAGCCCACACCTCCTGATACGAATACATTACGAAATGTGTGTAACATGTAACGATTTCTGTTTTGAAACAAAGTTTTTATCAATCAATAAATTGTTAGTGACACTGAACATACAGTGTAGTTGGGGATCATTCACAGCGATTGTGTTCCCAGATGAATGTGGTTTTAATGTGGCTTATTTCCCCATCGTTGACATCACTGTTAGTGTGATGTTAACTGCTGGAGAGAGTGTTGCTTGTTGTTGCTGCCACGAGTTCACACAGACTTTAGAAACTTTACACCGGAGAATTTGCTATCAGCTCTTAAATAGCCTTTTTCTCCCTCTAGACTCAAATGTATTTTGACTATCTGGACCTATCTGGACAGTCTAGAACTTGAATGTGTGTTGCTTAAAAGTTATAAGCGAGCTGATTAATTTTTATTTTGTTACCACCATTTTTCTGGACCTCTGACCTAAATAAAAACCAGATGCAAACCTTTGAGCAATAAGTTTGAGAACCCCTGGTCGCCTGGCTATTACGCAAAGAGAGATGACAACTTTGCTAGTTGTAATGTCTCTAAAATAATCGTTTCAAGTCAGGGTGGGAACACCTGCAATGTGCTTAAACATCTTTCTATGCAACATGGACTTAAATACCAGCAATGCCATATATTTGACATCGAGTGTCTCTGCTTCCCAATCAAGGAGAGACTAAATATCCTATGTTATAATAACATTAGCGCCATGCAGGCAGGCTTAACACCTTAGCACCAAACCTAAATGAAAATGAATGCTGTGCAAATATTTTCTCATTTCCATTTTAGAAGATGACAAACTGTTGCTACAGCTAGCTCTCAGGCTACAGCAAGCTCCACTGACAAATTGATCAGGAATCAATAAGGAAATCACTAAAGAAAAAATTGGACAGATGACCAGAATCAATAATGGCATTGGGATCAATAAAATCTTTTCAATTCCCATTCCTAGTGCTGTCTTGCTTTGTTTTTCATTAGGTTGTCATCTGATCTGAATCTCTGAAAATGATGACTGTTTGTTTGTGTTTCCTCTCTCACAATTATGCAACATTCATTGTAAATATGACAGTACATCAGTGTGCTTTGAATTAGGCAGTGACCATAAGACCTGCTGGGGTTAATTGCAGATTGACCTGGTTTTCACATGGCTCTGATTAAAGTGATACGCTCCTCTGAGTCTTGCCCCACTAAGCCCTTATCATACTACAGTACATCACATTACCATGCTGTCCCTCAATATCCTCATCAGATGTGTTCTTTTTTTTTTTTACTGGACTACAAATCAAAGGAGGTTGAATAAAATGAGGTTACAGAGATCAAATATTAAATATAACTGATGCTGACACCCTTTCGAGAGCAGGAAAGTAAGTGTTTTCTTTTGTCCAATTAGAAACTCATACTTAATGTACTATTCTGCTGTTTCTCCTCAAGTACGTGAAGAAAAATAAGGAAAATTCTATAAGCCAAGTTTGGAATATATTCATCGGTGCCTGTGGTGGCTGCTTCCATGTCATGCAAATCTGCAGTCACACTGAAGTTTCACAAATCCTCTCCTCGTGTCTGACTAATTGTGACTAGTATGTCTGAGGCACCTACAGATGGTGTGTGCTGCAGGGATCAGGAGCGACGGTTAAACAACCCAATCTCCAAATTCTCCTTTAATCCCTTTCTCTTCCCGCTCCCTCTGCTAGACTCATATCACGTCAGATTGCAAGAAGTGTAAGCCCCATCCAAAAGTGTGAGAGACCTTACAAAACCAGATTGTATCCACTTTTAATCACCGCCGAGCTCCAAGCTTTGCTCAGGTTCCAAGTTCCCAAAATATCCCTGCGGGTTTTTCACGTCAGTCATTTATAATGATAAGAGGTGGCAAAAGGTAGGCATGAAGCTGCTGACAGCAAGATGTATTTAAGAGAGGCTGTGACAGTCTAAATAGATTTATTGAGATGATTTCCTCCTTAATCATCTCCATGCTCTACCCTTTATACTCTGCATCTATAACCGTGGCAATTTAGTTTTTACTCAAACAATTTCCTCTGAAAGGAGGAAGAATAACTCAAGCTAAGCTGATTCATAAATGCTGAAATTCTTGAAAAAGTCATTGAATGAAACTCTCTTGCAGCAAATCTTGCAAAGTCTGTGACAGAAAAAAAGGAGCAGAAATTTAAGCTTATCCTCATAAAAAAAAAAAAAAAAAACCCTGCAAAAATAGATAATTTTAAACTGACACTGAAGTGAAACCGGATAACAACTGAACCCTTCAGGCTAGACTGATTAAACATTAATGACTTTCCAATATGGTGACATATCTTAGATGGTGGTGGGGGCAGAGAAGAAGTTTGTCTTTTGATTAAAATATGACAATTGCTGAGACAGGCTTTATGTTGTTTGCTTTGATGGAATCAGACTTGTTAAGCTCGGATTGAGAAACTGTCGGCATCAAGCTGACAATTTGCTGCTAAGAATAGATTTATATTAATTGAATCAGGCGAACATAATCAGCCTCTGACACGGAGCTCTGTGCACCCTAATTACAAAAGTTAAACAAAAGAAGACGAGAATAAAAAGAAAACCAAAGTAACACTGCAAAACAGAGAGTCTGGGTCTAATGCAGTCATCCAGAGTGCATCCAGACAGAAGCAGGTGTAGAGACGTGATGAGCAGAGACACCCAACAAACACAGCAGAATAAAAGGTCACACACACAGCCATCAGATAAGGTCAGGGGTCAAAGTTCAAACTCAGCCCCCCCCCCATGTTCTCCGCCTACCTTGTTGTGGAATGGTGAGGTGGTGTATGGGAGTGTAGGCTGGAACAGCTGGGGCTCTAGTGTTGCAGAAATTCGGGGGTCACTCCCATCTTGTTTCCTACAATCAGAACAGACACAAGAGAACATTCAGTCAGAAAAGGTCACTCAGTTTGAGATCAAGCAAGAGGACATCAAAAGGTAACGCCTCAGGAAATGTTGCTGGTCTCATTTAGCAACAGAATGCAATTGCACAAACTGGTGGTCTGGAGCACTGCAGAGACAGAAACGATTTCTTGTTATCAAAATTATGATTTCACTCTTTTTAAATGATCTGTTCTGATTTATTTACATCTTTAGAAAGTGAAACATATAAAGTGGTACAATCTGACATTGGTTTATGGAAAATATAACATTTTATACAGCCTCTAATTTACAACACTTTTTAAAAGCAGGGGAAAAAATCTGCAATTCAGATTAAGACCTCTGTGAATCAATCCAAGTACCGTAGCTAAAGGGTTCCTACACATTTTCCAAAGTCAAATTCAAGCACTTTTCATGAATATTCAAGGTGCCTGCATTTTCAAGCCTTTCCAGCACCTTACAGCTATGGTAAGTTACGTATTTATATACAGTGCATACTCAAAATTAATATTTCACTTCTTCATCGCATTTAATCAGATGTTATTTTGCAATAAACAACCACAACTACGTCGCCTGTCTGTGCGTAGACGCGGGATCCTTTCTGATCTATTATGAAAGTAATGCAATTACAATTTCGAGCAGTTTCAAGCACTTTTCTAACTTTAAAACCATTACATTAAAATTCAGGTGTTTTTAAGAACTCCCAGCACCTGTATGAACCTTGTAACTATCCTTTTTTTCTCACTGGGAATCATCTATTCTGTCTAATCTGCAGTGCCCTGGTGATAGAGGGTTAAATCTTGTGCCCAAATGCTTTCCTCATCCATGAATTCAATCATTTTTAGTCAAGCATTTTACACTCATAACTGTCTCAGAACATACCAGTTATGTCTGCCACTTGTAATGCATCAAAATATGATTTTTTTTTCCCCCTGTGAACATCATTCACAAAAGCTATTACATCATATTCCTCTGTACAGATTCTTCATCACTGTAAAAAAGCAGAGAATACAGGCTGCAATTCAGATTAAAACCTCCTCGAGACAATCCAAGAACAGTAGCTATTCACAGCCCAACTGATATTAGATTTTTGGGACGATGCAGATTTGAAAAATATACATAAAATGCTGCCTATAAAACTAAAACTAAAGAATAAATAATCAAATCAAATCAAATCAAACTTTATTTATATAGCACTTTTCATACATCTTAAAAATGCAACCCAAAGTGCTTTACAAGAAAAAACAGAAAGAAAAATGAAATGACAAAACATACAACAATAAAAAGTGAAATCCCGTCCCTCCCATCCCACATATCGAACCCCCCCCCCCCCACCCCCCCCACCCCACACACACACACACACACACACACCCACACCCACACACACAGACACACTCACACACACCTGCACACACGCCCACACTCACACATGCAGTATATAGACTGGTAACATGGCATGGCACTGAGGATCCGGTGAGCAGAATGAACAATGGTCATACAGAGAGGCACCATAATACTAAAACTAAGAAGAATAATCACCGCAACAAGATAAAACGCATCTCTGCATTAGGTGTCTGGTATAAAAAAGAACAAATCAGATTATATTCATATCTGTGCATATCAGCCAACATATATTTCAATACAATGAAGCTGTGATCGCCAATATCAGGCCAATAATAGCAGCCGACCGATATGTCTGTTTTGGTAGCTATTAGACGTGCATGAGACATCATTGTTTGTATCTGTATCTGTTCAACAAACAAAATTATCTGTCTCTGCATCTGTATTTGGATACAAGACCAGAAATGTATGGTTTATACTGGAAGTCACATTAAATTGGGCAAATGCTTTATGCTCTAACCTAATATTTGATTTACAGTGCAATTTCTGTCCCTACAAGCATCAAAAATTCTCTTTTTTAGTGGAAACAGAAACTCTAAAGATAGAGAACAGGTGAAGGTGCATAAAATCAGTGATTAATTAAAGTAGAAGTGACCTTTTTTTAACTGTGCTTTGATAATCATTTGGAGCAGGCTTTTCCTAAATAATAATGAGCCAATTGAAATAACCATTTCCATCGACATTATTTGTGCTTTCCCGAATAACTTGGTGCCCAAAAGCTTTCCTTCCCCCGCTGAAATTCATTTATTTTTGGTCTAAAGTTTTACTCTCATAACTGTCTAGGAACATCCAAGTTATTCCTGACACTTCATTCTTTCCTTGTGAACATCATTCCCAAAAGATATCACAACATATTCCTCTGTGTGGATTTTTCATTTCTTTTAGTGCATAAGCAGTTATTCACCAACACCTCAGGGGTCTGGGGACACAATACACTCATAGTTTCACATTTATTCAAACAGAGCAGCTTTCTTCTCAAACCCGGGAGAGTAACACACTGCTGATACAAAGCTGAGCAATACTACTGTCACGCATCCTTTGCTCTAAACTCAATATCTCTACCAGGACGGCTTTATCTCCACAGGATCACTGATCAATACCCCTGCTGAATATGGCGCACTATTGACACTGACAACTGGCCAGTTTGCACAGCATGCTTTCAATTTGTTTGATTAATTCAATCTATTTCAAACACACAGCGTGATCAATCAATATGAAAGTGGATCTGAAATGATCGTGAAGCAGCAATAATGCAAAGTGAAAAATGTATATAGCTGCACGTCTGTGATGATCAAAGAACGCTACAGCAGTCACAATGAAACATGTATCATGTCTCTGTATCTATGAGGTGCTGCGTACTCCAGCAGCTCCACATGCAAATATCATTCAATGCATTCAGTAACTCAGTGAGACAAAATGAACAACTCTTGAACTCATAAAACTAATCATTTTTCAAGTAGATAGTGTGGCTGACACAGTAATAAGTTAGAAGAGTGAATGTATGGAGCTGTGTGAGTCTGCTGCTGAGGACGCAGATAAAACAAACAGCTGCTCAAGAGGGACAGTGACCAAAATGAAAATCTGTTTCCACATTCACGGCGTGCTCTCAGAATCAAATATAGGTGAAGAAAAGAAGGGAGCGTGAATCATTAACATACAGCGCTGCCTGCTATTACACAACGTGCCAGTCTTCAATCGAGGCAGGCCCTGCATCATTCAAATGAAATGGGAACAACTGTGAATATGAACCTTGTCTCTGCAGGCTCAATAAAGGAGGCGAGGTGCCCCCAGCAGCAGCAGCAGCTCTCCCATGGGAGAGCAGGATACGATCGGGCATCAGCTGCCCTGAACTCTTAATTAGAGCTGATGCACAATAGAATGGATGCAGGACACACATAGTGAAAGAAAATGCTTTAATTTCTAACAGTTGGTTAAATATAGATATTATATATATTTTAAAAACAATTAGAGGTAATACTTGTTAGAGATCTGTGTGCATCTGTCTATCTAAAGTGGTAGTGCGGTATCTATACTACCCTACAGTATACTACACAGCTAAAGCAAGAAAGAAAAATCTACAAAGCCAGGGGTGTTTCCATTTTTTTTTTTGACAGGGGTGGCCCAAGTGGGGCACTGACTTAAGGGGGGGTGGCATGAGGTGTGCGCATGCATGCAAATACATGAGCTCGCATGTGCACATAAGTATCCTTTCTCATATCTGTTAAGGAATTTTCCATCTTCTAGTGGTTATGCTAAGGCCTTCGAGCCATACCATTAAGGTTTTAACCTTTGACAGACTTACTGTCTCTCCTCTAGGACAGTGGATGCAGCTGTCTTCTCCTTTCAGATAAACAAGTGAACAACCTGATAGTGTTGCTAGGGCAGCTGGCGTCGAGGAGGTGTTTGTCTTGTCTATCTGACTGGAGAAGACGTAAACTGTAATCTGTTTTGGTTAACACTGACCCTGAGCTGTAGAGCCAGAGGTGCTGAGCACTAGTCTCAGACTTGTGTATTCATAATTCCTGTGTTTGCATATTCAGACCAATAGGCTAACTTTATGTGTTGGGTCTGATCTTATTTGGGCATAGGTTCATCATGACTTTATCTGTGAATGCTTAAAGACTATCCCGGAGGACAGAAACGCCAGAATTGAAGGGAACATCAATGCCAACTGTGTACTGGTTATTCCTTCATTCTCCTTGGCCAAGTATTATTAAACCAATTTCAGTGTAAGACATATTGGACTCCTGAGTACTTCTTCCTTCGGATATATGGGTATTGGAATAAATCCATAACAATATCTACTTTAATTACTAATATTATAGCGTCTTGCAGTTTCTTATTCCTGTGTTTAAAATGTGTATTTCAAAGCTAAATAGTCCAACTAATCATGGAACAACAGTGATCCCACACAAATATAATATAAAGCTTTATTCATAAAGTCCTCAAAAGGAAACTGTTCGTCCATTTCCTCCATTTGTTCCATCTATCCTCAGGCTGTGGGACCCCTAAATTCATCCTAGGTGTTCTATCATCACCTTGTAAAAAATTAAAGTACGCTACACGCAGAAGAAAACGATGCATATTTAAAAATACTCAAACAGCTGTTGAAACTAAGGTCCCGCCTTTCACTGGACAGATAACCAATTATACTTGAGGATAACGGGGTGGCACTTGGGAGGGCCAATTAGATTTTAGGTAGTCTCACTCACCGGATGCACACTGCGGGTATAAATGGGCCATTGGTCACTTGTTTCAAGCGGCATTGCGGTGTTTAAGTCCCAAGGAAAAGCTACGCTAATGCTATGCAGATAAACAAGTTAACAGCTGTTACCTTTTCTTTTACAGTGATGTGGCCATTTTAATGCCAGAGCTCGCCTCCTGACGTGCAAATGTTCCAAGTGTTAGTTTCAAGAAATGCAAACAAGGCAGGACGTTTTTCTACCATAACAGAATGTGTATGTGTGGCCATACGCAGCACTTAGCAGTGGAGAGAGATCTGGCAACATGAGCTAAAAACCAAACCAAGCAGTCAACTACACAGCTAGCTCAAGCAAGAGACACAAATCCTCAAAGCTAGCCACAGTCATACTTAACTAGAGCCCCCTAATTGTTATAAATATATTTTTTGGTGAACTAACATCTTTGTTATTTAGTTTGTTGTCCAACTAAGGCAGCAGCTAAATCCAGTCATGGAGAATAAAAACAGTGGTATTATTCCTGCTAAAAAGGTAACTAGCCTAACATTAGCTTAGCAGAGTAGCAGTAGGCTAACTGCCAGATCAGTTTTTGTCTCCTTTGGAATTCACATGCAAGATTCCATATAACACTTTTAATGGCTTATAAATTCAAAGAAAACTCAATGTTTAGTGTGTGTTACAACAATACACAGCTAGAAACCAAGCCAAATAGTCAACTACACAGCTAAAGTGAGAAGGAGGTCCATTTTTAAAGGTTCTACTGGGAAATTTTGGATTTGGTGATTTGGAGGACCTTGTGGTAGTGATTCCACATAAAACTTAAATAAAATTATCTAAAGAAAAATGACAGAAGCCTCATTTTAACTGGCAAACGTACTATTCACGTTAACTTTCCCTGGGAAAATGTAAACACAGGCTCATTTCATCTGATTGCAAGAAGAGTCCGACCTGGTGGCAGCCATTAAGAATAACTTTAGATGAACAACCAATCTTCTTGCAGACAGTCTTGTTTACTTATGTGGGTCATATAGAGGCAACAGTATTAAATTGAGACTACATCTTAATCAGTTAAAAACTTCTTATGGTAACTTTAAATATCAGTTATCACCAATGCCAGTATATCACGTTACCGCAGTCATGTATATAGTAACACTGTAGAAAGCATAAAGTACCGTAATGACAAAAATTAGGGCTGGGCAATATGTCGTGTGAATAATATCTCATATTCTTAGGCCAATCCGCAATCCATGATATATATCTCAATATACACATTTGCTCTAAAATAACAAACCGTTAAATCAAATATCACAATATTTTTGACCAAATACCTAAATTGTGATATTACAACAGTACTTTAGGGATGACTAATGATGCTTTAACAAAATATCCACACAGATTTTTGATAAATAAACACCAGTGATGTGGCAATAATGAGTAAGTGGCGAAAGAAAAATAATAGGACAGCTAAAACAGTTTGATAAGTTCAGAAAATTACATCACTTTACTGTAATGCAGGAAAAGATAACACTTATATCACAATATAATGATATCCAAAATCTAAGACAACATCTAATCTCATCACAATATTGAAATAATACTGACTAGCCCTAACTTAAATTGGCAACTATATATATCTCTATCTCACACACTGCTCTTCACACACACCTGCCCGCTCAGTGTACAGCGTTACCATGTAAGCCCTCCTGCAGATCAGTTTGTAGCTCTAAGCCACAGCTTCGTCCCAATACCACAACAAATTACATAACACACCCCAGCTGGTTAGCGATGCACCACAGAAATCAGCCGCGTGAAGAAGTCACAGTGTGTCATCTGGGCGACCTGATGTCCTGTGTGGAGCAGAGCAGAGCAGCAAACTTACTCTCACACAGTGGCAGCAGCTGTGCGCTGGGCGCTCCCTGGGAAGTCCGGACAGTGTCCAGCACTCGGGCAGATGACTCACTGTCTGTGCTTCTCCTCTAGTTAAGCCTCTCCCTCCCTCTCCTTCTCCTCCTTCTCTCTCTGCTTGAGTCTGTTTACTCTTCTTCTCCCTGTGTCCAGCTTCACTTGCTGCTTTCCATCAGCCGTTCACCTGCTGGCCTCACTGTCAGCTCTTTAGACTGCCGCACGCTCCCAGTGAGGAGTGAGCATCCTCTGAGCCGCTGATCTCCTCCCTCACTCTACTCTCCTCCCACTCAGTGTCTCACACACACATATGTGCTCTTTAGTTGTCACTTCCTCCATCTCCACCCTCTTTGTCTGCTCTCAAGCTCACACACACACACACACACATGATGTGGCACTTGTCTGAAACCCCAAACTCTAAACCATGCACCCACCCCCAGCCACCTCCACTCTTATCCCCTTCAAAGAAGGAGACCCTCCCCCATCATCCATGTAGGGGACGACTGAAGTCTGCCGCTCAGAAAGAAAAAGAGAGGAAAGCAGGGATGATGATTAGGGTAACGGGGGTTGCCTTCAATCCCCACACTGCCTCACGAGCCAGCTAGGGCTGTTGCTGTGGCAACCCATAAGGCACGCTTAAAAAAAAAAGTAACACCCACATGCACATTCATGTTCATTATGATATGACATGAACAAGGTGATTATGTCCAACATTTATGCTCTCAAAGGTGAACAGGCATCACAGTCTCCTTTCTGCTCATTGTGCAGGATGAGAAAGCATGCGGGGAAAAGGTTTTTAATTACTGTAATGAGTCTCCTCCAATCCCCAGTGAACATGTGCGTTTTCTCCACTAAGCTACCATCCACAGCTCCCAGCAGACCTGTGACTAATGTCACCAATAGTGCCTTTTCCTGCTAAATCCCTGCTAAATAACACTCTATGCAGCGAGAGTGTTGACTCATCTGTACTTTTCTTCAGACGCTTCTCACTGAACAAGTACGTACCTAAGACTGAAGTATGTAGTCGTGTGTAATGCATGGGTAGAAGTAATGAATTACAACTCCTCATGTTACTGTTATTAAAGGGATAGTTTGGATTATGCATGAGGTTCTTATCCATAGTGCATTCCCTACAGTAGATGCCAGTTTGTACGCCCCCAGTTTAGAGAAGTAGAGGCAAATACCAGATGGAAGCTAAGTAATGAACTGCTGTGTACAAGTCAGCAACAAAACGTATTTTAGCCACTTAAAAAAGGTCCACTTCAAAACAATAAATATAAGTTTAAATGTACACTATATTAGAATATTTTCACCACTTTTACTTTGCCATCAAACAGCTTTTTCTGACAGGAAACCGCTGTCCAAACCAACCAAACCCCGTTGGCAAAATCAGTGATTTTACCTCGCAGAACATGAGAGTTACTTGTCTGCCGCTGTCTTGATTGGTTGTTAGTTTGTGTTCTTCTGTTACTTATGTGTTTTAAGCAAATAGTTCAGATTCACTGAAGTCACACAATAACACAAAGAAGATGAGATATTAAGGCAGCAGTAAACCAGAAACTCCCATGTTCTTTTGAGGTAAAATTACCAATTTCACCCAGTTTGGTTGGTTAGGAGAGAGAGATATTTGTTTATGTAACAGTGGTTTCCTGTCAGAAAAGGGTATCTGATGGCAAAGTAAAGCAGTGAAAATATTCAAGATAAAGCCTACATTTAAACTGATATTGACTTTTTAAGCACGCCTTTTTTAAGTGGCTAAAATATGTTTTGCTGCTGATCCTGTCCACAGCAGTACATCGCTTAGCTTCCATGCTGCAGCTCATCTCTGCTTCTCTGAAATGGGGAACACACTGACTATGGATGAGAACCTTTTTGTAGCCAATAAGGCTTGCAGATGCACGGGCCAATGAAAAAAATGACATATGGACAAAGCAACAAAACAAAAACAAAACACTGCGGCAGTCACAGGTTTAGTGAGGTGAGTGGTATTACATGTAGTTCAGTAAAGTTTCAGTAATGTAACAGCACTTATAATTGAGTACAGATTTTCAGCAGTCTCTCCACCACCGGTGTGCTGTATGTGTCAAACATGAAGAGATAACAAGGGATTACAGCACAGTCATCATACTGTGCACCATTAGGAGCTGTGTATTGTGATAAACAAAACAAATAATCCTCTCACTGTCCACAGCTTTCCTCATAAAAAAAAAAGTATTATATCATTGGACAAACTTTAACATCGTTCAGATTAGCAGTAATTTTTGAGGCGCCCTGCTGTAGTGGGACACTAATCTCTCTCTATCTCTCTTTTAAAACCCCTGAGCAATGGCTGCAGATGTTACATCTGTGCTTCATTTTTTTTCTTTTTTTTGGAAGAGCTCAGTGTGGGGTTAAAAATGAAATTCTGTGAGGGCTTTTGTCAATAGTGCTTATAGATAGATAAAAACACATTATCGGATAAGAGGAGGCAGATTTTGTGTTGAGTGGTGTTTTAACACAGATCACTGCAGCTGGTTCCAATCAAATCAAAGCAACCGCATGTAGAACGGCAATCTCGGATCTCACTGAGGACTCTCTTGTATGCTGATGAAATAATAAACAATAGCAGAACACGAAGGAAATCCTGAGCCATGTGGAGCTTTATTTTCATCTGTGGAGGAAGATAGTTGGTTTTAAATTGATAGTATCCTCCCTGCTCCAATGTGCCCTGCAGAATCCAACATTAAATCCCTTCCGAACTGGCCCCCGCTGCCAGGGATTCCCATCCCATTAGCCTGGTGAAATGGCCTGTGGTCACTCCCCTCTCCTGCCCCCACCTCTGATCCTCTGAGAATTGCTGCTGCCCTGAAATTTCCCAATCTCCCACCCTCTCACTGCCTCCCTCACTTTCAGCTTTTCAGCTGCTATTCCCCAACCAAGACGAGTTAGATAATAATACAAGACACAAGCTCAAATAATAGCTAAAGCTAGCTGGATCCTGTAATTCCCAAAGGATTAGGAAGAGCCAAATCAAGAGTCAGCAACTGTGCGTTCATTATTCATCAAATTTAATTAATCTAATTGAATTTATACAAATTAAACTTTAAATTCCTTCTGATTCAAATTCATGTTGTTATGCTGAACAAAAAGAACCCCAGCGAGCAGGTAAGAATATAATCTTTATGACGTTATGGGGGACTGTGTGACCAGCCAGTGTAGTTAAAGGTTTAGGACTCCAATCACAGACGCATTATACACCAGCAACATGTCAGAAGGTCTCCAGCAGGCAAGATGTTCTGAAATATGGATGAATGGTTATTTATGCATAACCATTGAGTGTCTCCCACAGGTTGAGATTTAATTAGTGGTGGTTGACCTCAGGGGGGAGGAAGGGGACCGGGGAGCACTGAGCTGCAAGAGTCAGCTCAAAAAAACAGAACTGAATTCATGAGCTGTTTAATGACTGCACATACATGCATCATTGCAGCAGAGTTTACTGTCCTCGATTGGTGTCTCGACACAGACAAAACATTTTAGTGCCAGATTTTAATTCTTTAGCAAATCTCAAAGACTTAATTTCACTTTGTTTATTGTGAAAATGTTCCACGGTAAATCATGGTACAACTGTAAATCACCTTGGGGGCAGATCAAGAGGAGGACGGTAAGGGACATGTCCACCACAACTGATACACTCTTAGAAATAAGGGTTCCGAAAAAGATTTTCCTGAAGGGCTGAGGTGCTACCCAGAAGAAGAGCCCTTTTTTGAAGAAGGATTTGTCAGGGGCTTTTTGGAAGACTAAGAATTTTATTAAGAAGCGTTTTTGGAAGAAAAAGTTCTTAAAGGACTGTTGAATTCTTGAAGAACTGTTTTGTCAATGGTTTGTCAGGGGTTCTTTGTACCATAACATAAAACCGTTCTCCCGTGAAAAATAAAAAGGTTCCCGGTAGATGCCTCAGGTGAGTTCTAGATAAAACCGCTGGGATATAAAAGGGTTTTCAGTAGAACTCCCATAGTGGGTTCTTGTTAGCACCCTTGTTAGAACGCTCAAGAAGGCCAGTTCCACCAAAATGGACCCTGTTCAGGTTCAAGCACCAAGTTTTAATCCTTTCTGAGCATTTCTACCAAAAATAGATTGGTTTGGAACCTAAAAAGTTGTTTGTCAGCTAGAACCAAACAAATAGCAGGTTTTCTTTGGGAGCTAAACAGGGCGTGTCATATTCTACAGTTCTCTGTCCATTGTGCAACAGGCTGTTTACGACATCCCTGACTACAATGGTTCCAATCAAAACTGGTAAACAAGACTTTTTGAAGGTTTATGTACTTTATGTGCCCCCTGTCTATGCTGCTAAGTGGTCTGAAGAGCATACGTCACTTTTTTCTGGTGAAGACAAATGCAGCAGTGCTGGGCCAGTTCAAACATGTACGTCTGTGGCAAACACTCTCAGGTTAGTTAATGATGTTACTGAGTAAATGACATATGTGCTGTTTGTGCCTGTAGACTGAAATGAATCAGAAAAGAGTCTTAGTGATGGTGGAACAAAAGTTTTTACTGTGAAAAATAATGTCCCTGCCACAAAACACCTGGAGTTTGGAGTTTGATTTAACAGTCTGTCCACTTGAAGGACTGCTGGGAACAGGGGGTATTTTAACATGAATAATTCACTTGAATTGAGCTGTCCTACCTTCTGATAATCAATCTTGTAAACAGCATAAAGTAGCGTAAGAAGTGCACAAGACAGATCTGTTTAATATTTCTCCCGACTTGCAGTAAACGTTCACATAATAAGCATTAATTGCAATAAAAAAGCCCAGGACTGAAAGTCACCACTGTCCCCCGTTAATTTGTAATCACCCTTGTATATCATTTGCACTGCCTCATAAATTTATATAAATATTTTGCATGAAAACAGTCAATGTTATAATCTGTGACTGAAAACCTAAGTCAATCAAAATGTTGGATGTAGGAGGTTTTGATGGTTCTCTGGTTGTTTTCAGATTTTTTAAAACCTGCCCACAGTCACTCCTAAACAAATCTGCTGAGCGCAATCAGGCCCAGTTGTTTGCAAGGCAAAGCAGGAGTGCCGACTGCTTCCTAAGTTCTGAAGAAACTTTACATCCCCGCCATGATTTCTCCGCAGCTCACCTGAGTCCCACTGTGACTGTGATTGTGACTGGTTTGATAATCATGCAGGTTTTTTTTTAACATGTCATGTTTTGAACTGGGTAATTGGGCTACACTGGGAGGCCCTTGAAATAGATAAGAAAGGTAAGCACGTTCATGGTGATATTACATGGTGTTACGACCTCTTTTTCTCACAGTAGATTCTCTATCCTCTTTTTAACTAACCCAGTAGGCTCATGTATTACCATGCCACTGTGCACAGTGGCACAAAGTAAACAGTAAATAACGTCTTGTTTTTATAGATATATTTAAGGCAAAATTACCGGTGACTTTATACAGTGGAATCACTGAAGTTTTAACAATCCAGCAAATACACTTGGGAAATGATTGTTTATGAAAAATTACAGCCATGCTAGAGACTTTGTGAGGCCGCACTTTGAACAGTGGTGCTACAGCTAAATGTTAATGTAAATGTCAATATGCTAACATTCTTGAAATTATATTACTAACTTGATGTTTAGTTTGTATAATAATAGTCTATAAACAGGTGTCTGCATAAGAATGCAGAATCTGCAGGCATGGGACAAGCTTTTGCTATTGGAAGCATTCTGGTTTCTGTTTGTAGTCTCCTTGTGGTCTGAGTAGTACTGACCAATCATGCTTGAGCAGGCTTGCATGCAGGTGCATGTCCCTGTGGAGCGCAAAAGAAGCAGAATGCATTGGCCAAAATGCAATCTCAGAAGCCACTGGGCTATCATCTGATGCTTTTTATTAATTTTTAAAATGTATCTGCAGAAAATCATCAGCCAAAATGTTGTCAGGACTGTCCATTCTCACGTCTCAAGTTGCTAATTGGACTGCAAACAATGACCAGTGCACGGAAAGGGCAGTTTGGCCCTGATATACCTATAATGGGTATCTGGGCTGCTGACACCAGAAGCCTCAAAACTTTGTCAGTTATCCCCAGAGGCTAAATCATTGTGCACATGGCCTTCAAGTCCCTTTGTGGCAGATATCTATTTAACACAAACATGATATTTTCCCCCAAACCAAATCAAATAGGGCTTTCTGGCAGAAAGTCCTGAGGGCTAACTTCTCCCAACAGCAATCATCACGCAAACCCAACTGGGCTCAGAGACTGGTGTAATGTTTACCATGTTCCCCATATTAGTTTTGCTTGATAATGTGCTAACATTTAGTTAGCTGTTGAGAGAAGTTAGCCCTCAAGGCTTTCTCCCAGAAAGCCCTTTTTGATTCAGTTTGGGGGGAAAATATCATGGTTTAGGTTTGGGCAAAATGGATCAATCTAATCAAAATTTTCACTAAAAACCAAAAAAGGCAACATGCCGGTGGTGCAGGAGTGAAGTTCAGGGGGTCACCAAAGTCATTTGGGTTCATCTTCTGGACACTGTGACTGAATGTGCCAAATTTCCACAACAATCAATACAATATATTTCACCAAAAATAAAAACAGCAACCTCTAGGCAATACTAGAGTAAAAGTAAAAGGATCACTTAAGTGGTTAGGTTTCATTTTTTGTGTTAACTAATTTTCATGGCCATCAGACTGGACCAAATAGGTGGACTGAGTATGATTTTATTCTTATATTCTGCACTGGAATAAATCAAAATCGACATTTCTCATGCTCTCTGAGTAATATGACTTCTCATGGTCTCTGAGTAATATGACCGGAATACCTCACCTCCTTGTCAACATCCACCTACTGAACCAGAGGTTTGACCTCAATTAATTTCAAAGCACCTTCGACAACCCCCTTAACACAAGTTATTTAGCAAGCAAGCTGTTTATAATGCGTGTGAAAATCTACTTCAGAGGTCAGACATCAACACACTCAGCTGTGATCTTGTTTCCACTGTGTCATCATATATTACAGTGATGACAGTGAAGAGCTCAGATATTAGGAACCGACCTCCCTCTTAGAATTTTTCAAATTCATCATGGAGGAGCAACACCTGCTCCCTTGGCTGCCATCAGTCCTCCAACAGCCAGAGATAGAGGAGCACATGTGCTATGAATTACCACACAAATAGACCCTGGAATTGCCGTGTTGTCAAGGCCACCCCTCCCAACCCCCTCAGACTGACCTGAAGCACTCAAACAAATGGGAAGATGATTGTCTCTGGTGTGAAACCATTTCTCTCAGCGGTGCTTGTATCACTTTCTGATCTTGTGTGTATGCGGCTGCACTTTGGGCGTCTAAGGTAATCCGTCCAGCTGACAAGATCTGATTTCCACTCAAAAATGTTCTGTTCTGATGGAAGTTACAGCTACATAAATCTACTTTTAACCCTCTGAGTCTGCTTTATTTGAGAATATTATTCTGTGTGTCAGTGTGCGTAAAAAGAAATGTTGCGATTACATGACAGCTGTATCTATTGGTCATTTTGTAATCCTGATAAATCATAAAAGTTGCATGAGTGTGTATGAGCATCTTCCAAAAGTTAGCTAACTGGTTAGAAGGTTTACATGTCACAATGGTTTAGAAAGACCAGAGGCGTCTATATTGACACTATGCATACATTATCTACAGTTTTAAAGACTTTTTTCCCAACTGTTATTGTGCATAGCATTTCTGACACCCTTTGGGTCAGACAAATAAAGATCTATCTGTCTATCTATCTATCTATCTATCTATCTATCTCCAGATACATCATCACCAAGTCGACACACTGACCCTGCCAAAGAAGAGGGCTGCTGCGTTAATGAATGTAGACATAAGTCAGATGATAGGTCATTGCCTCCCAAGTCAAAGATTTGACAGCATGTTACTGCTGTGTCTGAGAAGGAAGTAACAAAAACCTACTCCAGGACTTTGTACAATCTGTTTTGGAAAATGCAAAACTTTCCAGGTACTTTTGTCCTATAGCTACAGCTGCCACAATCAGACAAACGCAAATATTGGACAAAATTCAAAAAGCAGATAAGTCTGACAAGCTGTTTGTTCCCAAGGGAAGTGTAACTCTAAAAGTCCTTTTATACAAGCGGTCTGATATGGAAATTCTATTCAGCAGCTCTTATCAGTGCACGAAAACACACCAACTGCTTTTACCTGAAGATATAAGCACATGTTTTATGATATACTGCTGTATTCATGGCAAGAATAGAAAAATACGAAATGTCTGTACGATCAAATGCAACATTCTAGGAATTATAAATAATAAAATATCTGTAGGATGTGCTGCGTGAGGAGACTCCTTGATGGAGCCCACACCTCTCCTGACAGCTGGCCATATTCAATATGCATTAAAAGGCCAGGTACAGCAGGTGTTTTTGAATAAAGCATGTTCGCTCCACCAATGAGTCCCTATTTCCAGCTTGCTTATCTCTCACAATGTCACTGTCCAGATTTCCTTGGAAACACGCCCCTGGGGAAATCACACACATGCAGATGTGCCTTTTCAACGACACACTGGGTCACTGCGGGATCATTTTGTGCTCTTTTCTGTTTGATACTAGAGCTACGAGTGTATTCAGTGACATTAAACGTAATACAGTTTGATCTGTCAGGTGGACATGTCCCCTATCAATCAAGACAAAAACAACCACAGTGATAGGAAAAGATTTTGATCATGCCTGGATTTCCTCTCCATTGGGAGAGAAAACCAGGAGGAAAGCAGGAAAAAGAAAGTCCTTTTGCCATCCACTGGCTTTCCACACAGGTCTTCAGCATGACAGGTGTCAATAAACAAGCTCCACAAGATAAACTCATCCACAAACAAGAGGAATAAAGACCTTGGCTGCCTCTTCAATACCTGAGGCCCTGTCTTCTGAAGATACTGCAACTGCAAGAGACTCTATGAAGCCAAAGAAGTGAACTTCAAAAAAAAAAAAAAAAAAAAAAAAAAAAACCTGGCAGAACAACTTTGCCACTGAAAAGCTCCAAGAATCAGATAAAGTAAAATGAAATGTCCTGTCAGAATTGCCTGGCATTCGTCTCAACCCTCAACAGCGTGCTGTCATCTGAGCTTTATGTTTTTTGAGACATCTTGTGCTGGTGCTGGATGGTGGATGACATGTGAGGATTTGGATTATTGAGACGGGTAGAACCCGGGGCGAGCTTGTCACTTTGGTGCTATATTTGGTCAGACAGCAGGAGACTCACACAGAGACGGTCTAGTCTGATGGGGCTTGACAGCTTGCTCTCCCACTATGTCCGCTCTTCCAGACAACTCAGCTTGACACACAGATGAGCGTGCACAAGCAAACTGACACCCGGCTCGGCTTCCCGGTGCAGCGGTGGTGGGCGCATGTGCGGAGTCGATGCACGCAGGATGATGCAGAGTGACATCTCACGGGAAATCAGCAAACACAAACAGAGGAGTGTTTACAGTGACACCTCTTAGGTGTTTATGGGCAGGACACAAAAGATGAAATGGGCCTAGAATTTAGAAAGCATCATAAAAATAGAATGACGAATTGCATCACACTATTTAGAAATAAATAGCAAGGTCATTCAGATGCATTAAAATAACTGGTTTCTGGAAGGCCATTACCCACTGAGCAAAACAAAAGATATTTGATCCCTCTAAAAAAAAAACCAACTCACTTTCTTCCTGTCAAAACTGCCACATGAGAAAAAGTCTCTTAAGATGCTCAAGTTGCCAGTTTATCCAACTTGGGGACCAATTTATTATTATTATTAGGCCACTTATTAATGATAGGACTATTGCAGACTGCACCTGTACTATGCATGTTCTCAACTTTTTACCACTAGAGGGCAGAGGTCAGGACAACCAAAACCAACACAACCATAGAGCACTGCTGCACTGCTCCACTCAAATGTAAAGATCTCTCCAAGCATGTGTGAAAATACCCATTTTGTTCACTAGAATTTTATACAATACAACAATATTTTATGTCTGACATGGTTTTCCCATAAAAAAGTTAATACCTGGTTAAAAATCATAAACCCTAGGCAATCTTTTCTGGGCTTGCCCTGAGCTCAAGAGTTCCTGGGATGACATTTTTAATTTGTACAGCGACAGATACAGCTAATCCCTAACAGTCTCTCTGCGATATTGGGTTGCACCAACTGTTCTTTGACTCTTCCTTCAGTATTACAACACACCCTAATGTTGGGTATGGTCATACCAAAAAGGGTTATCCTTACAGAGAGGAAATTTGGTTTCCAGTCCTTGTTTTAAAAAATCTCTTGTCTATACTTTGAAGAAATTCGATGTACTGTACAACTAATTCTATCTGGATTGTACTGTGCTATACTGTATTGATACTGTGATTTGATCTGCCAGGTTTCAGTTTTCTAGCCTTCCTCTTCAACTGTCCTCTACCTTTTTTTTTACTTAGTGATGTCTCTTTTTTCATTTTAGTTTTTTCTCTTGTGGAAAAAAGAAAACTTTCATGAATAAAATATATTGGATAACACGATTGGCTCCAAACTAGCCATGATGTCACAAAATAATCTCATATGTGGACATGTTAAATTCAGATTTAAGGTGAGCAGAGATAAACTTTCATCCTTCAGCAAAACACTTCCAAGTTAAAACTTTTCTATAAACATCACTGATCCCATATCTAGATTGTATCTAGATGTTTTAACCTGACATTTACACCTGGTATTAATGTGTCTCCAGCGTCCACATTGAGATCTGATTGAGATCCGATCGATCTGTCCACCTTAGACATCGTTTTCACTGTCTGGCTGCCGTCTGTTGGTTGAGTCCATGCTTACGTTGGCAACTTCTGACTCAATGAGATCCCCTCGACCAGGGCAAAATGCAGGTCGATCACACAGCACTGTATTCAGTTCACTGGTCTTGTCTGGACTCCATCCACGAATGTCTCGAATATCCATACTCTTGCTGCTGCTTTCTCCTTTTGCTTTCCCTGCTTTCTTGCTAGTAGCTGCTAACAAACAGCTATTGTGTATTTCAACCCACATAGGTGTTGTACGGGGATTGACAACACAATTGCATTTACACTTGTGTTCAATATGATCACAATGCATCCACCCGTTACACCCGTACTCTCGTGTGGTGTAAAAACTCCTTGTAGTGGCTCTAACATCTAACCTGAATTCTTCCTCACTAGCAAAAGTAGAACCCGAGGGTGGTTCAAAAGTGCAGACCTCTCCTGCATGAAGGTCAGGTGATCTGAAGCACAGATAAGACTGGACGATTAAAGACTGGGCAGGAAGTAATACGAGGGACAACCTGCCACAATAATCCATCATGCTCCAGGGACACCGAGGCGTCTGGATGTATGTTTGTATGATGGAAGAGAGACAGAAAGAGAGAGGCTCTTATACAACATCTCACTATAGCCATTATCCACACTAACCCTCCTCTCCCATTTCCTCCCATCAGGGGAGCTTAGCAAGACAGGATTACAACCAATTACAGGCCTCCCCTGGAGAGAGTGGAGACGGGGCTAGAAGATCATCTGTTTATTGCATATGACCCACGATGACCAGATGGAAGATGGTCATTTAACATTTAATCAACAACGAGAGGAAGGATCAAAACTCAACAATTCCTGACAGTAAATACAGATTAGACACCATTGCTCATGGATTTCACATACAGCGCTCTGAGTACTTATTACCGCTATATGATTGACAAAAGTCAATTAGTACTAGTTTAAGCTAGGCTTGCCGCTGTAGTAGGTGTTAGCGGTGTTACACGGTGTTCAGGCATACACCGATTACATTACTTGCCCATCAACCTGCTCTCCAGCCATGTCTTCAGTACTTAGTTGGATGATGGATGATACAATTATAAACTGAAAGTGTGTGCTCCCCACAGCAGCAACAACAGAGTCATAGCACAGAGAAGCAGGAGTTAGATTTCAAATATAACACTATAGGCTAATCACAGCCTGACATGAGCTTTCTTGGCAACTAGATATGGTTGTAACCTTACAGACTAAAATCCACCAGAAGCGAAATTGTACAAAGCCCCAGCATTAGACACACAAGTGGGTATTCTGTTGTTTAATAAATTACCATGAAGGTGTTAGGAAGTGTTAACTTGGTTAAACCAAGCTAGTGTTGACAAGGAGCTAACATGACAGTCCAGCATGGACTTCACATTTGTGGTATTTTACAACTCTTCTGTGGATGTCAGCTACTATTGTTGAGATGAGGATGTGGGGGATGTTTGATAGACCTGGCAACTCGAAACCTATCAATGAACCAATCGTCTAAGCAATTGTTTTGTTCAAAGGAAGAGGAAAGATCTGTAGGTGTAATGTTAAAGACACTGAACATCATCGCTAAGGGTTTCTGTACGTGTACTACAAGGCTGGTGGCCCAACAGGCCTAAGCAGTAGGGATTTTTTTAAGTATTGTTAAGATGTTTTTTAAAACTAGAGTTACAGTGGGCCAGCTTGGTTGGATATATATAATGGTTGGAAAGCTTACCAGTGACATCAGTTGGTTAAAACATGAATACACTATAGGAAAACAGCAGGTCTGAGATCAGCATTCTGTTTACCTGTTAAACACTTGACATTTCTAAGTATGCATGAGAAATGCATGCTGGGTGGGAAATTAACGCCACCCACCAGCCAAAGGCTGGTAAAATATGAAAATATTTGGCTGATGGATTTCATACACAAAATAATGACTGACTATTGAGTGGCTGGAGAATGTGAACATTTATCTCTCAGCGGCTGGTAGATGTTCACATTTTTAAAACTTTCCCACCCTAAATGCATGCATCAGGCATCAGGCAGGTAAATTGAATTCTTTTGCACCATCTGATTGCAGAGACATGCAGTTATCATCAAAACCATCATCAGGCCGGAGAAAAAGGGACTCACCAGAATTTTCTCGGCCTTCCAATTCGGAAAGGTGAGCACGGCATTTTGCTGGGTGTGCTGTTACAGTTTTGCCGTTGGACGATTTAGTAGCTCGCTGTTCTAATTTCCGGTCATGTCCTGTCCAACAAACAGTACCTGAAGGAACATCTTGACTTTGGCTCTCCCAGTTTGCAGAGGCTTTCTTTGACTTTTCTTTTTAAATCTAACTTTTGTCCTCAGGCTCAACACAGCGAAGAATCCTCTCTAAAAGCAGCTGAAATATCTGATGCCACTTTCACTGATGCTTCATCCTAGCGCCACAGGTTTTGTTGTTAGAAATTGGTCTGCCCTGCTGGGCATGAACACTGATGATTATATAATATAATTCAACTTCTATTAACGCAGTGGGAAGGATCCTCCAGATTCATTAAGCAGTGTTTGTTGAATTCCTCCTGGCTTTGAAGACGAGCATGACTCTGACAAAAGGAAGATGGCTGACAGGACCTTGTGTGACTCTGCTGAACTCTAAATGTATTTTGTTTTGCAGACATCACACTTTACTGTTCTCTTCTTTCTTTTCCTGTCATGTCACCACATCCACTCACTTCCTTTCTCCTTCTTCCTCCTCTTCACACCCACAGTTGTTTTATCTCCTGTGCTGTTTTGTATCCTCTTTTAGATTCTCCTCTTCATCTCTCCTCTTCTTCTTTCCCGTGAGCTGCAGTTGTTCTGTTATAGTCCCGATGGCAAGACTGCGGTCTCTGCAAACAAGCCCAGTCACTGCTGAGTTAATGCAGGCCTAGCCGGTAAGAGAGATCCTCCTGTATCTGTATTCCAGAGGGAAGGAGTGATGACACTGCGGCGAGGCACTGTTTAACCTGCTGCAGTCAGACAGAGGGGGCTGAGGGCTCGACACTCATGCCACCACACCTAAAGCGTTCAAGAATGGAGTGGTATATCTGCAGTGGCAAGAGGTGTGCATGCTCAGCTCCCTGCCTGCCTCCACGTGCCACTCACAGCAGCACTCCACTCATTGCCAGCACTGCAGAGATGGCAGCTAGGACTGGGTATCTGTTTCCCTGCTGCTGTCCATCTGCTCTACCTTTCACTGGCTCATTCATCTTACTTCCACTGTACTCGGTGGAACGATTCACACATTTAAGGCTTACAAGGCCAGTCTGAGTCAGTGACATTGAACACCACTCTAGAGAGCAAGCTTTAAAAACACAATATTTACACTTGGCCACTAGGGGTCTCACTCATAACAAAACTCTAACAAAAGACGTGGTTTGAGGATGTGGTGACATAGCGTGGGATCATGAGAGTTGTTATCTTTACTATTACACAACTAACATTGCAGATTAAAATCTGACTTGACTCAGGCAGAAATCATGTTTGTGGACGAGGTATTATTTAAGTTGTATTCGTGTAATGTTTAACCACGTTCGATGACTTCCTTCCTCACTCTATGACATATTCTGTGCTTTCTCTGAAGTTTTAGCACCTAGCGGCTAGTAGGGCTAGTGTGGATTTTAGTGTAGCTCCTTTTTAACTGGCCACCCCAAGTGCCATCCCATTATCCTCAATTATGATATCTGTGCAGTGAGAGGAGGGATCTTAGTTTCAGCCAACGTTTTGATGAGTATTTTAAATGAGCATTGTTTTCTTTCTTTTATTTCTTGTATGCAGCCAACTCTTAATTTTTTTTATCAGGTTCATTTAGCCTGCTTAATAAATTAATAGAGGATGAATTTAGGAGTCTCTGAGAATAGATGTACAATGGAGGAACGATGTCCTTTTGAGGGCTAAAAGAATAAAGGAAGCTTTATATTATATTTGTATGATGTCATTGTAGAACTATTTACCTTTGAATTACAAATTTTAAACACAGGAATAACAAAACTGTAAGATACTGTAATGTTTAATAAGATAGATATAAGAAACGGTACATTAATGTGCGCATGTGTGTGTGTGTTGTGTGTGAGCATGCTGAATGCCACCCCTGAATAAGTCAGTGCCCCTCTTGGGCCACCCCTGTCACAAAGGTCTGGAAATGCCCCTGGCTCCTTTACGGAATAGTAAAGTATGTGAGTGTGTGCGGTGTTCAACTGAGGGAGAGCAAGCAGCAGGCTGATGTGCTAGCGAGGGGAGCAAAGCAGTAAGTTGTCAATCTGGCAGTAAATGTACAGCACAGGTTAAAGTGTGTCAGTTAATAAATGCTGCAGCTTCTCAAGACCAAGAAAAGTCTGATTAAGCTGAGCAGGAATACTAACATTAAGCTAAAGCTATTGCTAGCATTGGCTCCAGTGCGATTGTATCATCCCCAGGAGCTTTGTAGTTCAGCCATGAATAGCAGTGTCTTTTTTGGAGACATGGTAAAATGAATCCATAATGAAAAATTCAACACTGAATGTCATCTGTAGTTATTATTTTTCCGGCTTGAAAACAGTTGTTGTTGTTAGCATGTTGTTAGCCATCCTTGGCACCCCCACGATGCATTGCGTTGAGTCTGTCGACCAATCAAAGACTGTGTTCCTGACTTGTCTGAGACAACGCTGATTCATAGATGTGTTATATATAATAATATATATACTAATGCACTGACCTCAACATGAAACTGACACTTTAAAATAAAATTTGTGGTGATGACGGTAATGAGCTCAGCCCCACGGTAGGCATCACATGATTGCCGTATAGGGTTAGGGTTAAAGCAGTTATCATCACCACCCTGGCGTCTAGCAGGAAAAGCACTGTTACCTTGAGGAAATAACAGATTTCTTTAGGTTTGAACATTGTTGGAAACATTTGGGACAATGTAATTACACAATTCAACAAAATATATAACATGGGTCTAGCTTTTTTGAACATTTTAATACAGAAATGTTATATATTAGAGATTTAAGAATGGTAGTCCACTGTGTCTTTTTATTAAAATGGAAAAATTTATAATAAATTCTAAAGTTTTTCAAGTTGCAGTAACCAATTCTGGAGGCACATAGTTGATCGTTGAATTTCATTCCCTGGTCGTGAAATACTGACATTTGGCAATGACACTCAAAAGTCTCCTGTTACAGGCTAGATTTTCCAAAGCCTGAAAACAGAGCAAAGAGGAGGTACAGACGTCTTGTTTCTCTCAGAGTACTTGAATTACATAATGCTTAAAGGTTATTTAGGAACTTTTGCCCATTGACATGAAAAATAAACTGCCTGCCCAAGCTTTAATGACAAACATATCAGATAACAAACGTGCTATGGAAATTTTCCAGATCGACAAAAATAGAAACAGAAACTCACCATATGCTTCTAGCCTTGGAGAAAGTCTTATCCACTCTGAAAAGAAAAAAAAATAAAGGGATAAAGGCACAGCTATTAGAAATAGTACTAATAAGATATTTTTTACCTGCAAGTTAAAACACATGTCATGACATGCTGGTTGTCTTTGTGTTGTGTTAATCTGTGTCATAAACAACTACAATTGACAATTGATTGACAAAAGCACAACAAATCTACTTTAAATTGTCATATTAGCAAAAAAGACATAATAAATTACAGTAGCACCAGGTGTACTGAATCCTACACTCACTAATCGTTTCCACGCTCTTGTCTGCATCTAAGTTGTCCCGGACTAATTTAAGCGTGGAAAGTACAGAGGGATAATGGCCCATCCTTCCACTCACAGAGTCCACTGAACTGAGAGAGGTTGGTTATGCAGTGGGCTGGGTTACCCTGAAATAACTCCCGCCATCTGTTGAAGTAGCATTTCCAAGGATGAAAGGATGATTACTAGCCTCGCGTTTTCTGAGACAAAATGAATCCTGTGCTGGTTTGAATCCGCACTATGAGGCTCATTACTCACTGTCAGTCAAGAATAAACTATCATCTGTCCTCAAGTCACTCTGGATGAGGAGATTTGAACTGTAATCACTGGAAACAATAACAGACAATGCGGCGTTGGGAACTGCTCGGCTGAGAACGCAGGGTGCTGTTTCTGCCAATAGATGGCACTGTGTGTGTGCAGGAGAACCTCATGTGAGAACAGGTGAAATCCTTGAAACACTTTCCCTCTGCTCATTAACCAGAAAGCCATTTATCATAATATTTAAGTCCATAAGGCACCCTGACACATTAAGAGGGCCAAATATCTTCTCTTCTTCTAATCAGAGAGTATCTAATCATAAACATACATCACAACTTCTCTTGGGATGCAGCGCTTGACTTTCTGGCAACAGCAAAGTGGTGATACTGATCACTGTTGCACCACAGCACAGTGAATGACTCATGGCTGCAGGCCTGTCTCTTGTGATAGCTGCTGGTGGTGACACAGGGAAAAGGGAATGTTTAGTATGTCTCTCAGGCCTCCTGCAGCTGCCTCCGGTGCCGTACACTGACCCCTCAGAAATTCTCAGGATTCTCAGAATAGCACAAAGGTAACACATAATACAAAAAAATCCTGTGAGGATGAATTTCGGTAGTTTTGTGCCTTTGCTGTTGGCCCTGTCTCCTATGACTGTGTGTCCGGTTTCATCCCGCAAGCCAAAGCTGCTGATGTCTACCCTGTGCCTCCTAGGCAGACCCACCGGAGTTCAGACCTCTTACTCATCTTCCCCTGGACATGATTAGTTTGCATGACACATCAGCACCCGAAGGATCAAACAACCAATTCTGGAAAGAGAAGTGACTCTCACTGTATCAGAAATATGGGTAAAAAAACAAGACTAAGGGTCTGCAGGCATGCTCGTAGCTCTCTGGGGCTGTACTTAGGCACAGCGGTGCTCTGAGCTGAATGCTAATGTCAGCATGCTAACAGTCTTACAATGACAATGTAAAAATGCTGATGTTTAACAGGTGTAATATTGACCACGTCCATCATAGTACATTCAGATCACTGCTGGCCATTTGGGTGGTATATGATGACCACCTGTGCTCAATTAGTTGTTGCATTTAACCATTTTTGACCACTGAAGGATTGCTAAATATAGTAAAAAAAAATCCCTCCCAAATATCAAATTAAGACACCAAGACTTTGGGGAATACCACAGAAAAATCCATGCTGTGATTTGGCAGCAGAATATTTGACTTTTGGAGATTTATGTAAGAAATACATTTTTTGGCAATAGGATGGTGAGCACTTCTGTTCTGGAAATTTGCCCCAAAACCTTATTGTCAATATACTTAGGAAAGCCATACATTGTCTGAATGCCCGAGCTCTCTAGTTTGTGGCTGTAAAGTTTCAGGAGGTTGTGATTATACTTGAGGTCACAACAGGTCACTTTATACAGTGGGGTCAAGTTTCACTACAATTAAAAGGCTTCTATGGGGACTAACATTGTATAATATATTAATACAGGAATGCAATCTGACTCAATGAATCCAGAGTCTCAGCTTTTCAGTCATACCCAATTCATGCAATTCCAATACTGTTTCAGGACTCCAGTATGCAGGAATATTCAAATAGAATAGGTGAAAATAACACATTTATACTGCTTGCAAAACACTGCATGGTTTTTGTCCCAAACTGTATGGGACGAGCATAAAGTGGGCATGTCTGTAAAGGGAAGCTCTTGGGTAACAGGTGAAAAGCCAAGGGACCCCTTTGAAAAGGGCCATGCCAGTTTTTATTTTGGTGAAATTTAACCTAATTTTGGAGCGCTATGCCCCCTTCCCAAGAAGCTGGCATGACATCATCACCACCTATGGATTCTAGGCTTGTGCCATATTGTATCGTTCACAATATATCATCATAACTTTTTCATAATAACCAAAATTCATGTTGTGATAATTCTTGTTGTTGCTGTGTTACAGACAGCATCATTGCTACAGTCTCCACAGTGGAGGAGTTGGTTTCAAAAGGGGTCAATTTCACTAGTGCAAGAAGACTGTACTAACAAAAAGCGGCATTACAAAAAACTACTTTCACCATCTCAAGCAAAAGCACGTGGTTTAGTATGAGGAAAGCCAAAACTTCCATGAGGAGAGCTCATAAGCACTTTAGTTCTAAACCAAAAACATTTTTCAGTATTGTGTCATATTGTCAAGAATCTTGTTATTGCAGAAAACAAATTTCGTGACATTATTTTAAGGTCATATTGGCCACCCCCAATGGATTCCCTAGGTCTTCTGGTTACATATAACACCAGTTAAGACACTTCCTTCAAAACCACAAAGGTCAGCTTCTGAAGTCATTAGGATACATCATCAGGGAACCAGGAACGTCTGCACAAAAGATATTTCACAGGAGAAGTGAAAACTTTGGCACGCTGGTGAATTACAGTACATGTTGGTAGTGGAAGTGTATCGTGGTCAGTGGTTCACCAAAGTCATTAGGATTCATGCTCCGGGCACCATGGGTATCTGTACCAAATGTCATGGCAATGCACTTATATGTATACATGACCAACACTGTCATCCCCAGAGTCATAACAGTAGACACTGGCTAAAAATAAAAAAGACAATCCCATGAGTCAGTCTCCTGTTTTCATTCATATAAAAAAAAAGACCTATGTTTCGCTTATTACGAGAAACCCCCAAAGAGGTAATGTTAGGACCAAAAGTAAACAAGATTGTACTTCTTCTTTTGTAGTGAGAAATTCTCAAAAGATAAATGAAAGTGTAAAACTTCCTCCTTCTCAGAAAACAGTGTTGGTGAGAGGAAACAGGCCCTGGGGGGGTTTGTTTGTTCACTGTAGTGTGGAGTCACGAATCAACAGTCTTGTGTTGTTACAGTAGGCTGTCGCCTGATTCCCCTCAGTGCGGAAGATCACTCATCATTTTCAGTCGCAGGCTTCCATGTGACACATAATGTCACCAAGATGGATTTTGTGGTGCGGTTTTATCTCAAATCTGCCGCCAGTGTCGATTTCACAGAGCCTGACGGACACGTGTGTGCAGATAAATCAGAACTCCACCTTAAGTGGAATGCATACTGGTCCTTGGGAGAGAGCCAAAACACTTAAGGGCTGTCGGCTGTGCTCTGTGCGAGGCTGAGTGTGAGGAGGGGAAAGCTGTTTTCATATACTGCATCACTAAGAATAACATTTTCTAAACCTCATCCTGTGCTGCTCACCCATTCTCAGGTTTCATGGAATTCCTATAAAATGAAATCAACTGGGGTGTGTCCAGATTATTGGATAAAGGCTCCGAACCGAGACACCAAAAGCAATACAGGAAATCTGCAATAAAATGTACCCTCAGCTACAAAACAGAACGTGACACCAAAGAGCTGAGACCGCCTATCAGTATATTGGGATAGATGAGGGATGAATTGGTCAAAGATTCATTAAAATTATGAAATAAACATGCTCTTCTCTTTTCTTGTGCTAAGCAGCTAAAATATGTGCCTACATAAGTCTAAAAAAAAAAATTAATTATAAAAATACCTTTCTTGCTTATCTTGCTAAAAGCTAAAGAAGGGTTATGTAAGCTGTCTGATGACACAAAATAAGGTTGTTTACAGATAGTAGCTGACAAAAGAAACTGAATGAACTATAGGAGCTACAGGAATATCTGCTTACCTAAATACCAGTCATTTTACTGCCAAGAATTTTGTGCAAGAACATTTTGTGAAGCATTTCAAGTGGTCAGCTGAGGTTTGAAGTGAAGAAATTCTGTCTCATAATAGGCCAATTAAAATAATACTAAAACATTACTACTCTTTATCTTTTTAAGGACCAGCGTGTAGGATTTAGTGGCATCTAGCAATAAGCTTGCAGATTGCAAACATGTCGCCTCCTCTTCCCCTTCCATGGATGTAGAAAGACTTATGGTGGCCATAAAACTCACAAAAAATGTGAAAGTCCATATCTAGAGGGTCGTGCCTAGAAGGGAATCCTGGATTTGCAAAACTTCTGCGAGATTTGTACTAGTCCCGCCCTAATGTGCTGTGATTGGCTACTACTACTGTACTGTGATTGGCTAGTACTTGACAATGCGTTCTTGTGATTGCCAGAAAGATTTTCAAGCGTTGTGAAAGGGTCTGTATTAACCATAAACCATGGCCTTTTTTTTACGCCTGGGTTTTGTTCCTAAAGCAAATCATAAGTAGTTTTCTTGCCTAAATCACCCGCCCAACCCAAATACTTTTGGTGCTTAGGCCTACCCAAATTGCAACTAAAAAAATTAAAATATTTTTTTAAAAACTGAAAATAGTAAGTCAGTTAAGTCTGTCAAAAAGTGACACTGAGCGCTACTGTGCTGAATGAAGTGCACTTGTGCAAGAGTTTCACAAATCTAAGGTTCCTTTCTAGACACAACCTACACCATCTAGAGCCAGTGTTTGGTTTGTAATAAATGGGATAATGTACAGAGAACGGGTCATTATTGCAGCAGGGTTCTGTACCATCCTGTCTATGTTTATTTTGTAATAATGACCTGTACACGATCCCTTATATATTCAATTTGTGTCATATTCTGCCAAAAGATCCCTGTAAATCACACCAGACCTTTTAAGTCAGTTAAAATAATCACCAAATAAATCTGTCATACACCCAACAATTATTCGGTTACCTATTCCCATCATAAAGAAGCTTAATTCATCCCCGAGCAAACATTCCACTACTAAGGCAAAGCATATCTGACAGAGCAGGACAGCACACAGATACAGACAAAGCAGCAGAGCTGAAAACAGCAACGTGAAAAACTCTCAGCCTTATCAGCAACACAAAGAATATTCTGTCCCTCTCTGACAGAACAACGGCCGGAGTGGACAAAAGTAGGCTATTATAAATTTGCCTGTGCTAATGCATTTGTGGGCTATGAGTCATATTTGCACATTCTAATCTCACAGTGAAAACAGAGTGTGTAGCCTAGTTTTTTTTTTTTTTTTTTTTTTAAAAAGACTAGATGAACCGGCGCATTTACGAACGCAACAAATTACAGCTCAGCAGGTGGTAGCCAACTACTGGCAATTTTTTCATACTTCTTCTATACTCTCAGCTAGGTATCAACCACGAGCTGGTTTCCATGGGAACAAACATCAGAGAGGGATAAGAGGGCTCAAGGCGGGTCCTATAGAAACCCTAGGCCGTCACTGTGTCAGCAGCCATGACAATTAATTCATTCAACTTAATCTGACTTTAAGCAGAGCTCGTAATTTCTTAATTTCCTCCCTACTAAACTTTTTAAATGGTCTTCTGTGGTATATATCAAGTCAGCAACACCGCTCATGGCAAGTAGGTCACCAGACAGGGCTGAAGAGTCAGCCCGGAGGAAATCCAGCTTAAAGAAACAAGTTTGTTGTTCAGCTACCAATCTGCTGCAGGACCTCATGAAACTATACATAAGAAGTAAAAAATTTAGGACTACTCAGCTGCAGAAAAACACAAGTAATATTATCTTGCAAGGTTCGGGACTATACGTGAATGATCACATCAGCTGTTCAATACGGTCTTTCAGTATTTTACTTTCCAGATGCTTACTGGTTATTAAGCTTTCATCCAGTAGAAGAAAAAAAAAACACTGAAAGACCGCCTTTTAAATAAGAGCCATTTACATGAACTGGTGTAGTGGAACTACAGAAAACATGATCCCAGTGAACCCAGCATGAGAGAAATTATTCCTCTTCCCTACAGCTAAAATAAATTCTGGTGGAGTCGCAGTCAGTGTTACACCCAGTTCACCCAGCACGAGTACAGAGCATGCTGACTTAAGACCTTCATCAGCATCCAGTTTTGGGCTTAATACTCTGCAACCCAAACAGGGCTGAAAAGGGCACGTAGCCCACCTGCGGTATAAAGAATACAGCTTTGGTTTAAATTTCACACACTCTGCCATTGTTTAAACTATTATTACATTAAAGACCACCAGTGCTGGGCAGTAATGCATTCCTAAGTAATATATTACAGTAATATTATTACGTTACCCAGTAACAAGTAATGCAAGGGATTACAGTTCCTAATTATTTAATGATTATTGTTATTATTTTACAGTTACTATTTCAAGTAACTCTGAGTTACTGAGTTACCGTTTGACCTAGATAGGCTATCTTATGATGACGTGTACGTGCGGCAGGTCAAGGCAGCCAAAAGCTGCTCGCCAAAAAGCTAAACAAAGTCTGAGGGGGAAGGAGAGAGCCATATTTTCCACAGGTGGAAGTATATTCATTTTGAGTTTGTTTGGCTAGCTCAAGAGAAAATATGTGGTGATGGAATCAAATCTGAAGGCCAAACTCAGAGAGGTTGACTTTGTTTCCACCACAGCGGACATCTGGACAGATAACAACAAAAGCTTTCAGGGTGTTAACGGTTCACTGGATCAGCAGTTCAACTCTGGAGCACAACAAGGCTGCCAACAAGGACAAGGTAATGTATAGGAATATAACGAGTAACCTAATGAAGTACTTCTGACACCAAGTAATAAATGTTATTATTACTTTTTAAAGGAGCAACAAGTAAAAAGTAACTTATTACACTTCCTGAGTAACACACTGACCACTGAAGCCCACTTAGGTTCAACCAGAGGAAGAGATCTGTGAGGCTGTACTGAAGCACATGTTGTGCTTTGAGCTAAATGCCACCATGTTCACCATCTAGGATATGAGCATGCCAACATCTGTTAACTAGCACAAAACATAAAGTACAATTGAGACAGCCTGAGAATCCAAAGTATTGAACAAACTGTCTGATGATGGCCCTGAATGAGGAGATAAAGTTGGCAGTATTTTTTGGTGTCATTGGGCAGAAATTCCATAACAGCCTTTCAGCATATTGTAATTCAAGCGGTCTAAAAGAAAACTAGACTTCTGTGTCTCCTCTTGGTTCTGTTTCAGGCTTTAGAAAATTGAGGCTGTGAAAGTGCACTTTGGCCAATCACAAGGCATTTCAGAGAGAGGGCATTCCTATTGCAGGGTTTCCCCCAGTGTAATACAAGCACAGTGGCTGACCAGGCCCAAGCTGATCCCCACTGGGCCTAAGTATCAGGGGTTTTTATTTTTGGGGAAGGTTTTTAAGATGTTTTTTAAACATCTGTTTCAGTGGGGCAGCTCAGTTGGAAACAGGTATGTTTGTAAAGGTCACCAGCAATATCTGTTGGTTAAAACATGAATGCTTGAAGAGCAGATTCCTCCTGGTGAAAGATCTTGTAGTTAGTAACCTCCTGTCTCTGGTCATTCATGTAGTGAGCAAAGCTCAACAACTTGAAGACCCATGATTACAAGGTGGAGATTTGCATAGTATGAACAGCACAGTCATCTGTGACTTTGAATGTCATGTATTGTGGCCTTGGCTTTAATGCTGCCATCAGTCTGCCGCTGGGCCCCCCATCAAAAAGACACATGGCCACCAGCACCCATCAAAAGATTCTCGCCACCGAGCCTTACAACTTCGCTGGAGGAAATCCTATATTGGCTGCCCTACAAATGCTGTTGTCCGTGCACTTCCCTTCAGATGGTGAGAGCCGGATTCAATGGCAGAAAGTTGCAAATGAATCTCAACTTGTGGTAAATTTCCAACAACTCCTATGCCTACAACAGCTTATAGTGCAAAAGACATACGTGAACACGCCCTGGCTCCACATTGGCTCCTTACGTTCAATGCCACGGCGTTTACATCTACAAGTGGCAAAGAGGCATGATCACAAACAGTGGGAATAACTTTTGAGTGGAGACAGTGGTGTGTGTTTGTGTCTATGTCTGTGTGTTGCAGCTGCGTCTGAAGCCTGAGGCATTCTGCTGTGAGGACGCAAAGCGTCTTTGAGGAGACGAGTTGTGACAAGAGGGACCGGCTTACGCTGTGGAGAGCGGACCCTACGAGGCGTGAGGGTTCGCAGGGCAACAGACTACTTTTGCTGCTGTTCCAAAATGATAAAAGGCAGCAGAAAGAGTAGTGGAAGGCTTTGCGTGGGTTTGCACAGGCTTTGCCTACTGCAGCTTTAAGGGATCATCAAAATTATTACAATTCATCATGAGGGGACATAAATGTGTGTACAACATTTCATGGCAGTCCATCCAATAGTTGCCAAAATATTTCACTTAAATTCAAACACCTGCCCATAGAGGTTGAGGAAAGGCCAGGGATCAACAAAGTCTGGATGAATATCTGTGCAAAATGTAACGGCAATGCATCACATAGTTGAGACATTTGAGTCTGGACCAGTGTTGGACCAATCAACAGGCCGACATTTGTTCAGCGAAAAGAAAAAAAGGTGGATGCCTGGATGATTACAGTACGAGAGCCTATTCAGTTTATTCTGAATGAGCTCTTTCTCACATTGACACCTACATACAATAAACACCAAGTCTGACTCTGCAGTTCCCCATTCGCTATGCTTCAGGATAGGAACTGTCAAAAATATACACAGAGACACACACAAGGCTATGAGCAACCCTGAACAATATCTTCATACTGTATACAACACCCAGAGTAGTAACAAAAAACAACTGTCAAACAATACTGAACGTGACCTGATCTAGACTGTATACTGTATCTTGACCCAGTGTGGACTGAATGGGCCCATTGACAGAGAAATGAAGTGGTTGAATGTCCTCATTTAGCTACAGTACAGTAGGATACAGTGTATACAAAGACACATACACACACTGGTACCACAGCTATGCTAACTGCTATACTAGGCACTGTGATACCTATCACATCCAGTCAACAAAATAATCTAACAGGTCTAATATGTTTTCTGTTGTCTGTGTCATAATTTGTGATGGCGTATAATGCAGTTAGTATGATTTTAATGTGTGTGGTAATCTTTTGCATGGCCTGCAAGATCACTAATGTCATTATCTCTGCCAAATACAAGCCTGGAAGGGATCATGCATTTGGTCATGTCCTACATCTCCCCATCTTTCATAGGTTCTAGCAGGCTCAGGCTCATAAGGCGTCCACTGGTATCAACCATGTCATGTCATAAATAACACTCCAAAGTTGGGCTATGTTTTTGTGAGGGAAAAACGGGCAAAAAACATGCAGTTTTTTGTATGCAGTATATGTTATTTTTAGCTATTCTAAGAATGGTGTTCTTGAATATTTCTGCATACTGGGGTCCCTAAACAGTATTGGAATTGCATAAATTGTGTATGACTGTTAAGCAGAGACTGTTGTGGATTAGCTTTGAAGAGAGCTGGATCCTCTGGTCTCAGAAGGAAGACCACTTTTTGTAAATTTAACATTATATTGGTTACTTAAATTCAGAATAAATTCAGTTACTAGGTGTAATCCATTTATAGCTCTATGCCAAAACAATAACCTTCTGAATAGCCACAACTTCTGGTTGCTTGTAATGTTCTAAATAAATAACAATGTTTGAATTAAGAAGTTTGGACTGCTTGGTTACAAAACACTATTCTAAGCATCTTAAAGAAAACTAAGATTATACCATACAAAAACATTTCTAGATAAGAAAACCTGGACTATACTATTCTATATTATACTATGCTCCACCATCTGCTGCCACAACCACAAGAGTGTGCAGTGCCATTAATACAATAACACTGTAATGGCAATATTACAAGATATTACTTATTTTATATGATGGTCCCTGCTCTTAACTCACAGGATTAAGTTTCACTCCTTATTTCCTGATGTTACTTTAATCCAGTTACACTTCTGTTTCACAGTCTGCTCTCCTTTGCTGTACCATTACAGCTTTAATGAAGTCCATTGCTGTGTTAATATACAGTTAAAGCAAACTGTTTAACTGCTTCACATGAAAAAGCTTTTCACCAGTGAACCACTGGAGGCCTTTTTATTGCAGCTACAGGAAGTGTTGACGTTTACAGGTGAGTGATTCACTGTGAACTGCCTGTCTGATTTGATCTGGGGATCATAAAGATAGAAACATTTTTGGCAAATGGTTTGTACACATGTAGCCACAACTGAACTGGTTAGGTGAAGATGAGAAAGTGATATGTTTTCCCATCATAACCATTTTATCTTGAGTGTACGTGTGTGTGTGTGTGTGTGTGTGCGTGCGTGCGTGATCATAGCAAAATGCAGTCCTTCCTATTGTAGTGGGACCTACCACAGAAGTGGTTTTGAGTGCTTTTCCAGGTGTTTATTTGTCTGTCTGGTATGTAGTTGAAATCAAAATTAAGGCAAAGTTCACTGATGGGTGTGGTCCGACAAATAAGTACAAATGTAATAACTTAGCAATGACAACTGAGTACTCATGAGACGGAACATCAACACACTGACAGGCACTGTTGCTGCTGTGATTTTATTGCAGGATGGCTTCTTCTAGTTGGTGTTATTTTGTGATCAAAACTAGTGCTGGACCTAATGATTATTTTTTATTAATGTCTAATCTGCCAGTTATTTTCACAGTTAACTGATTCATTGTTTACTCAATAAATTATCAAAAAATCGTGAAAAATGCTCATCACAATTTCCAGGAGCCCAAAGTTTTGCTTAAAAAATGATTTTAAATGATTAATGTATTATCAAAATCGTAAGCAATATAGTTTTCTTTCGATCGAAATAATCAATTAATTGCTGCATTTCTAATCACAACTACATCATTTGTTGTCAAGAAACATAAAGTTACAGTAAAACTGCCTGACATGACGGCAGCAACACATCTGTTTGGAGCAGCCTAATATGTATGCATGGGGGCACAGGCGGACTTACAAACTACAAGTCTATGTTAAAAATCCCTTCTGTTGTTATTCTGATCAGAGCAAAAATAAGTTAACAATTGGTAGCCCCATGAGCATTAGATAATTAACTGCAATATGCCCCATTCTTCCCCGTGGATGGCTTGCTGCTGTGAATATGAATGTGAATGTGAATGTCAAAGTAAATATGCAAGGTGGACTTACTGAGTAGGCAATGAAGAGCCCTCTGGTTGCCCTACATCTCCTGTTTGTTTTGCCACTGCCCTTGGAAAGGTACTTGAATGGCCTCCTGTTCTCAAGTAGCACTGCCTTGCGGCGTAATCATCTTTTGTCATGCAAACATTTGCTTTCGTCAAACAAAAGGACCCTCTCTGTGTTGCCTTGCTGTCATCCATGGTGCAATATTCAATGCAGTAAGCCTTAGAGACTAGATAATCAAAAATCAAACAGAGACGACGCTCTGGGATTTTTTTCAAACAGCGCTAGAGGTAAAAATAAATGTCTAAAAAAAGGTTCAAAGTAAAACCTTAAATTCTTGCCTTTTTGTTGAAATCACAAACTACACAAAAACTTTCAAACATGGTTAACCCGTGAGATAAATTTAAATGCTATAACATATTCACACAGTAGCTACGGTTACACAGACAATATTTCTTCTTGATTGAAATCATTAAATCATTTTGATTAGAGGTTCCAACTTAACTGTTTACATGGAAGCCAGGTAAAGTGATACGATTAGAAATGTTGTAAATGTTTGTAATGTATGTAATAGGTAAATGCACACATTTACATTCCACAAAGTATTTAATCAGAATATTTCACTGTAACGTTTTTGATATGTGCAACACAGTTTTACCTGGATGAAGGGTCTAATCTGAGGAAAATATAACAGAAGAAGAAGAAAAAGAAGTGGTTCCACCTGTTTTCAGTGGTTTTTGATTTGATCGATAGTTTGATTGATAGTAGCTTTGTTCAGCTTTTCAAACATTTGTTTGGACAACTTGTTATGTTGAGCCTTTCGATCATTGAGGCGTTCAACAATACTTATATCTTTTTTAAACAAAAAAAGGCTGTATCAGCCACAGGCCAGTTTTGCTAATGTTATTAATCAAGAACTTCTTGTCTGTTTAACAAAGAGAACAGACCTTTTCACACAGTCTGCCCTCTTGTTTACTTGAAGAAATGGCATTTCTAAATCAGCTGACCAGAGAATTCCAACTACATGCTCAGATTTCAAAACAATGTGTGTCTTTCCACTCTGTTGTTTTTGAACAGGATTGACACACTGCATTCTTATGGGACACTACAACATACAACATTACTGTTCATGCTGCCTGAAGGTCGTGCCACTGAGGTTATGAAGGAAACATTCAGCTTATTCCAGACACATGTCATAGCTCTGTGTTTGTTTATTTCATGGTTAAACAGTGTATGAGGAGACGGCCATTCTATATAGCAGTTACAGTATGTTTCGTGTGACACAACAGGCATGTAAGACCAATAATCGAGATAATGGGGCTTTTCCACTGACACTTTTTGGCCACACTGATTCAAAAATATGCAGTGCCGACATGGATTTTCAGTTACCACTGTCACTATTGAGACACAACCAAGATGGTCCATCTCCAAAGTGGGGCCAAAGTGCACCCAACCCCCTTCTAAGCAGGTTGCGATGACGTCTCGTCCACCACAGCCAACTCGTGACAACCTCCCTTCTCCCCCTCAAACAAGCATGTGTTAGGAGACTCAAATCATGTCTGTGCAGCAGAGCAGAGAGACAGATGTTTTGTGTGTTCAGCTCTCAGTGTTTTCAAGGCTTCTAACTGAATCTCTGTGGTTTGAAGTGAAGTCTCTCTCCTGCGTCACTACTTTCAGGTATCTGCTTTATTTTTCTGTTTCATGTTCTTTCTTTCGTGATTTTGCTGCTTCTTTTAAATAACAAAATAACAAGGGACTTTTATTGTGAAGAATTTATAGGAAATGAAACATATTTAACCACCATTTCACAGCCACTTAACGTGAGCCAAGCTCATCTTCAGTTAAAGGACGTATCTTTCTGTGGGTAGCCCTTTTGTAATCGAGATGCAAATCCCTGCCGTGCTGGGCTGACGTGCCGAGTCAAACTGAGTCAAGCCGAGCCAGCACATGTGTATGGAAAAGGGGCTTAGGTCTTAAAAGTAGAAGGAATACTTTGAGATGTGTGTTAATAAAAAGGATATGAAAGCTCAGTGTTGCAACATCATGGTCGCATTTGACTTAGGAACATTTCTGTTTCCAAATTACAGTATCCAGTCAAAAGCCTGTAGTAACATAAAGAAAGGGCTATAACCTACCCAAAGTGAAACAAAAACCTAACTCATAAGAACTCAAATTAAGTGGCAGCTCCATTAATATTTGATGCCAAAATTACAGAGCATGCTGGGTTGAAGAAAGACCGATCTGCAGAGAACAGAGGGGCTGCATTCCCTTCAGTGAATGCCATTTGATGCAGAGGGCAGAGAGTAATACAGCTCACCTGCTGATGTGAGCAATCAGACTGACCTATTGAAATGCCAAGTGGAATGGCATTCAAGGCCACTGCTAAACAGAAGAGAGAAAAGTATTTTGTTTTACACAGAAAGCTGAGTTGAGTCCTCAACTGTTCAACTGCTCCACTACATGAATGAAATAAACAATTGATGATCGATCTAAACATCCAAAAAGTTTTTAATGCTTTATTTCACATTTCCCCAACTTCTGAATGACTTTTCAGCTTTGTGACTCTTGTCCATGCACATTTTCTAGCGTGGCATCTTGCTAGCCTGGGAACCAGAAGAATTTGAGCTCATGTTTTATTTGTTCTCAAATATGCGCCTGGTCCCCCTCCTGATCAGACAGATTGTCAGCCGACCTGAATTGAGTTGGACCAATCACAACCGTTTATCTAATATGGGACAGGGTTGATAAAATGACTGTTCAGAGGGGTGACATACACAACCAAGATGGCTGCCACTGATGTGGAAAGTCGACTGTCACATCTGTTAAACAAGCGTTACAAAAGTGGAATGTTTCTTTCCTCTAAAAGAACAAACAACTGCACTTAAAGTTTTTGTTGATAAGAAAGATGTGTTTGCCATATTTCCAACAGGATTTGGCAAAAAGTTTAAATTACCAACTGGCCTCACTGGGCTACGTCCCAAGGTCACATGTTTGTGCACTGATTGGTCGCTGTGCCCATTGGACTGAGAGGTTCCAGACTAATTCACATTTGCTTCACACATTGTTCTGGTGATATCAGGGCACTTCTTTGACTCACTGGGGTGCGAAACCGCAATGCACTCATTACTGCCCCCTGAGGCCAAAAGGAAGGAAAACACCCGTTGGTACCTGACGGCTGGTGCGAATGTTATGTTGTAGTGGGTGTTCCCCTCACAACAGGCACAAGGGGCAACAATGATCGAAAGATCCTAATCTACACTTGAAAGCAAACTTCAACAAGCAATGCAAAAGTGCTTTATGTTGCCAGTTTAACAAGGCAAAACCAAACTAAGCAAACTATCAGTTTAATTCTAACACTGACAAAGCTAATGCCCAACACAACATACTGGAAGACATCCACAACATTGTCACAGAACTAATTCAGGCCGAGGCTGCGTTGCTCAAATCGCATTGGTAACAGCTGAATTAAAGATGAATCACAACCTGTTGCCCACGGAGACAGCTTTATATCATTGCCAGTTTAAGTTGACTCTCTGGAAGCCTGTTGCACTCAGCTAGCTAAAAACTATGACACACTGCAAACCAATTGAGCACTTAAACAGCTGTCTCTATTTTCTGTATCATTAGTACTAAATTACAAAGTTCTTACCAAGAAACCTATTAAGAAACATGAATATACTCATCCTGTAACTGTATCATCCGCTACTAGATTTTATCCGCTCTTGTTGTCCAACTGTATTGAACAAGCTTTTTACCACAATGTGGTCTGAAACTATTGTAGAAACTGTGTTATTTTATTATTCCAGGCTCCCTAACAACATCAATTACATTATTTTAGAAAATTAAAAAATATGGCCCCATGAAACAAACCAAAGTTCTCTCACATTTACAACCACTTCCCACCATGACTGCCCATAATAGCCTGTGTATTAGTGTCTGTGCCTCCACCTGGCCAACAGCCCACACACATTGACAGCAATTACGACTGTGGTCACTGTACCAAAATCGCCACCTAGCTATAACTACTGTCTCCAAATGGTTGTTAGCTAATGGCGTATTTTCAGACTGTCTTGAGGCTACCTTCAACACACGGACGCAGAAAAATATAGATATACACAATTATCCCTGAGTGATGTCAGGCATGCTGTTGCATTGTGGCACCTGTTCACCTTTTGGCCATTAAAAAGCTCTTTGCTGACTGTGTGTCTACTGCTCAGTATCCTGCAAAGTCTGAAGTGAGACATACAAAAACACTGGGGACGTGAGTGCCGACTGACGGCATACATGTAGAGTGCGTGTGCAGCTCTACCAGGGCCCCAGTAATACTTTCCTGTAACCTGCACCACACCTACTTTTCTGTGCTGATTTTGTCACCTTATCTTGTTTGTGTTCTACATCTGATAACTGCCATTGCTGCACAGAATCTAATCTCTAATGATTCACCATCAAGCACACAAACAGCAGCACTATCAGGTCAGATTTATGAGAAATAGCCAGAAAAATGACAACCAAGACATTTAAGACAAAAGCTGCTCTCATAAATATGATGGCATTCTAGTGCAAATGGCTCAAACATGCAGGCAGCAACACAGACACAGAATCTGCACTGTCATCAAACAGGGAGACAGACACATGTACACTAACACACACACTAACAATCACATACAAGAGCTTTGTGTAGTGAAGAGGTTTAGTTGCCCGCAAATTAAAAAAAAAAAAACATATTCATTCTTACCCTCCGTAGGCTCCAAAAGTGAAACTCCTCTTTCTCTGCGGCATGCCGGCTAATGGATAGCAGTGAGTCAGTCAACTCAGTGCTGAATGGAGCCAGCACTTGTGTCACTTACGCTGACTGAGCATGTGTGTGTGAGCCGGTGTGTGTGTGTGAATGTGTGTGTTTGTATGCTCTGCCTGACGTCTGAGTTCCACTCCGCGCCTCGGCTAACGTGCCCTGCCTCTTCCTTGCTCACACGCCTCCTTCACAAACAGGGGGAGAAACGGCAAGAGGATGAGGGAAGGAAGGGAGGAAGAGGAGGGGAGGGGGCTTGAGTGAGTGAGGGCTGCTGACCATGCCAGTCTCCCAGGGAACCAGAGGAGTGTGGCAGCAGCCCTTCTCACGTACAGGCAACATCTTCACTTTTGTACATTAAGATTATAGAGAACGCAATTGGAGTTTATAGTGCAATCCCTAAAGCCACACAGCACTAACACAAGTCACAAATGTAAATTATTATTTACCAGGGGTAGAAGTAACAAATTACAACTACTCAAATTACTTAATTACAGTCATTTGAGTAGTTGTAATTTTTTGAGCACTTGTGCTTTTATGAGTATTTTTTCAAGTCTGTAAGTTCACTCTTACTCGAGAAGGCATTACACAATACACACAAGTCAGCTGTGCCACTTGAGGTGAGGTGAGGTCATGAGATATTATGAGTTGTTTTCTTCACTTTTAAACAGACACCATAGCTCATGAAAATCTATCTGACATGACTCAGGCAGAAATCATGTTTTATTCATGTTACGTTCAGTCATGTTTGCCGATTTTTCCTGGAAGTTACAGCATCTATAGTGGCTAGCTAGTGTTTTTAGACATTTTAATGTAGGAATGTTACATGTTGTAGCTTTAAACATACCACAAGGAGGTTTTTTGTTTTTTTACCGGTTATGAAACAGTCTCAATTTAATACTGATGCCTCTATATCACTTACATACTGGAAGAACCTGTGCTTACATTTTCCCACGCAACATAGCAGTAAGTAGTAATTTGGCAGTTAACAGGGAGCAGGAGGAGATTTTTCTTGAGATAATTTTATTTTGTTGTTATACTTTGTGGTTGTAAAGGTGGAAACACTACCACTTTTGTCCACAGGGTGCTCCAAAATCAACAATATATGAAAGTTTGTCGTATTAGCTTTAAGTAAGCATTACACTATGGAAAATACTTAGTTTTAGCTTTTAAAATCATAATTCAGTACTGAGTAGATCTAGAACATGTATTAATATTCAAACTTTTTATCTGCATTTTGGTAGTCAACAAGCCAAAACGGGCCAATGAAAACCATGCGAAGGGATGTTCATGATTTATCATTATTTAGTTAATTGCCATTAAGAATTTAACCAATCAAAAATGTATTAATCAATAATTAATTGACAGTCTAGAAATTACAGTAATTTTGCCTTGCATAGCCATTTGTTAATGAACTCTAAATGTGAAAAAAGATGAAAACGGGGGAAAAAAATGAAAAGGACACATTTTGTATCAATTAATTGTTAATGATTAGCTAAACAATTGTTTGCGTTTTCAACTATTGGTTAAGGAAAATGCACAAAATTTGCAACCCTACATATGGATGAAACAACAAAACAAAATGCTGCAGCTGGTCTCGAGAGTGGATATATTAAGGAGAACTGAATACAGCGTTGGAGGCGGGCCTCCATTCATTCCTATGAGAGCTGCTCTGTGATGCATGAAGCCAGTGTCTGTGAGCTTTCACGTATGCTTACGCATTGTGCAGCCAATGAAGCAGGCACATGAGAGGTTTCCTTTTGGCCGAGTGGCTAACTTTCAGTGTAGCCCTTCGCTAACTTAAATGGGATAAAATGATTTAACGGTGCACTATAGACTTTCCAAATGCTACTGGACCAAGTGGATCAAATCCGATAGTGAAACAGTGAGTCATGTCACAGGGGTTGTGACGCTCCAAAAAAAATTCACCGCTTTACAGCTGCTTCTTTCACAATGTAATCTTATGGGAAAAAATCTTACTGTGTCAAATGGGCTTCAAAGCCTGGCGCTCGTCCTGGGGGCTTGTTTGGAGAGGTGACTGTGACCATCTACCAGAACAGCATAGGAGTTCAGTGTAATTTAGACTGAAGATTTGAAGAAACAGAAACCCCTCTGACTGAATCCCTGCCATTGATAATGTATTAAACATCAATGGTTAAAAAGTAATGCTTTTTTTTTCACTAATTTTACTTGTAGTTAAGTAATATTTCAGTCATGTAACAGTACTTCTACTAGAGTACAGCACTATTTCCACCACTGTTTCATTTTAGAAAATAGCTTCAGGCAAAACGCCGGTGAGTTCTTGGTATTGTGAGAGTTTACTTTGAACAAGTCTTGCAACACTAGTTCTGCCTTTCTCTGTCACTGGAAGACAGCTGGTCAAACAAGCTGCAGACGTCACACAAACAGTTCATCATTCTTCACAAATGTCCTAATCACAGAGCGTTGTTGCAGGTTAGCAGCTCCTCTCCTGTATGCTGCACTGTAGGTGATGACCTCTAAACAAGTTTCTTATCCGTTCATTCATCTCCCTCCTAATTCTTTCTTTTGTAAGCCCGTCACCTCTGGTATGCACACAAAGGCACGGCTGATGCGCGGCAGAGTTAGAGTTATCCTGCATTACTATTAGCCGCATTGATTAAAGTGAGTAAATGTCTGGACATAGAGACTCTCCTTCAGCGGGCTGTTGAGTCTGATAAACTGGCAGCACTGACAACAGTGCATTAATGCTGCCATGGATTATTGAATAAAGAAGGATTGCAGTCTAGAGCATCAGCCAGCTATCTGACAGACATTCACATCCAAAGCATTTGCACTATGTTGGATCAAACCTGTTTTCCATGGTCAGAGTTAGCTGTATTAGGCGGGAAAAGCAAAGTTTTTAGCTGCCAACAGTTATTTTTTTAAATCCTAAATCATGAATAAATAAAGTCTCTCCAGATCAAGACCTTAATCCCCCCCAAGGACCAATGATGTCTTCATCACATTAACGGCAAAGCACTCATAGTAACTGAGCAGACAAGCACTTAATTAATCAACGTGCCTACTAAACAAGCACAATCATGCTGAAAGACAATTACATCATCTCTCCACAATTACATCACCCCTTTCCTCTGAGACTGCAATTTTCTAAAAACATTTCACCAAAGCACCACGGTCCTTGACTGACTTTGGTGACAATGGACCTCACTTTGTTTCTTTGTCATGTGGTAATTAATCTCACCAGACATACTTTTGGCTTCATTGATTATTGAATTGATTGGCCTTCTTGGCCATTCTTAGTCTTGGCTCTAGGGATACCAGTGTCTGTCAGTTGGTCCACCACTTTGATCCACAGTTCCTAAAGGATGAAGCTTACTGACTGAGTGACCCTGAACGCTTCCTCTAGTGACACCATCACAATGACATTTGTGGTTTGTTTCATATTTCATCATCATCATAGTTGGCACGCTCATATGTTCATGTTCCCCTCAGGATATTACTCAACTACAAGTAAAATTAGCAATAACTTTGGTGACACGTTAAAATTCACTTATAGGGCATAATTAATATAAAGACAGTACTAGAGATGCAACAATTAGTCAATAAATTGTTTGTTGATCAAAAGAAAATTAATTGCCATGTATTACTGGTAATCATTTCAGTCATTTTTCAAGGAAAACATTTGCTGGTTCCTGCTTTTTCAAAGGATTTGCTGCTTTTCTTTTTGTAATTTATGACGGTAAATGAAAAATCTTTGGATTTTGGACTGTTGGTTGGACAAAAGAAGAAATCTGAAAATGTCACTTTGGACTCTGGGAAATTGTGATGAACATTTTTCACAATTTTTAGAACAATTTATAGATTAAACAATTAACTGGGAAAATAGATGGCAGATCAATCAATAATGAAAATAATCATTAGTTTTAGCCCCAGATAGTACAGTGCACATCCACCAAAAATAACACCACAATATAGCACATAGCTTGAATCCACACAAACCTACTAAGTAAATGAACAACTATGTGAAATTGCCATTTGTTCATGGTCATGTTTTAAATTCTAAAACTATTTTATCCAATATAAGAAGAAATGTTTAACCAAAGCATCTCCTCAGTTAGGTTTAATTAGCTGAAACACTGACAGAACCCACTAACTTGATCTAAACAAACAGCCAGCTATTCATCCTTGGCACATCAACTGCCCAACTTTATTAAAGTGCCACTCTATTGATTCAGCGCGTCAGTCTTGGTGCTACCTTTAGTCCTGTCTGCCTTCCTGACAATTCAATTAACTAAAACAGCTGTGGTGTGTGCGAGGCATTTGAATGGCTGCAGCCCAGACGGAGGCCTTTAATCACATCACCTCAGGAACAAGGCCCAGTCCCTCCGAGCAGCACTGGCTCCTCTTTTGTCTCAAAGGAAGTGGACGGGCAGGAAGAGTCTGAAGAGGACAAAAGAAATGGAGTTCCCTGCCTGATATCCACGTCGTCAGACTAACAGAGACTGCTGATACTGCGACACCAAACAAAACCAACTCAGACAAAAAACAAGACACACTACAGAGTTGAAATATAGCTTTTACAGAAAGACCCCCTTCCCAGGTGAAATGGGAGCCTGCTTCATAGAGTGGCTAATGTTAGCATTGCGTTAGCACGTAGCCGCAACCTGCTGTCCTTGAAGATTAATGTCCTCATGTTTGTACTGAATGTGGTTACGCATTGCTCCAGTCGAGTGGTTATATGCAAGTTTATTCTGAAACAGCCTACATAGAACCTTCTTTTCACTTTGTAGATCAAAATACTGAAAAACTGTGGTGTGTACAAGGTATGATCTGTCCAACTTTGCTGATAACAACACCCGGGCCACCCAACCATTAGCGCAGGGGCTGCTGTCTGATGGGGCTGCAGCACCCATTAAGAGTGGGCATCTGCTATCATGGTTTGGGTTTTTTGGTGAATTATTTCCTGTTATATTTTGTGCTGTGTGCTGTGCACCATTTTGCACAGTTTCCAGATTGAACGGTTATTTCCTCAATGGTGCAACAGTGTGCAACGGGCTTTGAGATATGTTGTCTCTCGTATGGTGGATGTGCCACAAGTATAACCCACTCAGCAGGAACGTGTATGTAAACACCGTCGAATTAAAAAGATGTTGCAGTGCTGTGTGCTTATGTATACAACAGGCTGTTCAACACAGCACCATTTTGCTAGTTTTGTTGGGCCTGAACGTGGTGCTGGTCCTGCCTCCTGTGTTTTGACTTTACTTCCTGTCTTTGTCCTTTACCTGCCCTTTCTGATGACCATCTCTTTCATCTGTATTTGATTAGTTCCACTTGTTTCAGATTAATCCCTTGTCTATTTACTCTGTGTGTTTCTCTGTTTCCGTGTCAGTTCGTCGTCATCCTTTGGCATCATCCTTGTTGTTTCAGACCTTTGTTACATTTGTTGGATTGTAGATCCATTTTTTAGTCTTTTGTTCCCCATTTGCCCTTGTTGGATTTGTTTGTTTTTTGGACTCTAGTTTTGACCTGCCAGCCTTGCAAGTGAGCTTTTTGTACATTGTTTCTTTACTAAAATAAATTTTGAACTGTTTCTGCTTTGTCCCGTCTACATTTTTGGGTCCACCATCTTGTTTAGTTTTGACACACATGACAGCTGCATAACATCTTAGAGGCAACAGTTAACAGGCATTGTACATTAATCAAATAATAATAATTAGATTATACGACTACTATGTCTGGTGCCCACTGGCGAGGATATTGACGTTTAATCAATGAGATGTGCACATGCCTAATTTATAGTCAGAGTAGTAGATGCTGGTTGGCATGCCTCCACAAAAAGGCTGTCTGGCAGCAAAGTAAAGTGGTGAAAATATTCTAAATATAGCGTATACTTAAAGTGATATTGATTTTTTTGTAGGTGGACCTTTTTAAGTGGCTAAAAAAACCTTTTGTTGCTGACCCTGTCCACAGCAGCAGTTCACTGCTTAGCTTCCACGCTAAAGCCCCTCTCTGGTTCTCCAAACTGGGGGCATACCAATCACCATCTACTGTAAAACTCTTCAAATGGTCATAATCATAAAATTCTAATGTTATTCCATAAACCAGCACTGATAAATGTTATTATTGCTCTACATGTAAACAGATGTGTGACTTCTCCTCCCACTTGAATCTGTGGGTGGGTAGCTATCATCTTATAAACTCAATCATTTATTTGCAGCGTGGAGAGGGTAGCAGCACGAGGGCAGATGTGGAGACAGAGTTGGTGTGTGGGTTACGATGGGTGAGGAGGAGTTTACAGAGCAGAGGCAGAGATCGTTCATTCATCCTCAGCTCTGCTTTCACAGGACAGGAAATTTGCTCCTGTGGAATAAATGAGCATTGTGCCGGTCTGAAGAGAAGCAGACGCTGATTAAACAGGCAACTTGTGCAAAGGCCTTTGTTAAGGAGGTGCATCGTAATTTATCATTTCAGTGCTTTTAAACAGAAATCTAATTTTCAGCGTGTAGGGGTTTAATGTGTTTGAGGCTGGACAAACATCATAAATCAACTCTCCAACAAAGCGACATGAGGTTCAGGGCAAAGCATAGCCCTGCTGGCTCAACAAAGCATTATACAAATAGAAGACAATTAAGCTTTATGCTCTGTGTTTATTCTCATTAATATTTGATTTGTTTAGTGTATTCCTCCAGCCTTTCTCTGGTTTCAAAGCAGGGCAAAGAATAATAATACAATTTTATTTATTTAGCACTTTTCAAGCAAGGCGCACAAAGTGCTTTTTAGGGAGAGGAAAATAAAACTGAGCCAAGGACAAAAAATAAGAGCGATAATCCTTAGTTCTTTAACCTGGAATCTAGAATCTGGAGAGAGACGGTAACATGGGAGTGGATTTTCAATCTTGTCTCATCCTACCCCCACAAAAATACTCCTGTCCCATCTCAATCCTGGAAGACTGACTCCCATCCCATCCTGTGTCCGTGATGTGTTTTTGTAGGAGGGTAGTCTTTGGGTAATGCAATGATTCTGATTTGATGTTCTCGCCATCCTTTTCTTAGATTCTTTTGTATTCTAGTGCAGTTTATGTTCACACCATTTGGCCAGCTGGTATTTGAATTTTTCTGGCTGCACCATGTTCTGTCAATGCACAGTCCACATACGTCCTGCACTGCTCAGGAGGCTGAAATCAACCAGCCACCAGAGCAGAAAAAAAGACAACAGATCGCTGATTATTATGTTTAAAATAGAATAAAAGAAATAATGTTTATTCATATTAGAACTGAATATTTATAACTATAGTTATTATGATTCCACAGGATGATCCTAAAGGATTTCCTCCATGTGGAACAGAAGATCCAAAGTGGCTAACTTCACAGTCATCTGCGGACACAATGTTCTTGTCTTCAAATCAAATTTTTAATATCTTTAAAAGCCCTGAAATTTTCTTTTCTCAACCAGCTTCTGACTATGTGTGTTGGGGTTCTACATGAACAGTTTTCTACCAAAAGTAGAACAGGTTTTTTACAGTAGTTTTGGAGAGATTTTTGTTTTATTTTTGGTTTAAAGTGGGTGGAACAAATGTGTTATCACTTCCAGGAACCAACCAGGGCTTAGCAACATTTGAATTAGACTCTCATATTTGATGGTTTGTTTGGCCAATCAAAACTGGCAAGTTTCTGAGTGTTAAACTCCTATAAACAATTCTTTAAAGGGACAGTTCACCCCAAGATCAAAAATACATATTTTTCTCTTTAGTTGTAGTGCTATTCATCTGTCTAGACTCTCTTGGCGTGAGGTGCAGAGTTTTGGAGATGTCTGCCTTCGAATATAATAGAACTAGGCGGCACTCAGCTTGTAGTGCTCAACGTGCCAAGAAAATTAATTTGAAAAATTCAACACCAGTTTCTCTTTCCAGGAATCATGACCCAGTGACTTAAGATAATCCAATGACCTTGTTGTGTGCAGTTTCATGTAGGAACAATTTTCTGTCTATGGTAGATTTACCATAACTATTTGCTTCCTTTTAGACAGAAACAGGAGTGGGACTAAGTCACACAAGTGGAAGAAGGAACTTTCTGCAAAATCCATTGATGCTTATTGTAAGGCTCTAAGACAAACGGTTCATAAGTTTTGAAAGGATGTCTAAAGTATAGGGGGACCAATGAAAAATGAACTCGGCTTAAAACAAACAGGTAATGGATTACTAATGGGGCCTGGCTAAAATATGCGGGGCTAACTGACACCACTAAAACTGGAACTCTCTGCTGAGACTAGGGCAGCAACCAATAATAATTTTGATCATTGATTAATCTGTCAATTATTTTCTCGATTAATGGACTAGTTGTTTTTATGATTGGTATATGATAGGTTTGTTGTTTTTAAGGGTGCAATGCGACCCTACAAATGCTTATTAAGCAGGCATCAATAATTCTGTTTTAGGGGATTAGCTCTGCACTGAGAGTTCCCTCCGACAGCAGATCCCTTCAAGCCAAACCTAACTGTAAAACCACTGTTATAAATAGTTAATTCCTTGACGTAGATGTCTGAGACTAAACTAATTTCTTTGTATGTTCCTCCAGGCTTAAACCACTGTCAAAATTAACATCTAAATTTTTAAAGGAATACTTACTTTTAAATAATCAATGATTTTTTTTTACCCAGTAGCAGTTATTATAATTATCAATATTCAGAGGTGAGGGGCCGGGCAGTCAATGTTTTTGTTTGGAGAGGACTTCTACTCTAAAAAGTTCGGAGCCAAGCTTGTGAACAGCCGCTTAAAGAAGGAGGCTAATCTTTCCACAATATTTATACTGTATCGTCATGAACACACTGCCTTTAAGGGCAGTGTATATATTGTAAATATTTTCCAGATACTAGACTGAACAAGGAGTACACATAGACTCGGATATTTGGAGAGGGTGAGTTTGCAGAGCAAGGGGTGCCATACAAATATTTGAAGGGAGTGAATATTCAAAGGGCAATTGTGCTTTGAAGCACGAGGAAATAAGCCGAGCCTTATCTCTGCGAGCATTTCATTTTCATTACACTTTTCAAATTTCAGTAGCTGACTGAGTGTAAGAGTGCATGACTGAAGCCACGGCAGATGTAATTATTTAAAGCTGTGGCTGTTTGTTAGTTTTGGACAGCTTAAATTGCCTGTAAAGTCACATTGAACAGAGGAAGGTCTATTACTTCACTTGATTGTCACTTCAAAGGAATTTGAGGCACATTTAATATTATTTTTGCTTTGTAATTCAGCCCTCCTCCTCACTTCTTCTTTACTTTTTGTAGAATTTACATCAGTTTCACATCCTCTGCTGGATTTGGACATACTTGGAGACTAGACTCCTCGAGCAGACGGCCGAAAATAACACAGCTGAATGAAAGTTACAGTACGGCTTGTTGACTGTCTGACTGGGAGGAATAGAGCGAGCCCACTGAACCGTCCTCCTCCCAATGAGGTCACGTGCCCCTCAGGCCCCTGGGAGCCGCCACAAACAGCCTCACGCACACATTGAGGCCTTTCATAGCTTCTCATTAGAGGGCTGGGATATTATGGTGGACACGGCAGGAGAAAAGAGGTGTTGTTGCAGCGTGCTCGAATTGAATGACGCCTATACCGCTTTACGTTCCACTCTGTTGAGGTTTGAATGCAATTATCAGCCGCCTATATTGTTCCCATTCTTTTCATTTGATTAGCGAGAGACTGGCTATAACGAGAGTGATTATGCATGTTTTTGTTTTCATTTTTGTATTACAAATTGCACCGTCTTGAATCTTGAAGGGCTTAGCAATAACTTCATAATAATGGGGACTTAATAAGGGACTTATTTTAAGGATTATCCTCAAAATCAATGAATCATAGCAGTCCATCTTCCTCAGACAATTATGAGCTGATGCAGGATGAGAGAAACAACTACAGGGACATGTTGCTCATTGATCTTAGTTGCAGAGGAAGATCTATTTCAGTTATAATGGATCCTCAGTGCCAGGCTATCTGTCCGCTATGTCCCAGGCAGCTCCCTGATGGATGGCTCTCTGCAACAGAGAGGGACTTTGTCTTCATGCCAGGTGATCAATAGATGACTCGCCACACCAGAGACATCAGACTCAACTTTAAATCCCTCAGCGTGTGGAGAAATGCCAAAAAGCTAGAGGGCAAGTTTTAATTCCTTTACTTTCAACTCACGGGGGGAATAGCACATTTGATAGCTTTCATTTCCACTGACCACTGTTGCAGTATTGACAGATTCAATATCAGCTGTTTGTGGATTCCAGAAACATTTGCACGGTAAAGGTCAGTAAGAAAGTTGGTTTATAAAGTGGGTATTTTTATGCTGTGAGGGACTTTAAGTGTTATAAAGAGCAAGTCCACGTGTGTGTGTGCATTTATTACTGGATTATAAATGATGGTCATGAGAATGCAGAGTAACAGTGCCCTCTCCTGGACACTGTGATGTAAATCATATTATACTGTCATCAGGTACAAAATTTACTCCAGGACAAATCCTACTGTTTTGTAGTTTGCTTAATTACTTAAGCAGATGCTGATCTGGTTCTACATTGACAAGATATTTAAGTAAAAGCTGAAACTCACATCAAGTTAGTATTTTGAATCTTTTCATCTACAACCCCAATTCCAAAAAGGTTGAGATGCTGTGTAAACTGTATATAAAAAACAGAATGCACCAATTTGCAAATCCTTTTCAACAAATATTCAACTGAATACAGTATAAAGACAAGATATTTCATGTTCAAACTGGTGAAAAGTTTTTTGTAAATATACACTCATTCTGAATTTCATGCCAGCAGCATGTTTCAAAAAAGTTGGGACAACAAAAGACCGAGAAAATTGTTGAATGCTCAGAGAACCTGTTTGAAATATTCCACAGGTAAACAGGTTAATTGGCAACAGGTGATAGTATCATGATTGGGTACTGAAGGGGCATCCTTGAAAGGCACAGTCACAAAAGCATGGATGGAGCGACATTCACCACCATGTGAAAAACTGCGTGGGCAAATAGTCCAGGTTAAAAATGTTTTTCAACACAAAACTGCAAGAAATTTGGGGATTTTGCCATCAACAATCCATAATATCATTAAAAGACTGAGAGAATCCAGAGAAATCTAGAAATCTCTGCATACATGGGCTTGGAAACACTTTGGAAAACTGTTGTCAGTAAACACAGTTTGTCACTGCATCTACAAATACAAGACTCTACCATACAAAGCAAAAGCCATATATCAACAACATCCAGAAACGCTGCCAACTTCTCTTGGATCCAAGCTCATCTGAGATGGACTGATGCAAAGTGGAAAAGTGTGCTATGGCCTGAGGAGAGGAGAGAAGAACCATCCAGATTGTTACCAGTGCTAACTTTAAAAGCCAGCATCTGTGGTGGTATGGGGGTATGTTAGCAGCCATGGCATCATGGGTAACTGTCATATCTGTGAAGGCTCCTGTAAAGCTGAAAGGTACATACAGGTTTTTTGAGCAACATATGCTGCTATCCAGACGTCTTTCTCAGAGACATCCTTGCTTATTTCAGCAAGACACTTGCTCTTTTAGAATATTTCATGTTAGTAGTATTTTTTTGCATATTATTATTATTATTATTATTTTTGCAACTTAATAACATTTAATTTTCAAGCTTTTAATACTTTTTAATGTTTATTTTAGCTGGCACTATGCATTATTTGTTTGGTCCTAAAGGTCCTGTGTGTAAGATTTAGAGGGCTCTATTGGCAGAATATCATTAATAAATAAATATTCATATGGTTAATTTAATTTCAGACCAAACACTGGCTCTAGATATTGCCTTTCACATTTTGTGTAGGTTTTGCAGCCACCATAGGTTCTTACGTTACGCTTGGAAGGGGAGACTGAGGCGAGATGTTTGCAATCTGAAAGCTCACCACTAGATGCCACTAAATCCCACACCCTGATCCTTTACAGGTTGTGATAGAATTTAAATTTTCAAAGCAACAAATGTTACTGCTCAGTGCTGCTGGCAGACGGAACGCATTAATGTCATCAAACATGCTTATTTAAATTATTGAACATGCATTTTTGCTCGCTTTCATGCATGGTTTCATTGCGGTTTTTAGGTTGGGCACATTTCAGGGGATCTTAGAGACTGACAGAAGAAGAGAGGTGAAGATTGCAAGATTGAGAGTAATCTTTTTATGAAGACACTTTAGGTAATTGCACTAAAAAGCCTTCATGGGAAAATCCTAAAACATCTTCGGTTCTCTAATGCATTGGATGGGCTGCATAAAACCAAATCTTCCAAACCCCGACGCTGTGCTTGTCTGTTAGGTTTGATATCTACTTTTTTGGTCATCAGCCTTATATAGACCTATTGGAGTGAAGAGTGTGTGTGGGGTCAGAGCCTCTGCATGGGAAGAGCAGGTGTCTCCAAAAATAGAGGCAAAGGTCTGCATGTGTCACCCAGAAAACAGTAGGCTGTGGAGACACAGAGGGCAGCAGTGTTGAGTCAGGAAATGTGCTGAATTTCCTGCAACAGGGACAACCTTCATACCAAGCTAAACTGCACCTGCAATACGTTATCTTACAAGTTACACAGCAAGTTTTATGGCAGTTTCAAAGCCATATTTCTGCAGGAAACACACCAGATTGTGCGGGGTCCCCTCCGCTGTATCTCCTCTCTATCAATCTGTTAAACAGCTCAGTGGTGCAGGAAAGAAACAATATGAAATCATTATAGAGAGGAACAGCACATAGTGTTTGTCATTTATACTGACTTCATGCTTGATTGAAAATAACCTTCTCATAATCATCAGGGAACCATTTGTTCTGGGTGATTATTGGATGCTAAATTGCAGGAAGTTGTACAGTTCCCTTATACAGCATGCCTTTAGTGCTACGTGTGATTATGGAAATCCACATAAATCATTTTCTATCCTGAAGAGAGAGTTGGTGCCTTTAAATGTTTTGATGCCTGATGAAAGGGTCATCTCCTACTTCCAGCAAAAGGTATTTTAAAAGTAATCCAATCCCAGCATCTATGAAAAGAAGCCTGCAGTTTATATTATTTAGCTACACCAATTACACTATCATTCATGTTTCCATTTGCAAAAAAGGAAGCATTTTTTCATCTGTTTGCACTGAAACAAGGGAGCAAAGACGAAGACTAAAGAGAACCAGCAGGAGGATGAATCAATAATCAGATATCATGTCAGCCTTGTTCATACAATCCCTGTACTGCAGCAATACTGCAGCATAGTATGCTCATTTTTACAGCACTCAGCTACATGCCCTGCATTTTAAGATGTAGCCATTAAATTTTACAGTGTACTAATTCTTTTTATCTAAATGCTTCCCTGGCTTGTAACTTGCACACACCATAAAGTAGAGTCACAAGTGATATTATACTGCGTCTAATTAAAACCTAATTAAAGGATTACTGTGTTTTTGGACTGGGTCTATCTAGTGGGGAGCTTTGGCACATCGAAAAGAACTTTTCAGTAACTGTTGACGGCATTCAAATCCTGCCTATTTAAATTAAGATTCTCAACACTAACAGGTAATGTAGGACGTGGGGTTGAGCAATATGTCATGATTGTCAGAAGAAGAATGTGTAAAGTGCTACATGGAAGAACCCTCCCATAGCTGTTGAAGACCGAAGACTGTTAGCCTCTCTCATCCATCCACCCCCCCAACCACTGCTAATGCACTCCAACACTTTATCACATGCAATACATACACAACTGTAACATACAATCCATCAAAGCTATCATCACAACTTTTACAGCTATTATCATAACTATTTAAATGGTTGTGCAATTCTTCTTTATTCTGCACTATTTGCACTGTCATTGTTGACCTGCCTCATCCAAGTGCCTTTATTTATAATATTGATACAGTAGATAGAGGATGTTACCTCATAATATTTATCTTGCTTATTTATCATGTTTATTCTTCTTGTTTTATCCTTTTATTCTTGTTTTTTACCCTTTCATTCTTCTTTGTATCCCATTATTCGCGTTTTGATCCTTTTATCTTGTTTTCTATTGCTGCTGGTCCCTGAGAGTTTCCAAACATAATTTTGTTGTCTGCCTACAAAGACAAATGTCTTATGTCTTATGTCTTATGTTGTCTTGAGATGCTGACATCTTTTCTTTTACTATGTATGATTTTATCTTCAGTGGAACTGCAGAACATATTTCCCCATGGGGACATCAAAGTACGTCTTATCCTATAATGTTTTTATTTTTGAGGATCAGTGTTTCTCCAGTCACCTCAATCAAGAAAGATGAAGGTGATGAAGACACACTTTTCATACGAGTAAATAAAAGTTGAAACCAAAGAGCCACAGGTTCAAGATAGTACATCCATGCAACCCTGTCTGCTAAAAAATACGTTTAACTATGACTTTTTATGTTTAACTAAAACTAACTTTTTAATATATTATGTTGTGGTGACAATATAATTCCTGTCTGGATTATGTTCACAGACAACATTTCTTTGAAACAATATAATATGCTGGATTCATAAGGTGGTTGACATGGATGGTAGACGTACAAAGTGCAGGACTTAAACATCACAATGTGGGGTTCACATCCAGACTCCTGCAGCAAAAGTGCTTTGGTTAAGGTAATGAAATATTATTATTTTGTTATTTTGTTTATTTTGTGTAGATTTAGGCCAGGGATATTCAACTTCAATAGCAAGTGAGCCACACACAAGACTTTGTCAATTAATGGCTACAAATAACTCTTATTAGAGAGGCCAATATTACGCTGAGTCGTCAGGGAAAAACTAGCAGAAAACTAGTCATGATTTGACTTGTAGTGCCTTTTCATACTGAATTCTTTCATCCCAGCAATTTTATTTTATTTTTTATTTTACCTTATTTTAACAGGGCAAGTCATAAAGAACAAATCCTGATTTGCAAACAGTCTCCAGTGGACCATGGAAAAATTAAAAAGGGCCTTATCTGGCCCGCAGATCAGTAGCTGAATAGGCCTGTTTTAGGCAATAAGAGTGCTTTGTTTAAGGATAGGGAAATCATGATTTCAAGTTAAATATTAATCAAAAATGTTATGTCTGAAATCACTGCTGACTACTGAATAATGCTACAGTCACTATAACTGGTGTATTGCAAGTAGGGGTGCAAAAAAATATCAAAATATAGAGTATTATGATTACCATACCATATTTTTGTGATACTGTATTGATCCTCAAAACACTGTGTCGTGATATTGTGACAAGGGCAAAGATTTCTGGCTGTTTGTGTGTGTTTAAACCCCCAGCTGTTAGACAGCAGTGCCGTTATCTATCTTCCCTGATCTGATTGCATAAAAATATAAACTTTTTTTAAACTCAAATGTTACACATATGGTGGTGTGCTCTTTATATAATTAGTTTTCCTAAAATTAGATCTTATTAGATCACAGTATTGCAATATATATTACAATATATTGAATTGTAACCCCTGTATCCTGATACATATCGTATCACCAGATTCTTGCCAATACACAGTTTTAATTGCAAGATTGTCTATTTTGACAGAAAACAAATGAAATACATTGCAAGTGAATATTTTAATTATACTCTCTGTATCTACATTTTTACGACTTGCCAGGTACATTAAATACATTTCCTGTTGTTATGTTGAGAGAAAACACATTTTGGTTGGAATAACATACCCTCAAAGCCTATTTGCTGTTGCAAATTAGTTGCATATAAACGTTATTTCTAGAAGACAGAGCTGACCTATGACAAGACACTTTGCTGAATGTTAATGAGGTTGAAATGGATGTGATGCACAGAGTAAACCAATTCAAATAAATCTGAAGGATTACACCCATACACTCCAGTAGGTGTTGACACTGAATGAGCCACGGTACAAAGCAACTTGTGATGAAAATCAAGAACAAACATAGAAGCCTCACGGATACAGAGGCAGACGAGAGAGTGGGTGACTCATTCAAAGCCCATCAAAGAGACAGTACACTTTCGCTCTAATAAGCTGTTTGCAGTGGTCCAGCTGACATCCTCCTCTGAGCAGAGAATGCACACAAATGCAGCCTGCAGATGAATAATTCAACAGGGAGGAAAATGATGCATCCAATTTCTAAAAAAAGACCTTTAAGTATCAACATGAGGCTTTAAATGTTGTTTGTTTAGATGTGCCTGCAGGAGTACTGAGACAGCTCTATAATTAAGATATCACATAAGAGAATACAACACAGTGACTTTTAATATAGGAGAAGAAAGGGCTACATTTATGTTTTTAAAAAAAAGAGCAGAATCTAGTTGCTAATAAAATAACACTGCTGTCCAATCGCATAAACCATTCTCTCTCTGTGTTCCCAACAGTCAGGCTTCTCCAGCTTCACAATACGCCTTCATTTAATACAGCGTCTCATCCCTGACCCACTGATGTTAATTACAGCGCAGGCTTGAATTTCAGACATCACAGACAGGGCTGTAATTTACAAAAGGGTTCAATAACATATTAGACATCAAACTATAGCATGAGAGGTCGAGAGCGCGGGGGAGAGGAAATTGCGCCTCCAAAGAGTGCATCTTCACAGACTTACATCCTTGACACAGAGCCAAAGGGGCATGCTACATGTACAGTATGGTGATGAAAGAGAGGAGTGTCTCAGGAGCGACCAATGCCCTCACATAAACCAGCATATAAATAATCCATGTAAAATCTGGCAGAGCTCGTGTGGAAACTGAAATACGAGGCTTCCCCCGGTTTCTTTAATATACAATAGAGGCTCATGAATGGAGAAACAGCAGGGTTCTCTATGTCTTTAAAAACTACTGAGGTGAATAAAACTAAAGCTAAAGGTCCAAGTCATATGAATAAAACAACTGGAAGAAACAGAGATGGCAACATGGCTATAAACTACAATATATAAGACTACACAGTAGTAAAAGAATAACTGTATGTCTGATTCAGTTGAGACAACCCTGCTAATACAGTACAGGATCAGGCGTTCAAATTGATTGACGCAGATTAGCCTATGAAAGTGGAAGAAATCAATTAAACTTTAAGGTCACTTCTAAAAAAAAAGAGGCATCCAGTGAAGTGGCATTAAAAAGAGGCAATGGTCTTGTCTGTTAGCAGCCTTGTTTCAGCACGCTGTAGCCATCAAAATTCTTTATAATAAAAGCAGATGAACAGCAGTAGTGAGGGCGAGGAAAGATTGTATAAAATATATTAATACGCTGCAAAGTGGTGGGGACATTAGGAGTCAGATGAAGAAATATTTTGTAAATCTTCATTCAACATATTAGGCATTGTAATAGGCAGATTTAGCATGAAGCCAAAATAGATAATCACTGCAGATCAGTAAAAAAAAATTCCATCCACAGCTGCAACACCAAACAGTGCCAATATCACATACTGTATACTAAGAGCCAGTGTTGTCAGTCATTCCAGGAATATCGATATCATACATCACTGCCTGAATATATGACAAAATGGAAATAACTGAAGGAATAATATGAACAACATTAGCTACAGATTAAAAATCAACCTTTAGATATTAAGTTAAACCAACAGCCTTGTTGTTTCAATGCTGCATACTTTAACATTAGAGAAATAGAGTTTACAAACGAAAAACGACGAATGCAAACTATTTTTCAGAGAATGCAATTTTTTAAAAATTATGCTTTTTTTAACATGCTAAATATGTGATACTATTAGTTGGAATGATAATTTTTGGATCAAAAATTTCATTTTTACTGACAAAAATACTATTAAATTTGTGAGTATGTGACATTTTTTGGGGGTCTGGACCAAACAAACACTAAAATTAAACTAAAACTACAAAAAAGCACTACAGTACTTGATAATAATGCTGTTTTCTCACACATTTTTCCTTTTTCTGTTCTGCCATTTGGGTACTGAAGTTTCAGTAATTCTTGTGCAGCCCTAATCCATAAGTATGTTTTCATTTGTGTACAATCACATGAAAAGTTTCACAGCTACTGTAGGTTCTCTTAAATGCTCAGAAGGGGAGGGTAAGGCAGAGACGTTTGTAATCTCCAAGCTCACCGATAGATGCCATGTTGGTCCTTTAAAGGGGAACTCCATGATTTTAAACATCAGTGTCTGTTCCATGCCACAGTATTCTGTGTGTCTTCCTGTGCTGTGTCCAGGTATTGCACCTCCCCTCCTTGCAGCTGCAGTGATTGGCAGCAGCTGCAGTCAATCACTAATTAGGCCTGGTGTTTAAATGCAGGGAGAGAACAGCAAGACCAGGTCAGAGTCAGTCTGCATGTGTGCAGTCTAGTTCTGTGGTGGCAGGCTAGACTACATGTGGCTAGTGCAGTGCTTGCATAGTGCTCCATGTGACTGGTGTAACAGTGGCGTGTGGGATGGTGCAACGCTAGCATGCGGCAGGGTTCAGCCACTGAAGTCCCTTTTCAGAGGGATGATGCTTTGTGTGTTTTTTCCTTTCGTGTCTTTTGTGTTTAGTAGTTTGTTCAGTTAATGTCAAAATGAGTTTGTGTGATTTAGTATTTTAAGTACTCTTCATTTGTTACTGTTAAACATTTACTTTGAACTTAATTTATTAATAAAAGAACCTTGTTCCTGTACATTTGCTTGTGTTTCCCTTCCATCCTTTTTCCCCAGGTTAGTTTTAAATTATTGTTACACCCCTCATCCCCTAGCCAAGCCTTGAGGTTGTAAATGGTGTCTGTTCACAGGTCTTGGGGAGTTATACTGTTGTAAAAAGTTGTATAAAGCCAAGGCAAAGTCTTACATTGCTGTGAATGATGTCACCTGAGTCATTACAATTGGGACTGAACAACTTAAAAAATCTGAGGGTGTGGTGTTAGAAAGAAGTGAGGTTAAATCCTACACACTGCTCCTTGAAACATTTACTAAGACCTGATATGTAGGTCAGTATTGAATGAATTGTTTGAATTTATCTGTATCACTGATGTGTTTATGTGAAAATTTTGCAAATTATTAAAAGAAATAATATTTATGACATTTTTAACCTCCTAATGTAAAATTCATACTGTATATCACATAACTGTACATCCATGAAAACTGCATTGTCATTTCCACTGAAGTAAATAAATTATCTCCCTCCTCTGTGACATGTTATTAATTTAACATAGCCTGAAGACAAAATAGCAACAAAAACAATTTGGGCTAATGGTGATTTAACCTTATTCATTACAGACTAATTGCTCATCATGTGAGATCTGATTAATGATTACACAACAGTGAATTCAAACTGCCCCTCTCCAGGACATTGGCAGGGGCCAATTAGTTGCTGCCTTGAGGCCCCCCTGCCCTGCTCATCCTCTCAGATTCTGTGTGTCAGAGCCGAAACTAAGATCTCCAATCCCACCAAGCCGAGCACATCTGCTTTTTCTTTGTTGGCTGGCCAAAAGAATACAAACCTCATGCATTAACAAAGATGTTGTGGTTTTGTAATGCTTTTGCGGAAGAACAAGAATAATAATACAACAAAACAATGTGAGTCTGTGTTTTCTCTGTGGGGCTTCTATTCTTTTAGTTTCAAGGCAGATGAAGGAATATCGTCTGCAACGCGGGAAATCTTCCTGCGCTGAGCAGAGACCCTAACACTGCTCATCTGTAAAAGTAAAGGTCCCGTTACGTTTAATAATAGAAGAGGCTGCTGTGTGCAGGGACTGGCTGCCAGAGCACAAAAACCACTGAGTGCACAGCCTCCCACGGCCGGCATAGTGACAGACACAGAGGCACTCAACTGGAAGCATGAAGATATGAAGGAAGGGAGGGCTGTGCATGGAAAGGGATGGAGAGATTAGGTGAGAAAATGAAGGAGTGAGGATGGGAAAGGGAAAAGTGAAGGGATGGGAAGATAAAAGGAAAAGGATGAAGAAATAGAACTGCAAATGTAGCGAGAGAAATCCAGGATGGAGGCACTGGAGGATGAAGGGTTGCAAGGACAGGGTGGGTAAAGCTCACTGGCAAAGAAGGAGCTGATTTCAGAAGACTAAAATCTGTGTAATAATTTCATTTTATGGACCGTCATATATACATTTCTAGATCAGCTGAAGCAAGTCTACATTACAGTATATAATAAAAACTGGATTGTCAAATTTATTCATCCCTATGCTCACTATTTTTTCAGCAAACTGAGGTTTTCTCGCTTTTTTGCCAGACACATTAACACATTTATAGAGCAGATCAGCAGATATGAAAAAAAGTTAGTCCTCCAGGCAGCTTCTGCTGCTCAGGTGCAGCTTATTCACTGCAGGCAAGTGGCCATGAAATAAACTGAAACACCTGTCAGCCCTGCAGATACACAGATGCACCACCAAAGGATTCTTTATGGTGTCTTTAAATCAAAACTAGCCCATGTTCAAGGAGAAGTCTGCAATATATTTACTGTAATAAATCATAAAATGATGAGGTTATGTAATCAGAGATTAAGGAAACAAGTAAAGCTGAAATAGTGGCTTCTCTGACCACAACACCATGTGCCATTGTGTCCCTTATTTGAAATTTCTATTCCAGCACATAACTTGTGTTATTTCTGTCCATTTCACACTAATTAGAGTTCAATTTAAATTACATGCTCACCAAATAAGTTAGTGTTTGTTTATGAGTTGTAAGAAATAATTAACAATCTTGTAGAAGGAGTAGGGTTTATAACGGTTAAACTGATCAACAGGCTTTAGTTTTCAGGATAACAGGCTTAACTTTACGTTAACAGACATTCAAAGCTATAAACAGCTGCTCAAGTTACACTGTAGGACTCATCATCGCTTGTTATTGTCAAATTACAATATTGCGCTCATCTTGCACTCCTGCAGTGTTCCTGCAGTCTGCCTGAGCTTCCTCAAGTCCACAAACATACAGTTTTCTCCAACTCACTGTTTGGACTGCATTACTAGTTTTTGGACGTGCAATTGTGACAGATTACTCTTTTAAACAAAGCAATCAGAACCACCTTGTAGTTCTAAATTGATTTATTGCTCTTAATTGACTTTTTCACCGTGTACATCCTTTTTGGTAGACTTATTTATTTCCCTTTTTCATCATTTTTATTGCTGTATATCATTCTTACCTGACATATCTGGTAGGTATTTGTTTTATTTGACTTTTTTTTGTCATTTTATTGGTATTGTTGATGCTGTTATTATCATACATTGTACATCCTATTAGCCCGCATGAATGTGGATTCTGAGCTGAGTGCTCTGTCAATATTCCTTCAGTAAACACTGGCTGATGAAATTTGGACAATTAGCGTTCTCCATAATGGGCTGTCAACTCTGGAACACATGGCTAATTGAAAACAAATTAATTCCAGACATAAAATCTTTACGAAAAGGGTTAAATGCATGCTAAAAGCAAGCCAGAGCTGTGCCCATTTTGAGCTAATTGTACCAAGATATATTATGTATTTTATTGTATTTTCCACATGTGAGGTGCATTATGGTTTTATTATACCGGAAGCTTTATATCTCAAATACACTGTACAAAAGTCCAACAAGAGTTGAAAATTAGGAAAAGCTATAAACTCTCTGATAAACACATGGGTTTCATGCTCTGTATTGGAACTATGTGGCACTGCATCCTCCCTGTCATTGGCAGTGGGTATCATAGAGTTTAAAACAGGATCCTGATATCAGAGAAATTCATCTAATACTAAAATCGAACTTCAAGAGATAATGTAGCACTAAAAAAAACAAAAAATGAACTGATATCATCTCTCTTTCTGACCTCAGAATGAGATATCTCATTAATAAACACAACGAATCAACCCTCTCAATTACCTAAGGCAAAGAGTCACTATTGTCAGTAAATGAGATGGATCCAATTTCTTCTGTCTATTGTAAGAAAACTGGTATCAGATTATTCGTTACAGCTCTAAATCGTCACTTTTCCTCACATAGTTTCATTTTACATAGTTTCTATATTTCTTGATGCTAATGGGATATTCTTATTGAGTTTCAGTGCTTTTTCAGTGACTTAACTTGTGTCTCATTTTTCCCAGTCCGCAATGCAACAAAACATTAAATGGAGAAGACCTGTATTCTTTTGGTAGGAATCTCCAATCTCAAATGGGGCAAAATTAAATATACAAACACAGTGAAGATTGCATTTCAACCTAAAAAACAAACCCAAAGAGAATTCATCACTGGGTGCACTATGCAGCCAACAAGCAGTGTGCCAAAACAGGTGTTGATGTGGAAAAAAAAAACAAACAAAAACAAAATGTAGTTTAGGAGGGTTAAACAACACACACACACACACACACACACACACACACACACACACACACACACACTGGGCATCACTGAGGTAACATTAGTCCTGTAAGTCCCCAATGGAAAATTGGAGAAAATGTCATTCTGTCATCAAATGTCAGGTAAATCTATAAACCCTTAACAGGAACACTGAGGTGCAATTAATCACTGAATGTCAAATGTTGTCATAGGGTGTCAAAAAAAAAAAAAAAAAAAAAAGTCATCTATACTAAATACAAGGCATAGCTGCAGGATCTGTCATGAAAAATGACATGAAATAAAATGTCACTGATGAAAATGCCATTATGCAATCAAAACAGACTCTTTATAAAGCTTGTTTTGACATAAACACCTCTATTACCTTGAATAAAAAAAATAAAAAATGATTAAATTACACTGAATATTATGGAAGCCAAGCATGTACGTACTTGCAAATATTTTTCAATGATGAGAACATTGAGATCATGAGTTTACGATGTCATTACCTCGAGATAAGTTAATCTTATTCAATAATCTCATTAATTAAGACACTTGTGCCTGATTAAACACACAACGCAGAAGAGAGTACACAAAAGGGTCGGGTGAGTATATCACTATCTGCGAATTGAGTCCATCGTTGGTTTTTTAGGAGGGTTGGGTGATTTTTGTTATTTAATTTTGTTGATTTAAAGGTTTGCAGAGTGACACCCGCTGCTCAATGACACACTCTCATTCAGCAGCACAGTACACGCTCTCTGAGCTGAAGGACGAGTGCACTGAGCTAGAGGAGGAGTGAGAGGGAAACAGCTTGAAGAGAAGATGTCTGTGAAGGTTCTCAGTCATCCAGGTCATGGTATTCGTAGCAAAGTTGTCCAGCTGCCTACGACAAACTTTGCTACGAAGCTTGAAGAGAAAGAATATTTTCACAACTAACTTGATGAATTAAGGGATTATTTCAACCAAAATAGAGTTGGTGATTACTGGAATAGTGGAAGGACTAACAAAGATGGTTTCTGTGAATTTTACATTGTTTTTCTGTCAAGTTTGACTTAAAGGATAACTTCGGTATTTTTCAACCTGGTCTCTATTTCCCCATGTGTATGTGTGTGTATGATTCATAGGTACAACTCGTTTTAAAACTGGTTCAGCATTGAGGGAGGCGGATGCAACCGGCAGCCGCAAAACAAGCTATAACGGTAGATATGAGGGCAAATACGTCCCGTAAAAGTTTGCGCATTAAAAGTGCTTTTTTTTCGCCACAGTCGGGCTCAGATCGCCAGTGTAATCTCTGTCAACAGCATGCAAAGCGTCTCTCTTACCCTTCACTTCCTCTGGGCTGTGTGTGACGACATCTCGCGGGATCTTTGCTTGTTGATGAATGTCTTTGTTGCAACAAGTAGGACAGCCGTTTTCTTGAGGAAGAAGTGTTTTGGGATTGGATGTCTTCTCTTCTTGGGCTGGCAGTAGTCATCTCGGGAAAAGTGTGCACTGCAGACCCGATGGTGTGCAAGGCGCAGTGTCTGGACAGGAATGTTAGCATCCAATTGTAGCTCAATTCGCCACAACTTCAGCATCTTGCTGTCCGACAAAAGCAGCCTATTAAAGCTGTACAATGTGTTGAACATCCTGTTCTTGCAATTTGTTTAAGCACAAACACGAACCATTGTTTTCAATATTTGCAGTAAAACTCTCAACTGCACTCTAGGACAACCAACTCCGCTCTGACCGGCTCTCAGCATGACGCCTCTGTTTTCTTCTTGTAACAAACAAAGATCCGCGAGATGTCGTCACACACTGCCCCAGAGGAAGTGAAGGAGTAAGAGAGACACTTTGCATGCTGTTGACAGAGATTACACTGGCGATCTGAGCCGGACTGTGGCGAAAAAAGCACTTTTAATGCACAAACTTTTACGGGACGTATTGGCCCTCATATCTAACCGTTACACTCGTTTGCCGGTTGCATCCGCCTCCCTCAATACTGATACCAGTTTTAAAACGAGCTGTACTTATGAATCATACACACATACACATGGGGAAATAGGGCCCAGGTTGAAAAATACCGAAATTATCCTTTAAGTGTTTTACGGTGAGTTAACATAGCAATTAAACTCGTCTTAGCTCAGTAAAATGTTGAAAAATTTTCAGAAGGTGTACGAACGTGTGAATTGCGTTTGTTTTGTTTATTGGATGTAGCATACATATGTATCGTACACATGTATGTGTATGGTGTACGTATGGTTTTCTGATAAATATAATAAAAAGATAACAACCTTGTTTTCTTCACATAACGGCTCATTTTCTCATAAATTAACCTGCTGCCACAAGAAAACCAGCTTTCTTATTCAAAGATTATGAGTAATTAACTCTCAAAATAACAGCATTAAAAAAACATTTGCAAGGATGGCCGTTCTCAGTTTCAATAGGTTATTTAACATTCTAATAATTTATATTAATAAATTATTTCACACTTGATAAAATTTTTCAGTGGTTCTTTGATACTAAATTATTTATTCACATAAAAATGGCAACTATATTCGTGGTCATATTTTATGGCCACATCATGTGAACATAATGCACTGACCACAGACGAGCATGTCTGCTTTCAGGCCACCAAAAAAACATCAGGCTCGTGTTAACTCAATACACCATCCAAATTGAAAACATTTTTCCAACAAATCCATCAGGAAATATTTGTAAAAACAAAAAAAAACAAAAACAACAACAAAACAAAAAACAACAACAAAAAAGAAAACAACAACTATATTTTCAAAAATGAGTCATGTCCATGATTAAATTTCTTAAAGACAAATAACTTCGGAATCTATGTGTAACGGTGATATCAACGGTCGATATGAAAGACATATAATTTATAAAAATCGACCTACCAAACTTTTTAAACTTACATTCTGGTAATGGGGCAAAAAAAAGAGGCTTAAAAATGAGAATAACAAATATTTCGGCCACACACTAATTAATAAATTAGTTCAGTAAATTATTTCAGTGACTTCATGCGTGTAAATACGCGCATTAGCAACACAACACGCGGTTTAATCAACACAAACGTCCGTGTATCGACATTGGCCGAACAACCACCATGTTAAGCGGCAGCCGCACCAATAATTCTTGGACGGGACAGCTCGACTAAACTTGACCAAGAAGACCGCTGTGCTCACTTTATAAGCTGTTTCAATTCAGCTGAAACTATCATACACACACCACGACACTTAATAACAACCATTCAGTGTTAACATTTAGTCTAAACACCGAGTGCAGAGAGTACAGTACCTTTGCTGCTGTCTTCAGGCAGGCGGCTGAGAGTGAATGAGTTTGTGATGCACGGTGGACTTGAATGGATGCTGCGCTGCCTAGCAACCAAACGACCAATCAAATAAATGGAAGACAGTTTAACTGAGATTGGTCTACAGACACAGCTCATTAGATGTTTTTAATGAACTAGTCCAGTCATTTTGCCCGAGAGTGTGGGTCAGTCACACACAAACTCCCACATAAACAAACTAAACAGATTTTCTGTCCTAAATATGTTCTGGATGTGGGGGATCAATAACAATAATAATGATGAAATAAACATTTTCCTACGGATTTTTCCTTTTCCTTCATATTTAGAATCTGAGGATGGGAATTAGGTTTGAACACTCTAAAGCCTCATTTAACAAATTAATTTGACTATCTTGTTAATATTTGGATGTCTGAATGAATAAAATGTAAAAAGGTTGGTGAACTGTACTTGTAGTTGTACCACTCTGCAGTTTTGTTGCTCTGCATTACAATTTAATCCTGCTCTTTGTCATATAGTATTCCTTGTTTTCAAATCTTTTGTTTCGTCTACTTGCTTGTCCCAGTTTACTTGTTTGTTTTTTCCTGTTCTTCAAGTATTGTCTCTGTTATTGTCTCTGTTATTGTTATTACTATGTATAGCAAAAAAGGAGGAAATATATTGTGCAAAAAATAAATCAACATCACTGTATCAGTATACTTGTATACAAGGCAAAATAAATTGGCAATAATCCATATAAATATTGGCATCAACTAACAAGCTAAAGTAATTAAATCTGACTTAAAATAGCCCTTTTATATTACTTTCAAAATATTTGTGACTGCCAAATTGGCACTAATGAACGTAAATGTTGGCAATGATGAGCATAAACATGTGAGCTTTTCAGTAAACTTGTTGTCAAACCCCCTGGGTCATTTTGACCCATCCATGCATCTAAGGGTTAATAATTTCCTTTTTGCACGTTCACTGTACTGCATCCAACTCTGTGTCAAGTAAAAAGAAAAGAAGAAACTGAACTGAACCCTTTCATGTGGACATCAGACAAGAACAATCTTAACTTGCTTAACTTCAAGGTAACTTGACTTATTACATTAAAATGTGATGAGTGCAGTATAAGATTGTTAATGAGAGGTCAACACAAAATTATGTCAGATTTTACTTATTTATTTGTTGTAATTGTGCGGTGATAGCTCGTTCTTGTTCAGCATTTCCATATCCCTCGGACTCAGGCAGCAGCTAGAGCAGTGGTTCCCAACCTTTTCATTTTTCTAACATTGAGTAAACTGACGACTCCTGACTATGTGACATATTTTATGGACATCTCATATTACATTCAATGCACAGCAATGACAGTACAGAACAGTTCATTATGAACAATTATCCCAGCTAGTGAACACAATAACTGCAGGAAATTTACGTAAAATTAGTGATTTGGATGAGTGTTGAACCCTTATTTTTGAGAACTTTTATACAATCCTCTGTCTGTATTATGTTTTTGTAACAACCCTGCTTACTTCATAGGCTTCTTTTATGACAGATTCAGAGGTTAGCAGCAATTCTTCTCCCTCAAGCTTGGTTTTCATTCCAATAGTAGTTCTAGTGGTTGTTTTAACTGCGTACTTTCTTAATGGAGGATGAAGGTGTTTAGTGAGTTTAAAGAATAAAGGCTCTGTGAGTACAGCTTGTGTTTAGGTCTTCATCATGCCTTTATCCTGTGAGATTTTTTTTAAAACATCTTGAATAATGTTCTAAAATCTTAAAAAATAACAATTTCATTGAGTTTTCTTCACAGAAATGAACGAAATACAGCTGCAACAATTAATCAATTAGTTGCCAACTACTAAATTCATCGTCAACTATTTTGATACTTAATCAGTTTGACAAAAAAAAAGTCAAATTTCTCTGATTCCAACATCTTAAATGTGAATATTTTCTGGTTTCTCTACCCCTCCATGACAGTAAACTTAATATCTTTGGTCTGTGGACAAAACAAGACATTTGAGGACATTAGCTCAGGTTTTGGGAAACCGTGATCGATATTTTTCATCATTTTTTGACATGTCATGGACCAAACAAAAAAAATCAGTAAATCAAGAAAATAATCAACAGATTATTTGGCAGTGAAAATAACCATTAGTTGCAGCCCTGAAATGAAATGCTGAGATACTGAGGCCTACTGTATACTATTTTTAAAACATGGCTTCATATAAATGAAGACGTTCTTGCAACACCTAGTGGGGGGTCAGCACCTGCAGGTTGGGAACCAGTGAACTAGACTGTCTTGTCAATCTTGAACCACAACCATGTTCACTTGAATCATATGCTCTCTGCACAGTAGCTAAATCTACAGCACCCTCTAGAGGATTCATTGGGGAAGTGGGTCACAGTGTAGAACAAGAATGCTTTGCCCTGTGGATTGAGTTGTGCGGCACCTTCTGCTCTAAAAAAGAAACCTTGCTATATGAAAGAAATTCTCTCAGGCATTCTCGATAGCTTGCTTGACCTAAAATATAAAATCCTAACAGTCAGTGGGGAGAGCACAGCTCTCATCTTATGTGCGACATTTCCTCCAGGTGAGGTGTCTTCAAGCAGCCTGTGCACAGCTGGTCCATCCACAGAGGAGCCTCATGCTGCAGAGGCGTGCGGCGAGGGTAGAACGTGTACGCGAGGTCATAATTCAACAGACAGCTGAGGGAGGTCATGTAGATGTCTGAGAAACGACACAGACGTCTGGAGAAGTAGGTGGGGTTGTGACATGTCCTGAAGATGCTGCCGAACTGAGGGTTGAACAAGTTCTTTGTCATCACCCTGCAACATAAAAGATAAGCTATAAATTAATCTGATTTTAAAGGTCACATAATATGCAAGATACACTTTTTCATGGTTTTTGAACAAAAACATGCATCTCCGGTGTTTCTAAACACCCCCAAAATATGAGACTACCATCTTCTCTCTTTTTTGTTTGCTCCCTCTTTTAGAAAATGTGTGTTCCCACAATTAAAAATATTAACCCAAAAATTAGCATAATGTGTCTTATTTAAAGGGATAGTTCGCATAATAATGAAAATTCAGTCGTTCTACTCATCCTCATGCCGATTGAAAGTTGGGTTTAGTTTTTTAGTCCACAAAACACTGTTGGTGTGTGAAACACTAGGAGACTTGGATTATACCAGATGAGCAGTATGGAGGCATTTTATGATTTTTTTTTTTGTGGTTGTTTTTTCCGTTTGATAACTGGTCACCATTCACTTTCATTGTTTGGGAGACTGTGCAACGCTGTTTTTCCTGTGAAACTCCAGCTGTGTTTTGTGAGCTAAAAAAACTAAAACCGACTTTGAATTGGCATGAGGGTGAGTAGATAATGTGAAATGTCATTTTTGGGTGAACTATCCCTTTAAGTATTGGCGCATTCAAACAGGGTCGTGTTTACCGTGTTTATGAGATGAGCCCATATGAATGTGACATTGTGTACAGCAAGTTTTCTGCTAGCTCCAAGTTCACAACGTTCTATTCACAACTTCTGTGTTGTAATTACGAGTTCATGAATTCAGTCTGAACGCAGCATTTGAATAAATTCACACATTCAGAGGAGGAAGGAGTATTCTCATCCTTTACCTGTGTAGAAGTAGCAATCCGACTCAGTAAAAAGAAAAATGTCCTTAATTATCTAATGTTAAAGTATGGTCCCCTGCTGTATATCACATTTTATATTATTACATTTTATTACTGATGCATTAACTTGTAAACAGCATTTTATCAGCTGGAGGTGGAGCTAATTTATACACAGTTGGGTGGTTTACTAGCATCATATTTTGCTCAATAAAGATTCTTAAAATCCTTGAATAAGAAAAATCTTAATCAACAAGATTACACGTATTAAATTAATGTACAGTAAATACTCAAACACTATGGAAAGTAAAAGCACCTCAGAGTTTCACTTAAAGGGATAGTTTGGATTATTTGACGTGTGGTTGTATAAGGTACTTATCAATACAGTAGATGCCAGTCAGCACGCCCCCAGTTAAAAGCAGATGTACTGGATGGGGTCAGCAACAAAAGTCTTTTAGTCACTTAAAAAGAGGTCCATCTAAGAAAACCATCAATACGCTATACGTGCGCTATATTTAGAATATTTTCACTGCTTTACTTTGCTGCCAGACAGCCTTTTCCACTGGGAAACCACTGTTACAAAAGCCAAATATTGCTTTCTCCAAACCAACCAATTTCCACACAAGAACACGAACAAACAGCAGCGGTCTAGACCAGCAACTCCCATGTTCTGTGAAGTAAAATTACTGATATCGTCCATGGAGATTGGTTGGTTTGGAGAGAGCAATGTTTGGCCTATACAAGGTTTCCCGTCAGAAAAGATTGTCTGATTGCAAAATAAAAAAGTGAAAATATTCTAAATATAGTGTACACTTAAAATTATATTTATCTTTTTAGACTGACCTCTTTTTAAGTGGCTAAAATAAATTCTGTTGCTGACCCTGTCCATAGCAGGTCATTTCTTTGCTTCCATGCTGGTGCCAACCACCATCTACTGTAGGGAATACACTGACTATACATGTAGATAAGTACCTCACACATTCCCCAAATCAAACAGTCTAATTTACCTCTTTAAGTCCAGATCTTTAAAGAATGTACTATGATATTTTAGAGATAGAAGTCAGGGTTATTAAGGTCACTGTGTGATGCACAAGATTGACTGAAGATAACTGCACTCACCTGAGTTCTTCTCTCTCTTTCTGCCATTCCTGAAAAACCTCTTTAGACTCTGGGTCCCGATGTGTCTGAGATAATGAAGAAAACAAAACTATGAACAAATCAAGGTCCGTTGTTATATTATAAATATTTAACACACACACAGTTTGTATTCTTCAGTCTGAAGTGAAAAGTTGTGTTTAAGTCAGTTTTACATGACCCCAGACCGGGTCATGTTTTTGGCTTCCTGTTTAGTCAACATGTCATCATAGCAGTTAAGAACTGATGACCAACAGCTGAGAGAGCGTCAGTGCGGATTGTCCTTTGCCGTCAGTTCATTTAGCAATTTGAGGCTTACCAAGCATGACTAACTGCTGGCTGTGATGTCAACATCTGTCTCCTTTAACCCTTAGCACATTTGGATTGGGGTTGGTATTTGCTGAGTGAAAACAGAGTGAAAGCTCCGTACAATCCGGGGATTAACTTCTTACCTGCAAACGCTCCATCAGGCCGGTTAAAGCCTGCAGCCAGGTGAGGTTCTGAGCATACCGGTCTGTGCAAACAACTTTGGTTTCCTGCTCCAGCTCAGGAACTATGGCTGCTGTTCGCCAGCCATGTCGCAACATCAGGTCCTACCGCAACAAGTGAAAATGCTTTGGTTAAACTCTAGTCTATACACAGATCAAGGAGGTCTCTTTGTGGTACTTTCTCTCTCTTTTATGGTAATTTTGTGTCTCTTTGTAGTCATATGATTGCTTTTTGCAGAGAAAAGTTAATAGTGAGGCTAAAAATTCCAGTGGGCCGTTCAGTAATTCATCTGTGTTTCTGATCTGCTTGCAGAATATAAACCCAGTAGACCACTTAGACCATTAGGAGGCAGTCAGGTGGTCATGCCTCAAGTCAAAACCAAACAGTACTCTGCTGCACACACAGGGAACCAGCTTACATCCCAACTTTAGCCATTTTCAAATCTAATTTAAAAACCTCTGCTGCTCTACTGTGGCTTTTATTGATTGGTTTCTCTACTGCACTTTTATTTCTTTTATTGAATTTGGGGCATTATGGTCTGTGTATCTTTTGGTCATTGGATTTTCTGCTTTGTATAACAAAAAATAAAATCACTAGAAAACAGAAGGGGAAAAAAAAAAACCCACCAGCTTTTTTCACATTATGAGTAACTGGCTTGACCGGATTTTCTCGAATGACGGCTCACTTAAGCACAGTGAGGCTTCTGCAGATGACAAGCCTTGTTTTTCCATGTCTAAAATCATATCGTAGGATCGAATCGTAGGTTTCCAAAGACATTTTAGGCTGGACTAAAGCAACACAGGCACATATGGTGCTCTTAAATTTTAGTGGGATATTTTCCATGCTGTATCCTTTTTTCATTCCCTGTCTAACTTTCTTTGGAGTTGGCGTTTTCTGGAGACATCAGCATCTTTCGTTTATATGTGATTGTCAAATGTGGAGATAAGAGCTGAGATTGATTGGGACGTAGGAAGAGAGGAATGTGATAATGAGGGGATGCTGGTGTACCTAGCGAATGACTGAGCCCATGGAAATGACCTCAGCGTACGCTTGGTACAATTCGAGAGACACACAGGAAGCCAACAGCCATGGAAAGTGGCTATAGGCTGTTTCTGTCAGTAATATATCTTTAAAAAAACCTTTGATCATATAATGCAAACCTAAGGGGGGTAGATATTTTGGTTAAGATTTATGGGAAAGGGGTATAAGGCAGGAAAAAAACATATGCCAGTATGTTGGAGTGTGGATCAAAATATTCAAAGAGGAGAGAGACTCTCCAGAGTCTCCAGATAGTATAAATGGAGGTGTGTTAATTCTCTTCAAAAGTCACACAACCACTCGTGTTTTTGTTTTTTAATATTTGCTACAGAAAGGAAAATCCAATGACTTAAAGATACCCTGACCCATTATACTATATTTTCTTAGTGCAGTGTAATTTCTGGTCTATTTTATACACTTTGTTATTATGTATTTTATGTTATTTTATAGATTTTTTTATAGATTTCAGTGTTTTTCATTGTGTAATGCACTTCATCACTTTATGTAAAGCATGTTGAACTGCCTTTGTTGAAAGGTGCTGTACAAATAAAGTTATCTTGCCTTCCTTGCTGACTGTGTGGAATCAGTACCTCAAAATAGCACTTCAGCAATACACTATATATGTTTTTAGCTGTCTGTATACCCTCTACACAGTAATACATGCTATTAATTCTATGTTTAAACAATACCAGGCAGTATGTACTGCCACCTAGTGTTTAAAATTTTAGCTGTGCAGCCCCCTCTGGCCCCACCCAAAAGGGGAATTTACAGAATTATGCAATACTCAGAGACTCAGAGAGTGGGCATCTGTCAGTGTGCGAATCTCTTTGTCTATGCTTGCATGTGTTTGACAGGGCCTGGACCATAAATAATGTATAATGGTACATTTTATTTGTTTAGAACTATTTAATGCAATATCAGCAAACAATGTGTACTAAATACACAGAAAAATCATCTTTGTAACAATGACAATGGTCACAATGTGGATCCATAAGGTGGATTCTCATGAGCTTGATACTTACAGCCAAGTCACTATAAAGGTGGTCTCCAAAGTAAAGAACCTTTGAACCTCGCCAGCCTGTCAGTCTGAGAAAGTCATACAAGTTTCCCTACAACAACAAAGAAAACCACAAACCTCAGGCAGTTCTCTTTAGCACATTAGGACACACACAATGCAACAAGTAAAAACATGTAACATGTGCAGCACGTAGCACCACACAGATATTCAACAGAGAGAGAGAGGACCAGGAGCAGCTCAATCACAAGGCAACATTAAGCTTTCAGAGAGGTAATACAGACCTGTTTGTATACCTGCCCTTTGTCCAAACTCTTAATCTTTTCCCACCGAAGGTCCCCATTACCATCCAACCGTCTGAAAGGTCTGTAAGAGAAACCAATTTAAGGGCATCTGTGAGATCACTCCCCAAAACAAGACACTGAAGTGAATGTATCAAGTAAATGATTGATGATATTTACGTTCACACAATATTTAAGTTTTTACTTTAAAAAGACAGTATCAACACTAAGCTGTTTACATGGCTAATGCAAATTAATATCCAACTAATATTCCTGTTTAAATGCAGTAATAGCAGCACAGCCTCCCTCTTTCATTTGTTCAACCACCTTCTTGAAAATGTTTGTGTTGTGTTATTTTGTGCACATCCAAAAACCTGTTGATATTCAAGTCTTCCATGATGTTAAAAGTATGTGCGGGGGCTTGTCTTTTGCGCACGCATCTCTACCTAACCCTTACAAACTTTTGGCTAGATGGTTTGTTTATAACACACAGAACTGACCACAAAAAGGCAAGAGGCCATGTGTTGCAAATTGTGGTAAAAACCCCAAATGAGTCATATAATCTGAACGTCCAAAGAATACTCCTAAAACCTGAATAATATCGGCAAATCCCAAATGTTTTAATCAAAAAATTCCCCATTTAGCCTAAGGCCTAATTCTGAATATCCAAACGAAATATGTGGTCTATCTGTATCAGAATTCTGACATATTCTGAACAACTGTGGAAAATTAATGTGCATGTTAATTTAGTCGATGTGATTGTTCAGCTCTACTAACTTTTTCATCACATGAATATTTCTGAATTAGACGATCATTGTTCCGGTCACCACTTCGATAAACTTACTTGATACAGTCAGTGAAGAAGTGAGGTTTGTCTGCCTGCACAATGATAACATCAAAGAAGTCTCTCCAGTTTTCCCCCACCATGTGTTTCATTCCTTTATCCCTGCGCACAAGAAATAACACAGATTGCAACAGAACAGTTGAGACTCATTGTGAGTCAGACTGGACACAGGATGAAAATGTGGGCCACAGATAGGTCAAACTTACACAAAGCTGAAGGGACTGTTGGTGATGAGGAAGAGTTTCTTTCCGTGACTGACCAATCGGTGCAAAACGGCATCAGTCTCCTCTCCTCTCAGAATGTACTTATCTGTAAAGAGGAGGAGCGCACAGTGTGACTGTAATGTTATTTTACGTGCAACAATGTGCTGGCCTGCTGCAAAAAGAGGAAAAGGATTTCTTACCAAGATCTTCCATGATCCATTTGTACATGTACCCTTTGAGGTGAACCATGCCAATTGCTTCCTGAGGAATAAACAAGAGTTACATGGACGCAATGAGTATTTCCTACTGAGAGACTAACTGCAGAAAGAGACAGACCATTATATGAAAAGTTTTCATGTTTTCTATCAAAGCGGATATGGTGACAAAGCACACACACCGTTCTTTGTTCTACCCATGAGAGTCCATTGCAAACTTTGACTGAGCTCAGCAGATTCCTGAGCATGCAGCCGGGTCACCGTACGGGAAAACAGTCAAATACAATAGATCTGTGTGATTCTCAGCATGAGCTACAGGGGGAGGGCATGACTTAAAAATCAGGGTGTAACATTTAATACTGTGAGAGTCGGCGGGCAGACTCACCGAGACGTCCTTGAACAGGTGAACTGGGTCGTATTCGATGTCGTTGGTGATGAAAAAATCATTCGCCACAGCCAACAGAGTCATCTCTGGGATGGAGAAGATGTCCATGAACTGCTTCACTTTTGGTCCCTGTGATAGAAAATACAGTTTAACCTCTTCTACCACAACTCATCCCTACCATACACCTATTTTTGTCTTTTTGAGGGGAGTGCAGGGGATCTTTAGGGGACAGCAGGTCAACAGAATATGCCACAGAGAAGTACTGTACATCATCTGAAAGCTGGGAACCTGAAGATTAATTTGAGATGCAGGTTAGCACTGTGTCAAGTTTTTCTAGTCATAACTCTGTAATAAACACTGTGCCATTTTAAATTACGGCATCAGACTGCATACATATAAACAACTACAAAAAAACAACTGAAATCAATTTCTTCATTTAGACCAGGGTAAACTGTGGCCTGCATTTGGTGTATATAAAAATGTAATTATGCTGACAGGCACATACAGGTTTTGGAGCAATATATGCAACATATGTTTCCTTATTTTTCTTCTCATCTGTTATTCTTTTTCCTGCATCAACTTTAATGTCAACCCATGTCTTTTTTCACCCGAGACAGTCTGTTTTTCCAGTGGCACAACATGCGTGCCTCCGTTATTGCAGCCCAGGAAATTATTATTTTGAGCCACAGTGTGCCCTCTCTGGCTTCCTCCTCTGACACAGGCAGTGCAGCTGCGTGTCTGAAGTACAGACCGAATGGTGAGACGCAGCGCTCACCGCTGAGAGGAAGCCGGTGAATCAGAAAAATGGAAAGTTATTTCCTGATTGTTTCACAGCCGTTATGATATAAACACAAATAAACACCCTCGCACACTGCAGCACTGCCTGATTCTGTCTGAATGTGAAGTTACGACAACTTCATGGCTTCTTCCATGATACTTTTCTTTGCAAATGTATTTCCTTCCTGTTACAACAGCAGTCTCGACAGCTACCCCATTAAAAACGTGCCAAATACGACACTGGAGACAATGGAGATGCTTACTGAGTGTTGTTAAAAGAAAATGTGATGTATCACAGTGCTCCTGTCCCAACCTTTTTTGGAACATGTTGCAGGTATTAATTCAGATGAGTGTATATTTGCTAAAAAAAAAAAATGTTATCACTGTGAACTTGAAATATTTTGTCTCTGTACTGTATTCAGTTGTATATAGGTTGAAAAGTTTTTGCTAATTGTTGCATTTTGTTTATTTCTATTTAATACAATGTCCCAATTATTTGGGAATAATCTCCCTGGTCTTTTGAATGACTTCCTAATTACATTTGGAACCATTTTCACTACAACCTTTATCCACCGAGAGGCTGCACTGAATACAGAGCCAAGTCCCTAAATGAGATTATGAGTCACACCAAAACTATTTTGGTTTAGACTGTTTTCAAGGAGAATTAGAAGATGGAGAGACAACTTCCTGCTGCAGAAAAACACTTAAAAGATCTAATGGACTGAAAACTATTTGAGCCTGATTCAAAGCATTAGTTGAGTCCAAATTGCTCCTAATTAGTAAACAGGTCGGATTAACTTTTGTGACTGTCAGACTCAATAGGGATTAGCTCTTTTCCTGACTGATTGAGCGCAGCATCTAAAACATGGTAACAAAAACAAATTATTTTGTTGGACACAGGTTCTTGTGATAAGCTTTTCAGGGGCTGGGACACTGGCTTCCAGCTGATTCATGACGACAATGGAACAATACGATTACAAAATTCAACATCGGGACTTATATAATAATAAAGCCATGCAGAGCCAGACACTTGAAATATCTGAGGACAGTCAGATTTAATCCTAAACTACATCCATGTTTGAGTGAGATTATGACAGATGTATTTAGCCCACAAAGTTAAGAAGAGCTTTCCCATCTGTGCCGAACCAGACACGTGTTTCACAGAGAACATTCAGAAAATATCTGAGAATAAACTGCAATAACTGAAATAAATATCAGGCAGCTCTCTCCAACCAACTGTTAAAAGTTATTCCAAATATTCAAAGTCAACTAAGCTGAAGTACCTGGTACATATTCAGGCTTCATACACTTCAAACACTGTCAAGGTGCCAACAAACATTTCCAGACTCTTGCAGCCTTTATTATCATACTTAAATTGCTACAATTGCAAAAAATAAGGTTTAGAGAGTTCCCTTATACCCTCAGCAATCAGTGTATATTGTCCCTTTGTTTATTTCGCCAGCTGTTCACATTAACTCTGATTGCATGTTTTGATCATAATTAGTTAATGCCCACTAATTTCAGCACAAGGAGACAAAAAAAAGACTTCACACAAACCCTGTCCAGTTGTATTCATATTACTGTGCAGTACTACATTCCTACTCACCTTTCCATAGAAGCCACTGTCCTGCTGCAGGGGGACATGGAAAGTCCCCCCAAAGAGCTGAAGGACCTCCTCATCTGGCAGTGGGCTCAGACCCCTGGAGACATCAAATATAAATAAATTAACTAACACGTAAAATACTATCATACAATACAAATATTGCAACTTCAGTAACAGGAATGTAAAAACAATGGAATATTACAACATCGGCTGGTTTGAGCAACTTAAAAAGTGAGACAACATTGTGTTGACGCTTGATACAAATTATAGAAACACCTAAATCTTTTTTTGTCCACCGGTTCAGTAAAGATCAGGAATTAAAAACATTTGATCAGTTAACTATTAAATTTAACCTGCCAAGATAAGATTTTTAGCTGCAACCAGCAGCTCTCCGGGTTGCTCCGTCTGTAGGACGGTTGGTCCACAAAAATTCAAAAAGCTGCATGCGCATTTTGGTCAACGTAAGTAGCCGTCTCCCCCAGCCATCCAAAATCACCAAAATGTCTGGTTGTTGCGTGTACTGTTGTCAGAATCCATAATCCACTGGCCGACTCAAGATGTACAAGATTACGACTGGATCACGAACGTTTCAGAGCAATCGAAGGCATCTGTAGTTGCAAGCTATTAAACGTGTTGACTGGACTGAGGACACGATCAAAACCGCTCGTCTTCGCAGCGCCCATTGACAAGCTGTTGTGGTCCGCCATACCTCCATTGCCAAACTGCATGCGCAGCTTGCTCATTGTTTACAAACTGTAAAAGGGTCTATTGGCAGACAGTTCCATTTTCCATTGGTGTGACTTAGTCCCACTAACACTTTAACCACAGAGGTCAAGCGGTTGTGTGTGAATGCACGCACACGTGGATGGAGCCACGTACGTTCGTTGCGATAGCTGGTCGCAGCTACGGCGAACCTGCGCTTGTTTTAGATGACGTTTTTTCTCAAACATCGAAATTGGAATAGCTTTAAGAAACGTGAGCTTGAATTAGAAATCAGAGAGGAGGTTTGGGAAAATCTCTTCAGAAACTCATAAAGTCACTAAAGCAAACTTATGAAGAGAGTCCAATAAAAAAACAGTAAACAGATACTTTAGAAACCCTCACATTCTTTCCAAAATAGACCCTAGTCATAAAAAAGTGCATATTGGAGAAAATACGGAGAGGAGTCTGGAAACCATACTCATATATTTTGGAGGTGTCCTCTCTTAGATAACTTTTGATGATGAGTTGGGTAATTGCAGCTGCTGAAGTCAGTGTTATGAGTTTTATCGTTTTTGGTGTGCCCCTTAGCTAGAAGTGATGTGTTGATGAGGAAGCAGAGGGCAATGAAGGGTGAGTTTGAAGATCTCTTTGGATGAATGCAGAGGTGAAGGTAACATGCAACATACTAGAAGTACAGGGACAGGAAAGTAAAGGGAATCTCCACAGATTTCATGAGTAAATTACATATTTTTCATCTGGCCTGTAATGCCATTTATCCATCTAGATTTTTTTGGTATGACTTGCTGAGTTTTGGAGATATTGGATGTAGAGATGGCTGCCTTCACTCAAATATAATCCTCAAAGCACAAAAATAATACATTTGACAAATTCAAAACCAGTGTCTCTTTCCAAAAACCATGGCCTAGTTATGCAAGATAATCCACGGTCCTTGTTGCGAGCAGTTTCATGTAGGAACTAGTTCTGGCAGATTCTGCTGCAGAGAGAAAGAAGTTCCTACATTAAACTGCTTACCACAAGCTGTGTGGATTATCTGGAGGAACTGAGTCATGCTTTTTGTAAAGAGACACTGGTTTTGAATTTTTTTGAGCACCACAAGCCATGGTGCACCGCAATGCCAATTAGTCCCATTATATCAGAGATAACACAGACATCTCTACAGATATTATTTCCAAAATTCTGCAACTCACACAAAAAAACTCTAGATGTATCGAAAGCCTTAAAGGCCAGTGAAAAAATGTGTATTTTTGATTTTGGGGCGAACTGTGTCTTTAAAAGAAATGTTGTAATTGGAATGTTTGTTGAACTTTGTCCAATAAACATAAAGTTGAGCTGTCCATCATTATTTCATTTCATGTAATAAATATACATGTAGTATATGACAATCTGCATGGGAAATAAATGATAATAGTGATCAATTTGACGCTATGACACATACACTCAAAACACAGTGTCTTACCGATATACTGTTCCTGGCTGAATGTAATGGAAGGCATCTATTTTCATCAGCAGTCCCTACAAGAGAGGGGGGGAGAATTTCACTCGTAATTATCATGGCAATTACCTACCCAAGGAAATGTAAACATTTCTCTGCCTACAACAGGACATTTGAGATTTAACAGACTTTACCTTTTGGATGTCATAGTGAAGACCACGAGCAGCAAAGTTGGGAATATAGTCATATTTGCTGATGCCTTCAGGGTACTGTCAAGCAGGAGGACATTATGGATAAATTACCTCGAAAAACAGTTGTAATGTCAATATAATTAACACAACTACTGTAAAACGTACCTTAAAGTGTTCTATTAGGAAGCTTTCTTGCTTTATTATAGATCATTGTGTTGAGCGCATTTGAGTACAGGGCCAGTGTATAGTCATAGTCAAAGCCATAGATGTCCACTTCAGCCAGGCTGACCTCGTTGTTAGCGTAGATGGTGGAGGGGTTGAGGAGGTTGCATGTGCCTGGTGGAATCAAGTCTGAGAGCAGACGGGAAACACTCATTCAAATGAAACAAGTCGAATCAGACAGACATGAATGACTAAGCAAAATAACAGGAACAAAGCATGAGTCACTGTTTTCATTGGAGGAAGGACAGGATTAGGGCCATTCCCAATGTTCAAATCAGATTCGATCGAAAACACACATCTGAAATGTTCTGTTTTATTATGAAACCTGCTGATTGTGCACCACTGTAGAGAGGAATGAAGTAATTCCACTGCTGTTTTCAATCCAGTGACATTGGCAAGCTCGCCAGAGGTTGCGTAACATGTGCTTGCAGAGTATCAACTGACTTCTTACTGGACTAAGTCAGTTCAAAAGGAACATTTTGTACAACCTTTACAAATCAGCGGTATTTAATTTAATTCATGGCTGAATGGGAGCAAAACATTTCCCCTTGTAATATTTTTTTTTTCTTTATCAGCTTTATCAGTTTTGCTGCCCACTGTTTAGATAACAGTCATGCAGCTAATACATGGGCACAGATTAAACAAACTGTTTACAGCTCCTAATACCCTGGCTGGGATATGACACAGCGTCACTGCCAGTCTATAAGAGAAAGTGGGCCATGGCCTTCTGTCCTGGGACAATTCAATGACGGCTGCAGCTGGCCAGCAGACATGCATGTACAACTGTACCAGCCCCGAGGGTGTATTTATAGAACTGTAAATGCCTCTATTTCGGTGTTCAAAGTCAACTTTTCTGCACATCAGCAAAATGGATAGTGAATGCTCAAAATTTTACCAGACCCTCAATAGATTAGAATATTTTGTATATATTATTATAATATATGTTTTTATGGCTGGTGAATGAAGCAAATCTACCAGCTACTTGCATATTTTAACAGCACATGGTCTGCTCTATTTCCATGCTGAGTCATATTTCAAAAGATTAGATCTCTGAAATTACAATTCAGTCTGAGAATGCCTGACCAGGACTTAAATATAACCCACTATGTTTAGAAATCATATTTTGCTACCATATCAGTTACCCAGTACACATGCATGCATTACACATGCATTACACAGTAAAAAAAAATAATAATATGCCACCTATGTACTAGTGGATTGTATATAAGTACTTTGTATTTATACAAGAACTGCACGTCTACTACAACTTTTAGGTATCGTCCTTCATTTCCCATTTCATTCTAATGTATACTTCTACTCCAACACATCTAGATGTAGTGAGCAAAGAAAGGATGATTTAATATCACACAGCTCCAACTGAACCAAATCCAAATGACGTCACTATGACAGCAAAAACAAAGAACAGTTCTGACTCTTCAAATGTTCTTTTTTTCCCTAGTACAGTACATCAATTTCACAAACATACTTTGGATTTGATGAAGCATTTTGCTTAAGAATTCAAATTAAATGCTTTGACATAATCTGTCAAATCAGATATAATTGTAGCTGATATTTATTGCCTATACAAATTTCCAATTATTGACCAATAATCTATCAGCCCTAATATTTAGCATGCATCCCCACATATGATCAGTTAATAAATTATGATGCAGTGTTATAAATTTAAGAATTCAGCATTATATAAAGTACTGTAACGGAACATTATGCTGCATAATGATTACTTTGTTACTTAACACACATTTTGCTTAAGTTTTGTTACTTATCTTGTTATTTTCTTATTAGTTGCTGATTTAATTATATAAGTACGGTAATATTTCTTTTTAGGGATATTAATGATTAATCATTAATCAATTAATCACCATTAAGAGTTTATTTGATAAAAATGTATTAAACGATAATACGTTTTGTGTGCCATTTCTCCGCTCACATGTTCCCACACAGTTTGGTTTGGTCTGCCCTGTTAGTCTGAAAGTGGCAGTATTTGTACCTCATGTGACATTGTTTTGTTTGGCAGAACCATTTGTTGAATAAGGACAGATGGACAACAGCAGCTGTTTGGAGTGAGAGCTTTATTGTTTGATTATTGTGTTCTTCTAAATTGTCCGTTCTTATTAACTAATGTTTCACATAACTAATGTCCCACTAGATTTGTTTAAATAGAATTTAAACTGAGAAATTGATGTGTTTTGTATCTTATTAATCATTAATGATTAATCGATCATTGATAACTGTTGAAATGTATAAAATTTGCGACCCAAAAAGTTTTCATTTTTCATGCCTCCAATGTTGAAAACTGTCCGTTGTATTTTGTTCATTAAGCTTTAGATATTTGTATTTAGCATATAATTCAATGGTGCAATACTCTGATTTCCCTGACATCAATACTGCCCCTGTTTATTTATGCTGTACACAGGAGTGTAGTCGGGCGTAAGCCCAAGTTAACTACTTGCTCATCTATTTTCAGGTCCACTGTGACAATCAATCAGAGTAAATATAGAGGTAAATACAGAGGTGGGTTTATTTACTACTACACACATAATTTCAACCACATCAGTACTCATATTTTTACATACTTCTTATTTCTTTTACTTATAATTTCGCTATGCTTATATAAACGTGTTTTCATGTAGTTCTGCAGGGCATCTCTGCAGCACTACAGGACTTCATTATAATGTTTTGTCACACAGCAGCCTCTGCGAATAGTGTACTTAACCACATTAATTGTCAATTATGGCCTGATTAATTGTGCAGCACTAATTGTTATATAATAGTAATAATGATAATTACCCAAATATAATAACACACTAAGAGTAAACGGACAGAATGTCAGCAACTCTGAAATGTAAATATTTTGATCACGATTTCGAAACATTTTGAGCAAACTAACTCCATTTACTGTCACGGTGTCACACACATGTGTGCACATGCTTAGATCATGACTGGCAACTTTTGTTTTCTTTCATTAAAGGAGGAAAGCACTGTAAGTAAAGGGCAAAACAAATCTTATACGAACAAAAAAATGCTGTACACATCAGATTTATTATTTAATAATGAACAAATTTCCCAAGTTGTCATTTTCTTTATTTTTAAATATCGTAATAAATCTTGTATTGTGGACTTTTATCGTGATATTATCATATCATGAGTTTTTGATATTGTTACATCCATAATATATAACAACTCTGGTTTACACTGGCATCAAAACTGCATTTATTTATTTATACTGTACATTTCAACCAGACAGTTCTCTATAATATTCTTCCATCTTAACACACTTTTTTTCAGTATTATTGTTTATGTACACTCATATATATTGTAATAACCTATAGAATTTTGCACGTTTTCTTAATTTTCTTAATATACTGTTATATATTGCAGTATAAAGTCCATGTTTTCATTCAGGTTACTTATTTATTTCTTATAATTTCTCTATGCATACATAAATAAAGTCATTTATGTATTTAATAATTTCCCTACGATGAATTAATAAAGTAGTTAGTTGTCAGATTAGCTCCTTAAAGCTTTCTGCAAACATAAGTCAGGATGTTTTTGAGACCAAATAGAGGAACTGGTTAAATAAACAACGACTTCTGTTTGACTTGTTGTTGTTACTGTTCATGAAAGTTTGTCCTAAAAAGCGGTTCGCATGGTGATAGCACAGCTTGTGAGCCATCTGTCCGCTTTGGTTAATTGTAAAGAGGATAAAACAGTTAAATCACCGACAGAACAAAATGTCTTCACAGAGCAGCTGATGCTGGGAAACAGAGAACCCTGGTGACGTGGATGGGTGATTATAACGCCTGTCTTTGGGGGAGACTTGGGGACAAAAAGGGGGGGGACCCTCTGCTTACCGTGAACGAGTCGTTTCAGGTCATTGTACCGAACCCACAGGTAAGGACCGCTGGTCCATCGGAGCGGTGCTGGAGGTGAAGCACCGTCTCCTCACACCGCTGACACCGGGAGCACCCACGGGCTCCTTGGCTCTCTTTTTCTCCCCGACCGTCGGACCTCTGAGAGGAGGCTCGCTGCAGGACGGAGGCACGTCCTCCTCGGGCCTGTCGGAGCTCGAGCTGCAGCTCTCTTTTGTTTTTTCCTGCTTTCCTCCCGCAGACACCCCGCATGTGGTCGACAGTCTGTTCACTCTGGGGGATCGAACAGCTGGAGGGGTCCTGTTGCCTCTGGTCCACAGTGTCCGGTTAATGCTGTGCCCACTGTCTTTAAAGACATGTTTTTAAACTACAGCTTCCAGGCGTCTGACTGCTGTGTCACTAATGCTGCTGCTGCAGGCTGCCTCACACATGAAAACATACCCTCGCCCTGAATGTAGCCACGCCCCAATTTGTTTAAAGGGGCGGGGTTGTAGACCCCGCAGCCAATCAGAGCCATAGACCTGATGTGTGGTCATAACAAACAAAGTGGTGGAGCGAAGATAACAATACCATGCTGTGGAAATATCCGACTACATCTAACACCTGTCCAATCTTCAAACAAATAACTCTTTTGCAAGATAGGATCATTGAAAAAGTAAAGTTTAAACTTTACGTATAAATAAATGGGAGGTCCTGGCAATAACAAAGACACGAGTTGTAAATGTTCTTGATATTATGGGCTGGCTTTTTCTTTTTCTTTTATTTCTTGCATTACATATTTAATTTGGACTTCTGGAGAAATAATCTCTCATATAATACTGAAAATGTATGTATGTATGTATGTATGTATTAAAGGGATAGTTCACCCAAAAATGAAAGTCATGACAGTCATTATCTACTCACCCTCATGATAACTGAAGGTTGGGTTTTGTTTTTTAGTCCACAAAACACTGCTGCAGTTTCAGTTTAGCCTAAATCCTCACTTTAGATCCTTAGCTTGGATCCACATTCTCGTGCATGCACACACCGTCTGAACGGGGCATGCGTGTGGTGTGACGGCGTGCACAGGCAAGTGAACAGCATGTCAGGGCTTTAGGAGAATTGGATTGCACCAGATGAGCAGTATGGAGGCATTTTATTTTTTTATTTTTTTATTTATTGTCAGCCATTTTTTTATGTTTGAAAAATGGTCACCATTCAGTTCAATTGTTCAGGAGATTTAGGAGATTCTACAACAAGCTTTATGTCCTTGGGCAGGTTGTTCCAAAGTTGAGGGGTCCTGATGGAAAAAGCACCTTTAGATTTAAGCCCTTGGAACAGATAGGAGGGCCCCGCCCGAGAATCAAAGGCTGTGCACTGGCTCATAAAGGGGTTAACATTTTAGCTATGTAGCTAATCTGGGGGCAGACCCAGACAGGCTTTAAAAGTGATCAGTAAAATCTTAAAATCAATTTAAAACGTACAGGAGGCCAATGGAGGGAAGCCAGGATTGGGGTGATGTGATGTCATCTGTTAAAACCAGTAAGAAGCCTAGCAGCTGCGTTTTGGACCAGCTGGAGGCGGGAGAGTGATTTTTGGTTAATGCCAGAGAGGAGTGAATTACAGTAATCGAGTCTGGAGAGTATGAATGAGTGGATGACTTTTTCCAGGTCAGAGTGTGGGAGCTGTGGTTTGATTCTTGAAATGGTACGTGGATGGAGAAAACAGGACTGGACAACTTTTTTTTAATGTGTGTTTGGAAGCTGAGATCTGAATTAAATATTACTCCTTGATTTCTGGTAGTATTGTTTGATCAGTCTAAATGTTTACTTTTATTCATATTGGATTTTGATAGTGTTTTCCTCTGCTAGTTGTTTGTTTATTCTAATTATTCATTAGTTTTATTTTCTTGCATGGCTTATTTTAGTTTTTTGGGCACCTGAAGTTACAAGTAGGAAGGCAGAGATAGGACCAGCATGCACCTGGGTCCACTAATGTTTTTTTTTTTTTTTAACTGGAGCAGGAGAGGCATGCAGGACACACTGTTTGCTTGCTTGTTTTTGGCTAAATGAATTTGCTTGAGTACATCAGATGCTCATGGACAAATATTTGACAAATGGCCAAAAAGTTTTCAAAAGTGTCAATACTTTTTCAATATCATGTGTTCAAAAACAATACAATACAATTGTCCTTCCTGAAATTGTCTTGCAGCAAAAGCAGACAGTGTTCAGTGACTTTTTCTGTATCAGCACTCTGCAGATTGTTCTTTTCTCTTTGGCTTTTTGCCGTGGTATAGAAAGTAGCATTGAGTATTGTTTTCTTATACTAGCATTGTATCAAAGTTTAAAATTCTGGTATCATAACAACTCTAATACGTGTGTGTATGTGTTATCTTTATTGTAAAATTCATGGTGATGTTTGTAAGGCAGGATACTCTTGCTATTTATTTTGTTTCAATAAAACTTAAATAAAAACCATAATTGTACACGACCTCCAACTGGAGAGGTGTGACTTGGTGAGCACACCACTAGATGCCACCAGCCAGCTGTATTTTGCATATTTTCGCTTGTCAATCACACCAGTGTCACTTAACCTTCCCCAAAATTTCATTTTTAGTTGCTCTTGTATAGTATAATTGTATAAAATACTATACTATAGTATAGTATTGAATAGCTTCTACAATATATTTTTAGTTGTTTTAGTTTTGCATGCCTCATTCTCTTTTTATCTGTATTTAGATTAATAACCTGTAAATCTCAGGGTCCCTTCAACTGCCCTTTTGATGAAAATGTGGTCTGTCCTTTCTTTCTGTTTAGGAACACACACATCATTGCCTCGCCATTTGCTCATAACGGTTTTCTAAACAGACTACTGTATTGTTTATCTTAACTTCTCCTGAAGAGATCTGGCACTTGTCAAACTAAACTTGGGGACTCTGCTTTCAAACGTGTTGCTCCATCCTCATAGCAACAGTCTGCAACAGATAACGAAACGTGATAGCGTGATGTTTTGAGTAGTTCTTTAGGGTTTATAATGTAAATGTTTTAGACTAAAGATTATTGAGTCACACTGTATTCGCTTCTTCATGGAATACATGTGTTTTGTTTTTTTTTATTTCATTTGTTCTAAGGTTTTGTTTCGCTGTAATTTGTCTGTTTTTTAAATTGTTGTAAATTGTAAAACATTGGGACCTGTTCTTACAACTTTCATGCTTTATTAGCTACAGGATCAATCAAAGACTGATTAATTGGTTGTTGAGAACTTGATTGATCCTGCAAAATTTGATCAATCTATCAAATAAAGACCTGAAATATAGATGCCACATGTTATCTTACATCCCCTTCTTCTGTGACTTCCCTTCTGGCTCTCAACGAAGGCGGACACTTTTTCTGCTCCCTCCCTGCCCTTATCTGCCCTGCTTACTGCTCTTTGTCTTGTGCTGTCTCTGTCTGATCTATTGGAGCCTCTCTCTGCATTTCTCTCCGAAACCTAAAATCATGGATTTGATCAGCTGGTCTCTCAATGCAATTGACCAAAATTTCTCGACAAAGAGACTGGGTGAAGGAGAACCCTCCTGCCCTGACGGAATGTTTGCAGCCGGATACACGATGGACTCCTGGGAGAAGTGGAGGATCGTGTGCCTGTCGATCCTTTCCGTTGAGGATGTTGAAGATGTCTACATAATTGGAATTATGATAACAGGCATGCTGCTGTTTGGAGTTAGCAGCTTCCTGATCTATTGCAAAGTTCGGAAGACATTGGCAGCACTTTTGGCAATTGAGAAGCTGCCCGTCATGACTGAGGGAATGTGCAGGGCTGTCAACACTCAGACTCAGGCGATATGTGAGCTCAATCGCAAGCTGGATGCGATTTCTGAGCTCCTTCGCAAGATGGATGCCAACTAGGAGAAGTTGTCAGCTCGGCTCGGCTGAAATTGGCCAGTGAATTTGGATATATTTGAAGCAAGCCACCGAGAGACTCAGAGAGACTCAAAGGCAGACGGAAAATTGCAGTGTCGGCCTGTCCCAAAACAATTGTTATCTTCATTGGCTCCCTGAGATAACCGGCCTTCCCAAGGCCGGTTATCCCTCCACTCTCCTGGATGTTATGCAGACAAGATGCTCCGGCCCTATTCCTCCACCCCCCCCACACTCCTGTGAACTTTGTTTCTGGATCAGAACTCTCCGAGGTCATCTCCACGGCAACGGCCGTGTCTTCATCATCAGCCAGCAGACGGCAGAGACAATGGGTTGAGGCTGAGTGGGAATGAAGGACACGGGCTTACACATACACATACACAAAGACACATATAACACGTACACCCCCATTCAAATCAACGCCTTCGTGGCTCCACCCCCCCCCCCCCCCCTCCCCTTGTCGCAGTATAACATGGAGGGTTGTTGCGAGGCGCCCAAATGCGCACGCACCCCCTAGTGTCTATGCTGGGACACCTCCACAACCCCCCCCCCACACACATGTGCAAGTCTTCGAGTTTTGTTGTAATGTCTTATTGTTGCTTATGTGCCGAGGTGTTTTTTTCCTAATCCCACACTGTGCCCCCTTACAGGAGCCTAGTTTGGGAGTTGCTTTTTTTCCCTCTTCCTCCCTCTTGTTCTCCTTTTTTTTCTCATCTAGGTAAACGGGGCGCTGCTCGTGTGGCGACCCACAGTTTCTCCCGCTCCTGTCCTCCCCCTGTTACGTATCACTGTCTTTTTTATGTTTCTTGGACGGGATGTAACTGAAAGGCAATTTCCCCTCAGGGATCAATAAAGTATTATTCTATTCTATTCTATTCAGTTATGTTTCATAGGCTATGCAGTGCACTCAGACAATATGTTGCTGTGGGAATAAAGCTTTGATTGAGCGGGGAAAAACACGCTTGATGTAAGCAAAACATTCGTTTTTGTAATCACAATTAATCAACTAATTGATCATTGTTACAATGGTTAATTGAGGGAAGTACTTACAATTTACAATCCTATCAAGGACCTGTCTTTATCAGATGTGATTAGAAATAAATGAACAAATCAGAAGAATATTTGCACAAGATAAACGACTGGTCTGTTTACTTTCTCCCATTTTCCAAAAAATTAGAAAACATTTAATTAAGATTTTAGAGTGTTTTCCATCATGTACCATTGACAGACCACGTCTATTTAAACGTTACCAGAAAGCAACAGTAGCCTACTGTATAATCCCAGTTACTAATAATCTGAAACATCTCTGTCACAGATGACTAATACTGTGATCGACCGCAAAAGACCAAACATACAAACATACAGTGTTGGCTTGTTTTTATTCTTCATGACAAAAGTGGTTCACAGGTTGATGAAAGGAACTTTGCATACACATAAAAAGTTGAGGACCATCGAATGCGAAATGCGGAGTGTGTGCATGTCATCCTTCAGAACACTTTACACAGAATGCAGACCACATAAATACAGTTAAAATATTATACAACAATGGTAATTAAATTAAAACACATCTGCACAGAGCGAATTAAATAGATTAAGAAATCCATTTACAACCTTCAGAGCAATACGACATAATGTTAAAGCATTTCCACTTTTTAGCAGAGTTCATGAATAGTCAGCTAGTTCCCCTGGCGGTTCAAAACCTTATCGTAACATTCAATCCATAATGTTTCTCAATTTCCTGCATTTATAATCTTTATACAGAGAGACAGCACGATAGCAGTTTTGCAAAATAAATATACTGACCATTAATTTCAAGGGGAAGCTAATGTCAAATGATTCATTAGTTAATACTAAAGAGTTCATTGCACATGCTAGCTAAAAAGTGAAAATATTTTACCAGAATGAGATATCACTTTACTCAGTGCTAAAACTCCTCAAAAGTGAGTGAGACAGACCTTCAAAAACGTCACACCTACAGTGTTGAGTAGTAGCCTCTAGTTAGAAAACGTGATGTTGTCTAAAAACAACAGACAGGATCAAAACCAAGGCACTAAAAATCAAAATCAATCAGCAGGATGCATGTGGCCTCTTCTACTAAACCACAGGACAGTTGAGCTTAAAAAAAACTGATGTCAACATTTTCTTGCATTCGGTTCTTTTTTTTTTTTCTTAAACAGCCATTTCCACATGTGGTCAAAAAGATCATGATTGGTCTCATCAGGTCAATTCAATTTGAATTTAAACTGCATTTAATGAGACAGTGCCACTTTTAACGTATGTGCTGCTGCCCTCAAACCACAGCTGAGGCGTCTATTCTATAAGCAACCCACGTTTTGGTATCAACAGATGCATATTCATATTTTTCTTTGCGTCTTTTCTTTGCAGTCCAGGCCTCCGTGTGTGGAGCTCTGACTAGCAAAGCATGTTGGGAGTTACGTCTCGCTTTGAAATATTTTATTTTGCAGAATTTATTTATTCTTTGTTTTAAGTCAGAATGTGCAACTAGATGTAAATCACCGTGTAATGCTTTTAAAATTATGTGACAATATTAGTATTTCATTTTTTTCTACAAGCAGCAACTCTAACAGCAGCCTGTTAGCAGCATTATTAGCATTCCCAACTACAAACAATGGATGCTGTAGCCACAGGAGCAGGAAACTAGCTTGCTGTGGGGTAACACTAGTCCATTACAACATGCTGAGTTTGGTAGCACACAAAAGCAAGGTGACATTAAGTGATGAAATCATGGATATTGCTGCTTAGCTGTTCAAATGAGTGAGAAAAAGCAGAAGCTGAATGGGAACTGTTACCATGACCATGTAATCAAGAGAAATGAGCATGGCCGAACATGTTTGTCTTACTTCTAGGTAAACCACGAGACTTGAATTCTGGAGTGAAGTGAAACCGTGTCTATTAAATCCCACAGTTCAAACAGCTCAGCCAGTGGGACGCTTGCACTCACACCCAGATGACGTCCAAGAGCTGCTTCTTGTGAGATGCTAAATTGCAAATTAGCTGCAGCCAGCAACAGTAAACTGAAAATGAAGGCGAGTTCCCAAACTCACCATGGTCCTAAAGAACAGCAGGAAGTCTACAGGCACTGTCCTGACTTGTACTGCATAGTTTGCAAAGTAAGATGCCCATTAAAGGACAGTTCACCCCAAAAATCAAAAACGCATATTTTTCCTCTTAAGTGTAGTGCTACTAATCAATCTAGGTTGTTTTGGTGTGAGATGCCAAGTTTTGGAGATATCAGCCATAAATTGTTGTGACCAGATTCATATAGGAACTATTGCAGTAGAATCTACAACTACTAGGGGGGAGACAAAAAATTCATTCTCTGAAGAATTGTGAATCTTTTTTCTTTTTTTTAAATGATTCCTGAATCGATTTTTTGATTGCTGTATCGATTTTCTCTCTATATAAATAACTAGAACTTAGTTAGCTCTATTCTAACAGATAATGGAAATTAGCATCACGATCACAGTAATATCTTAACAAAATAATCCATTTTACTTAACATTAAACATGTGAGCTCATACTTACAGGTATATATTTACTATGCTGCTCCGTGGAAATGAACTAACAGCGCCAACTCGATCTATTTTTCTGGCTTCAACACTACACACTGAGCAGCTACAGCAAAACTCAAACTCAAAATTTAGTTTCAAAATTCAATTTCCTATGTTAAGAACGTCATTTAAAGGCTCTTTGTGCTGTGTGCAGTTTTCAGGGGCTCTATTCATTTTAGCCTGACAAACTGTATGGCACCAGGTTGCTGAGCTGGAACAGCTAGATGTGACAGTTTACTTCAAAAAGTATTTAATTTATTATTTTTATATACAGCATAGAAATGCTGCTGCTGAAATAAAACTCAAAGACAGTCTGACATGTGATGCTCATTGTTTTTGGAAGTATGACTGAAGATATATAGGACTCTAGAAGTATATGATTCAAGTCCCTATGGTCTAGTGTTAAATAAGCTAATATAAATTGCAATAAATCATCAAATCGCAGTTCTTGTAGAATTGCACTACTTGAGAATTGTAATCATATCTAATAATAATCCACTATGTCCAAAACTTGGAAACAAAAATAGTACTACAGGTAAGAGGAAAAATATCTATTTCTGATTTTGGGGTTAATTATCCCTTTAAAGATCTCCCAAATCTCGTATTGGATTACTCTGTGTTTGACCTGAGGTGGTGAACTTATGGCTGGTCTATTTCCATCAATGAAATGGCATGTTTACTGACCTCTAGTTAAAGGGTGTGGCAAGATAGGCAGAAGCCAAAGAGCCAGACATGTCACGGAATTAAAAAAGGGGTGTGGAACTGTACCATCAGTCAAAGGAAGGAAACTCAAGACAAAAGCAAGCTCTCTACTTTGAAGAATAGCAGTTCTGTTAGTAAGGCTGCATTGTTCTATAAAAACAACTACCTGGGAGAGCTACCACAGATGATCTAATGACCTACAGACACTAAAAGATGCCAGACAGGCCTGACCAAGACGCCAGACAGAAGGCAAGAGGGTAAAGACGTACAGCCTTAAAACAGATCATAGCCTTGAATCAGAGTCTGAGGACAGTAAATACTGTACACGAAAAGTCTCTCGGTTCTGGAATAAATACTGTCAATGGTTCACCACAACACACAGCCTTGAACAAGACCAGATGGAAGTTGGATCCACTCGGGACAAAGACACAATCAATGACTTCACAGAGCAATGAGCAGCACATTTGTCTCTTCATCCTTCTCCAGGCTGCATGCAGGTTTCTCCGCTCCAAGCAGAAAAACCAAGAGGGCGGGATGAGAGATTTTTTTGTTTTTTTGTTTTTTTTTACTTTTTTTTTTTTTTTTAAGTCCATGGTTCTGGTGGGTAGAGTGGGAATGTTGCATCGTATCTGGGATGGACAGGATGTCTTGAGTCAGGAAAGGAGGAGGGAGCCGGGGAGTCAACATGAAGACAGGTCCTTATGGAGAAAAGGGGGTTTGGAGTAATGGAAGGAGTGTTTCAGCGCTACAGAGACAGGGTGAGACAGAGACAAAAAAACATATTTAGTTCAACAAAAAAAAAAAAAAAAAATCAAAGACAAAGGTGAGGATAATTGATAAGGATAAACAGATCAATACAACATATAAAGGAACATCAGTTAAGGTGAGATGTATAACAGCAAACCCCGATAAGCGTCAATTCTGAACAAAGTGCAAAACGATACTCGATTGTTCCAAATATTTAAGATTGTTTATTTAAAGGGATAGTTTAAATTATCTGAAGTGGGGCTGTGTGAAGTACTTATCAATAGTCATTGTTTTAACTAGAGCAGATGGAGGTCAGTACATCCCCACTTTGAAGAAGCTGAGGGGAGTAGCAGCATGGAAGCTAAGTGATGTACAGCTGTGGCCAGGATCAGCAGGAAACATATTTTAGCTTCTTCAAAAAAGGTCCTCCGCCTCAGAGGACAGAGGACCTGAGTGGATAATCTTTATTTATGACTTTATTTTTGATGACAGCCTGTGTGTGTGGATTTTATTCTGCCTGCTTGCTTTCATCACAGCGCCTGCCGGTAACATTTCAAGCTCTATGATGGATAAATACCAGCTGTTTGTTACCCGACTTCAAACTTGGAAGCAGTTAATATTGTTGATTGTTATTTATGTTGTTTTAGTGTTTATTTTGTCACTTAACCTGTTAAATTTGGTGCTAGCAGCTCCCACAGGCTGGGGGATATTGGACTAATGTTGTAATACTGAGGGACAGAAAATAACATCAGTAGTCAGTTGGATGCTGTAACTGTTCTTCTATGTTGCTTTTTAAGGAAGTTTATTCTGCAGTATGAAATGCGTTAGCTTTGTTGTTGTATGGAAGACAGCTCATTCTGCTCTGTACTCCTCATTGCCACTGTTTGTGTCTGCTGTTGCTGTAACACTAATTTACTCAACAGGCATCTCCTGAAGGTAACAATATAGCTGTGTGTGAAAAACAAAAAACAGCCAAACTGCAGGAATTCATGTGTTTGGCAACGCTGTGTACATTTGATTTATATTTCAGGCAGAGTCACTCTGCACTGTGGCTGATTTAAATAATGTAGAGAAAACGTGCAGTTTTTTGCCATCGACCAATCAATTGGTGAAAGTAGAATTTCAGTCTACTAAGATTTTCCTTGGTTGACTGCAGCTATTGCCTTCTGTGAATCTGAACTAACCTTTTAAAACATCAAAGTCACACAATAACGCAAACAAACTAACTGATCAAAGCAGCGGCAGACCAGCAATTCCCATGTCCTGCACAGTAAAATTAATGTTGTGTTGCTTCGGAGAGAGACATACTTGGCTTACACAACAGTGGTTTCCCTTCAGAAAAAGCTGTCTGGCGGCAAGGTTAAGCGGTGAAAATATTTTAAATATAGTGTACACTTAACGTGGTATTGATTTTTTTTCTGTGGGCCTTTTTTTTTTAAATGGATAAAATATGTTTTGTTGCTGACCCTGTCCACAGCAGGACATTACTTAGCTTCCATGCTGGTGCTCCTGCTGTTTCTTCAAAGTGGGGACATGCCGATCCATCTACTGTAGGTAATACACGGAGTCAATAAGTGCTTCACACAACTCCACTTCAAATAATCCAAACTATCCCTTTAATATTTTATAGCATAAAGTAATTCAGAATAAAGAATAAATCTGCTGGCTTCTGTATTTCATCGCCTGCGAGATGATTTGGAGTGAGAGCTCCGGGGCCTGGCAGGCGTGCCCTGAACTTTATTAGAGCTCTTACTGACATTAATGTGTGATTCCTCATTGCTTCTACTTGTGGAGGCGGATAACCTACGTCTAGACTCTCTACAGATACCCGTCATCCTGGTCCTACCAGGAGGATTTTGACCGGGGAGAGATGGGTTGTCGGGGCCCCTGAAGATTTAGCATTCAACTGAGAGGAGCCGGCGTCTGACTGAAATGTGTTGCAGCATGCAACTGCTGCTTGTACAGAATTAGACCTGTGACCCAGCTGTTTTCTTCTTACAGAAGGATCTACGTTTTGTTTTTGGTCAGGCTTTTGTTTACTTTCACCCCATGCTTCAGATGTGTTAGGATGCGCACACAAAGCTTTAGAAGGGGTTAGATTATCAGTGGATGAAGAAAACAAAGAAGATTTTAGCCTAGTGGAAGAGGCAGGTACGACACGAGTTGTAATGAAGGTGTCCTGACGAGCAGGGACTGAAGCTCTTCGGCTTGACAAACCTCTTCTTGAATCACTTACTTGTGTTTTGACCATTACCTCGCTGCTCACAGAACTGGTGGAGCTTTTACGCGTTGGGGGGTAACCAGAACTCGACTCTGTGTTAAAAACATCACTAACGCTACGACTTCTAATGAAGGTGGCGTCTCGTGGGAGACCCTTCCCTCTGCTTGACCGGCTGGTTGTCTGGCTGGGGTTGTCAGGACAAAGAGAGAGAGGGGTTCTTACAGGGCTTGGTGTGGAGGCTTCGGGTGAGACTTCGCAGGTGGTGCGTCGCCATGGCGGGAACGCTGCTGCCAAGAACTGGGCTAGCCCGTGGACTGCTCCTCATTGGGGGGCGTGCAGGACTCCCTCGGGGGCTCCGTGGAGCCCGGCCCGACTTAGTGGCCAGCTCTTTGGCCCGGGAGCGGCGGGGGCTGCTGTTCAAGCTGTGCGGAGACAGAGGGGCCTCCAGGTCCTCCAGACGCTGAGTAAGGGCCAACTTCTGCTGGATGGCCATACGCAGCAGAGAATTCAGTGTCTTCTTCTCATCCTCGGCTGCTGCCAGCTGCCTCTGCATCTCATCCAGCTGGGTGACGTACTGGTCACACCTGAGATACGCACACACAATGAAAAGATGCAACATGCACAAGCAGGCAAATTAAAGCACAGAGTTAAAGACACAGAACACACGCAAACTTTCAACACCAGCTGTGACCAAACACTAGCTGAAGATTATTATCATTGATTAGGCAGTTTTTTTTTATTAATTAATTACTTGTTAAACCATCACAAGTTACCAAAGCATGCAGTGATGACTTCACACTGATGATAGTTTTTGTATTGCAAAACTATTGAATTTACATTGAAATGAAACATTTTATAACGTGGAGCACCAATGCAAATTGCAAATATGCCCCTCGTTTTTGGTTTTTTTTTTTTTTTTCTTTTTAAATCATCATCATACATCATGTGAAACAGCAGAGTGAGTGGCATCTCTTGATATGTGTTTTGTCTGCTTGTCAACCACTTCCAGGGCTGCTCTGTGACTTTCTGCCTGTCAGACATGAGCGTTTAATGATTATTATGTTTGATAAATGCCAATAGTGTTTATATACTGCAGCTCAGAAAAGATGGCTGCAACATAGTGAACATACCGTGCATGAACGAAACGAAACCTCGTGCTTTCAAGCAGCAACTTCTGGGGCACATACTTTAAAAACAGCACCATGATTATCTGTTCTCTCAGTCTGGACCAATGCAAGATGGACAGCAATGGACAGACATTGACTGTCAACTGGTCTAATTACGAGGCAGCAGAGCCAAACGTCAGTGTTGCATTTTATATTTTCTACAATTTTCTATTTATGTTAAAGAACTTATCTTAAGATTCTGTAGAAAATGTTCTATTGAATAAATATAATTTGTTTATACTTCATTCTGTTCTGTAAAGGTCTTCTTATTTTTAGACTGACAGGCGGAACAAACCATTTTAAATGAAGGAGGACTGTAGTGGGAGCACTGTGTGAAATGGCAAATGGTTTATGTTTTGTTTATAGGACCCCAGGGAGTTGCATGTCGATTTTAGTGGTGCTCCTAAAATTTTCACTAGGGAGCACCAGTGCTACTAGTGGAAAAAGCTAGTCTGGAGCCCTGATTTAATGAATACTGTGTTAATCGACAACTATTAATAATTTCTAGAGAAAGAAAAGAGGGGTGAATGTGAATCATGATGTACTGTAGAAATGCAGTCACTCCAGCTTTCCACATGATGGCACCACAGAACTTAATTATAAGGAAGGGGATCTTTTCAAGCTGTAATCTTTAGCCTGATGCAACAGACAGTTGTAGTCCTTGACCACTGTCTGTTCTCCAATCCTTCTTAGGGATAATCAAATGCCAGCTCATAACTGTCTGGAGAGGGTCTAGACAGATAATACATGTTCAAGAAGCTTCTCTGGAAATTAATATCAAATGATATTGAAAATATTTCTGCTGTCCCTCACAAATAATGCAGGTAAAAATCCAAGGAAAAGAAATTAGTTCACTCATTAACCCAATACAAAAAAACTCCTCCAAACAATTATCCATGCCAACGGATTATCAGGAGAGGTTAGTGATTAGTGAGTGTTGTGCTCTGTAAGTTTAACCCTTGACAGCACCTACCCTACCTATCTAACGTCCCACCCGTCTCCCACCATCATTAGACGTCTAAGGTGCTAAGGTGACCTGACTTGATGGGACAAATCTGTCCTTGCCTCCTCCCCCGTCGGCACAGGGCAGAGCATGTGGTTCATAATCTTCACGTGAACCAGTGGATTGTCCACAGGCGTAATAAGCATGGTAAGCTCATTACATGAGTGGTAGCAAAAGCTGCACCACAACAAGAGTACCATTACTCAGCATGAACAACATGAACAAAGATTTTATTTCTTTTATAACACTGTTGAATATAATGCTCTCTCCCCTCATAGGTAAAAAGAAAATCTTACCGGCTGGCAAACATGACTCGTAGTGAAGAGAAGGTGGCGGCATCCTCCTTCAAAGCTTTGAGCTCGTTCCGCAGTTTCATCATGGTCTCCGACACCATGCTCTTCTCTGTCTCATACTTTGTTTTCAAGTTGGACAGGGCCAACTCTGCAGTCTGCATTTACAAAGGACAGTTGCATAATTATACTGTAGCACCACCATTCCCCTTTCAAACTGGGGTGTTAAAATACACATTACCATATGATTTGCATAGAATAGATAAAATGTTAATAATACACTTATTCACACTGATAACACCATCATGAACCAAATCAGGGCTCAAAATTAACTTTTTTCCTTAGTGCCCCAAGAAAATAAGTTATTTTTCAGTATACATAATTAACTATAGTTAAACAACTTTTTAACTCACTGATTCACGATAAAAACTTAAGTCATTGATTGAGTTACTGTTTCTTTTTATATGTAAATGTCTGTTTCTGATTGGTATACACAATGGAAATATACGTTCTCACACTTTAGACATATATTATGTTAAACAATTTTATTTTAAATACTATGACAAGGTGCATGCATGTGACGTAGCTCTAGATAGTGCCATGCACACTGGGTCCTACATGCTTGGATGGTGAGGGTGAGGCGAGCGGTATTCCTGCACACTTTTTCTTTAAGATTTTTTATAATTCAGCAGACAGATTTTTTTAAATCCAGGCAGTTTTTCAAACATTATCTTAGAGAAGCCAAACAGCAGACCCCACACGAAAATTAAGCGACCCATTTAGCAATTTAAATTTTTTTTTATCTGTCCAAGAGAATGACACTATTCGCAATTTATTAGCTACTTGACAATCTCTCCTTGTTCTACCCATCCTGTACATGTTGTTGTGTCACTACACAGCTATGCCTGCTAAAAACAGGTGATTGACTCCTTTCCTGTTGCCAGTAGACCAGTTTGCTGATGTGTGCCAAAAAGCCTCATGTGCAGGAGAGCAGAGAGAAAAGTGTTTTTAAAAGTCTCTGTGTGTTCAGCTCTCAGAACTCAAATTGTAGCTTCTAACTGAATGTCTATGGTTTGAAGTTTAGTTTATCTTCTGTGTCGCTGTTTGTACTTTCAGGTATCTTCTTAATTTTAATGTTTCATTGTTGCTTTTAGCTGTGTCGGAGTCGTTTTCCGTTACTGCTGATGAAAACCAGACATTTCTTGATTTTCCTGCTTCACTATAAAAGCTTTCAGATAAAATAACAGAGAACTTTTATTGTGAAGAATTTATAGGATGTTTCTTCAAAAGCCAGTCGTTTTTTTGTCGAGTGTAAAACGGGCTGGAAAAAGAGTCTGATTCACAAAAAATCCATAAAGCAAGTTGGGTTCTTTGGGCGACTTTACGAAAAACTGCTGACAAAGACAGTCAACAGAGCAGACACATACTGTCAACAGAGCAGACACATACTGTACAGGGACAGACAAACAGAAAGGGGAGGGGTGGGGCAAGCCAGCGTTTGTGCAGTAACAGACCAGACATGTAGGTGTGTGTTTGTGTATATGTTTGTGGGGGGGGGGCGGGGGTAAACACTAAAATAAGGAGTATTAAGTAGATTTTACAGTGTCATCCTGTGGGAAACACTGTCGATGGTTACCTCTGTGGCCTGAATGCATGCTAGTACATGAGCGAGAGCCCAGAGAGAGAGAGTCCAAACAGATTACCTTGTGTGTTTATGTGCGTGTGTGAAAGAGAGAGTGACAGCGAAGGGAATGACAGAAGCAGGTCACGCAGTGCTTAAGGCACAGGAAAGGGAGGGGAAGGAGAGTTCAACCTCTGAGGAGCGCAACATCACACTGTATTCAAGGTGCACGACCATGTGAGCCTGAGGGACTGTCTAGACAAGACGATGACGCAGTTCAACCATACTGCTTATGTCAAGATTATGTATGGATAATAAAAAAAGAAACAAATGCATAATGCATTCTTCAGAATTATTAGAATTTTGTATTTTTCAAATTTTTTTTTTTTTTTTTTCCCCCATTTTTAAATTTTGTTTTCAATTTAGTTTAGTTTTTAAGTCAGTTTCCAGAGTGGGTTTGCTCATTTCAGTTTTCAATATTTTAATGTTTAGTTTTAGTTTAGTTTTTATTAACTTTACTCAATGTTTCAGTTTATTTTTTATTATAATACGAGGGGTATTTATCAGGGGCAAGATTTAAGAAGTTCAGAAAGCCTCTACATGCTTGTGCTGACAAATTTGACCAATGTGACAAATTTCCTGTATATTTATTTTCAGTTTTGTTAGTTTTGTACCTACACCGTATTGTTTCAGTTAATTTTCTTTTTTTCTCTAAAGTTTCGTTTTTATTTTTATTTCAGTCGACTAAAATGTTTTTTTTACACCTAGTTTTAGTTTTTGTTTAGTTTCAGTGAACTATAATAACCTTCACTCTCTTACCTCATCAGGATAATCAATTTAACATTTAAAGGCTGAATTTGGTGAGGTCTTTATCCAAAGACGGTAAAAACATTGGCAACGGAAGTAAGACTACACTTCACAACAGAGAGTCCCCTCTGTCCCAGGGGGAGTTGTTCTATTTTTGGTACACGCAAAGAAACTAATGAGGCCTCTCTTACTTTTAACAGCAGGTAACGCAGAAAATAGACAAATTGACCTTGGACATTAGAAGACTAGATTTTAGGTAAAGTCTCTCACAGGTCAGGTTTATTTAGGGCAATACCCTAAAGTGGAATAGTAATCTGTTACTAGACTAAAACCGATCAAAAGAGAACATTGTAGTGTCACCAGTACATGCTGTGACCTACCTGTTTGTTAGCCTTGAGGACAGTCCTCAGGGTAGCAATCTGTTCTCTCTTGGTGCTGAGAAGTGATTTCAGTTTCAGTACTTCTTCCAAGAGGCTCTCAGCATCCCGCTCTGACTCTCCGCTGCTGCTCAGACCTGAGTAAGGCATCGCGCCCCGCTGACGACAGAGGTCCACCGCCACCTGAGAGACACACAAAAACAGTTGTTCATATAAGTGACGTAAATTTCATGAAGTTCAGCACAAGAAACACTTTGTCTTATAGATCTGGAGTGTTTCTTTTAGGACTGGGATGACTCACTGGTATAATCAATTACATAAATATGTTAATTAACATAACATGCGTCACTGTGCAATGGCTGCCCGAGGTTCAAAACAAGATTCCCCAGAACAAGCTGCAGCTTAAAAACATCACCCACGATCATCTTAAGTATGAGTACAGAGACCAAACTGCAAATTAAAAATGGCTTATGACAACAGTACAACTGCTCTGCATGAACACATGAAGTGAAAGCACCAGAGTGTTTGGTCAAGGCGGCAACGACAGCAGTGTCCTGCTCACAGTATTCAGCACACAAGCATGAGGATTATCAAGACATGGAACATGTTTCTATAAGTAGAAGTCACTTAAAATTGATTTTCTCAAGGTTTTTTCATCGCTCTCATATTAGAAACAGTTTCTGCACGGCTGCTGTCATCACATTTTATTCCGCCATTTTATATTTTTGGTCTATTTTAATGGCCATGTATGAGGGAGAAAATATCTTTAACTAATTTTACACGTTACTACACACAGTTGTTACAGTCTGTTGTTACAGTTCATAAATCATTTCATTCACTTTACTTTTCCCCCACTGATGCAAAAATACATGTGCCAGTGATCATCTTAACTACATATTAAGTACTTAAGTAAAAATACTGATTCTCCAGTTCAGGGAAGAGTTGCTATGACATTAGGTGATTAAATTAATGTATGTGTCACAGCAATCCTTTTGAATTTCAGGTCCAGTATTTTTGTAATCAGATATCTGACAAACAGCATCTTTCACTTGACTTGGAAATTAGACTAAGTTCAAAATTTGCTACAAGGAATGGAATTTAACCAATTAAAAATGTAGTAATCGATAATTAATTGATAGTCTACAGTGTTTACCCTACCTTTATTACCCTTATTTGTCATTTTATTTTGAAACGATGTTTCTTTCCTTCCATCCTGTCACTCACACCTCTCATTTCTCTGTTATCTTTTAGCCTTCAATGCGGAGCAGGAGTCACAAACTTTGTGCTGTCGGGCTCATGCAGCACAACATATTGATTATCTCTATATTTCATGATGTTGTTTTGTCCTGTCAATGTTAAATGTGTTTATTTTACCACTGTAATGTCTGTAAAGACTCATTTCAGTAACTTGTCAGCGGAAACCAGCCTCGCTAAGTGATAAGCTAACTAGCTAGTCCAGCTAGCTTGTCCTGTATTACAGTGAACGCAAAGTTAACATGGTCACTACACCTTGTTTACTATTCACACAGTCACACAGTGTATGCTGATCTCATTTTACAGTCCTTCAAATACTTTTAGATGATGCTGCTGTCAGTAACAGGTCACAGACATGCAGAAAAGCTGACTGGAGCCATGCAGTGGTCAAACCCCCCACCCCCATCACATCAACACCCGCACAATTTTTCAGCTCTAACTGTCATTATTCTTCATCGTTATTTGATTAAGTTTGGATATTTATTTGGGGTAAATTGTTTTGTTGACCAAGTATTGAAAAAATAATAGTAACTTTTGTGTTTTAAACTACGTTTCACTACATAAAAACACAAGTTCCCTGTTTTCTTAAAGGATTCTCTGCAGTGGAAGCCACAACTCAACTTTGGCCCTGATAATCCAATCCATTCAAAACCAAACGCACGTGTCAGCAAGGCCCGCATCAGGTGTTGGATTTGAGCAGACGCGGGAGCTACTCAATTACATCCAACTGTCTGAGCTGAGTATTAGGTTCAGCAATAATTTGTGAAGGAGGAAAGGCCTGCACCCAGAACAAGTCTGTCTTTCAGTGATCCGAGCCACAGTGGAGGAGTTACAGAACTGGCGCCAGTTATAACTTTCAGCGCACAAACAATCAAGTATTAGTAGAGTAGCACTACATAATTTTGCGATGTACTGCATATGATAAGCACTGCTGTCTTACCCGGAGATGTTTGATCTGGCAACGAATGACCGCTACCAAGTTGCGGACATTGGAAGGGTCCCTGAAATCCAGGGTTGGGGATCCAGGGCAGGTAGGAGAGTCTCCGCTTGTTCCTGCACTGTCTACCTCACCCATAAACTGCAACGCTGAAGCTTTGGAGCTGAACATGTCATTGGCTCGTGGCTTCTTCTGTGAGTTGTGCTGAGAGTAGACGTATCTTCGTGCACTACCTCCAGCCCTGGCACCATCACGGTAATAGTCCAAAGTGACTCGTTTGGGTGTCAGGTTGTTGCACACGCAGATGTGGTGATAGAGGTTGGACAGCTCCTCAGAGAAAGCCAGCAGCTCTTCCTGGGCAACGCTCAAGTGCCCTTCTGAATCGCTCGCCACTTTCCGTGTGGCTCCGATCTCCTTCTCCAGCTCACTGATGCGCTCTTGGTCCTGCTTGCTGGACTTGATGCACTGTCGGATCTTGTCAGCCAGCTCCTGGGCCTCCGCCCTCCAACGATCCTTCTCCTGCTTGTACCGCTGCTCCAGGGTGTTATACCGAGCTCCTGCCTGAGACAGTTCATCTCGCAGCTTCAGAAGCTCCTCGCTGGCCGAACGCATGCGCGCCTCCAGCACCTCCTTGCTCTTGGTGTCTACCTCATAGTCAAAGGCTGCATTCTCACCGTCCCCATTCTCTGTCCCACCATCTCCCTTGTCATCTCCCTCCCGGTTGCGCTGCTGGCTGCTCTGCACAGCCTCCAGCTGTTGGGTGAGAGATCCAACCTTGTCCTCTTGCTGGCTGAGAGCCTGTTTGGACATTACCAGCTGCATCTGCAGTTCCTCCACCTTGTTAACCAGAGAGGTCTTCTCTCGTTCTGCCTGTATACAAACAAACACACAAAAAAGATGAGAATCTTGCAAAGTAAAATATAATCATCTTAAATTGCTGCAGGGATGACATGTTTTTGTAGGCTAATCCATAATTTTGCATTGCAATGGTTCCCCTCTACAAAAGGCCAATAGGATTTTTCTATTGGATTTTCGATTATCATAGAAAATATAGAAATGGAAAGGTCTCAACCTTTCCATTTGAGGTAAAATATCTGCCATCAAAATGCTGCCAATCCTAAAATTATTTACATATCAAATATGTTATAAATACTTTTACAATCAATTACTATCACAATAAAAAAAGTGCATTCTGGTCTTTCAACTGAGCAACTTGCATAAAAAAAGCTCTCTGGAACAACAAAAGTTTATGATACCTTGGCTCCACGTTTTGCTCTGCAAGATAATTTTCACAAATGAACACTACTTTTATATTTTTTGAAGCATGAATGCAATCATCAGAAGTAAAAAGCTAACGTTAGGCTGTAAACAAACTACACCACCATCGTATGACTTCATCATCACAACCACTAAGTGACTAGTGTTCAGTGTGATGATGTTTTATATCCCCTACAACCTCTGTAGTCTCATTTAGCCACTTGTTAGCGAATCCCTTTTTAAGACACGTAGGCTAAAAGCTTCAATATTCACAAGTGGGGTATTTACTGACATATTTTACATCATAACACAATGTGAAAATCTCTAAAGCTTGTGTTAACCATGTGACTTATTTCAAGCTAACCAAAAACCCACTGTCTTTGAGACAAGGGAACTGGAAGTGCTAAAATGCTGACTGATTCCTGGTTGTCTGATTCATTTCTGTTGCACCCTGTTACTTGAAGCTTCCCATTAGTTCAATAATCATCCATTTCTGTTCTAACCAGGCCAATACTATTTATTGATTATTTTACATCAAACAAAAGGACAGTCCTCTGCAAGACACATTTCTCCCCCAACCACCGTTACTCTTAATGCATTTTTAATGGAAAATTGTTGTTGACCCCATTCAGCTCCACACTCCAAACATCTGGTGGGTAGGAGCTCGCTAACCCAACCCCCGATTTTGAGTGCATCATGAATAATACATTTCCTCCAGACAGAGACGGATGACAGTTCAAGACATCCTTAATTTTCTCAAGTAGCCTTTGTGTAAAACACAACTGTGTCTACTGTGTTGCCTAAATTTCTTGGTGAAGTAGATTAGTTCAATGTGGTGCCAGGTAGTTTTCATTAATATCAAGAGGTTCACTCTGTCACAGATATAATATTACACCGGATGTGGTTTACAGGAGGAAGCAGCAGACTCCCTGTCAGCAGCTTAGACACACAAACCAACCTGTATGACAACTTCACTACTCAGCTTATCAAAAGGTGGTACTATTTTAAGTTGTTATGATTAGAACAGGCCCTTTTATTTTCATACATGTTCAGTACTATGAATACCTAGTTTTTATAGTAGTGTTAGCAGTAGTGTACAGGCTATTATCAAGTTCTAACTAATTAAAATGGCTTATCTCTGCACCATATTTCCTTTTGATTTAAATCATATAACTAAAATTGATACTGACCCCATTCTTGAAAAACATGTAACAGATGGAAAGGATCTCAATCTCTCTCTTTGGGTAAAATATCTGCCATATAAATGCTGACTGTGTATAAATGTGCCAGTTACAATTCCTCTTAAATCTTTACAATCAAAATAACATGATAAAAAAGTGTGTTTCAGGCTTGCAACTCTACAAAGATTTTCTAACTAACTAGGTGTTGTCATTTAGTTAGTTCCTATTGATTTAGGAAGTTTCTTCTTATCTTCTAATCATTGCAGCACTACATTTTATAATAAAACATAAAAAAGGAACTTTGCAAAACAATTACACACAAACAAAGGTCAGGTTCACACCTGAAGGTTGGTTCCTAAATCAAACCAACGCGGGGATATATTGTTTCAATTTTCCAACTGGTCCAGTTTGTGTTCACAAAGGCAAAACTCAATTGTTGACCACAATTCATGTGGTGGAAATGTTTTTTTGATTTTTGGTCATACCGCTGGTGGTAAAAACACAACAAACAAACCATACATCATACGAGCACCATCACGTTTTGTTCATGTTGGTGTTGATCTGGAGTGCGTATCAGCAACTTCAGAGGACTGCACATATGAATGTCTCATAAGGTTGCAGTGTTATTGCTATTGTTTATCAATTTATTTGTGTTGCTTATTATCAACAATATTTGGACTTTTTTATTAGTTTGGGAGGGTTTGGATCAATTATTGAGCTGGAAAACACTAAACCAATGTGGCAACACTAGGCAGTTCTCACTGTGTCAAGAGTCCAGGTTTGTCCCCTGCCAGTTTAAATTTTGGAAGCAAACACGTTACTAATTTAACAGCTACCAAAACACTCTTCTTTAACCAATGAAATGACACACAAAGGTACACGTCTTTGACTAGCTTGAATGGTATTCATGCCAGAAATGACCCACGGAGTCCAGCGTTCACACCAGTCAAAACGAAACGCACCAAGGGGGTAAATGCTCCATGGTCCTGTTAAACCAGACTAAACAAAGCAGGTGTGAACCCGCCCTAAAATTAATCACGAGTACAGGAGGTTGTTCCCTGATGTTTAAGGTCAACTGCTCTACACCTGATAACTGCAGTTTCATTGAATTCAGTGAACCCTCATACTCCACAGAAAGTAAACCAATTCAAAATGCTCCTGCATTAATAAGTCCTGAATTGTCAGCATTGCACAAGACATCCTGTAATAAACCAAAGGGGCAGATTGCCATGAAATTTGGTGAGCTTATTCAAGCCAACAAGAGACAAAACCATTTTAATTTTGTTGACTTTTAAGCAAGGCAGCACAATTTTTCAATATTTTTCTTTAGTGCATAATTTAAAAGGGACAATTCACCACAAAATCAAAAATAATAAGGCATAAAGAAAATAGTTCCTACATGAAACTGCCCTCATAGTTTCTGTAATGAGACCTTGCTTTTAAGTTTTTCAAATGTATTTTTTTTTTTTGGCACTTTGAGCATCACAAGCACCACACCACAAGAGACTACAAGTATGAGGAAAAATATGTATGTTTGATTTTAGGGTGAAGTGTCCCTTTAAACAAATAAATTCAAATTCAATCCTGCTGCCTACCTGTAGGAGTTGCTGTTTTAGTTTCTGACTGTCTGAAAAGTGCAGCTCACTCAGCAGGTCCGACACCAGCCCAGAGGCTGGAGCACGCAGGAAGACGTCGCTGTTGCGTGGAGTGGAGTAGCGATGGATGAGGCCGTTACTTTTGGAGCCCCCCAAGTGAGGAGGGTGAGCAGAACCGGGAGCAGACCCAGAACCATTATTAAAGCCACTGTCCTGGCCCTCTCCCTCACCCTCGCCTTCTCCCTCTCCCCCCTGGCCCTCATCCTGGCTGTCATCCAGCTGCTCCAGGTGGAGCTCCAGGTTCCCCACAGAATCAAAGGGGTTAAGGGTCAGGGCGGAGAGTTCTCGCCGCAGACTGTTCTTCTGCTCCCTCTCCTCCTTCAGGGCTTCCAGGGCCTCATCCAGCTGCCTCTCTGCTATCTCCCTCAGCCTCGCTGCTTCATCCAGTTGAGCTCGCATCTCCTCCAGCTCGTCGTTCTTCTGGGTCAGCTCCAGCTTTATCGATTCAAATTCCACCTGAAATGTGATAACAAGCACAAACAGAGGGATGCTTTTAACGGGTCTGTCTGTGTTACTGTATGTAACAGGTTTCACATTCTAGACTCAAGACACAAATATACCCATCACTGCATTCAGCACAGTAGTGTTACAGTCACACACCCAGATGGCTTAGGTAGACAAATGGTAACTCCACTGGTGATGACTCCCTCGTAAACATCAATTCTACTTGTAAATTTATTTATTTATTTATTTATTTTTTGGCTCAAGCGTGTTGACTGACACACAACTGCTGTTTTACCTTCAACTGGACCATTTTATATCCTAACATATTTTCAAGCTGATTCATTTTTTTATGGTTTTGTGGTTTAATACAACTCTAAGTACAAAGAAACAAACCAAATACAGGGGTTTGTTGGGGTGTTGCTTGTCTTTTTGTGTTGTTGTTGTTATTTTCAAGGAAGACAGAGTGTATATTGTACATTTATTTTTCTTTTACTCATATTTTGTTGTTTTAACTTATCTTTTATTAGTATTGCTGAAAAATATTAAATACAAAGTCGATTAAAAAAAAAAAAAAATCTGTTTTTTATCCCACATATTTTCTTTATAAAACAGTTAGACAATTTAGTTACATTTCCACACTGCATACATAGTTAAAAAGCAATACATGTCTATCTTAACTGATACCAAGAGCACTTAACAACTTTCAGGGTTTTCATGTAACAACAAACAAGGATTTCTGACATTAGAAACAGAGACTATCAAGGTAAAACTAGTTTTTATCTAAAAGTCATCTAGCAGTTCATGTAAACGCTAACAAGCCTCTGCTACATTTAGAACCAGTCATGACAATTTGTCTTGGCAGACCTGCAATATACACAAAAAGAGTCTCTGCTCTCGGAAGCACTTGTCTCACACCCTCAGGAATCCAAACAATGACAGTTTCACATAACTACATAATATAACAACCCACAACAACACTGAGCGTCCTTTATCGTGCAGGACAAAACATTTCTGCAGAGCATTTTGCGCACACAGAATAAGATGTGAGATGTTAACAGCTAAAGAATATGTGAAAAGTATTTGGATGAGGTATGCTTATGTTTAGAACAGGTCCGCCCAAAGAGAGGCACACAATAAGGCTTGATTTGACCCTCCAGATGTTTCTAGGGACAAAAAAAAAAAAGATTATAATATAAATTCCTGTTTATGTGTTTTTATTTTTTATAAGGTAAAGATGCTCTTTATATATGTAATAATTCATTATTTTTCAATAGCTGAGCATGGAGGTCAGTCAGTTAAGGGCACTTAGAGCTCATATTACCATTCTGCATCTTAACAATGCAATATAATACAATAGGTGTTTGCTTTTGGCCTGTGGCACACCATTGAGTTTCAGTTTTTGCCATCCAAGGCAAAACGTTTGGGCAGCCCTGCTTTACAATATGTTCTTAATATACTTTCTTTAGGAAATACATGTGTTTTACTATAATTTTGTGTTACTGCAACATTAAAAATACTAAAAATGCAAGGTATTACATTAAAGCTACTAATGAGCTACTGTCCTGAATGATACAAAATCTTAAATCTTGAGTTTAACAGTATTTACATTCTTTTTTGCCTGAAACTTTGTCTCAAATCAGCTTTAATAATTTCAGGAAAAGAGCCACCTTGCCAATTAGTGCAAACTAGGCCTGGTCATTGCTGAAATACTGTGAATTCAAAACATGTAATCAAGAGAACAACTATTTTCTTCTGCTGTGCAACTTCATTTTGTGGAAATAACAATGAATCACCCAGCAACTGGCCTGTTCAGTCTTGTGTCCCGCTTGTGAAGTTATGTCAACAAACATGTGAGGGAGATTAGTAGTTTGTTGCACGCAAAGCAGTTTTGCTCTCAGACAGGAAAGGTAAATCCAAACAGGCAGTGCTCCACAACAATGACCGATATGGATTTGGAAACACCTGTATGCACCTCACAAACAAAAACAGTACATAAGATCTAGGGCTGGGACGATACACTTATCTAGCAATTCGATGCTATCATGATCAAGCACCAGAAAACAGCACACAACACAATGTGAGCATTTAAATTAACATTCTTTAAACTGAACTTGAAAACTGTCCTTTCAAAACCCTGGACATGGCTGCATATAAAAGTGGTTAATTAAAATGTACAATGGAATGAATAGAAAGTATATACTTTTTGAAATAAAGTGCTACATTTAACTGTTCCTGCTCATCCAGTAGAGAACAATAAATAAAATATAAATATATGTGCTGTCCTCTCCTAATTTGTGACTGTATTCTGAGTTTAATCCGTTTGTTAAGATACCCTTTTTCAATGCTAATAACCATTTGCAAATCAATGGGAATTCCCATTATGTGTTAGCATCAACCTGATAGAGCAAGCGCTTGTTATTTCTATATACAAAAAACAAACAAACAAACAAAAACAGGAATCGTCAAAGAAAATTGTGATGCTTACGAGAATTGATTTTTCCCCACCAAATAGAAAAACACAGTAACATGGCCCAAAGTTCACATAAACACATTTCTCAACATAACTGCATATTTCTACAGATATGTTCAGTACTATCCATTCTGGATAGCTTTCTGTATAGTATATACAGTTATATGCATTTGATAAAGTTGTAGCTTGAGTGATAACTGACCTGGTTTTCCTTCAGCACAGACACCTGTTTCTGCAGAGATATGTTCTCCTCTTCTAGCTCGCCATTGTCCTGCAACTGCCGCAGCTCACGTACTTTAAATTCCTTCATCTCATCCCTCAGATGGCCTTTTTCTGCCTCCAGACACTCACACTCCTGTAGAAGAAAACCCACTGTCAAACCCACAATCACCAGTTTCATGTCGTGCACTTAATTTTACGTTGGGAATGAGGCTACAAAGCTAATATTCCTTCAGTGATTCAGGACTCCATCATATGTACCATGACAAGACGTCATACAGTATGATGCCACCAGTATGCACATGTACTAAGTGACTCGCCATACCTTCTTGAGCTGGGTGGAGAACACCCCCAGTCTATCGATCTCAGCGTGGGCATTGCTGAGAGCAAGGCGTGATTGCTTGAGTTCTGCCTGGACTTCCTCCATGCGGGTTGCCATGGCAGCCTCCTTCGTGGCTGTCTCCTGCAGCAAGCTCTCCTCCCGGCACTCTCCATCAGCAGCTGCACGCTTCTGGCTGCTCACAGTATCTGCAAAAGCCTTTGCACAAACCAAAATGGTGAAGGAAAGGGCAAAATGTGCTGTATCTAGCAGGTTACACGTTTGAAGAACATTTACAGTGCTTAAAGACACATGTGAAGGCAAGAAATGTAGACATCTTAAACAAAGAAAGAGAATTAGGACTTTACTTCCAATCATCAGCTTAAACCTGATCATAGTGAGGAAACAGTGGTTATGGTTTGGTAACAAGACACCTTAACAGCCGCTTCCACACTGTTTGACATTGTATTTTTTATCTACCTGATGTGATAAAATGAGCCTAATACAGTAGACTTAACTCGGTAATGGCAGGCATTTTTCACAGCTTGCCATCATCAGTAACATTAACCCATTTTGCATCAATGATTGCTGATGAAAGAACTGTCAAATAAGGTGTTAAATGAAATGAACATGCAACTAAACAACACGCTCAAGGGAACATTGTTATATAATGATGCTAATTCACATGATTTAGTCCGCCCTGCTTTGTTAAAACCCTGCCAAAGCCTAGGTAGATAAACAGCCAAGAAATGAGGTTTATGCAGATTATAAAAAATAGCTGAAATTCTGTACCACTGCGTCCCTTCAGACATAAAGCGCTTTGCTTGATATGTGGTTATAAAACATCAGGATGGACCACTTTTAGGGTTATTCTGGCACATATTTATTACTAAACATCCAAAGGGTTGTAAGCAGGATTTTAAACATTTTCTCTCTCAATTTAAACAGGTGGGTGAAACAATTGCAAAATCAAAAATCTGCCAACATGATAGGATTGAATTTTATGGGATTACCCTCTTACATAAACTAGTTTTGAAAAAGCCTGCATCAGCTATACTAAATACCTTCAAGCCCCATCTGGTGCATTTGTGTCAAAGTTTACAATCAGGAAAAAATATTAACCCATCACTACGTTTGTCAAAAGTATTGATACCTAAATACTTTTTCCTACTACATGTTTAAAACAATAGCATACCTGTTAAATATAATACTGAAGGTACCAATTCCTAAAAATAAAAAATCATTTTTAAAAAGTGTTTGCTGAAGGAGGACTGTAACGAACAATTATCAAAGATATTCAGTTTACTGTCAAGAGGAGTAAAGCAGGAGTAAACCAGAAAATATTCACATTTAAGAAGCTGGAATCAGACAATTTTTTAATTACTTCAAACCAATTATCAAAATAGTTAGTGACTGATTTAATAATCGATTAATAATTGCAGCTCTACATTGAAGACCTCAGTTTTGTTCAGTCTTTATTGTCCTGCCTGAAATTGTGCTTACAGCAAAACCAAACAGTGTTCAAAAAGAAAAAGGAGAAAACAATTATTATATCATCGAAAGAGGAATTGCATATCAATTTTTTTTTATACTAGGATTATATCAAAGTTTAAATTTCTGGAATCATGACAGCTTTACCCTTCACACATCAGTCATCAGCACTTTGTCGGCACAGATATAAGCTATGAATCTTATATAAATATTTACACAAAATGACCTTTACAATATAAACTGTAACTGTCAGATCAAACGACCGAACAAACTATACTTATGTAAACAGTTGATGGAGTGGGTGTCAATTTAACTACAATGGTTAATTATTAAAAAGGCGAGCAAGGATTTTTTTTTTTTTTAAAGGGGAAGCACATTGTTTAGAACACAATGAAAAGCATATGTCACAATTTCAATACATCTGTGAAAGGCTTGGATTACATGATAATCTGAGCTTTGACATATTGGTCTAATCTTTTTATCTTGGCTATCCGGCGCGCTAAACTAATTCAATCCTTAATGCTACACAGTTAAGTATCAAAATCAGTTTAAGATGAACAGAGAAAATGTAACATGTTAAAAGCACCGGGCATGTGTGACTAACTGGCTGTGGAGGATGTCCGAATCACTAATCAGTTTTCACCCTCTGATTGCATCAGCATCAGATGACGTACGTGAGCAAAACTGACTCAGCATGGGATCACAAGCATCTTCATTGAAAGTATAACATGAGATCACAGCTGCAACAGAACTGTTATTGTGGTGGCAGAATGTCAGAGTTACCAAAAAGCACGGGAGGGATGAGCAACCAAATTCATGGCTTAGGTCACTGGTACGTATAGAGAGACGACAATGGTATCTTTATAGGACTGCTAAGTTTCCTGGGCTGTTAAATTTAAATGACCAGCACTGATAGAGAGATTGTGTCTTTGCAAAATGTCGTCCATTTAAATTTTGACTGCATTTACATTTTGCCAACAGTATCATGTGGAACAATGTAGTCCTATAGTACCATTTTTGTACAATGGTAACACAGGTGAAACAATAAAAAGACATTTTACTGTTCCTCTGCGTCTTGTTTAATATCCTTCAATGATGCACCAGTGCATTACATTTGCTTGCTTATATTTAAAAAGGTCGCAATATTATGTTCATTTTTACGGTGGTCTTCTTTCAATGCAGAGGGAAAAACATCCAGACATCCAAGAACATTATGTGAGGGGCTGCAAATACAATTACTTTCATTACTGATTAATCTGCCAATCATTTTTTTAATCAATTAGCTGTTTGGTCAATTAAGCGTCTGAAAATCATGAAAAATGTTGATCACCGTTTTTCAAAGCCTAAGATGACATCTGCAAATGTCTTGTTTTGTCCACAGCCTAAAGATTAATTAGTTTACAGTCATAAAGGAGTAAAGAAACCACAAAGCTCACATGTGAGAAGCTGAAATCAGACAATGTTTTTAATTAAAAATGGCTCAACCTGATTAATGGAGTTGGCGATTAATTTAATCAAATGACTAATAGTTGGAAATCTTTGTGAAAATAAACTATCAAAGCTGTCAACATAGAAATGCCCCTAACTGGAAAATCTCAAGTTTCAACCTGAAACTTGAGACTGTCATGAGACAGTCGTGAAATTTGAATCCAGGAAATGCTTGTTTCAATTATACACAGCACATCAAACCAAATCATGTCTGTGTAAACACAAAAATGGGTATTAATATTAAATACAAATATTGTATTAGGTAGTATGTTATGATAAGATAAGGTAGAACTTTTTTATCGGAAGGAAATTCTTGTGCAAGAGGCTGCTCCAAAATCAGGTAAGAATAAAAACAATAGAATATTAAATGATAGTAAAATATATATTATAAATTGTATAGCGAGCGAATGCAAAGAAATGGGGCCTAACAGAAATGCTATATACACAAGATAAGTTACATAAAAGTAGTAGGTAAAGCAAGCTAAGATAGAAAAACTAGTATTGGCAATAAAGTTTTATTGCACCAGATAATGAATGTAAAATTGCACATGATACTGGAACTGGTCACTGGAAAATAACACTGGAATGCTGGGGGAATGCAAACTTCTCGGGCTGTAATGTTGTCTAAATATAACTAGAAGGCCTTGGGTGTTCCTACCTCTTTGAGCTGCTGTAGCTCCCCTTTGAGGGCTTCATGCTCCTCTTCCAGCTGCCTGTGTTTCATCTTCAGAGCGGCACTTTCCTCCAGCACCACCAGTCCATAGCGGGCTGCCTGTAGCTTCTCCTCTGTGGCCTCCTGGAGCTCCAGAGTGAGCCGCACCACCTCGGCCTTCAAGTCTGTGCTCCCCATCTCTGCCTCCCCTTCTCCCTCGGCTGCTTGACCTGCTGGGTCTGCATCCGCCTCCAGCATGCTTGCCTGACCTCCAACTCGTCTGCCAATGTTCTACTGGGACACCTGCCTCCTTCAATCACTCCTCCTCCTCTCTCATTACTTCAAACTACAAAAGGCAAAACACAAAGACGGTGGTTATGTAATGTAAACTACTTAGAACAATGGCCAGGATGGCAAAGAGGTTTTGTATAAATCACATTGTGACACCAATTGAGCAAACTGCATAGGGCAAGATTAACGTTGGGAACGGCCGAGTGGAAAAACACTTCTACCTTGAGCTCTAAAGGCCACACGTCCACAAAACAAATCCAAACCATAAATTACCTAACTGCTGCAGTTAGAGCTGCAACTAAGTAGGGCTGCACAATTACTTGTAAAAAAAAAAATCAGGAGCTTCAATTGCATCTATGCGATCTCATTTCTTAATGACAATAACAAACAAAGCACATCACAGAATCCCAGTCACCAGACCACACAAACCTCAATAATGCTAATGTTATACAATGCATTACGATTCTATTTTGTTTTTACTTTGCAGCCCTACAACTAACCATTTTATTAATTAATGATTAACATGCTGATTATTTTCACGTTTAAACATTTATGTCAGTGGTTTTCATACCGGGGTGTGAGAAATATTTTAACTTTTATCACTTTTTTGGAACAATAAGCAAAGAAATAGGATTGGCCCTTTTGACTGATTGTAATTTATAGTGATCTTTGTTTGACCCTTTATTTAACTATGAAGAATTTATTATCCTTAAACCTACGAATAAAAAGGGGATTCCTTAAGATATATTCCTTTCAAATTGGGTGTCCCCGACGTAATGTGCATCTATTGCGGGAACCCTTGACCTAACTGCTAAAGTTTACAATAATGTTACTACTAGAACACCAGTTAGTCAATTCTGGTGATATTATCAGTTATAATACACAACTGTGGGCCTAGAACTAGAATATTGCTGCCATTTACCTTTTTATAGATACTTATTAAGTATTCTGGCTGTTGCATGGTCATTTTAATCCAAGTTTCTTATTATTTTTTATGTATAGGAGATTTTTTTTTTTTTAACTTGACTATACTGTAAATGAGGTATCTACCTCAATGTATTTCCGAGTTAGAATACAGGTTGAATGAATGAATGAATTTACAGATCGTTGCGATGATTCCTTAACACCACACAGTCTGTCTCTATTAAAGTGGGATGTGAAGCAGGCCTGTACACCATCGCTGACCAGCGTTGCTGCTCTTCAACATCAGCAACATTACCTCTCTTCATAATGAGCCGAGACCTAGCGCTGATGTTGGCCGCACAGTTATATCAGTTGATTTAAGCGTCCTACGCAAAGTAGTTGTGGAAACAACATGGATTAAAATCACTGTAGTGACCAGTGTTGACTGGGTGGGGCGGAGTTCCCACATTTCCTCGTGTCCTCTTCTTTGACCGAAGATGGAAACACCAGCAGCCAAGTGATGAATCCCATAAGCATCTGTTTCTCCCACCCTAAAAACTAGCTCTCCGTAGCGTAAACTGGGACTGCATTAAAGGAGCTATTCCCTGTATATACTTTTTGGTAATATCCCCCTGATTCCAGAGTAAACCGACGCCCTAAAATATTCTGACAAAGATACAAAAATCCAAGACGACACTGGACTGGGAACAGGACACGACAGGACAGCTAGGTTAGCTAGCAGGAACAGTTTTAGCTTCATCTGGACAGCAACGACATAACAATGCTACTAACGTTAGCGAAACGCGTTGAAGAATTTAGCCAGCCAGCTTCTTAGCTTTCTAATTAGCTAAATTTACTTGGGATTAGCGGAACAGACATCGATTACCCCGGCGCTCCTGTGACAACGTCAGTCGGATCCTGTCACACAAGCTAATTAGCTAACGCTAGATAGCGACTGTTAGCCAAACTTGCTACTCACCCGCTGGTGTTGTGTCAAAGATGGGGCACGCCACTTGCAGGCAAACGTTAACTGTGTGTTTCCTTTCGGGAGCTGTCAGCGGCAACGGTTGCTAATCTCGACAGTAGCCAGGGGGTACCAGCCCAGGTTACTGAGCAGCCGCTTCCCGTCCCTTCCTCCCACCCGGTTCTCTCGTTTCACACTCACACTGAGGTCTGGCGTCAAAAGCGCGCCGAAAACGTGAAAGCGCGATTACCCCCTCTAGCTAGACAACGGCGCAATGCAATCACACCAAGAATTTGTCTTTGTTTTCTGTATTTGGGTGGGTATGGAATTGATGTCTATCCACGCATAAAATGTAACATTAATTCAAGGACTTTTGTTTTGCAAACAAGCATGAAATATAAGAGAAATAAAGAAAGATTGGTGAAGAAATACACTTCCGCTCGTTCCTTTTTTTGTCTTCCTTTTTACTTCCGCATGTGCGCATTGGCGGTCGTGGGAACCCCATGCCCGCGAAAGGTCTCGTGAGAGGGATTATTTGAACCTAAAACTTTGATAAAAACTATGATCTTTCCCTTACTTTAACCAATTTTCTTCTATCCCTAAACCCTACATAGATATTAACCACAGCATTGTCACCTTAGTAGACACATTTAGTGTGTATTTCGCGAACAATAAGTACAAATCTCGCGAGAGATTTGCAAATCTTAGGTTATCTTCTAGGCATGACCCTCATAGATGCGTGTGGTAACCCCAGACCTGCGAAAGATCTCGCGAGAGTGATTAATTTAACCCAAACTTGGATCCGTCCCTAACCTTAGGCAGTTGGATTTGTCCCTAAGAGATCTTAAATGCAGCGGTGTCACGAATATACAACGTGCTTGTATAATAGTTTGTACAGCTTGCACGATGTAGAAACTGCATGTATGAATCTCGCGAGAGCTTGGCAAATCTAAGGTTACCATCGACACACGACCATAATACATGATGGATACGATCCACGCTGGCTGGCTAGAGTGTCCCCGTAAAACAACGGTGGTTTTACACAATGAAGATCGTTACCTGGAATATAAATGGCATAAGAACTTTCAGAGGCGGCATCAAGAATGCTCTGGATTCACTTGACGCGGATATTATCTGTGTTCAAGAGACAAAGGTGACAAGTAAGTGGTAAGCTAGCTTAGGAGTTTGGAAAACGTGTGTGGGGTGTGTCATCTAACATACACTGTCCGAAGTCTCTCAGCAAGGAATTAAAGTTAAACCTAAGATTTGTCCCCCACAGGAGACTTGCTCGATGAAAGAACTGCCATCGTTGACGGCTACAACTCCTACTTCAGCTACAGTCGAGGACGCAGCGGCTATTCAGGTTCATTACACTGTCATAACAAGTTCATTTTGTGTATTTGAATCATGTCAGTACTGATTTTATCCTCCATGTGTCCTCCAGTAATATTTGGTTCATCCTTACAAGAAGACACAATCGTGTAGAATAAAAGTCTGTTATAATTATTAATGTTGTTAAAGTTGCTGCTAACAGTAATACTACTACTACTACTGCTAATAATAATAATAATAATAATGATAATGATAATAATGATAATAATAAGTATAAGTATAGTAATGATAATATTTATTTGTATAGCACCTTTCATACAAGAAATGAAGTCAAAAGTGCTTAACAACAAAGAAATAGCATACATCAAGTGCTTTGCATAAAACAGAAGGACTGGGCGGTGTGTGGACAAAATCAAATTTCATGATCATTTTGACCAAATACCTCAATATTGATATGGTGGCAGTATTGAGGGGATGACCATAATAAATGAAATATCAATAAAATATTAACACAATGACATTTTTGATAATCATCAGTAATGTGAATACTAGAGCTGAACAATATGCCAAAGAAAAAGAAATATTGCAATAATTTTTGCAGATATTTTGATTGTTATCTATGTGATTTTTTTTTTTCTGGGGTCTTTACAAAGCAAGCATGTTCCTTTAAGTATGAAGAATATGACTTGTTGGCCAAGTTGCATGTCACAGTATTGACACAATATTGATAGAATACCCAGCCCTAGATGACACTAACTAATACTATAGTAACTAATTCACCTCTCTTTTCGACATGCACAGGGGTAGCCACTTACTGTAAAGACAGCGCCACTCCATTTGCTGCTGAGGAGGGTCTCACAGGTCTGCTGACCAACCATGAGGGGGCTGTTGGGTGCTACGGTGACCAGGCTGAGTTCTGCGGCGAGGACCTGCAGCTTTTGGACAATGAGGGACGAGCTGTTATCACACAGCACAAAGTCCAGTAAGAGCAAAATATTTTATTTTGAGGTTTCCTTGACGAAGGATGTTGTATGTGCTGTATTGGGTATTTATCTCTGTTCGTGTACACACATCATTTTAATGAAACTGCAGGAACTATTTCTGCTCTTGAATATAGATTTTAGTCATTACTAGCAGCCAGATTTTAAACCAATTTAGAGAAAGTTGTTGATGAAAATGTCACTGTTGATAAAGACTCCAATGTTTGTGTTCTTCATTTGGTCACGTAGTTGTAAACTGTAGATGTCTTTGTCTCTTTCTGACTGTTTTACCCCCACAGGTGTCAGGACAAAGAGCAAATTGTCACTGTAATCAATGTGTACTGTCCACGGGCTGACCCTGAGAAGCCGGAGCGAAAGCAGTTCAAACTGCAGTTCTACAAGCTGCTTCAGTGTCGGGCCGAAGCTATTCTGAAAGATGGGAGGTGAGAGTTTAGACAATTTTACACAGACTGAAAATAGAGAACAAGGCACAGGTGTATCCTGCTTTTACCACAGACACTTAAACTGCGGAACTTTTGACAATTCAGCATTTTACTAGTTAACAGTTGTTGTATTTTTGAGCTTGAGCAGTGGTACATTTGTATCTTGCTGTCCATGTACTTTGATGTATGTTTTATGTTGTGAGTCTTTAAATTCACTGAAACTTAAAGCAATTTACAATGCAGGAAAAGAAACTATATATTTATTATAGTCATGAGTGTTTGCAACTGATTTGCTCTCCTCTTTAAAATTTTTTGAGTTAATTGTTTTGTTTTTTTTTTCTGTTATATTTTTCAGCCATGTTATTGTTTTAGGGGATGTAAATACATCCCACCGGCAGATAGACCACTGTGACCCCAGTGACAATGTAAGTAAACGGATGGAATACTGTTGTAAGATAAGATAATCCTTTATTGATTCTTCCCAAAGGGGAAATTCAGGTGTTACAGCAGCACAAAGATAAAAATAAGAGCAGATAAATAGAAAAACTTACAAAATAAATAAATATATAATAATATGAATATTTTTCTTGATTCTTTTGGGAAACATGCTTATTCAGTATCTTTCCAAGAGTTACATGAGAACATTGATTGACTCTTGTGTCTGTTCGGGTAAATATGAAGTTAAAGTCAGCAGCTAGTTAGCTTAGCTTAGCATCAAAAACAAGGGGAAAACCGTCAGCCTGGCTCTGTTAAAAGGTAACAAAATTTTCCTACCAGCTTGCTAATTAGCAAGTTCCATCACAATGACACTGCAACACTACAATTTTCTTTTTTTTTTCCTTTTATTTAAAGACATTTACAAATAATTTAATTCACACCTGCCCTGACAATTATATATCACAACCACATCAAGTGCTTAAGGAAAAGAAACAGATAAGCAAGCAAGCACAACAAATAAAAAGGCAAAAACAAAAGAGAACATTCAAGTTCAAATCAGTTTCCATTAGATTCATCATGAAGACAGCAATCTCCTTTTGTCCTCTGCAGTCTCAAAGTGACACTTTGACCAACTGGAACACAAAGAAAGAAGAATAAATAAGTAAATAAATAAAAATGAAAACAATGGAAATATTAAAAATTACACTTGTTATATTGTTGGTGGGGCGTTAGGGGCAAAGCCAGCATAATAAAATTTCCAGATAAGGATTTGTCAGGTTGCTCCACCATTGGCCGTAATTCACAGCCATCAATTTGTGGAACCAAACAGAAGTGTGTACATCACAAAACAACAAGGGGAAATGATAGTATTTAAATTATGCACATATGTCTCACATCAAGTCTTGTCTTAAGGATCTCATAAAGTCTATCCACCTTGGCCATATTTTTGGGAATTTATCTTGGTGTACTCTGAGTGAATGTGTCTCCTTCTGATGAACTGTGTCTAACAAGTCCTCAATGAAGGCTCCCTCCTGGCTGTGGCTTCATATTTAATAAACAGACGTGAGAGTGGTATCAATCTCAGCAAGGAAGCAAACAAGTGAATTTCCCAAAATGTCCAAGATTGTCCTTTAGTATAAAGGAGTATAAGGAATAATATAATAAAACATGGCAGTGTTATTCTGCGAAATGTGCAGAGTGTATGTACATTCATAGTAATGAAACTCTGCCTACTTTGTTTTTCTCATTACTCAGGATGATTTTTATGAAAACCCTGGAAGGAAATGGCTGAATGGCTTTTTGTACGGTGGCAGACAGGAAGAGGAAGAGAATGAGGAGGAAGCTGATGAAGAATCTGAGGTAACTTCAACAGATCCCACCCACAATGGAAAATTTGTGGATACCTTTCGCTATTTCCACCCAACTCGCACCAACGCCTTCACATGCTGGTCCACTCTCACTGGAGCGCGGCAGACCAACTACGGCACCCGCATCGACTACATATTTGCCGACTGCCAGCTTCGCCAAGGAGCAGTTTGTGGCTGCAGATATCATGCCAGAGGTGGAGGGGTCCGACCACTGCCCCGTGTGGGGGCAATTGAGCTGCTCTCTCTTGCCAAGTTCCAAGCCTCCTCCCCTCTGTACACGTTACCTGCCAGAGTTTGCCGGCAAGCAGCAGAAACTCTCCCGATTCCTTGTCAAGGTGGACCAAAAATCAAGTCAGTCTGAGCAGAGTGATGTATTACCTGGATCTCAGGATGAGGAGGAAAAGAGGGAGAATTTAAACCCCTTAGGAGCTGGAAGCATCTCTGGTAAAAAGCGGTTATTAACATCAGACTCTGCCTCCCGAAGGGGAAAAAGATGAAGACGGTAAAGACGACTTCAAAGCCTCAAGGCAACCTCCTCTCCTTTTTCAAACCCAAACTCACAAATGTCATTCCTTCTGCTGAAGCCCCTGTCAGGCATGAAGTTACCTCATCACAAAACACCCAAAAATCATCCACAACTGGAGAGGATGTGTCGTCGATCACCAGCGAGCGTACCTGAAGTCGCAGGGTGTGACTTTGATGGTTCACCACAGCTGTGTACCAGCAGCCTCACAGAAGAAAGTGACAAACAGATGAAGAGAAAACACTTGACCCCACAGACCACTGTGGGATGCTCAGCTGCCAAGAAGGGGGCGTCGATGGTGTTTTGGAAGTCGGTGCTTCACGGACCGCCCCCACCACCCTCCTGCAAGGTTCACGGGGAACCATGTGTGCTTCGTACTGTAAAAAAGGAGGGACCAAACATGGGCAAACAGTTCTTTGTGTGCGCGCGCCCTCAGGGACATGCCTCCAACCCCGACGCCCGGTGCAACTTTTTTGCATGGGTTGATAAGGGGAAGTGACGTGTTTGATGTACCACAAGTTGTTTTTCCTTTCTCATCAGTGAAACCACAAACTAACTCAAACAAGCACTGTAGATGTCTCATCATGTCAGAGATTGTTATTGTTTACTGTGTTTGTCTGTTTTTCTTTTTGATAAATAATAAAGACAATAGTTTTGTATGACTTAGAGTTTGGTTTTATTTGGTCTTGGGGCTGAAATGATTAGGCAGTCAGCAGATTAGTCATTTTTCAAGTAAAAAGCAAAATGTCCTCAGGTTTCAGCTTCTCAAAATGTGTGGATGTGCAATTTCTCTGGGTAACTGGCTCTCAAACTTTTTTTGGCATGACCCCCATCAGACGCCAAAAAAAGTTCACGTCCCACGCCACACATTTTCTCATTTAACCATCATTAACAATAAAAGGGGAAGCAAATAATAAAAAGGATCCAAGTTGGGTTTTAGTTAAATGTCGGCACGATAGAATCAGCAAACTTGTTCATTTATTTTCCCTACATAAATCACATTCATTCAACTCAGTTTTACTCCATATTTCTCTCTTCCTTGGTCATCCACGCCCCCCTGCAGTGGCGTTATGCCCCACCAGGGCAGCCCATCCCACAGTTTGAGAACCACTGGCTTATATCATTGAACATATAATATCTTAGAGTCTTATCTTGAACTGATGGTTGTATAAACCTACCATTTAAAGACATCGTCTTGGGCCCTGGGGAATAATGGTATGCATTTTCCACTTTCTCCAGACATTTTACAGACTAAACGATTAATTAGTAAATTATGAAATTAATCATAGGATTAAGAAACTGGAATTATCATGTGATAATTTATTAAAAGTATGAAAGTGGTAGAAATTGTTAAAGATAAAGGGACCTTTCATTCCAAAATCAAAAATGCTTATATTTTCTCTTACCTGTAGAGTTATTCATCCATCAAGATTGTTTTGGTGTGAGTTGCCAAGCAAATTTTGGAGATAACAGCCACAGAGATGTCTTACTTCTCTCAAATATAATGGAAATAGATGGCACTGAGCTTGTGGAGCCAAAAAATATATTTGAAAAACTTAAGAGGAACCAGAAATCATGACCCAGTTTTTCAAGATAATACACAGACTTTGAGCAGTTTCATGTATGAACTACTTCTGTTGCACTCCACCCACTCACCAACCACTTCACGATGCAGAAGGAAACAGACATCTTCTCATGGATGAGAGGCTCGTGCTTGTGACAGTGCGGGATGTAAACATTAATGCTCCTCGGCCGAGCTGTAACCACTCATTCGAGAGTAGATGCACGTTTCCTTCTGCTTGGTGATGCAGTTGGTGGGCGTTGAAAGAAAATGGTGTCTTCATGAAACTGCCCACAACAAGGTCTGTGACTTATCTTGAGTAACCGAGTCATGATTTATGGAAAGAGACACTGCTGTTGAGTTTTTCAAGTCTGTTTTTGTGGGCGCTTGGATCACTACAAGCTGGTTCCATTACATTAGAGAGAAAAAGGCAGACATCTCTGCAGCCAATATCTCTAAAACTCTGTAATTTACACCTAAACAATCTAGATGAACAGATAGCACTACAGGTAAGAAGAAAAATATGTGTTTTTGACTTGCGAGTGAAGCGTCCCTTTAGTCTGAATCTGATGGTCAAAGATGTCGGTATTATTAACTGGTCAGTGGTTTCTTGTCACCTTGGTGTTTGTGTCCACTAGATGGCAACGGTAGTGAGCTGATGACACAAAGCTGAAGCTCAGGGGAGAAATTAAAAGGAACTTTCCACAGCAACACGTTTTATTGGCACAGCCAGCTGCACAGCCACAGTATAACCACTGTAATGTAGGCCAGAAGGCCGAGTATTACAGTAATAATCATAATTCAGTTTTGATCTCTCAGCTTTAGGCTTACATTTGATAAGAAACACTGCTTGAATATTCCATAATGCTCCTGGTAAAACACTGGTGTCACTGTCTACATATGTAGTATTAGATTATAGTATATTTCATAAAGGAACAGAGCACAACGTGTGGCAGTCTGAGAGCAGACTGAAAGAACAGGGAGTGGCTTGGCTCATGACATGGCAGGATGTTTCTTAACGCGCGCAATTACTACCCCCCCCTCCTTCCCCCATTTTTCTCTCTCCTCTTACAGCTGCAGAGGACTTTATGGCTCTGTGAAAGGCAGATTTTGGGAGTGAACCAGGCACCAAGTTTTAACCTTCACCCTGTTACTTCTGTCCAGACTGAAGACATCCCTCTGTCTGACTGTTACCAGAGAGGTAAGTACCAGAAGAGGGCCTCAAGGCCAGCATGGGCCAGCTGCTTCAGCAGTGAGGCCACGACGCAATTTCCCATTCATACATGCACGAGGGAGGCTACAAGAAACGTGTTATCATCGTGTACACTGATAATGTCGTGAATATTGACAGAATAAACAAGGATGACTTTTTTTTTTCAGCTGGTTTCAGCCTAAACTTCTCAGCTGAAGATAAATTTATGCTCTCATTCGCAGTCTGTCCATTTTTGTGACATGCTGGCAGTGTGCGGAGCACAGAGGTGGGATTTTAAATGACTCACTGAAATGGGAGATCATCTTGGCTCCACATCCTGTCATGAGCGCTACAGAAATAACGTTTAATATTAGATACAGGGTTTTATCAAGACTCAATGGCCTACATTCAATTCAAAGTTTGTAATTTCATATGTTAGTTGTTTTGTCATGGATTTTTCCAGCTCACATGTTCAACTGACTTCAAGTCACTAAGGTCGTTTAAGGTGACTGAGGTAGGCATAATCTTTTCTTGATTTAGAGTCTCCCAATCTGCACAGACAGCACAGATGGTTCTGATATGTTGCTTGCAAACTGCTCCAGATTGCCTGAAACAGTTGTTAAAATGTGGAAGTTATATCTTGTTATTCTTTTGTTAGGATGTACAACTTTTTAAATGTGGCTCAAAACGTTAAGGCCAGATCGATACTGGATTTTTATGATCAATAATGATAATAGGACGTAAAAAAATCTAGTATTGCTGTATTGGTCTTGTAATGACACCTCAAATGTGCTTCTCAAACGCTTGTGACAAAGATGTGTACTAGAGTCGGATATATTACAGTAACAATAAACCTTGTCTAAAATAACATCAGGTCACTGAAACTGTAAACTTTCCTCTCCTCTCCTCTCCTTTCCTTTCCTTTCCTTTCCTTTCCTTTCCTTTCCTTTTCTTTCCTTTCCTTTCCTTTCCTTTCCTTTCCTTTCCTTTCCTTTCCCTTTCCTTTCCTTTCCTTTCCTTTCCTTTCATCTTCTTTCCTTTCCTTTCCTTTCCTTTCCTTTCCTTTCCTTTCCTTTTGTCTTCTCTCCTTTCTTTTTCTTTCCTTTCCTTTCCTTTCCTTTCCTTTTGTCTTTTTACCTCCTTTCCTTTCATCTTCTTTCCTTTCCTTTCCTTTCCTTTCCTTTCCTTTCCATCCCGTTACTTTCCTTTACTTTATTTTATGTCACATCACGTCATGTCACATTACTTTGATTACTTTATTTCACTTTACTTTATTCGGATCCCCGTGAGTACCAGAATAAGCATTGACTATTCTTCTTGGGGTCCACCACACATTCAGTCACACACACTTACACACACTATAACCACATAAACACAACAAACATAACAGCTCATCTCATTAAATTAACACTTAAGTACAGACAGATGAGAAACAAATTGTTGTCCTTTCAAACAGACAATAAATCAATCAATCACACAATTATAAATCAATCACAATTCCACAAGAAATCACAGCAAACTTGATCATTTCATCATACATACACATACATGAATAGTCCTTCTTAATAAACATAAATCATCAGAATGACCTTAAATTGTGTATTTATCCATCATGTGTTTTCACACATTAAATTCCACAAAAATAGGGTACTATTTTCTATTTCTACTTTCACCCAGGTTTACATCGTATCTGTTCCACCATTTTGTTTCTAGTTTAACAAAACTTTGAACCAGCCTTTAGTAATCTCTTGGACAATATTTTAGCACAGTAAACCTTCACTGGTATTTTTAATAATTATAAATAACTATAAAGAAAACACACATTGAATGTATTATTATGTATTATTAATGTATTCAACTCGAATTAAGAAGAAATGTTAAAATATACATAAACTAGTGCACATAAAAGTAAAAGATTAAAAAGCAGTCTGCATTATGTTACCATATTGGTGCATATCAGATAAGCTGTACGCTGATATGATGTCAACTGATATAGCTGTGATAGGCCAATATTGATATATCTGTCCGGCTCTACTTCAAGTTCTTTAAGGGTTATGAAACAAAATCTTCCATCAACAGAGGTGGAAAAGTGCACACATTCTGAACTCAAGTAGAAATATCCATACTTAAGTAAAACGTACTGAAGTAAAGGTGAAAAGGTACTGGCTCTGAAATGTTCTCAAAGTATAAAAGTGAAACCTTGTCTTCTGAAGGACATTTCTACCAGCTTGTCTGTGTCGTCCTGTTACATCTTTTACATTGTTATCATCCTGTTGTTTGTCTTATCTGTCATGTGTGATATGCACTGATGGATACACAGAGGAATCGTCTTTTCAATGTGTTATTGTCCCGTCAATTCAGGCTGAAATGTGTCTTCATGTTGGGAAGGAAGTGCACAATAATGCACAAGAAAAATAATCATTAATCCCCCTCAAATGCATTAAAAATAAAGTAACAAGCCTGTTTTGAAAATGTAAGGGTCAAGATAAGGGTCAGTTATAAAGTTTGTGTACATTTTAAATAATTTTAAGCTGTTTCAACTTAAAAAGAGTTCCCCCTCTGCCCTAAAAATATGAGTTGGCTGAACACAGGTTGAGTAACTGGTAAACAAACTTAAGATACTGAGTTGAATCAACTAAGTGTACGAGTGTATGGAAAAAACAAATTGTTGACTGAATTTGAAAAGACAAGTTGAGGTAATTTTGTAATGATTTCAAACACACTTTTCAAGCCAACAAACCTTGGTACAAATTCAGTTGCACTATAGATATTAAGCTGAACCAACAACTCTTAAGTCACACTGACAAACATTTAAAGAGAAGAGTTTGCTGGGAAGTCTGCTAATAGTTAATTATGAAAAGAAACGGCACGCATTTAAGATCCGCTTCAGGTCAGAACAACTCATGTTTAAGTGGCTTCTGTCCACTAGCACTAGATGAGGTCTTGACACAACAGAAAGACATGTTTTCTAGTAAAGCATTTGTGTCCATCTGAGATAAAGAAAATATGGGTGTTTCTTGGGTGTGCGGGCAAATCTCATATCTCAGTTAAGTTGAAGTTTATCGGCCAACTGAAAGCAGCGTGGGTGAACTAGTGGGACTGTTTTGTTGTGTATCAGCTCAGGTCTTACTCACGGTAACCTGTAGGCATGCACAATGTTTCCAACGTTAAGCACAATCACATGTGGGCTATCTTAAAAGAAGCACTTATCTCCTAAGCTAATTACCATCACTGTGACTTCCAGCAGGATACAAACTGTCAGTGAGTATCCGCCTGTGCTGTAACAAAACCCCGCTCTGATGACACCCACTTTCCCCCTCCTTTCTTTTCGCATAGTGTGTAATGACATGGTAATTAGCCTCCAGTGTGCCCTGTTGATTGGACAGGATCCAGGGATTACCTGTAGCCTTGAACTGCCAGACTGTGAGTCTGAAAAACCTCAGATAATTCCCTCTCTTTGTTTATATGCCAGTGTTGACACCTCTTCCAGTGAGTAGACACCTGGTGAGCAGAACCCTGCAGTGTCTCTCTGCAGCTGTGATACTACCTGGCTTAACAAAGGGTTAAGTATGGGTGTTCCCATTTCCCGCTCACTCCCTCCCAGCCTCTAATCTCTCTCACTCTCTCCTCTCTTCACTACCAAGGAGCTTTGGAGAGACTCCTAAGAACAAAGCTATATATAAACATTGGAGGTGAAAACTGAGAGAACTGGCACGAGGATTTATTCTGTCAGTAATCAGAGAGGAGAACTAGCCTTGTTCTTGTGACCACCAGGGTAAGTTGATGGAAAAGCGTGTGTGTGTATGTGTGTTGTAGATGTTGAGGAAGAGAAGGGAAGGGCTAACTGTCAATAGTGAACTGGTCTTGCGTCAGACAAAAGCCATGTGGTGTGCTCTGCTGGATACTGAGGCTACAGTGATACTGCTGTGTTTGACTTAAAATGTGTTGTTCATTCACAAGATTAGCTGATAGGTTATTGAATTTGATATGTTTTAAGGCTACAACTAATTACTGTTTTCATTGTCGATGATTTTCTCGATTAATCGAGTAGTTGTTTGGTCCATAAAATGTCAGAAAATGGTGAAAAATGTTGAGCGGTGTTTCCCGAAACCCAAGATGACCTCCTCATATGTCTTGTTTTGGCCGCGACCCAAAGATATTCAGTTTACTGTCCCAGAGGAGTAAAGAAACCAGAAAATATTCATGTTTAAGGAGCTGGAATTAGAGAACTTTTTTCCTTAAAAAGTTACTCAAACCAGTTAATCAATGATCAAAATAGTTGCCATAATCAATTAATCTTTGCAGCTCTAACAGATCATTACAATGGAAATTGATATTTAGAGTTTCTCCCCACTGATGCAGAGTTTAAATCCCACATATTTTCTTTCTGTAACACTTGGATAATTTAGTTGCCTTTACATACAGTATACATACAGTAAAATAGCAGTGCATGTCTATTTTGTTTTAATTAAACTGACATGTGAATTAAAACAGATGCTGAGAGCACTTGGGATCATCCAGGGTCGTCATGTAACAACAGAAATCCCCCAAACATCACATTAAAGAATCCGGAACCAGAGAAGTTTGAGTTTCCTCTTTAAAAACTCTCAAATAGATTCAAAATAATCGTCAAAATCATTGCAGTTCTAATATTTTACTAATTAAAACTCTGTTTAGATCATGGAGGAGGATGTTTGGAAAGTTGGTTGTATAAATAGATGGAAAATGCACGTGTTTTTTTTTTTTCTGCTTTTATTACTTTTTTCCCCTCTTTCACTGTTTCCACTGTGTAAGAGCTGCCCTTGTGGGCTTTTAAAGCATCTTAATGTTGAACGAGTTTCTAGTTAACCAGGTTCTTCTAGTTTCTTTATCTACCACCTGAAAATGTAAAGCATGGCCGGCCTGTCTTTCACGACACGAGAATGGCAATATATCCATTGAAACTGGATTTTTGTTAAAGTTTAAACTACTAAAAGCAACCTTTATAATGTGTTGATTTTTGAGGGCCACGGTGGACAAAAGCGTTAGTGTTTCCACAGTAATAACCACAAAATATAATGTAGAAAAATTGAATTAACTGAATAAAAATCTCCTCCTTCTTCATTCTAAATGGCTCCCGTACGACTCACTGTGACTCCTAATGTGAAAATGTAAACACAGGCTCGTTTCATCTCCAACCAGGTGACACACGTTAAGAACAACTGTCTGAAAATAGCCGAACCTCTCGCTGATGGTCCCGTTTGCTCTTTCAGTCATTTAGTGCATCAATATTAAATTGAGACTGTTTCATAAACAGTTAAAAACTCATTGTAGCAGCTTTAAATGATAAAAAATATTTCTGACATTTAGTCAATGCTTTCTCTGTTGTGTGCATTGGCCATGGGCCATGGGAAAGTCGTCGGGTATGTCGCTAAAGAAAGTTACTCTGACCAAACTTGACCTGAGGCCAGTATTCAGGAAGAAGGCAACCCTGTATTTAGACTAAATAACAGCATTGACACTGGAGCCCTTTGTTTATCTCTGTGGCCCACTTCTATCAACCTCCAATCTGTATGGATTATTGTACGTCAACAGGCCCGTTCACTGATGATGAGCGTAGGAATATAAAATATTCCGGTTCTGTGTGGAGGTCTGAAGGATCTGGCACGTTGTAGTGCGAGCGTGTCCTCAGGGGTCAGATGTGAGAACCCTGAGGTCGGCCTGACCCACAGGAGAAGGGGAAGTATCCCATGACCTCGTGGCAGGAGCGCAGACCTACGCTCATTCTCAGACTCCGTCCGTGCCAGCTTTGTGTGGCCCACAGCAGATTAGAGCAACATAAGTCCTCTGACAACATTTGTTATTTAAAGGCTTTCATGTCACACAAGCATTAAATGGACTTAAATCCCAAGAAAAAGTGTTTCTGTTTGTTCGAACTTTATTTTTTGAGCTACCACGGTAATCTGTTGCCACCTCATATCTAAAGAAGAATGGAGCAGGACTCCAGGGTAAAGCAGTGCCAGAGCAGCAGAAAAAAACAGGAACATAAAAAGCAACATTCTTGATGTCCTTGGCAAGCAGAAAAATTACAGTGGTGTATGTCTCAAGCCTTTAAAAATAGGTCTGCCCTTTTGAAACCACATAGCATTTTCTGTTTGTATTACATTAGTCATTTTCAGTGTTTCCTGAGGCTTCCGTCTGTTCAAGTACAAATAACAAGTATATTTACCTTTAAAGGTCTGAGGGTATTTAAACACCGTTGCCTGTCTGCCATTGTCATATTACCAGGGCCGGTCGAAACCGGATTTTTTTGGGCCGATGCCGAAAACAATATTCGGGAGTAAAAAAAATTCTGATATCAACATACCAGCTAATGTTACAACGATCCCTGAAATGTGCTATCAAACACTGGTGACAAAGATATATTATGGAAGCAGGATGTTTTAACGACAAACTTTATTGTCCAAAATTGCATCATTGAAATGGTAAAGTTTCACTGGTCTGTATAAAACTAAAAAATAAAAACAATCTGAATTATGTTCTGTTAAAAATAGTTTTCACATCAGAATATACTGGACAACATATACGCCAGTACTGATGTAGACTGATATATGTAGGGCTGCAACAGTTAATAAACTGTTAAAGTAATCACAAACTATTCTGATAAACCATTGATCAGTTTGAATAATTAAAAAAAGTCAAAATTCTCTGATTCCGCCTTTTAAAATCTGAATATTTTGACGATATTATGACGGTAAACTTAATATGTTTGGGCTGTGAACAAAACAAGACATTTGAGGACGTCTGGGGAGCACTGGTCCACATTTTTCACCATTTTTTGACGTTTTACAGACCAAACAATCAATCGATTAATAGAAAAAATTATCGACAGATTAACCGACAATGAAAATTATCATTTTCTGCAGCCCTGCATGTATCTGTCTGTCTGTAAACATTACTCTTAATTTATTGCTCTGTAAACCACAGCCAAAGCGTCACATCGATTCTCTCAAAGTGTTACGAAACACATCATAACTCTCTTTCTGCTTCCTGGAAGAGCTGCTCTGAGATCTTGTCTGAACTTGTTAAAGATAAAGATTAGGTGATACATACAGAAGCAACATAAATGAGGTAAAGACTCGTGCTGAGATCAGAACGCTGCAGTTTTTTCCTCAAATAATGGAAAACTGGCACGATCGGTGCATGAGGTTTGCTGGAATGTTATCTATGTTCTGTTAAAACGATGCCAGATGACATCAAAACTTTCTCCATGCTTTTAAAAAATAGCCAAATTTAGAAAGAGATTTTGGTGAGTAAGTAGAGCTGCCGTGATATCAGAACGAGATTATCATCGTGAAAAGAATTCGCGATAAAGATATTTCGCAATATCTACAGAAAACTTGAAAAAATAGTCAGTCAAAATAATCCTTATCTTTGTTGATTGTGTGTTTTGTCTCGTGTTTGGCAAATGATCATCACTCAGAATGTGAGAGCAGGCAGGTGAGGAGACAGTCTGTAACCATGACTGTATAAAAGCAAACAAAAAGTGCAGTTACACGTAATGAATAGTGAAAAAGCAACAAGATGAACTGATAAAAACAAAAAAAACACAAAGGATTTAAGAGCATACAATATGTTAAAGCAGCAGTGGATTATTAACACCAGTGGTTCCCAACCAGTCTGCTGTGAGGGATGTCCAGGTGAGCCCTGGGAATTAGTGAAAATCATACATTATTAATACAATATACAACTAAAGTTGGTAATGATTTTTTAATTTACTATATCAGTGTTTTGTATGCACTCATTTCCCAATACAGAGGCAAATTCTCAACCCTAAAAAAAAAAATCCTTTAAAAACCAAGGCCGTTTCCAGGCATTTTTTGACAGGGGTGGCCCGCGTGGGGCACTGACTTATTAATGTACCATTTCTCATATCTTCTTTATTTACTAACATTTTAGAACTTATGATGTGAAGTTTCCATACTTTACTCTTCTTTACGTCTTCAAAATGAAATTGCATTCATTGTAAATCTATCCTCAGCCTGCTGTGAGACTCTTAGATTCATCCTCTACACTCCATCATGAAAAATACTTCTATTTTTAGGATGAAATCATTCATTACTTTATTAAGTCTGCTTAATTAATCTTGTAAAGAAAATAAATGTAGGCTACACACAAAAGAAAACTAAAAAATCCAAGTGAACCTCAGTTTTCATTTGCACAGTTGCCAGATGGTGGGAATTTATTGCTGTTTGACATATTAAAGTCGCCGACTGATCGACGCCTAATGTTTTTTTTGCCCCACCTGCACCCAGGGATCTCTGCCTCTGATTGCCTAATAGGCAACTCGTTGCCTCTGTCAGTTATGTTGGTTATACAAGTTATTCTGCATGGATGTGAATCCAGGTGCACTTTGAGATTTCAGCTCGCCCTCTGGTGTGAAAAAGTTTGAAAACATATATTTTTGTCAATACTGGCATATCGCTACTTCCCCGTAAGTAAGTGTAACATCAGTTAAAGGATTGTTTTCTTTTTTCTTCCAGCCAGGTGAAAGTTCGAAGAAGCGTCTTTCAGTCCAACAAAAGTAGATCGTCCAAGTCTCTGAAGTCACAACCGCAGCAACCAGAATGGAGCTCCAGAAGATGAACGGACACAGCAGGGATGATGGGTAAGACTCAGAAATGAAGAGTAATTACAGATGAAGGCATATCGTATCACAGCAAAGGTGTTCAACTCAAGGAATTAAATGTGTCTATTATTCTTAAGTTTATTCAGCAGATATAAAAGACACAGTATTTGTATTTGTTGAAATTTAAGATCATATAGGAACGTTTGAATTCATGCATCGTAGTTGCCCTGAGATGCCTCAGTGGCCTTTAGACTTGTTTTAGGTTTAGAGGCCTGCGTTCAGGCCACCGAGGTCAACTATATGACAGTGCATAAATACAAACGTTCCTTTATGGTCATACATTTCTACCACAGCAATTTTGTCGCTCCCTTTGTGGCCATTTTTGTGTTTTTTTCCAAGTCTTCCTTCTAACCAATGTTTTTTTTCCATTGTAGGTTTGATGGGCTGGATGCCATGGCCGAACACGAGGAGTTTCTCCCACATAAAACTGGAGTCAAGAAAGAAATCCACTTTACAGACGTGAGTGAGCCACGCGTCAGAAAACATCCCGATCGATTTGCTGAAATAAAATGAGACAGTTAACAGTAAATATTATTGCTGCTGTTGAGGAGGTTTTGTTCATTCATGAACTGATGTGTCTGTGTGACGTCCTATGTTGTCCTCTTGCTGCAGTTTGAGGGAAAGACTTCATTTGGCATGTCCATCTTTAACCTCAGTAACGCCATAATGGGCAGTGGAATTCTGGGATTGGCTTATGCGATGTCCAACACCGGAATCATTCTTTTTATGTGAGTATACGAGCCAAACACACAGTTCTGGCTGTATTCCTCAGCGTGTCTGTTTCTGTGTATTTAGATGCATGTATTCTTTTTCCACCGATTTTTTAATTTAATTTTGTTCAAAATCATGAACAACATGATCAACACAAACAAAACTGATGCATTGACAGAAAAGAAAGAAAAACAAATCAAGTAGGAGTATATTAATAGCAACAGATGCAAAATATAACAATTATTAAGAAGAACTGTAAAAAATCTACAAGCTCTGAACCCACGTTCTCAAAACAGCCATTTATTATCATCTTTTAAATTTAAATCCTTAACATAATAAATGAAAAACATGCATATGTCCTCAACTATTTGCTGTTTAGCCTTTTAATATGTAAAATATCCTTTCTAATGGATGGTTTGTTAACATCTGTCTTATCCATTGAGTTGCGCTTGATCTGTGATTCTTTTTCCATAACAGTGCAGTACATTTTTGGCATAAAGCAAGCTCTTTATAAATGTTCTTTCACTGGATAGAAGTCCAACAGAAAGACCTTAGAGTCCAGTCGGATTTGTTTTGAAATAATCTTTTCGATCGTGGCTCTTCCCAGAACATTTAAATCTTTCTGCAGTCCCAAATACAATTAAATAATGTTTAGGTGGACGTATTTCCGCACAGAACAGTGCTTTTAAGTTGTAAAGTTGTCCCCGCTTGTGTAACAACGGCAATAGTATATTGATTTTTGCTTCTTGTGATTTATATTTAGTTTTTGGGTAATGTCAAATATGCACACTCCCTGAGGTTACCAGAATAGAGTGGTGCTGTTTGTCGTGTGTGTGTGGTGTGTGTGGGTGTGTGTATGTGTGTGGGTGTGTGTGTGTGTTTTGAGTTTATGAGTTGTAGACTGACACAGTGAAGATTTTTGTTAACTGAAGTCATTTTGGCTGGTTCTTACTTGTTCAAGGAGCTATTTCTTAATAGCTCCTCTTAAAAAGTAACGCTGTTAGGTCGGCCTGCACCAACAAGGATTAATTCTTAAACCCGATTAAATCATGGTTTAACTGTAAATTATGTTTCACCAAAGTTTAAACTAGCTTCAAAGTAAGAAAGATTAAATTAAAACCTCTTTTTATGCCTCAATTTAGTTTATATTCTAAACCTAGATTAAATTTAATTCTGCAGCTTTAAACTCAATTTAAGATATGATCCAGTCAGAAAGTTCAAGGACAGACTCAGTCCATTTGACTTTTATGATGCATCTCTTCTTTCTTTCACTCCAGTTGATAATTCAGCCAACAAGTTAAGTTTTTCTAAAAAAGGAGAAATTAGAGCTTTTCTGCTGAGCCCTCATGAATGAGCTAACTCACTTTTTAGTGAGCTGGCAAACAGTGTAACATTAACTATAACTTTTAAAGTGGGGAAGCAAGCATACTGATTCTCTACTTAATTTTGTCACTAAACTTGGATTTACTAAAATGAAATAAGTTTTTAGCTTAATTTTAAATCTGGATTTACTCATTTTAAACCAAGTTTTGCTAAACTCTGGTCAGAACTAATCTTGGATTAAATTAAACTTTACTGGGGCTCCCCCAGTCTTAGTCTTATATTTTGACTTAGCTTTTACGTAGCTAATTTCTGCATTTGTGCATGTTTTTACTTTCTTTTAGTGTGAATGTTACCAGTTTTATATCTTAACTCTGTAGAGCTCTTTGGGTCTCTTGCTTCAAAAGTGTTCTTTAAATAAATTAAACCTAATTATAATTTTTGGTTAGAATTTGGGTTTAAGGTTAACATCAGGACCATGACTGGGCTAAAGTTTGTGTCAGTGGATACAGATTGGATACAGTCAATAGAGGGTCCTTATAAGGCTAGAAGTAGGGCCACAGGCCTGTGTGTATCATCTGACTCTGTGTGTGTGTGTGTGTGTGTGTGTGTGTGTGTGTGTGTGTGTACGTGTGTTTGGACAGGTATGCGCGGGGGCAGGGGGATGGGATCTGTGTTTGAGTAAGCGTGCGTTTCTGTTTCTCCACCTGTGTGAGTTGTAGGTGTAATACTGTTTATACAACTGTTACAGTGCGAGGCCTGATCTGTCAGAATGTACATTAGAGCTCATACACACGCAGCTTTCCTAAATCAGATTTGAGTGGTTAAAAATAGCTCGTAGTGATCAGATCCAAGTCTCGCCTGGCTGGATCAGTCTTGTGCTGTGTGGCTCGGGCGGGGGGGGGAAGGTGGAGAGCCAGACGCTCAAAGCCAAGCTCATTTGTGAGGGTGAAAAAAAAAAAAGACAACAATCACAACAAAAACATTTCTGAGGTGTAGCTCTATTTCCTTTTCTCTTTCTATCATGAGCGCCCTCATAAGATTGATGTTCATATTTGTGAGACCGTTTCTGTCATGTCTGTTTTTAGACATGAATTATATTTCCCAACAGATCTCCGCTCTTGTGTATTTCAGAATCCTGCTGGTGTTCATCGCGATCCTGTCTGCATATTCAATTCATCTCCTGCTGAGAAGCGCTGGAGTCGTCGGTGAGTCACAGCTAGAATCAACACACATAACTTAGCATATGATTTTATTAATAATAGCTTTATTTGTATAGCACTGGTCAAAACAGAGTGAGAAAGTGCTGCACATACCAGAGCAAAGCAATGAAAGACACGGGGGAAAGTCCGTTAACAAAGCAAGTATGACGGGAAGTTACAAATATGAGCATAAAAACAATAAAATGAATAAAACAGAGAGACAAAAGTAAATAAATAAGTAAAGCGTGTTGAGAAAAATGTGTACGTTAAAGTCTGGATAAAGTGGATCGGGTTCAATGAATGATCCTGTAATATTATTTTATTCTAACAAACCTCATTTATTTTTATTTTATATTCTTTCCAATCACCCCCTGACATACTTTGCATTATTCATATGTGCACCAAAATGTACAAAGTTCTTAAACTGATGGGTAACACTTTACAGGAAGGTGCTTGCAAAAAGTCTTAGTTAATAGGTAATAAAGCCCTTATAAAATGCTTATTAATATTTATATCTGACTCAGACCATATAAGTGTTAACAACAGCATAATAAACACAAAAACAAGACATTTATAAGCACTTATAAAAAAAACCTCTCCTCCCTCTCCTGTCTATACTCAGCTGTAGCTAAAAAGAGACAAAACGTAAAAAGCCCTTAAATTATAATTTTTTTAAGTATGGGTTACTGCTAATAAGTGCATAATAAAGGATTCACTAACATTAATAAGCATTGTTCACTTTTTAGATGCAGTAACCACAAAATACATTGTTAATTGTTAATAAATGCAGAATTACCAACTAATAAATGCATAATTAAGTATGTAGGAATCTTAAAAAAGCAACAACAAAAATGTAGTAAAGGTTAAACAATGGTTAAATTACTTAAATTATAAACAATTATAAGAAATGTATAAGGGTTTTACTAACATTGTTTCACAATCTAGAAAATGTTAACAAGTTTATTTCAAGTCTTATAATCTAAACATGTTTATTGTTAGGTTATAAGATATTTATAAGCACTTATAAGAAATTCCCCCTTTTCCTTTTAAAATCATGGTTAACTGCAAATAAGTACATAATAAAGGATTTATTAACCTTAATAAGCAGCGTTCACACTTTAGAAGCAGTAGCCACAAAATAAAATAGTTAACTGTTAACATACTCTGAGTTACCTGCTAATAAATGCATAATAAAGCATGTAGAAATGTCAATAAAGCAACAACAAAAACCTAAAAGTAAAGGTTTAACGACGGTTAAGTTAATTAAATTCAGTAAATGCTATTACAAACAATTATAAGAAATGCACAGGGTTATTCTTAACAATCTTCAGCAGTCAATAAACATGTTTATTATGCCATTATTGCCACTTATATGGTTTTATACTATTATACTTACTATAAGCACCTTAATATAAAGAGTTACCTATGTCCTATAACAGAAACTGCTCTCCTAAATTAAGAAAATTTAGAAGCAAAAGAATTAAAATAAACACAACTGTTGTCCTCAGGCAGGACATTCCAAACTCTGGGTGTTCTGTAGCCACGGGGTCAAATCTGCATTCATAACTCATCACATTTATATTTATATAATGATTTTCTCTTTCTTTTCTTTTTTTTTTCTTTCTTTATTTTTTCTTTTTTTTTTTTTTTTCTTTTTTCAGGCATCCGGGCTTATGAGCAGCTTGGGAACCGGGCTTTTGGTCCCCCAGGAAAAATGTTGGCCGCATGCATCATTACAGTCCACAACATTGGAGGTATTTTAATGCCGTTTCCTCCCTTTGATGTTTACATCTGATATCTGTAAGTGAAGAAACGTGCATTTGTCAGGATAAGATTAAATATGCATAAGTAAGTAATGAGCTTGTTATCTCTTCCTTTTAGCGATGTCCAGCTACCTCTTCATCGTCAAGTCTGAGCTCCCGCTGGTTATTCAAGCCTTCCTCAGTAAACAGGAAAACACAGGGTGAGTGTCGAAGTGATATTTATGATTCACGATTCATGTGTAGTAGAGTAGTCTCAGTTTTTTAGTTATTTTTTTGTGGTGCACTGATGTTTTTTTTCATCTGTTTGTCTTAGAGAGTGGTACTTGAATGGAAACTACTTGATCATCATTGTTAGCGCTTTCATCATCCTTCCTCTAGCACTCATGAAACAACTTGGTATGTTTTTCATCCTGTCACATCACATTTTCTTCTGTTTTTTTATTCCACATACTCTGCCATGTACATCATGTCTCCACTACCTGTTTTTGCTGTGTTTACTTTCATGTCCTGTGCTGAAATTAAAGGCATAGTTCAGGTTATTTTAAGTGGGTTTGTATGAAATACTTATCAACAGAGTTGACACACACAACACATTTTGGGGAAGCGACAGGGGTACCAGTGTAGGAAGTCATGCAATGTACTGCTGTTAAATGTATTTTAGCCAATTAAAAAAGGTCTATCTAAGAAAATCTATATCAGTTTAAGTGTATGCTGTATTTAGAGTATTTCCGCTGCTTTATTTTGACATCAAACAGCCTTTTCCGATGGGAATATGACCCAAATATCGCTCTCTCCAAACCAACCAGACTGCATTGACAAAACTCGAGAGCTGCTTGTCTATCGCTGCCTTAATCTGTTGGCTTGTTTTTGTTATTGTGTGATTTTTTAAATTTTTTATTGTGTGACCAACTGAGGTTGCAGTAGACCCGCAACTCCCATGTCCTGCAAGATAAAATTCTTTTTTCTTAAAGGAGTCCGGTGGCTTTGGAGAGAGCAATATTTGGCTTATATAACGGCAGTTTCCCATTGGAAAAGGCTGTCTGACAGCAAGGTAAAGCAGTGAAAATATTCCAAATGTAGCGTACACGTTGCGTACATTGCTTAACTTCGGCACTCCTCTCTTCTTCTTTAAACTGGTGGCGTGTCGACAAGCATCTACTGTAGGTAATACACTGCCTGTGGACAAGTGCCTCATAAAGCCCCACTTGAAATAATTCTAACTATCCCTTTAAAGTATCAGGTATCATCACTTCAGGAATCTTTTTTTAAATCATCCTGCATCATCTTACTATTACAACACAGGTTACCTGGGCTACACGAGTGGCTTCTCCCTCTCCTGCATGGTGTTTTTCCTCATTTCGGTGAGTGTTAACTTATTAGCCAGCAAAGATACACACTGTACAATTCCACCAACTGTTTCTCCGTTCAGTATTTATCTTTGTTTAACCAACGGGCATCGTCTCCTCAGGTAATCTACAAGAAATTCAACATCCAATGTCCACTGGAAAAAACTGAACATCACAACGTGACTTCTTTTGTTGATGACCACTACACTAATGGGACAGACGACTTCTGTGAGGCCAAAATGTTTACCATCAACCCTCAGGTTAGAGGAGAACATTTTCAGATTCCCTGCACCGCTGTCTAGTTTCCAGAATTGTCAGCGTATATTTATTTCTTGGTTAGTGCAACAGATTCACCGCCACATGTTCGGCACAAGAGCGTGTTATGTCAACAGCATTAAGGCGTGTTATGTCAACAGTAGTGTTGGGTATGAACAAGCATTTAATTGTGCTCCCTGCTTGGCTTGAAATGCTGTTCAGTCTTCTATAAAGCAACATTCAGTGGATGGGTTACTCACTGACCTTTGGTGTGTTTTGGTTTTTAGACGGCGTACACCATCCCAATTCTGGCCTTCGCTTTTGTCTGCCACCCAGAAGTGCTGCCCATCTACACTGAGCTGCGAGAGTAAGTCATCCATTTCACAAAATTCAAATGTCATTCCTTTAAAGGGATAGTTAGGATTATTTTAAGTGGGGTTGTGCGAGGTACTTTTCGATATTCATTGTGTTATGCTGCAATTGATTGTACTTGGAATTAAGAAAAAAAAAATACCTCCAACATTGAAAACTGCAATGAAACAGTCATTGAAGTCTGAATTTCAGGTCGGAAAGTTACCTTTTCATCCATTTTTTACTGTATGTAAAGTTTTTTTTGTGTGTGTTGAAACTTGCTGTTAACAACTTTTTAGTTGCTATTCCCATTTCCATTCAGTTGACTTGTACTTGATAGAAGTCTCTGTAAACATGTGGCACTAGGGCTGCACAAGTGATGGCAATGTTATCGAAACTGCAATGTGGCCAAGTGCAATATCCAAATCGCAGAACCTCAATTTTTTGGAGAAAGAAAAATGCGTGCGAAAACAGCATTATAGTGAAGTACTGTAGTGCCGCATAGATGCATAGATCACATCACGATTTTATTTATTTATTTTCAGTGAGAATGAAAATTCTAATGCAAAAATGATCATTCCCACTGATCATGTTGCATATTGCAATCACAATTTTAGTCAATATCATTGCAATGTGACTTTTTTACCATATCATGCAGCCCTGTGTGGTACTACCCTACTCCTCCTGCCTGTTTTTTGTCCTAATCAGCTGCTGTAGATGCTCGTGAAGTTCAGAAACTTGCATGCAAACATCAGTTTGCTGCAGGCGTCCATGCTTTCCCGAGCAGATGCTCTGGGACGCATTTAGATTGGAAGATGGGAATATGGACACAGAACTACCAAACTCCACTGGCAGTTGTAATCGGTTAGCTTGTTTGTGTTACTGCGTGACTTCTGTGAATCTGAACTAACCTTTTAAAACACAGAAATCACACAAGAACAAAAACAAACTAACTGATCGAGGCAGTGGTGGAGCAGAAAGTTCTGTCTTCTGTGAGGTAAAATTACTGATTTCATCAAGTCTGGTCGAGCGAGAGAGGGCGATTTTTTGGCTCATATAATGTTGGTGTCCTGTCGGAAAAGGCTGTCTGACAGCAAAATGAAATTATAAAAATATTGTAAATATAGCATAGCATAGATAAAATACATTTTGCCGCCGATCCCGTCCACAGTAGCTTAGCTTCCTAAACCGGTACTCCTGCTACTTCTCTGTCAGACGTGCCAACCACCATTTACTGTAGGTAATACACTGACTATGGATAAATACCTTAAGCACCAAGTACCTTAATTCAAACTATCCCTTTAATGACACGCAGAGAAAAGTTCCAGTAAATTTTATGTAATTTTTCTGCTTGCCTTCACATCAGTGCCACCAAGAAACGTATGCAGAGCGTTGCTAACTTCTCCATCATGGCCATGTTCGTCATGTACCTGCTGACTGCTCTGTTTGGTTACCTGACCTTCTATGGTAAGAGCCCCTCAACTCCTGAGAGTCAAGCGTCACCTTGTTCTGATGTTGTGAATGGCAGGACTTTCAGATGAATGACCCACTTGTACCAAGAGCCCGTATGCATTTTCCGGTGTTGTGAATGAGGGACTACACCACGTGAGATATGTCAAAGATGTCCGTCTGCCTCTCTGTGGGTAGGTCAGGTGGAGTCCGAGCTGTTACACACCTACAGTAAGGTGGACCCCCTGGATGTCCTGGTCCTCTGCGTGCGTCTGGCTGTGCTGGTGGCCGTCACTCTGACTGTTCCTGTGGTTCTTTTCCCGGTAAGAACATCTGTCATACTAGTTGTTAAATGTGAATATTTCTGGTTCTCTTTATCTTCTATGATAGTGACTACAAGTATTTTGGATTTTGGACTGTGTGTACTGTGCTGTGCATTTTTTCTATTTGCTGATATTTTATTGGCCAAATAATTAATTGATTAATAAAGAAAATAATCTGTAGTTGCAGCTTCAAAGGAATCCGTTAAGGTTGACGTTTTGAAAACAACTTAAATGTCCAAGAATAAATAAATACATTTTGCACATGAATATAAGTACTGTATATATGAGATAACCAAACATTAATGTCTTAAATTAAATGCATATCATCGTGAGGGATGACCTCTAGCGGAGACATAAGACCCAGAATTGATCCATGGGACGCTCCACATACAGCGTGTATTCTTTTTGACGATGAATTTCTTTTTCAGACTTAATTGATAGACGTACCTGAACCCAATTAAATACTTTTTGACATCTTTCTAACAATTATCCTGATCGTGTTTTCTCGTCAGATATGGGCCTTCAGTTAACAATTACATTCATCATCGATTAATCTGCTGATTATTTTCACAATTAATTATTTACTCTATGTTACGACCCCCAAGTTGGTGCTAGGGGACGAGGAGTGTAACAAGAAATAAATTGACCCGGGTGAAAAAGGAAGAAGGGAGAACTGAGGCAAAAGTGTAAACAAAGGTTCTTTTATTTAACAAATAATGCGTAAAATTAAGTTAACACCAAATCAGATTAAATAAAACAAAAGGCTAACTTAATCCACTAAATCAAACAACAAACATACACAAGACAACAAGTGTCTTTGCTAGCTGGGGTGGCTAACAGAGACACATAAACACAGAAGACACTGAGTGCCCTTGTAAGCTAGAAGAGGCTCACAAGGCACATGGGGCGCCCAAACTAGTGTCCTTGCTAACTATGGAGCTAGCAAGACACATGATTCACACAAACAAGTGACTTTGCTAGCTGGGGAGCTAGCAAAGCACATAACACACAATAAGCAGTCTAGTCTGCCTCTGCAGGGCTAGACTGCAGACTTGCAGATCTGCATCTGCCAAATGGCCCACTGGCCCTGAAATGCTGTACTCTCCCAGCTTTTAAGCACCCAGGCCCTGATTGCAGATTGGCTGCAGCTGCTGCCAATCACTGCATCTGCACAGAGGAGGAGGGGCAGAACCTGGGCACAGGAGAGCTCAGCAACACACACAAAGTGGCACGTAACACTCTATAAAGTGTTAAAAAATCGTGAAAAGTTCTCATTATAATTTCCCAGAGCTAAAAGTGACATCTTCAGATTGCTTCATCTGTCCAATCAACAGTCTAAAATCCTTATATTTGAGAAGGTGGAACCAGCAAATTTTTAACATTTTTGCTTGAAAAATTACTGTGATTTATCAGTTATCAAAATAGTTGGCAAGTATTTTGCTTTCGACTAATCAATCATTTATTTGTTCAGTCCTCAAGAAAATCAGTGATTAATCAACCAATCATCGCACCTCTAGTCAGAGCTTGAACTTAAAATCTGCACATCACAAGTTCAATGCACAGCTAATGTTTCCTCTGCACCAAAGAACTGATGCTGCCAAAGGATGCTCGTATGTCTCAGAGAGTAAAAAATAGTCTTTTATACTAAGACACTGAAAGTGCTGTTCTGTTTCCGTGCTGTGCCTGTCTGAGTGAAACTTGAGCAGCCAGCTGTATCTGTTTCAATAATGTTTTGACTGTATGGAACTTTTTAGCATTATGTTTACCAGGATCATCTATAGATGCTTAAAAAAATTTGTTTTTAAGATGCCAGCAGTTTGTTAAATGGGTGAAAGAAACATTACAAGGAATTAAGGACGCACCGTTTGATAACATTTGTGTGCCTTTAATATGAACAGTTAGCTTAGCTTAGCATAAAGTGGAACCAGGGATAAACAGCTCTGCCCAAAGTTTAAAAGTGTCCTGGTACCTCTAAAGCTCACTGATTTATGAGTTGTATCTGATTTGTTTGGGGTTTTTTCTTTGTTTATTTTTAGAGATTTTTATATCATCCTACAGTTTCCTGCTAGTGTTCCTTAGATGTTCAAATCCAAACATTCAAATTTTGGTCAAAGTACATATGTTTTAGTGTCAACATGCTGTTCCTTCTGAAAATGTTTTCTCATGCGACCGTGCGTAGATTTCTGCATGATGACGTTGCCACTTACAAACACCCTATGTTGAGAGAGTGGAGGGAATCAGCACTTACAGACCTACGTCACTGCTTTTTGATAGAGTTGCCCTTAAATCCGTATAACAATAAGTGTAAAAACGAAAAGGGTGTTATATGTCAGACAGAGTCAAGCTAGCTGTTTTTCAGTCTTATGCTAAGCTAAGCTAATCAGCTGCTAGCTCCAGCTTCACACTGAACAATTGATTTGAGTGTGGTGTCCCATCTTTTCATCAAGAAAGCTAATGTGAGGATATACCAAAATGTTGAAGTGATACTTTAATATTGAATTACTGTACAGCAGTGGTTCTCAACTGTGGGGCAGCCCCTCTGGTTGGGCGTAGAGCCACTGAAGGTGGGGCGTGAATGACCGGGAGAAAAATATGGATTGGAAACTAAGCTGAATCAGTATGATTGACCTGACCTTTTTCACTAAAATTTCAACTTGGATCCTTTTTTATCAGTAGCTCCCCCTGTCATTTTGAATGATTGAACTTTGCATGAACTTTTTTCAGCTTCTGAAAGGGGGGGGTTTGAGAACTGCTGCTGTACAGAGAGCAGAGAGCTGCTGCTGCTGCACGTCTCTCTATAGGCTGAAACTTTCAAGTATGTTGCGCTTCTGGTCTCACTCGACGATATCTCAAAGCACATAATTTAACAGGTGATAGAAAATACCTGCTGAAATGTCAGCTGGTTGAAGTTGAGCTGACGTATATAGGAGCTGAGCAGCTTTACCCAACAGCTTCTCAGCAGCAGTTTTACAATACTTGAATGCTATATAGACCTTTTGTGATGAAACAGGCTCAACCTTTAACTTAATATATTTTTGTAAATTACATTTTCCTTCCCTCTGCAGATCCGCCGGGCCGTGCTCCAGATCTTGTTCCCTGACAAGCCTTTCCGCTGGGCCGTACACATCGGCATCGCGTTTTGTCTCATCTTCCTCGTCAATCTGCTCGTTATCTTTGTGCCCTCCATCCGCGACATCTTCGGCCTCATCGGTACGTTTACACGGGAAGAATGGCCGTCTGGTCGGGGCTTCACTGCAAGTTTAACTACATCATCTGAAAAGTGCGCAGTCACTTATTCTGTTACCATCTTCTTTGTTCTCCTTCAGGAGCCACATCTGCCCCCAGCCTCATCTTCATCCTACCTGGAATCTTCTACGTCCGGATCGTCCCTGAAGACCAGGAGCCTTTCATGTCTAGACCCAAGATTCAGGTACAACTCAGTTCTTTTAGCTGTTAGAGGGATAGTTTGGATTATTTGATGTAAGGTTGTACAATGTTCTTATTGATAGTCATGTGGTTACCTACATTAGATACCTGTCAGCATGCCCCTAGTTTGGAGAAGCAGAGAAGAGTAATAATAAGAATAGGAATAAGAAATGCCTAAAAAAAAATTCCATGCTATATTTAGAATATTTTCCCTACGTTACTTTGCCGTCCGACAGCCTTTCCCAACTGGAAACCACCATTGCACAAGTCAAATATTGCTCTCTCCAAACCAACCAAACTCCACAGGGGGAATCAATAATTTTACTTTGCAGAACACAGGAGTTGCTGGTTAGTTTGTTCTGTTAGTTTGTATTATTGCTGACTTTGGTGTGTTAAAAGAACGGTCTGAATTCACAAAAGTCACATAATAACACAAACTAACGAACAAATCAAGGTAGTGGTAGACTAGCACCTCCCGTGTTCTGTGAGGTAAAATTACCGATTTTGCCTATGGAGTTTGGTTAATTTGGAGAGAGCGATATTGGCTTGGATAAGTGCACTTTCCAGTCAGAAAAGGCTGTCTTACGGCAAAGTAAAGCGGTGAAAATATTCTAAATATAGTGACACTTAAACTGATTTTGATTTTTTTTGGTAGACCTTTTGAAAGTGGTTAAAATACCTTTGTTGCTGACCCTGTCCACAGCAGTTCATTGCTTAACTCCCATGCTGCTCCTCTCTCTCCTCATCACCTCCATCTACTGTAGCTAATTTGCTGACTGTGGACCTCATACAACCGCACTTCAAATAATCCAAACTATCCCTTTAAGGATTTTATGAATTCATCTTTGTCATTTAAATTTCTATCTATTTTCAAACATGTTGTTGATCCAGATTTGTTTTCTTTCTTTCCACTCCTGTAGGCCGCATGCTTCGCCGCACTGGGATTCATCTTTATGGTCATGAGTTTGTCATTTATCATCGTTGACTGGGTGACTGGAGAGTCTCGGAGCGGCGGTGGACACTAGCCGCCACAACTGAACAGAGAAACTACGCACAGAATGCCAACCAAAGCTCTCCCAGTCATTAAATTACCCCCGATCTGCCGAGGCAGCCAAACAGGAAAAGTTTGGCTGCGCAAAGACGAAGGATATGTGATGAAGAACCTTCGCCTCAAATGAAAAAAAAAAAAAGAAAGCGTTTTGACATGTGATGGGGCAGATGAAAGGCCCTGTAATGGAGGAGAGAACACAGAATACAAAGCAGTGTGTTCTGTCTGAATAAAACCTATGTCCCGCCTCGCAGTGAGGATGTTGTTTGGGGGCATGTGTAGAAATGCAAAAAGACAGCAAAAAGATGAATGGGAACATCATGACTCAAATGGAAATCCCCATTTTAGAGTATGGATGTGTACAGTTCCGTGGAATAGCTCAGTCACTGCCAAAATCCGTCCAATCTACTTCCCTACTAACTCAGATTTTACAGGAGAGAAATTTAATAGTGTAAGGCAAACATTAGATTTTTATCACACGAAACATTTCAGCTGATATTTCATTACACATTTATAACTGTTCAATCTGTTGGTGCAGTGTTGTCCAAATGTCCTTGAACTTCACAGATTCAGCTCAATCAGTGAGGGTTAGTCTGCACGTCCACACTAACCATTCCAACCTACCAAAAGACGATTTACAATCACTTTTAACCTGGAGTTTATTAATGTGATATTTTTTTTAAATCTATCTTGCCACTTGAGATAAGACGATCATCTTTAAAGATGAATCTGAGGTGACCTCTTATAAATAATCCACCAGATTCTGTGTCATTTTTTGGTGTTCAGCTGCTATCCGTGGTGGTGAAACAGTTACTGACAATCATCAGAGCGGTGGTTTGTACAGTTTTTAAGTTTTTACGTATTCATGAAAAAGAAATCCCTAGCTGCAAACCAAAGAATTTAACTATTGTGTCACATTAAAGGACCAGTGTGTAGGATTTAGTGGCGTCTAGCGGTGAGCTTGCAGATTGCAAAACACCTCGTCTCACCCTCCCCTCCCAAGCATGCGGAAGAACCTACGATGGCTGCAAAACTCGCACAAAACTTGAAAAGCCATATCTAGAGCCAGTGTTTGGTTTGTCCGTTCGGGGCTACTGTAGAAACATGGCGGTTCAACATGGCAGCCTCCACGGAAGAGGACCCGAGCCATCTGTAGAAATAAACAGCTCATTTTAAGGTAACAACGATTTGTATTTTATGTCAGAGTTTAATTCACAATAATGACCTGCTCGCTGTACATTATCCCACTTATTGCATGGTTACTTACCCCCTAAAAAAATCAATAATTTGACACAAATAAAATCATTTTATGGATTTAAAAATGATTTTATTGCTACCCCAGAGTCTATGATCAGAACTGCGTCTATAGCAACGCTCTGTTCTTCATAGCAACGGTCTGTTATGCATAGCAACAGTCTACACTGCTATACAGAAATAGCAGATCTTAAAATGCTGTAACTGACCAATCAGAATCAAGTATTTAACAAATCCATGTAATAAAAGGTCATGAAAACATTGAATGAATATTATATCCCATTTCTGCAATATCTGCCAATAAATCCCCCTAAATCTTACACACTGAGCCTTCAAAAATAGGGTGTAACGCACTATTTTTTTAAAACCACGTTCAGCAAAGGCCAATTAAAAATTGTATATAAGGAAAATCCAGTGTTAAAAATGCTGTGTCAGTTTTAGCGGTCCCAGAAACTGTTCAGTATGGTGAATAATGACTTCTGGTTTTTAAGTTAATGAAAATTTGACTAAAATATATTTTGACTTTGTTATTCATCCTGTACATTTTTAAATTAATTTGAATGTTGTTATCTGTCAATAAAATATGTTTTCATTTGTACAGAAGTTTTGAGTTTGCTTTCTTTAATCATCTGTGTGGCTTTAAAACAAGTGTACCCACAGCGGGAGGAGAGCAATAGTGCACTGCCTCTGCTCTGAAAATGGAAGTAACACATTCATCTGTGCACTGCTGCGTCTGAGAGAAAGAAGAAAAGTGGGGGTTAGAGAAGTGCGGTTGGCCGTTTCCTGCTTTGAGTTGATGTGTGCGCAGAAGAGAGAAGAGAAACTTCCTTGACTGTAAGAGTTTAGCTTTCTGACAGTGTAGAGAGGACGTCTTTTTTTTCAAATGCTGCACACATTAATTTAAGATAAACTGGGAGACTGAACAGGAGCTTTACCATGAGCCGTGGATCTAAATCTAAGACGGAGAGCATCCGGAGCTCCCTGCTGAGCCCACAGGAGAATGAGAAGCTGGAGGATCTGCTGGGCAGAAGGTGTGCTGTAAGTCCTGAGCTGACCAGGGAGGGGGATTGCCCACTGAATGACAATGATAACCTGTTGTATTTGTTCTGACTTGTATCCTTTGGATGGAAAAGTGAAAGGAGAAGTTGTCCAAGATGGAACAGGTTATTCAGGTTGCTGCATAAAAATGTAAATAACTTCAGCCTGTGAGACTTTCCTGGTTAAACATCGTGTCTTGAATATGAGCTAAGTTAATGGTTAAACCCTCGCTTGAGGCATTTATGATATATAATTTACTCCACTCACACCAGTGTCGTCTTGTGACTTTTTATGAGCTGCTTTTTATGAGAATATATACTTCCTTTGTTTTCAGTTTTATATATTCAATTAAATTTTAATTCCAGGCTCATTTTGATAAAGATTTTCTTCAAATAAATCTACAGTAGGTGGATGCAAATGTAGTTTCAGACGAATGCTGACATTAGGTCATCAAAAGGGAGGTAGCTGTAACAGGAAATGGTGGCTGAACGGTTTTCTTCCTCTGCTGTCAGAATTAGACACTATGGTTGAGTCTGATCTAACAGCAGAGTGGAAGGTGACTTGTTTTACAGTTGTTTCAGACCTGCACAGCAGCGGAACAGAGGACCACCACCTGCTGCACATTTTAATGACTTTGACATCTGCAGTGGAGAATTAAGAGCATCACAGCACTTTAAAGTGTTTATCTGAGCAAATGAAAGCAGACGAGGAAGTGAATCCTCACCACAAAACTGTAAATTTACATGTCAACGGCAATAAAATGCTCTCAAGTGTCCTATCAGTGCTAAACAGTGTTCAATGTGTCTGTTGTGTCTGTGTGTTCAGTCCATGGCCACCGCAGTGGCACAGCTGTTTATGGCTCTGCCTCACAGTCCGTCCATGTGGAGCCTGCAGCACACTGGAGTGGTGTGCTTCGTCAAAGACAACCCTCAGCGCTCCTACTTCATACGGATGTTTGATCTGAAGGTAAACGCTCAGCCAAAGCTGCCATTATGCCACAAGTCTCGTTACAAAGGCTGCCATGTGGCCCCCTGTAGACTGATGACCTAATCGCTGTCGTCCTGTGTGTTGAGAAGTTACTTAAGATTGCTCACATCCTATATGAGTAATACTGGGACTGAAATATGAACCACGTTTTTCCACAGACGGGAAGGCTGGTTTGGGAGCAGGAGCTCTACAACCAAATTGTTTACTCTGCGCCACAGCCCTACTTTCACACCTTTCCTGCAGATGTAAGTGAACCCTCATTTGACCTCTTCCTCTAACTTTGTTTACTGTCAAGCTGTTTTTTTTTTTTTCACAGCAGCCATTTTGACATGAAATATAAGGGAAATCACCGGCGTTACCAGATTCATTTCCATTCAAGATAAAAACAGAGTCAGGGTGCTCACTTGAACCCTCTGCTACACTAAATGGAACAGGACCTCAATTATCATCATTGGTTACACCTGTGTTTACTCTACTATTTCATATCAATATGACTGTGTCAGTAGGTCACAAATCTTTATGTGCTGTTTTTTTTAAAAACATGTTTAATCTGATTGCTTGCTCCGATGCAGGACTGTCAGGTTGGACTGAACTTTGCTACACAACAGGAAGCAGAAGCCTTCCAAAATGCTGTCGAGGAAAAAATCAACCAGAGACAAAACCGTCAAGGTCAGTGAGGTCATAGCCCCAACTTTGAAGGTTATTTTTAGAAAACTGAGAGCATGAAATTCATCTTTAATACAATGATTCATAGGCATATTTGGAACTACAATATGCAGGGCTCAGCAGCAAGGATGACTCACTTGTCCAGGGTAAGAAAAATGTTGCTCTGGGCTAATAAATTTAGCAAATCAAGTTGCAAGCGGTAAAAAAGAATTAAACACAGTTTTTTTCGAGAGCTGATGATGGAAGGATTAATGCACAGGTTGGCCTAGGCTACAGGGGCCACACGGGCCTCGACCGGCCAGAATATATTTTAATTATTTAAATTTACTTGACAAACAAACATTTGCCCATAAAAAAAAAATCAGTCAGATTAACTTGGTTCCTACAGCTAAAAGCTGTTACCAGCTTGCAGATGCACTGTGAATGCATGGAGCTAAATTACTTTTTTCTGGCATTGCATGATGAGAAAAGGGGCCCAAAACAAAGAGTAGCCTAAAGCCCATGACCACCTCAGTCCGCCACTGGAAGTAACCATCTCTGTTGATAGTTGCACACCAGAATCAGAGTCAGAAACCGTTTTATTGCAAAGGAAGTTTTAATTTACAGGGAATTTGCTGTGGTACGTTGGTGCATAACAACAAACATAGTACTAAAAATCTAAAAATGACGTCAGTTAAAACAGCATAAATAGAGAAATGGAGAATAGAAAATAAACACACAGAAAGATAAAAATGTAAAAAACAGTTAAAACAATATTTACACGTGTGACTGTTATTTAATTAGATAAAGAAGACGTGCAGTTTTATGTAGGAGTGCAAAAAGTGCCGCATCAATAGGATACTTGTGAATAAATCGAGGTGGGTAAAGAAAAAGTTTATGAGCTGAAGCAAAAAATTCTGCTACACTTCATTGAAGGCATCATTTGATAGCCGCTAATAAATTGTATAGGGGCAAGTGAAAATTGACTCTGGGCAAGAAGACATCTGACCCATCCAACTGAGCAGGTTGTTTACTTAAGTAAAAGTAGCAATACCACCCTGTAAAAACAGCCTGTTACAAGAAAAACTAATGTCTGCAGTCCTGCCAGTGGCATGGAAAAAAACTTCTTCTGAAACCTTCAACAGTCTACTCTAAAATGTATTTAGTTACAAAATGAATTTATCTTGCATAACTATGCGTGAGGGGAATAAAAAGAAATCATTTCTGAGTCAGAAATGTGCAAATAGATATTCATATGATAACAGCATGGTAATTCAACAGTTGTTTTGGGGTCATTATGAGGCAAGAAAACCTCCGAAAACACCCAATTTGACTCCTGATAAACAACAGGTAGGTGGGGACAGACAATGGGGAGGGAGGGGCACAATTAATAGTGTGTTGACACCTACCTCTAACATTTCAGTTGTCAAAACACATGAAATTTTGATTGATTTAATCACCTCTGTGTGGCCAACACCTACATTATGTTTACAAGGTCTGGTCTGTTGATAATCAAATTTTTTTCCGAAGTCTCACCGCACCTGACAGTCGGTTTTTGTTTGCTGTTTTGTATGCTGTCGGTTTTGTGTTTGCTGACAGTTGATTTTAACAACACTAGATGACTGTTACTCAGATTATTGATGCTGAGGTTGTGCACATGTTGCACTTTGGGATCAACATGTTTTTATGTAGAGAGGTGAAATGTATCCACTGTAAAGCAGACTCGTCAGCCCTCCCTGCTTTTACCAGGATCACAATCCTCCTGTATTTCTCCTGATTTCTGACAAAATGTCACACCGTTTTTGTCCTTTTGATCATCACAACCTGCTCCTGATACTGTACAGTGTCTATAAGCCCTATTCCACTTGTTCCACTCTTTAAAAAAAGACCAGACTTCTAAAGAAGAATTCCTGTTTCTTAAGAAAAGTTTTAAGGAAAGGGACATACATTTTAGAAAATTTGCCGCATCATTTTCTTTTAGTGACAAAAGAAAACTAATAAATATCAGTTTATGAGATTTATGCAAGTTGACACTGGAGAGACAATTATTTTGTGTTTTCTCCTGAGAATTAAAAGTAAAATTAATGCTGTTGCAAAGTACTTAGTATCTGTTCCTTTTCATCGTTTAAACATCATCAGTATGCAGGAAACAAAGTCTCTGGAGCTCAAATTTTTTTTGGTATCGAAATCTTCCCTATTTTTGTGGTCACAAGGTTGGCAAGTATGATGTCAAGCCAAGTCAAATTACCTCAAAAATAGCTGACAGGCCTCAGACTCCAGAGGGCTTTAAGATGAGATGCAGATGAAGATAAACCTTTATTAATCCCCGCAGGGAAATTCAGGTGTCATAGCAGCAACAGCAGTGAAAATGAAACACAGGTCAGGAACAGTTAAAGAATAGAGGTACAGGTAAAACCAAGCTAGTAAGAATAATACAATAAAGTAGAATAGAGTAATAATAGTATAATAATAAGAAGAAAATAAATAATAAATAAGGAAGGTAAAAACTCTACAGGTACCAAAGTTTTAGCATCTAAATGTACCAAAAAAAGTACTAAAAGTAAAAGTACTCATTATAACTTTCCATTTCAGAATAATGTCCATCATATTAATGGATTATAACCATTGATAGATTATTGTACACTTATCATGCTACCTTTGTATCATTTAAATGTAGAACATGGTAAACGTGGGGCTAATTTTAATTACTTTATACATTGCTGGGTACCTTTATTCTGTGTCGATAATATTTTGTATTAATAATCTGAATCTACAAAAACTAACTAACAAAAAAAAAAAATCAAATAAATAGAGTGGAGTAAAAAGTACAGTATTTCCCTCTGAGCTGTGGTGGATTTAGAAGTATAAAGTAACACACAATGAAAAGATTGAAGTAAAGTAAAGTAAAGTAACCTAGTAGTAGTAGTACTATTTGAGCATTACATAATAGTTTTAAGTGTATTTTAGCTGAATAAATATTGTATTATGGTGTGGTTATAACGTGACACAAAATGGTTTCTCTCCCCTGCTTGTGTTTGACAGATAGGAAACAGCGCCCCCTGCCACCTGCTGGTAAGATTGCAATAAACTTCATGGCTGCATATTTATTATATATTTACATATGGAGCAAACTGTGAGCGTATGAATAATTATTTCCTGTTTCCTGTCTCTGTAGATAGAGGTTCCCTGCCTCCGGTCCCGACTGGAAAAGGTGCGTAACTCTTCGACTTAACATGTCCTGTAACTTTTATGATCCCTGAAATTAAATAATAATAAGATATAACCCTGCATGTTCTCTGTATTTCCTCTAAAAGCATCACCTGTAGCCCCGGTTCTTTTCACATGGCCACGGTGGACATCCAGAACCCAGATATCCAGTCGTCACGGTACCGCTCGATGCCGTCACCGACTGCTGCAGGCGTCCTGGGCAAAGGAAAGAAGGACAAGAAGGACAAGAACAAGAAAAAGAATCGCCAAACTCTCCAAAGCAGACATCGGGGCACCCAGTGGATTTAAGTGAGTGTTTGAGCTGATGGATGTGCTGCTTTAATGTCAGGCAGTGAAGTTTGGTTAAAGGGACAGTCACCCCAAAAATCAAAAATATATACTTTACCCCTTGCCTGTAAAGCTATTTATCCATCTAGATTGATGTGTATTTTTGATTTTGCAGTGACCAGTCCATTTAATATCTAAGGAGGATGTTGTTTTACAATATTATTAAAAGTAACACGCTGTCTCCTTTGTTTCCTTTCTGTCAGGCATGTTACTCACGTCGGCTGGGATCCAAACAACCTTGACCCCGACCTGTGGAAGCTGCTCTCTCAAGCTGGCATCGGTGAAGAAGAGATGAAGGATGAACAGACCTCCCAGCTCATCTATAATGTCATCGAGCAGTCTGGAGGCATGGAGGCGGTCAAGAGGGAGCTGAACAGAGGAGGTGAGACTCTGCATCATTTGGTTCCTCATTATTAATCTCACTGATCCCCACAGGCCTGATATAATGAGTCTAAAGCAGGTCTGTTTAACAGGTGGCAAGTGGGCCAAATCCAGCTGTTTAATAACCTCAATCCAGCCTGTTAATCATTTACAAATATGGGGAAAAAAATACTAATAATTTCTTCAAATGAGAGAGAGGCTCATTAGCCCATTCATTAGTTATATCTGTTGTTAAGCACAGAGAAAACTTGAAGAACTTGGTTGCACAAAATCCAGGTTTACTGATATAAACCAAAATTAAATAGAGTTTAATAAAAAATGGAGATGCTTGTTTACCCAAATTAAAATAAATAAATATATAAAAAAATACATTTGAGTGCTGCTGGGACCTGGTAAATATTACAGAGGGGGGAACTTTCCTTGGATCTACATTCCTTAATAAAATGGTCGCTTGTTTGCTAGCTAGCTAAAAAGTAAAAAAAAAAAAAAATAATAATAATATATATATATAATATATATATATATATATATATACACACATTTTTTGCTAGCTGTCTAAAAAGCAACAACAACAACAAAAAAAGATATATTGTTTGCTAACTGGCTAAAAACAAAACAAAACAAATAAACAAAAAACTCCAAAATGTTATATTGTTTGTTAGCTTGCTCAGAAGTTGTTTTCTTTTAAGTTATACCGTTTGCAAGCCAGTTAAAAAAATGTAAAAAAAATTGTTATATTGTTTGCTAGCTGGCTAAAACAACAAAAAAGTTATATTGTTTTTTAGCTAGCTGAAAAGGAAAAATGTTAGGCTACATTGTTTACTAGGTAGATAAAAAGTTAACAAAATGTTTAATTGTTTGCTAACTAGTTGAAAGAGATTTTTTATATTGTTTGCTAGCTAGCTACAAAAAAAAAAGTTATATTGTTTGTCAGCAGGCTATAAACAAAATAAAGCTATATCGTTTGCTAGCCAGCTTAAAAATAAAAAAATATCACATTGTTTGCTAGCTAGCTAAAACGTTGGTTAGCCTACGCATGATGGCTCACAGTTATTTTATCAAGGCATTCAAAAGAAGAAGCCATTTTAAAGGTGAAACCCTCTCAAATATAAGTTTCAAGTCAATACTTTTGGTGCAACAGAAATAAATTAAATCTATTTTTAGAGTAAAAACTAAATTCTGGTATACAGAGAGGTTTAAAGTTAATGTGACTGTACAGGTCAGAAACAGGAATCTGACCCCTCTAAAAATGTGAGCCACTGGTCTAAAACTTAAGCATATCTTGTTCCATTGTATTATAGCTGCTCCACCACCTCCACCTGGCAGACAAGGGCCTCTGCCTCCTGTGCCAGGCTCCGGTCACTCTGCTCCAGCCCCTCCACCTCCTCGTGGCCGCTCTGGCCCCCTGCCTCCTATCCCGGGCCAGTCAGCACGAGGGAGCCCGTCCCAACCACCACCCCCAGCACGTGGAGGTCTGCCACCCCCACCTCCTCCTACAAGCAGAGGCGGTGCTCCACCACCGCCACCGCCAGTACACTCTCAGTTCCCCCCACCACCGTCCTCAAAGACCTCCTCCCACAACCTGCCTCCTCCCCCGCCACCGTCTAGCCAGCGCTCTATGGGTTTCCCTCCTCCTCCTCCATCTACACCCAGCAGAGGAGGTGGAGGAGGAGGAGGAGGTGGCCCTGCACCTCCTCCTCCTCCCCCTCCGCCTCCCCCTCCCCAAACCTCTATTCCCTCAGATTTCCCACCTCCTCCTCCTCTCGCTGGTGGCCCACCACCACCACCTTCTGCTCCGTCCGATGGCAGAGGAGCTCTGCTGGATCAAATCCGACTGGGGAAGAAGCTCAGAAATGTAAGGCAACTAAAACATGTCACACATCCTATATATAAGTACTAAAGTCTTGATTGTCATTGAATTTTGTTTGGACATTTGTAGCAGAGATTAATGTTCCCGTCCTGGTGTGTTTTACAGGTTACAGAGAATCCTGATGCCGCTCCACCTACACCAACAGAGTCAGGTGAAGGTATCGTTGGTGCTCTCATGATGGTGATGCAGAAGAGGAGTAAAGTCATCCATTCCTCTGGTAAATATTCAAACACTAAAGGTGCTCAAAGAGACATTTACTGCCAATAGAGAACCACCAGCATCTTAGACCAAAACAAATGCATGCTTCATTTACTAAATAAAGTTAAATTAAATAAAGAAAGAGGTATCGAAACACACACTGCTCACAAATATCAGATCAAACTGTCAAAGTGGGACGTGTTGATCAAATATGGATCATAATTCTCAGAAATATTTTAGTGCACTTAGACGTAATACAAGACAGTGAACAGGCGGCCACCATTTTGGGTCCGTTTCCAACGTAGGCTCCCGAAACTCAGATCAAACTGGCAAACAAGCCCGTGTTGATCAAAAATGGATCAAGATTATTTTAGTACATTACCGATTTCTCATTTAAAATGTTCTCAGAAACATGGTTTAGTGTACCCTTTAGCTGTAAAACAAAAAATACTGTGACCAGAAGCCGCCATTTTGGGTCCAGTTTCAAATGGAAGCTGTCAAAACTCAGATCAAACCATCAAACAAGACAGTGCTGATCAAATCAAGACTCTGTTACTACTTTGGTTATTTCTTGCCCAAATGTCTTCATAAACAAATTTTAGTGTACTGTTAAGCTGTAATACATGAAAGATTGTAACCAGGTGGCCGCCATTTTGTGCCCTGCTTGAAAACGGAGCCTCCTGAAAACTCAGCTCAAACTAGGCAGTGGTGATAAAATGTGGATAAAGATTATGTTACTACTTTGCTTATTTTTCAGTTAAAATGTTTTCAAAAACATGTTTAAGTATACTGTTTAGCTGTAATACAAGAAATATTGTAACCTGACAGCCGCCATTTTGGGTCTGGTTTCCAACTAAGGCTCCCAAGACTCAAATCCACTCTGTTACTACTTTGCTTATTTCTTGCCTAAATATTTTCATAAACATATTTTAGTGTACTTTTAAAGCTGTAATGCGAAAAAGAGTGTAACGGGTGCCACCATTTTGGGTCCAGTTTCAAACTTGGCTCCCAAAACTCAAATCCAGCTGTCGATCTAGGCAGTGTTGATCAAATGTGGATCAAAATTATGTTACTACATTGCCTGTTTGTCAGGTTAAATGTTTTCAGAAACATATTTTAGTGTACTGTTTAGCTGTAATATGAGAAAGATTGTAACCAGGCGTTGCCATTTTGGGTCTAGTTACCAATGGAGATTTTCCAAACAGATCAAACTACACCTATAAGTTTTCATAAACAAAATTTAGTATCCTATTTCACAGTAATATGTGAAACTTACCCATCAGGCAGCCATGTTGAAACACATGATGAACAGAGACACTGATTACAGCTTACAGTGATAATTTGATTTAATTCTCAGGACACCATTACTCCTCTATACTGTATCTTTACATAGCAAGTAGTTGTTTGCTGACATCTAGTGAGACTGAATGTTATATGTTGTACCTTTAATTACACCTTATACGATAAACAAGTTGAACCAAAAGGGACAAAAAAAAAGTCTTAAATCTTTATTTTTTGTCGTCTCTTTCAGATGAAAGTGAAGATGACGGAGGAGATGAAGACGATGATGATGACGAATGGGATGACTGATGATGTGCAAGTTCTTAGAAGTGTGTGTGGATTTTGAACTTATTTCAACTGTGATTTTAGTTGCAAACCTCTCATTTGCAATACTGTTGTTTGATGCTGGACTTCAGGTTCAAAAGGTACAAACTGGAATACGACTTGTACGTGACAGAAACCGTGTGATAATAAAGAGATTCTTCAGTTTAAAGGGGTTGAAAGTGAAAATAACACAAGTTTAAGAGAAGTCTGAAATGTTTATATATTTGTTTTGAACATTTCCAGTGTAGGATTCATTAGCATGACAGCACTGTGTTACTCACAATGAAGGTGAACGGTGGCTCTGGCTGGAAAGTATCTTGTTCCTCGCACCTCCATTTAAAAAGAGCCATTTTAAAAATCTGCAAATACAGCATATGACAGAACACCAACAATCAACACTAAATCTGAGCCAGTTTCATTCCCATTTTTTTTTATAACATACTGTACATAAAAAAAAACATTATGTTCCTGTTTTATTTTCTCAGTACATCTGTGCAAAGATCCCCAATTCCCTCGAATACCACCACCGACAAAGTGCATAACTGGAAGAACACTGTACGTTACTATAAATATCTTCAACACTCACATACTGTAGGTCACTGGGCACATGACAGTAAGGGAGTCATTATATGACAACATCCAAATGGAATTAGCTTAACAGAACACGTTACACCGTACAAACATCATTACACACCGAGGCTGAAAACAGAACAACAGTAAAATGTACAACTTGCAACAAACAACAACAGATAAGCATGCAACATAATGCATTCATCATATTATCTTCATACAATACAAGAGTAATCCAATGACCATATCATGACCATATATATTATATTCACAATCAATATATTACATTTCTGTTTCAGGACACTTGTACCATAGCTGTGGTTTTGCATGTTAAGCCTGTTAAATACACCTGAATATATTTTACATCGCAGTCTGTGAAAGAGGTGATCCATCGCATCTTTGTTGTGTTACATCAAAGTAATACTACAGTTGCACGGCAATCCAGTCATGTGTTAAAAACTCTTCTTTGTTGGTGCATTCAAGGACCATCCAAAATCTGACATTTAAGAATCAGCAGCCTCTCCTTTCACAAGTCATGTTATTGGAAAATCTACGAAAGAGTATTGGGGCCACATTAAGTTATTTTTCTCTGATTCTGCATTTCAAGAAGAAATGTTGAGTATAAAGTCAAACTTTACTTGTTAGAGCCACGCATCAGAAAAAATAAGTCAGTGGTGGAATAGTTTCTGCATTATGAAAATTAAGTCGAAATGATGAGAATTAATATTCAAATTAAAGTGGAAATGTCAACAATATGGTTGAAATACCATGTCGAGAATAACGTCCCACCATTTCAACTTTATTCTTGGAATTTCAACTATATTCTTGATAAAGTTGAAACTTTAGTATTAGTGCCAGGCATAAAAAAAAAACATAATGAGCAAGCATGGATGTTGTGAAAACTTTTTTTTTTTAGTTTCTTGCTCTAAAAATGTCCACAGTGATTCTCGAGTCACGGATGCTGGAGTTTCTCACAAGCACCTGAACATACCAACAAGGAGAAGTTTAAAACAGTCTCCATGACTGATAGATGATCAATCCTGAGCCAGTATCAAGTCTGTAAGTTGATCTAAATGTCAAACTAATGTAAATCTATACCTGAAAGGGAGAAAATCGATCTAAAGTGTACAGTATTCTCTGGGAAGTGGTCACAAGTCATGTAAAATATAAACTATTTGTATTTTCTAGGCTGACGTTTGCAAAACCACCAATATGGTACTTTAAAGGGAAAATTCAGCACTTTTCATGTGGATGTCCAGTCAGTGTTGATGGTAAATGTTGTCACTTGAAGCAATAGACTCCTCAGTGTGTGATATATTGACCAAGAAAGGTGAGCTCACACACTACATGTACCAGGATGCACTGCATGTGAGCCTCTGATGCTTACGCCCATGTACATGTGTACTGTCTATTTATTTGTTGATCAAAACGAGCATTAGTGACAGAAATATTCATCTATCATGCCCCTGGCTACCCAGATGTGGAGACTAGAAATCCAAGCTGAAATAGCCTGTAGTACTTCCTTAACTCCAATGACATCATTGTGACATCACTGGTGAAAGAGCTCATCTTTCTCTGTCAATATATCACACACTGAGGAGTTTATTGTTTCAACTGACTACATTTACCCTCAACACTGACTGGATATCCACATGAAAAGCGCAGAATTTTCCCTTTAACGACGGCATGACAGCATCACCTGCTAATGAAAGGAGGCGACACACAATCATGCTTGTTAAACATAAAAGTCCACCATAAAGTCCAGACAGGCCAGTGTTGGACAGCGTCAGTCCCGTCCTCTAGCCGAGGCCTTGGTCCTGGCTCTCTGTGTGCCTGCGGCTGGTGCGTTTGCGCTGCTGCTGCTGTTTGGGACTGAGCTGTTCCCAGTAGGACTGGCAGTACTGGTTGATCAGTCTGATCTCAGGCGGGAACGGCGTAGAGACGAGCGACGACTGCGTGTAAGGGCCCGCCTGGTGGGTTTTTGGCTCTTCATCCTCATCTTGGTCAGTGAGAGCCAAAACGATGTCTCGATCCAGGATGCGCAGCGCCACGCGGGCCACCGTGTGTTTGAAGTTGTTCTCGGTGGCGAGGCAGTGGTAGAGGCCTGCGTCCGATTGGTTGAGAGACTTCAGGAGGATACCGTGGTTGGTCTTCAGAACACCTCCCACACGGTTGAGCTGCAGAAAAAAAGAATAAAACAACAGGAAAGTCTAAGAGAGGGAGCAACATATCTGAATTTGTATGCAGATTATAAATGGGTGACTCATGATATGCTGCAATTGTTACTATTTTGGAGGGAAATATGCTTATTTGTAGGACTGTTGCAATAAATGCAGTTTTGAAATAATACCCCACTGACAAGCCAACCACAGAGGATGGCTTGCAACTGAAAAACCGCTATGTTTTTTTAACAGGAGTAACAAGAAGTTGTTACTCAAATGTATATTGCTCAATCTGCCCCAAATGTCACGTTTGATGAAAGTCCCAGTGTGAAGACATCTCCATGGCAATATTCAGTTGTGGGCCATCTACTGGCAACAGGAAATAACAAATTCAGATTGAATTGAATTGAATCTGTCCTTTGGTGTACTCCTCATAGTACGCTGACCAGGTCAAGCTTAAATCTGGTCAGAAAAGCCTCAAGAGCTTAATGATGCTGTGTAGTTAAGCTTGTGAGTTTTGTGACGTGGCGTAGAATTTCACTGCTTTGCCATAAAACAAATAGTTGTTGTATCTTGACTCCAGATGGTCAAATCTACGACATGTACCAAGAACACACTGAATCACAGTCATAGCACCACCTACTGGCAACATGAAGTGAAGTCTAGTTTACACATAGTTCACCAAATGTAAAAAATCTCCCATGTTTCTCTACCTGCGCTATTTTAGTCACTGGTGTAGCGTCGACCAACTTCCAGCAGCAACACAGCAGCTGCTGCTGCTCCCCCCAGTGGGTGGGACGTGCGAGGGCCCGTGCAGCGCTGCTAGCTTTAATTTCATGTGGCTTTTGTGCTCTGTCTGCTACATAATCCTCCCACCAGGACCTATAAAGCTCAGCAATTAACACGTTAAATCTTGTTTGTTTAGTCCGTACAAAAATAAGTGTAAAAACAACATGTTGGATCTTTACGGGCGGCTGTGTGCCCTCAGGCGCGATGACTCTCTGTTGTCTGCTTGTTGCCTGGTAACTTCATGGTGTTTAGAAGACTCATATTCACCACACAGATATGGAAGTGGAATTTATATTCTCATCTAACTTTCTAATGGTTGCATCTCCCAAAATGTCAAACATTTACTAAAATGTAGCTGTTCTTCCTCACCAGTTTCCTCTTTCCTTCCCTCTGGAACAGCCACTTGACGGTGGCCTGGGGAGAGCGAGGCTGACACTCCAGGAAGGTGCTGCTGCCCTCCACCCCGAACTGCACCGTTTCTCTCAGACGTTTTTCCACTGCACAGACAGAGAGAGAAGAAATAGTGACAACCAGTCAAAACAAACTAAAATCTTGAGTGCGCATGATGTTTAAAAACGCAGAAACGCTGCCACACCTTTGGCATTAAAGCCTCTGCACTGCCTCAGTGGGTCACCGTGTTTGACGTCCTGTCTCCTGCTCCTCCTGCAGCACAGATCAGAATTCAGAATTAAGTTAACTAAACAATAGTTTGGAAACATTTCACTGTGATGCTGCGAGACCTCCCTGACCTCTTTGTGGACGGGGTGAAGGCAGAGCAGCTCTCTCCATCCCAGGCGCAGTAGGGGTCTCGAGCCAGACAGCAGTCAGAACAGGCCCGACCGTACACGCCGCAGCGGTGCAGCGACACCTGGGTCAGCCCGGCGTCTGATGACACGTACAGCTGTTGCTATGGTGACACAAGCAAAATAAACTCAACTCAGCGTGGTCGTGAGGAATCTGTTGTGGCAGAGGCACTGAAATGTGTGTCACCAAGACAGATTTGTCTTTGAGATGAGTTTACTTACTCTTTTAGAGGAAATCCTTTATTGTTTTAACTGGAGCTCTGGTCTGTAAATTCATAAATAGGGAAATAAAAATAAATAACACCTTATATTTGAGATGAGAGTATTTTTGTCTTTTCAGGAACACATATTTTAGACCTACCCGGAAAACCTCCACTTCCTCTAGTGTCAGTTCCTCCATACTCGTTGGGTCCTTTGGCAGAACGATAACTTTCTGGACAGTTCCTCGATCTGGAGGTGAGAAAAATTATATTTAAAACTGATGTTTTCTTGCCAAATTAATCCTGCAGCCATCAGCCCTACTGCAGAGTTATTACAGTTGACTACACCTAAACTAAAAACTGAAACTAGGTGTGAAGAAACATTTAAGTTAACTAAAATAAAACAATGAAAACTAGACATCAGAAAAAAACCAACTGAAACCATAGTGTGTAAACATGATAAAACTCAAAATTTCAAGGCAATTTACTTCAATAAATTCTTGAGTTTTGAGCTCAACTCAAACTCTTAAGTTTTGAAAAAGATTTAGCAACTAATAATCTTCTTTAGATGATATTTTAACTTTGAATTTAAGGAACACAAAAAAATGTATTTCAAAAACTGTTGAGTTACACACTGACTGACCAAAACAAATCAATAATTTGACACAAAATACTGATTTGAAAATTAATTTACTGCTCCTCCAGAGTCTATGATCAGAACTGTGTCCATAGCAACAGTTTGTTCTTCATAGCAACAGTCTGTAATACATAGCAACTGTTTGCTATTCAGAAATAACAGACCTTAGAATGCTGTAATTAATCAATCAGAACTGAGTATTTAACAAAGCCATGTAATAATGGTTATAAATAAATATTTTAAATAGTGACCATTTCATTTTCAAGCACCCAAATAAATTAGATTCACAGATCACTGTGGACAAATTTTGAAATCTACTTTTTTTGGGTTTCTAAAACTCAAAGAATCAAGTTTTTCTAAGAAAAGAAGAAAAGTAAATTATATCAACAAAAGATTATAGATCAGCAAAACTGTGTTGAGTTTACTTCAAAAGTTAAGAGGCAGTTGCCTTTAAATTAGGAGTTTTCTCATCTTTTTTACCATGTACTTACAAAACTAAACAAACAAAAGTAAACTAAAATAAACATTTCTTCAGTTTAGTTTTTGTCAATTTGGTCAAATCTGTCAACACAACAAGCATGAGGAGACATTGGTAGATCCGTTTAGTGAGACTGGGATGTCAACATGAGACTTCAAAGTTCTGAACTTCTTCAACTTACCCCTGACAAATACCACCCATGTTTTATTAAAAATAACAAGTCTAATAAAAACTTAATTAAAACTAAACAGTAAAAATGAGCATGACTCAGTCTGGAGCTAACTAACTAATCCAACTAAAACTAAACTGAATTGAAAACAAAAATTACAAATAAAATAAAAATTAAAACTAATGAAAAATACAAAACTATAATAAATCTGTAGCCCTGCAGCTGTCTCACCTGTCCCCAGGAAGAGGACCTCGTAGCGTCCGTCCACAGCATCCACCTGATCCACCACCAGGGCAGTGAAACGATAGTCAACGCCGGTTCTCACCACCAGGGGGCGGCGGTGGATCGGATAAACGGAGTGAAACATGAGGGGGTGGGCTCTGATGAAATTCACAGCCTCATCTGAGAAGTTCTTGGAGGAACGGATCCCGGGAGTGAAAGTTCCTCCTGGACACTGGGTGGGAACAAAGAGGAGGTGGAGTCTGTTTATGTAATCACTTAATAAAATCATTTAGACGTCTGTGGTCAATTTGATTGCATCACATCGGAGATGACGTACCGTTCCAGGCCGTGGGTAGGGAATCTTTCCAGTGTACTCTGTCCATTGGTAATTATGGCCGTGTTTGTGGGCAAACGGTCCATTGAAGACATTGCGGATATCAGCCATCGAGTAAACACAGACTGCTGAGCCCTTGAACACAGAGCTTGAGCACAAACAGACAATTAGGGTAAGAGGTAAAGGTAGGGCACAGTTTGCACAATATCCCTGCAATTAAAGCATGAACTGTCCACAAAATATGTGAAACATGTTAGATGAGGTTTGGTTAGGGCTGGGCAGCTGAAAAACCAATCACAATAAAATATTAATTTCAATTTTTAAAGGTGGGGTAGGCAGTTTATTTTTGGCATCATGAGGCAAAAGTTCCTGTAACACTTTATAGTAACCATCATTAATAAATGGTAAATCGATTGGCAAACATTCAAATAATGTTTATTTGTGCTTCATAAACCATTTATTAAAGGGACAGTTCACCCCAAATACAAAAATACACATTTTCCCCTGGCTTGTAGTGCTTCTTATTCATCTAGACAGATTTAGAGTGACCTGCAGAGTTTTTGAGTAGTTCCTACATGACACTGCTGACAACAAGGTCAGCAAGGTATCTTGAGTAACTGAGACATGATTTTTGTAAAGAAACATTAATTTTGAATTTTTAAAATGTATTTTTTTGGTGCTTTGAGCAGCCCAAACCAAGTGCCCTTTAAGTCCCATTATATTCAAGAGACGGCAGACAACTCTACAGCCGATATGATATCTCCAAAACTCTGCAACTCACACCAAAATGATCTTGGTGGGTAAATAACACTACAGGACAGGGGGCGAAATATGCTGTTTGTTGATCCGGGGGTGAACTGTGCCTTTAAGCAATTGTAAAGTTTTCTAAACATTAGTTGCAACTTTTTAATGGCCATTCAAATAATATTTACACAGGTATAAAATTTCCGCAGGTCTCCGCAATCAAGCTGGTAATAATATGTATGTAACATCCAGGTAGACTTTTTAAAAAATGAACAAAAAATATACATACTGTATATATGTACTTTGGTAGATTTAGGAAAAGATCATTCTTTCAACGCAGTGTATGTAATGCAATGCAAGTAGGTTACAAATGTAAGGTTTTAATCATAATTGCAACATAATATGCATCCAAATAATGTTTTTTTGTAAGAATATTTTTTGGGCTTTTGCCTTTATGGGACAGGGGCAGCTGAAGACAGGAAAAGTGGCAGAGACAGAGGGGTACGTGCAGTAAAGGGCCTCAGCCTCAGCACATGGGGTGCGTGAGCCACACGGATGCCCCTCCAAATAATGGACAAACTAATTTTACAAACTAATTATTTAAACCAGTAAAAAAAAAGTGTTAGAAAAATCTGGTCCATCTCTCCATGTAATGATTTCTTAAAGGTTTACAAATCATTTGGTAATCATTAACAAATATTGTTTAACAGTAAATAACGATAAACTTAAGTTTACTGTCAATTTACCATTTATTAATGATTCCTATTATAAAGTGTTTCCCAGTTTGGGGAGATAGTTGACGACTTAGGGAGGAGGCTCAACAATCAACTGTCTTTCTCCAGAATCTCTTACTGCACCTTTAATGACCCATTTTTTAAATAAAAACAAGGAGAAAAAAAGGTTGAGTTATTTTGAGTTAAACCACTTCATTTATCAAGGCACGCAGATAATAGACTCAGAATATCAAGATATATGACAGGCCAGGGGTCTCAAACTCAAATTAGCTCGGGGCCACTGAGCCACTTCAACGTTCACAAACTACATCAAAGCACAAAATCCCTGAAAATTTTCATGACTTTTTTTTTTTTTTTTTGTCATTTTCTTTTCAGTTTGGAAAGAGGTGTTTGCTGTTTGCAGCTAAACAAGAAATAAAGCCCTGAAACATGCTCTCTTCTTATCAAAGACTACTCGGGTATGTGTGGGCACCTTTGACCTTTGCCATTATTTTGCCCCAAACAATTTTTTTTTTTTTTTTGCAAACAGAATTGTTTCTATTTCAATTGCATATGAAGGGTAACTCCAATTGGTATGAAACAACCCCAACATTTTGCTGGCCGGATTACATTATAGTTTGACATCATGTCGTGGGCGTATTCATCATGTGCTTTCATGGTTTGCATTTAAGTGAAACTATTAAACATTCTATTAAATCATTTTCTTATTGCTATTGATAAAGCATCTATTGCCGACACTTATCACTTTTGTTTTATCGCCCAGGCCTAGGTTGGGTGAGGTGTGAATTTATCAAACATGCCTCCAAAAACAACTCACCCTGCTGTAGTGAAAGAGAGCATACACCATCGGGTTTCGCTCATCCTGTGTGGGCTGAATGAAAACATCCCCTGGAAGAGGAACGATACAAGTGATCAATAATCAGGGTGGTGAAAGCAGCTGGAATTAAAATGCAATCAGTTTAAAATGTGGTGCTTATTTTATTGTGGCCTCACGTAGTTCATCAAACCGCGTCTCCACTCCATCTTCTCCTATCACCGAGCAGATCAGGCGAGCCTTCAGGAACGTCGTCCAGCGGTTCACCAGGGACTTCTGCCCTCCTTCATCATTCTGGACAGGACGGAAATTAGGTCACCGCTCAATACGCGCAACAGCGGGTTTCGTATTACAAGGTGAGCGTTTATTTTTATGATGCGGTTGACTCACCAGACACCCCTCTTCCCACCCGGGCTAAAACGCTGGGGCTCGCCCCGCCGCTCGAGTCCAGACTCTTCTCACGGAAGAAGAAGTAAAGTTTGTCGTCGTTCCTTTCTGCACTGTCAGGGATCTGCTGGATCTGAACAAACACCGGCTCTGGAGGGTAACAACAGATAAGCAGGGAGGGGATTGAGGCAAGTGGTTGTCAAATAAAACGAGAGGAACCGTAACCTGTAATCAGCGGCGTTTACCACCTCACACCCACGCTTACTCACCGTTGAGCCACCTGGAGTCATACTGCTCCGTTCTGATTGCTGTTCTGCCTCCCATCGTCCTGAACAGAGCAGCGTCTGTACTCATGAAGTCAATATGGACGCCGGCGTACAGGTTACCATCTGCAGAGGACAGACAGTGAGACATCAGACAGGTGAGACTTCAGCAGAGTGAGGAATTTTATAAGATTTAGTGTTTTTGTGCCTACACTCTTAGACATAAAGGTGCTAACTAGAACCAAAGGAGAACCATTTTTGGTTGGTTTTATAAAGGTTTCACTTGGAACCCTTTCACCCAGAACTCTCTATATGAGGTTCAAAAGGAGAACCCTTCTATGGTATAATGGTTCCACCCAGATCTGTCACTGGAGGTTCTATCCACAACCTTTCCACCTTCTAAACCTTTTATATTCCAATGGTTTTATGGAGAACCCACCCAGGGCGCTCTACTGAGAACCCTTTTTAACCCCAACATTTTTATCTAGAACACACCCAGGCCAATCTACCAAAACCCTTTTAATCCAAGGGTTTTATCTAGAACCCACCCAGGGTGTTTACTGAGAAACCTTTTATATTTCAATGGTTTTATGTAGAACCTACCCAGGAGGTTCCACTGAAAACCCCTCTATATTGCAAGGGTTTTGTCTAGAACACATCCAGGGTGTTCTACAAGAACCTTTTTATATTCCAATGGCTTTATCGAGTACCCACCAGGGGTTCTTCAGAAAACATATATTCCAAGGGTTTTATCTAGAAGCCACCCAGGGTTCTTTGGAAGACTTTTTTATTCCAATGGTTAGTAAAACCACAGGTGTTAGAGAACCCTTTTATATTTGAATGGTTTTATCTAGAAGCCATTCTACTGAAAACCATTTTAAATAATGGCATAAAGAACCTTTGATGAAAGAGCTCTTCAATCTTCAAAGAACTCATTCTGCCCAAAAGGGGTGTTTGGATGAAAAGGGGTACTTAATGGAACCCTTGGTCTTGCAAAAACCCTTGATGAACCCTGTCTTAAAAAAAGGGGATCTTCAGAAGCAAATGGTTCTGGGTAGAACCTCATGAACTTACGGATCAAGACTGCAATGTTCTCCTGTTTGGGATCGTAGGAACATTTTCCCTTCCCCGAGTCCACATACCCAGGGACCAGCCTAAACAGGTAGTCCTGCAGAGAGAAGAGAGTACGCATAAAAATAGATCGCTAAGACGTCACCAGGGAACGTGGAGGAAATCATAAACAAATCAGTGTCCCAGTTTGTAGCCCTGAAATATTTAACAGGACGACGCTTTCCAGGCCCACAGCCGAGGGATTCTTGCTGTGAAATCCCGCTCGGGGAAACCGTAAACGTCTCTGCGCTCACCTCTGCCCTCCAGCCTCTGTTGATGAATGTGCAGATAGGTTGGTACGCCCCCGTTCCACAGGTGTAGAGGTGGGTGCGGTTCCACGGCTCGATCAAGCGCACGAAGTTGGCACATTCACCCTAAACAAAGAGGAGTAAGACAAATGGAATTCAAACATCGTCCACATCATTGTCCCGTCTTGAAAGCATTTTGAAAGAGCAGGATGTCAACACATGATCCCACCTGTCTTCCCTTTCCCGTCATCTGACATTCTCCCTTTCTCTTGGCAGACGCCGGCCAGTGGATCTGTAGTTTTTTAAAACAGCAGACACCCAGAAATACTGAATTATCAGGATCTTTGTGTGCAGAGACTTAGAACTTCCATAAAAATAACTTATTGTCATATCTGCTGAAACTGTCACTGTATCCTGACTCTTAAAGCACTCTTAAAGTGCTAACTGGAACCATAAAGGGTTCTTTGGCTTGCAGAGAACCCTTTTTGGTTCCTCCATTTATTAAGGTTCCACCTGGAATCATTTCAGAGGGTTCTTCCTAGAATCCTACATAAAGGGTTATACCTATAACCACCATCTAAGAAAGTTTTCACCCAGAACCCCCTATGGGAGGTTCTACAGGCAGCTCTTCTGTGGTGTAATCGTTCCACCCAGAACCCTCTACGGAGATTCAATACAGAACTTGTTCACCTTCTATGGGTGTCATCTTGAACCCACCAGGGGGTCCTACCGAGAACAACTGAATATTCCAAGGGTTTCATGTAGAACCTACCCAGGGGGTTCTACTGAGAACCCTTTTATCTTTCAAGGATTTCTTCTAGAACCCATGGGGTTCTAACGGGGTTCTAACAAAAATCATTTTATATTCCAAGGGTTTATTCTAGAACCCACCCAGGGTTGTTCTCCTGAGAACCCTTTTATATTCAAGGTTTTCATCTAGAACCGAGCCAGGTGGATCAAAAATGCCCCTTTTTTACAAGGGTTCAACCTATAATCCTTTTGCTTGCTAAAGGTTCTAGAAAGAACCATATTGTGTTCTGCAGCTGAGGTGAAAACACAAGAACACGTGAAATGAACTGTTAGGATAATTATCATCAGATATGACAATAAGTTGTTTTTCTTTTCATTGACGTTCCCAGCTGTAGTTTATACGCACTATGAGGGGCTCCTTGTTGACGTTGTGCATGTCCAGAGCCACCAGGTACTCCCTGCTGCCCAGGTACAGACGGCCCTGATCCTGGTCCATCAGCAGGATGCGGTAGTCGCTGGTGTTGAAGGAGAAACTGAAGGGCCTCGCTGCCCTCGTGTCCATCAGTTCTGTGTGAAAAATGTTGAAGCTTTGTTAAAGTGGAAACTTTTCAAAAGCCCCCCTAGCATTTCTGACAATGATAAGAGACAGTAAAGTAACTACAGCAGCAGGGGCTCGCGTCAGAGCGGAGGGGTGGGGGGGGGGGGGCAACGTTAAGAAAACAGTAAAATACTTCATTAAAGCGAGGATGGATTTATCAACAGGCCAACTGGACCGGTGCCCGGAGACCTCCACCTCTAGTTGGCCTCACTGACTGTGCCTCATCCTGTCTTTGCTTCTTTTTAACTTCATTTGCAAATAAGAACAACATTATGATTGATTTGGCGTCTCTGTGTCATTATGATAATGATGAGTCATCTCACTGCAGGAATTTAGATAGTGGCAAAGCCAGATATGACTATGATATTAACTTAGTTAAGACGGAAAAGACAACATTAAAGTTAGCTGCTAAGATAACTAACAAACCCTGATTAAAAAAACAAAACAAAACGGCAGAGCAGCAAAGCAAACAAGCCAATCTTTCTTCCCTGATGTGTTTGTATCCTTGAGGGTGTATCTCACTTGGCGGGTGTCGTGCAATAACAGTTATCGTCTGCTAAAAACTGATTGCATTGCCTTGTTTATATATTTATGTCTATAGCTGCTTTTATCTGGATCAGACGGTCAAAATAAACATAATTTTATGTTTGTGGTAACAGTAAAGGTATGTGCTCATTAAACTTTACTTACTGAAATGTTTCTTCTCTGTTTCGTCTTTGTTTATTCCTACATTTGGAAACTAGACTGTAATTAAAATGAAATTGACAGACGGGTCATAAACTGCAGTTTTCCTTATGACTGCAATATTTTACCTGCTTTATGCATAAATTATAACCAATCCAGTCCTTTTGTCTGTAAATATCTTTAAATCTTCTTAATCCGTGGCTGCATTGAAGTAACAAACAACAAATACACAAACATCTGTACTTTCTCCTCCTTAAATTTTCCAAACAGGCCTGTTATTTTAGTTTTAATGCATGTGAGAGGAATTATTGATTCCTTTTATTTTGCATCACTGTGTGCTGCCTTCCCTAAATCAGGATGGTAGGATTTCATCCTGAATGGACGCGACACTAACACGTAGAAAAGACGATTCCTTGGTGTATCCATCAGTGCAATATCACGCATGAGCAAGATGTAACAGACAGAGGGAGACTGGCCTGCGGAGAAAAGGTGTCTGATGAATCTGTCAGCTGCCTGTGAGAGGCTTTTAGGCTCCGCAGGACTGATTTTTAGACTCAAAAGCACACACTTTGATTCAAAAGATTTCAGTAGTCTTGTAGAGACGAGGGAATTTCTAACAAAAGTAAAAAAGGCTTAATTAGAACATAGAGTTATTAGAAGGTATCTGTAACAAGTGCGCATCCAAAAATGATTAATCCAAATTGCAAACTGGACACATGGACTGTATATAATTAGGTTGAAATCCTATTTAATATATGATCTATGGTTGAAGGAAGTTGTTTCCCACCACACTCTCCTCCCAAGACTCGTGGAGGCTCAGGCAGGCTGCAGGAACACTGCAGGAGTGCAAGACAAGCCCAACATTGTAGTTTGACAATAACAAGCAAGGACGAAGTCCTAGACTGTAAGCTGATCAGCTCTTTATAAATGTGAATGTCCGTCAATGTGATGTTAAGCCTGTTATCCTGAAAACAAAAGCCCACTGCTCTGAAAACACACACTGTGGAGGCTGAGTTCATTGGCTCTCTGCCAGACTCCACTAACAAATTATTAACATCTACTCCGTCTAAAAGATTATTAATGATTTCTTAAAGCTCATAAAAAAGACACTCTAAAAGAACTGTAATTAACATGAACTGGGCAAACAATAACAAAAGTCATTGGCCAGAGTAGAAAAAGGAGGACACCAGGGCTGTATGTGTTGTTGATGTCAGAGAAGTGAGTATTTCAACTTTGCATGTTTGTTTAACCTCTGATGACATATCCTGGTCATTTTATGATTTATTACAGTAATATATTGTAAATTTCTCCTTTAAGTTGAATAGTCTTCGAATTATAATAATGTGACATGATTTTCAGTAAGTTTTGCACAGAAACAGCTGTTTGAAATGAAATGAAATGATTTCAGATCCTGTACTTTTTCACTTTTACCTGAGCAAAGGAGTTGAATCAGTACTACTTTTACCAGAGCCTTTTTTTTAACACAAGTATCAGTACTTCTACTTGAGTAAAGAATGTGTGTGACAGCCACAAAATGTATTGTGTTTTAATGTCCTCTTAAAATAATTTGTTAGCCATGTAATTGCGTGAATCATGCACGTCTTAACTGATGTAGTTATTTCTGATTTAATTTTGTATGTTTTAATGTAATTTAGTTGATACTGCATGTGTTGTTTACAGTGTTATGATTTTCTCTGTAACTGGCTGCCGACCAAGAGAATGCATCTTGTTAATTTTGATTATCTGTTGCAGGTGTGTTGCTGCTACCTCTGATAATCCTGGGTGGCGAGTGGCAAACAAAGCATCTGGGATTTGGCTCTGCACAGAAGAAGGCGTTGATATGCCACTTCTAATCACAACTCGTGTTTATTATACAGCCCCTCATTTAAATTGCAAGCACCTCTTTATTGAAGTCGCTGTGACAGTAACTGGCATGGCGCAAGTTGTGGTGTTGATTTTAAACTTGAAGTAGAAGTAGGCTGTTTTTAACTCTTGCTGTACCAAGTGGTCCCCTTTGCTTTTACCTGAGAAGCATCTCTTTTAGTGACAGGCTGTTAATTTAAGTGTGGATGTAATACCTGTGATCCCTGTGGCAGCAAATTGTGATTCAGTCATTATCCCACCGGCAACAATTGTTGCCGGCCATTTTCTTTTACTTCTGGAAGCTCTAAAAGTGTTGTTTTGGCTTTGGGCAGCTAATGCAAGTTTTGAAATAAAAGAATAGGTTGTCTCCTCTAAATTGTATCAATGTCATGTAACTAGTGTGAATAGTCACATGACCAGGCCTCTTTACTTCCTGCCTGCACCTCTGGAAGGAGATGTCTACCTCAAACTTGTAAAAGAGGAAGTCAGTAAAATACCTTAATTAACAGATATAAATGAAATATTTTGTACATATATTTTTTAAAGAGTCTACTACTGATATATAATGAGAAATATATGCCTACATGCATCTTTTGATCATAAGATGAGTAAACGTAAGCACGGCAACATTTGTTGCCGCTAGCGTAACACATAGTCATAGTGTTATGCTAGGTGTCAATGGTTTTGGCTGTTTATTCTATGTTTTTTTCTACAAAACAGAGGTTTTGGATCTTCCAGAATTAAAAGAACCCCAAAGTGAGTGAGAAGTGTGATGTACCACGCCACATTGAGTGCTTTGACGTTTTTCATGGAGAGTGAAATCTAATCCAATAAGCCTTTGAGCTGTTTTATGAGACTGTGAAATACAGTAATTGCATTGTTGTCATTGTTAGTTCCCTTCATATGCATTGCCATGGTATCTTTATATATCTAATAAAGTTCTGAACACACTTTGTAACCATGCCTAGTTAAAATATGCTACACATATTATGTTATTTTTTATATTTAATAACATTTGTGTCACTATGGATCTGATATTTTTATCCTACTTTTATGACTGTCTATGTTAACTCACATTTGGCCCATATTGTAAATAGCACCATGTTTGTATAAAGAGTAAAAAAGCTCCAGCTTGTAAATAAATCTTCTTTACTTGCGGACTAATACTGTTTCTTTATTGATGTTTGGCATCATACTCATAACCTCACTGTGGTTACCTGTGTATTTATTCTTTAAATTAGAGTGTCTTTCATTCAAATTAAAAAGGGAGTGGCCCTGTTTGTTCTAAGATTAATGCCTTAAGCCTAGTTTTGGCACCATGTGCACTTCTCTCACCCCTTGCGTATAATGCGGACACGATTTTCCGAGGAAGAATCAAGCCTGGAGGCTGACAGATGAAAGTGAGGCTAATAGGGAACCAGTCCAAACGTGGATGTGGTTGTTATTCTGCAGCCATTACACCTTTTACTTCATATTAACAAGTTAAAGCAAAAAAAAAAAGTTGTCCATTTCCACTTTAAGAAACCCATCTACACCATTTAGAAAGCCAACAGCAGGGGGAGCAGAGGTTACCTCTCTAAAATCTGTTCCCATTATTCCTTTTATGCCTTGAACATGTTTCATTACTGACTTGGATGAACTTGTGGTCCCTTGAACAACACCCTTCTCACTTCTACTCTGGAAAATGTGTGTCACTGATTAAATATAACTCAACTTCGTGCATTTTAAGAAACATATTTGCTTTTAAGATCTCAATATTTTATGCGTCCTGACTGTCTGATTGAGTTTAAGGCACCACATGCCCGGTGGAGTTAAGATGAAAAAGCAGGTCCCTTAGGAAACACGGTCAGTGGAACTCGGAGCTAATTCTTGAGATCAGGATTGTGTTCAGCAGAGCGTAACCTGTTAAGACACGCTGCAGTGGAAAATGTTTCTCCTTTTTTTGTTCTGCTGAAAGCTCTGATTGAACAATTTTCATCTGCTGCGAGACAAATGGACTGTGTGCTGCACTCCGCCTCCCAATGTGACTTGTTTCAGGTCTTCCATCTGACAATTCATTACTTCGGTTTAAACACATATAAAAGCAGCACACTTGCACGTCTGCAGAGGTGGGAAGCACAAATACTTTGTTACTGTTCTTAAGCAGAGTTTTCTGGTATCTGTAACCTACTTTACACAAGTAACTTTTTACTTTTACTTCCTACATTTTCACACAAAAATCTGTACTTTCTATTCTTAACATTTTCAAGACAGGATTGTTACTTTAGTTTTTATGCATTTTGAGGAGAATTAACGATCATTTTTATTTGGCATCATAGCTCGCCTCTTTCCCAGGACATCAAGACCGATTCCATGCATATGTGCGTACATCACACACGGGCAAGACATAACAGACGAGAGAAGATGAAAACAAACATAAAAAAGACGAAAACAATGTTAAAGTTGTAACAAGACGAAAACAGCGTAAAAAGATGTAACAAGACAAATGCAACGAAACAAGTTGTGATGAGATGAAAACAATGTGACAAAACGAAAACAATGCAAAAGATGTAACAAGATGGTAACGTAACAAGACGTAAAAAGATGATCAGACAAAAACAATTTAAAAGACGTGACAAGACAAAACTGGTGTGACACGATGAAACAACGAATGAAAAGACGTGAAGAAGAAAACATGGAACAACATGAAAACAACGTAACACAACAAAAATGATGTACAAGATGATAAGCAAGATGTAACAAGAAAAAAACACATTAAAAGACAAAAGCAACATAACAAGATCTGACAAGATGGAAACTACACGACACCATGTAACACGACAAAAACAAAGTAACAAAGTAACAAGACAAAACAGACAGAGAGGAAGACTGGCCTGTAGAGAAAAGGTGAGGTCCAGTTAGCTTTGCAGAGAAACAGCTGGTAGAAATATCCTTCAGAGGGCTACTTTTTACTTTTTTTGTACTGTACATGTTTAACACCTCTGCACATGATCGATCTGGGGTGGCAGTAACAAATTACTACTCACATTACTGTAATTAAGTTATTTTTGGGATACTTGTACTTTTATTATGAGTATTTTTCTCAAGTCTGTAATTTTACTCTTAAGTATCCATTACACTAGTCGATCTTCTTCAAGACTTTTAAAATCATATTTCATTACTGAGCAGGCCTAAAATTTCCTAAAATATCCAGACCTTTCATCTGCACTTTTGTAGCCAGAAGGATTATCTGATTGCAAACAGCCCGATGAGAACCATGACATACGGACGAAAAAATGCTGCAGCAGTCAGAGACTTTGAGAAGTGACCACTGACCAGAACAGTGCAGGAGTTGGGAACAATTTAGACTGAAGATTTAGAGCAGGGGTTTTCAATGTTTTTCAGGTCGTGGACCCCTGAGCTGATAGAGAGACGGGGCAGGGGACCCCTTACTACATAAACTGCATTGAATATTTTCAGATTTTCCCTCGTTTGCGCTTACCTGTAGCTGCTAAGTCAGCAGCAGTTGTAACATAGCTAATGTGATGTTTGTTAGCCTCACCCTCTGTACTTTCCCTGGTGTGTTCTGAGGCGGAGGGTGTGTCACAGTCTTTTGATCGGGAAGCTACAAAATGATCCATTGAGGCTCACTTGGAATAATAATACAGCTAACTGGCTTGTATGTTTCAATAATGCGTAGCTAACTAGTTCATTGATATGGATAGGTGGTGCACACTGACATATATAGAGATGGACAGCGTGACAGCTCCACAAAAGTGAAGCCAAAGTATCTTCTGCATCAAGAAACCCCGCCCCCACCATGTTAGCAGATGGGACATGAAAAAACTAAAACATCAAAGTCCACATCAAATAAATTACTACCAAAGATGGTTTCTGTCCTTTTAGATAGTTCTTATCACTCTGATGTGTGTTAAAGGATTACATTTTCTGATAAGTTTGGTTTTAATTAGTTATTTGATTCTGTAAAAAGGGGGTTTCATGTCATGATTGACAGCTGAGATCTACTCGAGACTGAGAACTCAATACTGTTGTTCTAACCCCATCACTACTGCGCAGACTCTGGTTCAAAAGGACACGGCGTCTGTCTTTATTTATGTCAATGGTGTTTGACATATTCGTTTGACGATGTTATTTAGTAGGTTAGCTAGTTCACATGATTGCTACAGGATTCATGGGTAGCCTTTTTATGTTTTTTGATGTTTTTTTTTTTTTGCTTATAATAAGTTGGATTTATGTTACAGTGTATTTTCTATGTATTTGGACCCCCTGTAGTAACTCTGAGGACCATTTTGGGGTTGCGAACCCCTGTTGAAGACCTATGATTTCGAGAAACATGAACTCCTTTCATCATAAAAAATCACTAATATTTTGAGTAGTTGTTCAGAAAAGCACTACCTTTTGAGAATATTTTAATACAAGTAGTTTTACTTGTAGTTGAGTAATATGTCAGTAATGTAACAGTACTTATACTTGAGTAATCTTTCCACCGCTGTCTGTGGTATGTGTAAGATATTGACCACCATATGTCCACACTAGGGACACAACGCAGGCATGTTAAAGACAGCAGGCTTATATAATGACAAATGTTCACGCAGACCCTCAGAAGCCGGCTTACAGGGATTCAGGAGGAAGCACAATCTTTATTTACATCAAAGAGCCTGCCATCTTCCTTTTGAGGTCAATGCTAACAGGATGCAGTCAAGGTGCCACTAAAATAAGCTATGCAATCGGATCTCTGCACGACACGAGACGGAGTCATGGAGGTGGTGGGTTGAGGTCCGGTTCTGTTCCTGAGAGGTAAACACAGGATAACAAGCCTCTGGACAGGCTCCACTGGGCCATAGTGGATTCACTGAACGGGCTAAATGTAGAAACACCACACCCCTATACATGTCTCCATTCTCCAAAAATAGCCAACAATGTACTGCCATCATCTGGTAAACATTCAGCAAACACTTATCCCCTGACAACATTCTCACACTGATAGGGAAACACGGGGAAGGACACACAGTTATAGTATGAAGCTGCCGCTGCACCACTATGAGCTCTCGTGTTACAACCTGACAACATATTGTCACTAAGGCACTAATGACCACTGCTGTTTAGTCCCAGGCCTATTTCAAGTATGAACTAACTGATGACCAGAGGACCAGAGGTAACTAAGTACAAATACTTCATTACTGTACTTAAGTAGAGTTTTCAGGTAGCTGTACTTTATTAGAGTATTTATTTTTTTTAACTACTTTTTACTTTTACTCCCTTCATTTTAAAACAAATATCAGTACTTTCTACCATTTACATTTTCAAAACAGGCTCTTTACTTTAGTTTGAATTAATTTGAGAGTATTTTTCTTCTTTTTTTTCCATCATTGAACTGTTTTCCCAACATCAAAACTGATTTAAACCTAAATGGATGGGACAATAACAATATTATAGAAGAGACAATTACTTGGTGTTCCTATCAGTGCATATCATGTACAACAGATGTAACAAGATGAAAACGATGTAACAGACGTAACAAGATGATAACCTAACAAAACATAAAAAGATAAGACAAAAACAACACAAAAGACGTGAAAGACAAAAATGATGTTACAAGACAAAAACAACATTAAAGACTTCAAAAGATGAAAGCCACGTAAAAGACGTAACGAGACGAAAATGATGTTACAAGACGTAACAAGATAAGATGAAAATAACATAAAAGACGTGACAAAATGAAAATAACATAACAAGACACAAGATGAAAATGACGTAAAAGACGTAACAAGGTGAAGACAGCGTAACAAGACATAACAAAATGAAAACAACGTAAAAGTTATAACAAGACCATAACGAAACAAGACATAACAAGATGAAAACAATGTAAAAGAGGCAACAAGATGATAACAACACAAAAACAACTTAAAAGACATGCCCGACAAAAATGATCTAACAAGACAAAAATGATGTGAAAGATGTAACAAGATGATAACAAAATAAAAACAATGCAACAGTTGTAACAAGACAAAAGCAACATAACGAGCTGCATCAAGATGAAAACAATGTAAAAGACGTGAAAGACAAAAATGATGTTACAAGACAAAAACAACGTAGAAGACATTATGAGATGAAAACAACGTAAAAGACGTAAACAGCGTAAACAACGAAAGCGAGGTAAAATATGTAACAAGGCAAAAGCAATGGAAAACATAAAAATGTCTTTCAGAGGGAAACTTTTTACTTTTAGGCTTTGAGTACATATCAGAGCCTGTACTTTTACACTTTTACTTGAGTAAAGAAGTAGAATCAGTACTTTCTAGAGGAGTATTTTTACTTCTACTGGAGTGACGGCTGTGTGTATTTTTGTCACCTCTGCTGATGACAGCACTGTGAGCGCATGAGATTCTAAAACACGGCTTCAGTTACACGGCACATTTTGCTCTCTAGCAATGCTGACTAATTCTATCAAATGAGACCCAGTCGGCCCCTTTGAAGTGCGTCTAACTGACACAACTTCCCAGTGACAGGGGAAACAATGTAAGATCTCTATCCTCCGCAGGCCTGCTGTACCCCAGAGTGTCACTCAGGCCGGCTCATTCGCTCAGAAGAGTCACATGTCCTCCAGCCGCCCCGAAACCTCCTCCACAGGCGCCTCAGGGAACAAAGAGGCTCCGTGTCACAAACAATGAACAATAAATCCTTGGAGTGGCAGAAAACAGTTGGGGAGTAAATCCAACTTCTCTCCTTTTTGTTTGGTATTAGGGGGAAGGGCGAGCGAGGGCTGTGAATGTGGCTGCTTTATCGGAAAAACCTCACCAACAATCTAACACCTCTCAGCTTCTCTCAAACAAGCTCCCGTGCATGAATTTTTCATGGAGAGCTGTGTACAGATGTGAATTCCTGCATCTTACACGGGGAGGAACACGATCAAGACCAAACTTGTGTAATTGGTCAAACCACAACTTTGTGCACCCTGCTTCTGCAAAAAAAAAAAACATGTCGCTGGTGTGTATAAGCTGTTTACTGAAGGGGGATTAGTGTTAAAGGTCATATAAAAATGCACAGCAATTACTCTCTCGAGCCTCAAATGGAACCGTTGCCGTATACGACAGCCGCAAACAGCATGTAGACAGCTGTTTTCAGTCTCACAAAATCAGATGAATGCAAAACAGCACACTGCATGTCGACTCCCACCACACGTCTCATGATTAGCTCACCTCTAATCTGCTTCAGATGTCTCCTGTTGAAATTGTGCAAAATCATAAATGTTTCTCACAGTTGCAGTTGAGCAAGATAAGACACAAACATGTTAAACGGATAGTTTTTGAAGCAGGGTCGTATGAGGGCTTATCCATAGTCAGTATATTACCTACAGTGTATTGACGGCACGTCCTCAGTTTGGAGAAGCAGCAGGAGTACTGGTGGAGGAAGCTAACGAAGGTGTCACAATTCTCCAAGCCCATGATTCAATCTGACTGTCATTTTAAGGTCTTGATCCAATTCAATTTCAATTTTGCTACACTGACAGCTTTGCTACTGTTAGACTATCAAGTCTGTATTTGTTAAGATCAACAGATCATTGGTTTTATGCCCTGACAACTGTCATCACCTTCTTTAAAAAGATTGTTTTTTTTGTCTTCGCTGCAAGTAGGTGGGGTGGAGAGGAACAAAACTACTGGTAGAATTACAGATTCTGGCTTTAATCTCTTGTATTGAAATTGAAAGCTCATTCCAAACGATTTTCAATCTAATATTGAAATTGTGACACTCCTAGAAGCTAAGCAATGTACTGCTGAGGACAGGATCAACAGCAAAACGTATATTAGCCACTTGAAAACAAAAATTTATATCAATTAAAGTGTATGCTATAGTTAGAATATTTTCACAGCTTTCCTTTTCCATCAGGCAGCTTCTTCTGACAGAAAACCCAGATATTGCTCTCTCAAAATCCGCCAGACTCCACTGGCAAAAGCAGTAATTTTACCTCGCAGAACACAGGAGTTTCTGGTCTACAGCTGCTTTGATCGGGTAGTTTGTTTGCGTTATTGTGATTTATGTGCTTTAAAGGGTTAGTTCAGTTCACCAAAAAAAGTCACACCTTAACACAAACAAACTAACAGATCGAGGCAGTGGTAGACCAACAACTCCTGTGTACTGTGAGGTAAAATCACTGTTTGTGCAAATGGAGTCTAGTTGTTCTAGAAAGAGCAATATTTGTCAATTTATATAGTGGTGAAAATATTCTGAATATAGCGTACACTTTAACTGATACTGAATTTTTTTAGGTGGAGCTTTTGAAGGTGGCTAAAAAAACCACCATCTAAAGTAGGTAAGACTGACTATGGATAAGTGGGTCATACAACTCCTCTTCAAATAATCCAAACAATCCCTTTAACGCTGCCTGGGACCTGACCTTGGACCAGAGCCGTCTGACTCGTCCCTACATGAAAGCATGTTATAAATCTTATTCACACCTCTAATTCTTACTTACAGGTACTTCAGGTGTGTGTGTTTGTGAGTGTGCAGCACCACATGCGCAGGTGCACTTGAAGTGACAACATGACAGTGATGCAGAGATAACTGTAATCATCCAGCATTGTTTTGATCAAAGGTGTCATCCACATATTTGTAACATGAATCTCTGCAGTTAGAGTTAATGAGGACAAGCAGCTACATGGGAAAATCCCAAAAGTCTACAAAAAAGGCTTTAAAACCACTATCCACCCAACGTTTTGACTTCACACCTTGCAGCCAAAACATTAAAAGGCTAAAATATCATTTTTGCTCCCTGTGATCACGTTTCAGGTGTTTCCTTCTTGTGTCATGGTGTCAGACATTAAACACAAAGCAGAACCGACAGGTCAGACTGTGTTGCGTGTTGGTTTTAGGGTGTGGGGGGGGAGAAATTCTGTCGAAGGGCAAAGAACCAGTAACCAACACACGTAATATCCACCTTTTGTTTCCAGGGTCGCTCTGTTTGACATGTGGCAGGAAATACGCTCTTTACATATGTATAAAGAGGAAACATAACTGACGCTGGTGTGGATGCGTGCGTGGGTGTGTGCACAAGTTTTGTGTGTGTGTGCGTGTGTGTGTGAGTGACTGAATACAGTGGTTCTTGAATAGGGGGTCCAGGGACTCCCAGGGGTCCGTGGCACTCTGCCAGGGGGCCCGTGAAAAGTTTTAAGATTCATTGATTTATATACCATTTAAACAATTCAACAGATATTTTATTTTTTGTAGATTAAATGAAAAATGCCTCTTTAACCATCTTAGATCACTCCCCAGTCATATGTGCACCTATTTGACAACACATGCCTAAAACGTTCAGACAAAATCCATTTCTTTGTATTTTTATATCAAGATCCAATCATGTTTTCTTCCTGTAAAACAAAATGTAACTCTTGCTTATTGTAAGCTAGAATAAACCAAATTCAACCAAAATTATCATGACATCCACCTGTCAATCAATCTTAAATTTTTAGCCTTGCAGAGCTAAGATTCATTGATTAGCTAGCTAGCAACACCAGTAGTACATTGTTGTATCTTTGGGTGTTTGCCACCTCAAACCTTGTCCTATTCCGGTTACAGGTCCACTGGCTAGAATTTATTCACTTTGTGGTAAGTGGTAAGTTACAGTGGACTGCTTCAGCAGCTTGCTAATGTTAGCTACATGGAGCTAACACATCATGAGCCACGCTAATCAGCACAAATTCATGACTTTTACAGAAACTAACTTCACGACTCTGATTTGGAGGAAACTGCATCATATTTTTTGGAGAAAATGCTCAGATGAATTTACAGAATTTCTGCTAACTTAGCTGCCGTTAGCGGGCAACCGAACGGAGCTCATTAGTCTCCCAGTGAACACGGCCGGAACCAGAACTGAGCACAGCCTCCAAGACTGACAAGGAATAGAGTCCCAAAGTCTCTTTGCTTGTTGCTAAAGTAGCTAACTGCTAACTGCCATTAGCCCGTTTAGCAGTGCAGCTAAGTTAGTGGCCAAACCTGGCCAGAAAGGCAGAAAGGCACCTCTGTACTGTATTCCCAGTCAGTCTCAGATGCTGTGTTCAGTCCCAGTCTCGCAGTGTTGACTGGGAGCTCCCGGTTCGGGAACAGTCAGCTAGGTTAATGGACAGCTGTCTGTAGCTGCTTGGCAGGGGGGACGTAGCGTTGGCACTTCTGGTTACTGCTTTCTGTTTCATGTGGACTTTGAATCTAAAATAGCTCATAGATTAACACAGCTTCATAACAGTCTATAACTCTTATTATAAATCTGCCTCCCACCAGTCAAGCATGCGTCACCCACACGTCACTCATTACTGGTGGACACCAGCTCTCTCTACATGTCTCTGGTGTCAAGGCAGTCACTCACAGATTGGTAAGATGGACAGATTTTGAAAATGAATGACTACTATGGCAAATAAGTTGATGGATGGGATGTCTTAAGGTATTCTGTGTTGACATGGTGCAAATATATTTAATACTGGTCTAATGTCTCTTCAAAACATTTCTTGTGTAGAGGTGTAAAACTATCTCAAATTATTCCGAAGGACATACATGAGAGGGAATAGTTTCTATCTTGTAAGAGATCCTTGACTGTGAAAATCTTGAGAGCTGCTGACTCAGTGGGAGAACCCAAACAACTAAAAGAAACCATTATGACAATCCCTGGCGTCAGAGGAGTTTTCGTTAATCTGTACGAGCTCACCTTTGAAGGAGAGGCGAACCCGCGGAGCAGACTGCTGCAGGCCCGAGCCTCTGTAAACACACAAGGCCAACAGGAGGAGCTGGGCTCCAGATGCTGTCATGGTAACAGTCATGCAGGTAGCCCACAGAGATCTAAATCTGGACGAAAAAAGAAAAGAGGAATGAACTATTATTATAGAGTGCCCCATGAGAAATACGAGACAGAAAAAGAAGGGAGGACAGGCAAGAGACTTTCTTTCTCTCTTTTCTCTGATCTCTGTGATCAGAAGTTTGGCCTGCAGCCTTCCAAGGCAAGACATACAGTTTGGCAGGAGAGAACAACGTCCAAATCTTCACACCTGCTCTGGAAAATATGACAGGCCTATTATTTATTTAAAGTGTAAATGTAGTGAGGTATGTGTTAAGACTCTATAATGCCGTTTACAAGCACAGTCACATGGAAAAAGTCTGAAAAGGGAGATTAAAGTCTTCTTTGTCTTCACCTTCTGCATTTTAATAAACATATTGCATTTTCTTAAACATATATTTCATCCGCATTTTCCTCGAAAACCGAACAAAACAAGTCTCAGATGCCCATCAGTGATTCCCTCTGCCTCTCCCTCAGTCTTTCAACAAAGCAGTCTTTCAGTACTTTCAGGAGTTGACGAGTGAAATACATGACAGTTCAAAGAAACAGGTAGTCCTCGCTGAAACAATTTCTGACAGTTTAGGGGTGTTGAAACGTAGCCTAACTGTTAGACCTTAACTCAAGCATTCATTATGCATCTGCACTTTGCTGGAGAGGATCCCATATAAATTATGAATACTAAAAGCTGAGTCCACAACATCCATTAAATTGTCTCCCTGAAGGTGTGCTTTGCTCGGGCTATAAGCCATCCCAGGGGCTTTTCTTTTTCTCGTGGCGTCCATGCAGCCGAGGGCCTCCAGTGGCACACGGTACAAGCCTTGGAATGAGGGCTTTTAGTGAGAGGCGAAAAAACTAGTGAGATTTCGCAAAATGTTTGTTATATTTCACTATAATTTATGTGTGACACATGTGAAAATATGTCCCAATTAAAAAATAAGTGATGAAACTGACATGACTGGCACGCTGAACATTGAGAAATTAAAAACAGAAGCCACTGGGAACGCCTCTTCGCAGGCTTCCTGGCATAATCACACAGTTGCCATATATCTGCTCACCAGGGAAGCTTGATCTCCATTCCTCCCATCAAACGCTGTATATTATTCACTGTTAATAATACATACAGTATACACCGTGAGATGTATGATCAAAAATAGAGCTGCAACGATTAGTCGATTAATCGATTGGTTGGATTGGATAGCTATTTTGATAATCAATTATTAATTTTGATGGTTTTTTTTTAAATGAAAAAATGTCCAAAGTCTCTGATTTTAGCTTCTCAATTGTGAATATTTTCTGGTTCCTTTCCTCCCCCTCTGACAGTAAACTGAATACTTTGGGTTGAGGACATCATTTTGGGCTCTGGGAAACAGTGATCAACATTTTTCACATTTTCTGACATTTTATGGACCTTACATCTACTTGATTAATCCTTTTGAGGCATTACTGTTGAAAAAAAAATGTCCAAACTGACTGATTTCAGCTTCTCAAACATGAATATTTTTTGGTTTCTTTGGTCCTCAGTGACAGCAAAGTTAATTGTCTTTGGGGTGTGGACAAAACAAAATATTCAAGGACATCATCGTAGGCTTTGGGAAACAGTGGTCAACATTTTTCACCATTTTCTGACATTTTACGGACCTGATTATTCGTTTTGAGGCATTATTTAAGGAAAAAAGTCTCTGATTTCAGCTTCTCATATGTGAATAGTTTCTCTTCTCCATTGTTCTTTATGACAATAAACTGAATATCTTTTGTGTTGTGGACAAAACAGGACATTTGAGGACATCATCTGGGACTTTGGGAAACAGTGATCAACATTTTTCACCATTTGACATTTTATGGACCAAATAACCTAATTAATTAATCCAAAAATAATCAACAGATTGATTAAAATAATCGTTAGTTGCAGCCCTTATCGAAAATGAAGTGGACATATTTGTTGTCATGAAAGTAGTCGCACGTATTTGTCACCTAAGACAGGATCATCCATTAAAAACAGCAACAGGATCACTTTATGAAAAAGACATTCCTAAATAATTAATTAAACATGGTCACCAAAATGATATTTGTCAAGTAATCAGAGTAAAATGAGCATATGAGCAGCACAGACACATTTTAAGTCCTTATTGAGGTTTTTTAATGGTAAGGCAACAAGGCAAAATGTCTTTATCTTAATGTAATTCATGCCCTACACAGTATATTTAATCTACTTTCATTTAAATTAGAATAAAAACATAATGTAAGGTGGTATATTTTCATTGGAATAACTTAAAAATGTCTGAAATCATCAATCAGGAACTAAAATAAAGCTAATAATGTGTGTGTGATGGCCTGGTGGTATTTGTATGAATGACGGTGTTTCTGCCGGTTTTCTGAGCTGGGTGGTACCGGCAGGACAGATTAAAGTTCGGCTGTAATAACATATGGTTTCCCTTTAAAATAAATAATTAAGGATTTCAATAACCTAGTTCTTTTTTTTTTTCCGCGGAGCAGTGCGCACTTACCTGTGAACTCAACATCCAGAAATAGGACCCGAACAAATGTGTGCACTCCAGTCATCTACCATTAAAGACTGCGCTACAGAGTAACCAAACATGAGTTAAAAGTTAAACCGCGGACGAGTCAGACGTCCTACCTTTGATTTCCGACTTTCTCGGTGTCCGCTAAACGCCCGTGAGATCCAAAAAAAAAACTTGCGGGATGTTACCGCTGCATTCCCCGCGTTTTGTGCCTCGGAGCTGGATTTGGAAAAATCTCCCTCAGCAGCAGCAGCAGCGCTGCCTGCGCAGGAATAAAACAATCCGATAGGTTTGCAAATTCCCCTGGAGAGAGAGAGAGAGAGAGAAAGAGAAAAAAACGCTGCCTAATCAGTCAGTCGCTATTAACCGACGGTTTTCTTCCATGAAACATTAAAAGAAGAAGAAAAAAAAAAAAGAAAAAGACACGCAGCTGATCCCTCAAACGCTTGTTCCACTCTTTCCAAAAAGTTTAAGCCTGGATGGCAGCAACCATCCCCGTGATGTGAGCGAGATGTTGGTCCTTTAAATGGCTCCTTTAACGGGAGTTTGGGTCTGTTTGAGTGTGAATCAAGTGACCAGGTGCAGGTGTTGGGAGGGAGAGTGTCTGCCCTGCTGTCCTCTCCCTTCTGTTCTGCCCCCACCCAGCCTTCCCTCTCCTGTTGGCCCACAGCAGCATTGGACCAAACCTCTTGGTACACCATATGGGTATGATTAACCCTGTCACTGCTGGTGCATTTAACACACACTGCTCCACTCTACTGTAAACTGCCACCAGTCCTGTGTCAGTTTTAATATTTCGTTCTTGGCAAAGTTCATTAAAGCTAAATAACGTAGTTAAAGGGAAAAACACTTTTCATGTGGATGTCCAGTCAGCGATGCAGTCAGCTGAAGCAGGGCTGTCGCAATAACTGCAATTTTGTAAACCACACTATTGACAAGCCAGCCACAGGGGATGGCAAGCAACCAAAACAACAGTAATGTTTTTTTTTTTTTGTTTTTTTTTTCATGACTTCATTGCTTGTTAAATGGATGAATCAGTGCTTCAAAAAACTGCATTAGAGTGCAGCAGGACTACCCAGAAGTGATTTAGCATCTCAGCACGTCTGGTTACCTCACTAAGTCAGTGGGATTTTTGTTATTTGCCTGAAATAAGCTCTATGGTTAATACAAGCTTAAGTGATTTTCATGTTTTGTTCTATGACATAAAACACGTCAGTAAATGCCCCACTCAAAGAAGGTGGCTGCTAACAACTGGCTAAATGAGACTACAGAGGTTTTTGCGGACATTAAACAAACACTAGTCACTTAGTGGGGGTGATGCTGAGTCACGCAACTGCGGTGCAGTTTGTTTAAAATCTAACAATAGCTTTTTACTTTTGGGGAGTGCGTTTAGACTTTAAAAATCGTCAAAAGTAGTGTTCATTTGTGAAGATTACCTCGCTGAACGAAACGTTCAGGTATCATAAACTTTTGTTGGTCACAAAGCACTAATCAGAAACCCAATGGAAAAATCCCATTGGCTTTATGTGGTGGGAACCAGAGTGATGCTAACACACAGGTTGGCCTACAAAAATATGTCATCCTTGCAGCACTTTACGAGGGCCAATAATGATTAGTCCAATGTCAAGGTTGGATCAATGCCAAATTCAGACTTGGAGGCTCTAAGTTTTGATATGTTTTATTTTCTTTTACTGTTTATTTCGTAGGTTAACCTGTTGAACTCAGTGTTAGCATGCTGCTCAACTAGTGCAGCAACTACTACAAGCTGGGGTGATGGATTAATGTTGTAATATCGAGGCGCAGTCAGGAGAAACCGTGTGAATATGAAGCCTCGTTTGAGGAAATTTACTTGATAGACATGCCCTGGAGGTAACATTATAGCTACCTGTAAAAAAAGAAATGCGCAACTGTAGGAATTCTTTGCAGCGTTGTGTTACTTTGACTAGCACCCAGCAGCTAGCTTGCTCAGGTGACATGAGGTCCACAGATGATGTTACACTTCATGTTACTGCACCAAAGTAGTTCATTTATCATAAATAAAGTAAAAATTACTTACATATTACTTAATTTATCACATATGGGGTAATTAGCAAAAATAAACAGAAGAATGGCACTAATACTGCATACCGCTCTATTGAGCTAACGTTAATAACCACAGGGAAAATTCTTTCACCATGACACACCTAAATTGAAGTAATAAATTCCTCAATGCCTGTTCTCCTGCTCACAAAATGTGCCAGTAGCGCATACATGCACCAAGATGCATTGCACGCAAACTTCTGATGCCCCGTACCGCCATAGCTTATAGCTACCACTTTGCTGGTCAAAACGTAGCTTTATGTGACAAAAATACTCATCTAGCATCAGGATTGGGTACTGAACACGGTGCCATCTATACGACTGATGCCTACCAGACCAGTGCAGATTTTGGTGCCACATGTCTGAGCTGTCCGTTGAAATAGTTGCCCAGGCAACAGAAGCATTACAGCACATGCCTCTGGCAGCAGGCAACTTTAGCCTACCGTTAGCTAGTAACTATCTTAAATGCTGTTAAAATGTCAAATGGTCAGAAATGTTGCTGTGTTTCACTCAAAAGGATTCCAACAGCGGGCGAAATGTGCAACAATATATTATCAATATGTTGTTAAATTTCAAGTTCAAATTTAGCACTGAAAGATGTTCTGTTAGGTTGTCAACTATCATTTTTTGCTTCTTTTGTTTTTTAAAGTATCAGTTCATACACTGACTTCAACTTCAACACTGACTGGACATCCACATGAAAAGCCCTGAATTTTCCCTTGCATGGTGAAGGGTATACAGCCACTGTTTTATATGAATGTGCTTCTCATGCACCATGAGGGCCACGGACTATTCTTATACATGATTCAGGGACTGAAATTCACTATTAAAGAGGAGCCGGGGCCGCTACTCGGACAATGTCGCCATTACTCCTCAGTTCTACACGAGAGCCAGGTCAGCCGAAAAAAAAGATTCCTGGGATTCCTCCCTGGCTGGCTCCGGCACTCATGACAACAGTGACAAAGCAGCCATGAAGGGGGGGACTGGACGTAAAGGACATCCATCCTGTTAACAGAGCCTTGAGCTTGAAATTAAAACAGCCTTCAGAGCAGCTCTCATCATTACTGGCTTTGTGGTGAGCTCTGACGCAGTATGGCGCTCTAAAGACACAAAAGCAGAGGGTGAGTGTATTCTGGCCCTGCAAGACAGTAAAGTAGAATAAACACATGAGGCAATGACTGTGGTGTGTCAGTGTGTAAAAGGTCACAAAGCAGGGCAGTTCCTGGCAAGCCTCACAGAACCTTAATTGGAACTTTTTGGGTTTATCTTTAATACACATTCTTGGTGTTGATTAATTTTCACACAGATAGAGTATGTGAGCGCCTTATCTGAAGTTGGGTATCAGCCAGATGTGATCTACGGGACAAGCAGTGGTGTGTCAAGATGTGTCCAGGAGGGAGGCTTTGTTTCCCGCCCCACAGGACGCATCTCTCAGTTTCCAGCTGAGGAAGTGAGTCATGAGCGTGTGCAGAGTTCGGGTTTCCGTGTGCACTCAACTTTGGCCGTGGACACCGGTACACTGCCCAGCTCTCACCGCTTCACGAACACCTCTTAACGTCATCCGTATCTCTGACTTACTGTACCATCCTGGCGCCTTATCTGACCAGCATGCGCCCACCACTGCCTCGACTTGCTAAAGAGATAGCAGCAGCCCTCCGCTCACCGGTGGAATGGGTATTTTTGCTCTGCGTACGTGAGCACAAAGGGCAGGAAATAGTGGCCCAACAGGCCTCTTACCTTCCAGCATGATGGATGGATTTTGTATCATGGAGACAGACAGCGCAAGTCTGTTTTTCTAGGTCCACAAAAAGCTCTGTCAGGAGGACCTCCTTGTCTAATGGATAGGTAGTGTGAAATGAGAGGTATAGACATTTATCCCTGTAGGCCGACCAAAAGCTCTGGATAAATCCAGGATCCTCAGACACATCAATCATGACAATTCTAGGGGCTGAGTATTGTCCCCTAGAGGAAAAACAACCCATTATTTGACCTACTGATGGTCTTTCTAAGCGTATATTGATGAATTGAAGAGTGTCTGAACATGCCTGCTACAGAGAGGCAAGTCTAGAGCGTCACTGATGCATGCTGGGATAGACAACCATGACGCTGAGAGAAAATTATAGCAGAGGAGGGACCAAATCATTGTTTTGCAAGTTTTAAGTCTTTGCACTCAAGTCCCAAGTCCTAAACTTTTAGTTTTGAGTCCAGAACAATGCATAGTATGTGAATTGTGCTGCTAGGGGACTCTCTCACATTAAAACAATAACAAAAGACGTAGTTTGATGACGTTTGAAGTAGTGTGGGATAATGTGATCGTCACAGTTTAACAACCACCACAGCTGATAAAAATCTACTTGATATGACTCAGGCAGAAGTGGTCGTCATGAATGAGGTCATTTTAAAGTTTTATTCACGTTATGTTAAATCAAGTTTGTCGACATCCTTCTTCACTAAGTCTAACTTTTCTGATATATTCCATGTCTTCCCAGAAGTTATAGCAACTAGCAACTAGCTGGCAATGACTAGCAAGAAACGCAGCATTAGCTTGAATAAATCTTGGATTTCTCTGCATTTTAACATTTGAGATACTTAAAGTACATAACTCAATAAAATATATACTGTATGTTTGGTTTTTTAGACGTTTTTTTGACACATGGAAATGTTCCACATTATAGCTTTACCAACAGAGCCTCGACTTTCCTTTCACATGCAACTTCTGATGTCAAATGAAGTTGTTGCATCTCAGTCTGTAATTTTTGATCAGCATTTTTATTTTAAGTTTTACTTACTACGATTGTTTTTGTACACAAATGAAAATTTCAACTGGTATCACTTTGTCTGACCAGCACTCAGTAGTGTTTTTCATGTTTTTTTCCATGGTGTTCTGCTGAAACTTGATTTGATGCTGTCAGATTGGAAAACTGAGTGTTGACTTGCTCAGGGGGGGCCAAAGGTTGACAACTGCCAAACTACCAAGGCCCCCTTTTGTTTTTCTTACTTTTCGCTAATCAATTATGAACTTTCTAAAAATCCATGTGCTAAAAAGGCACCAGAATACTTAATTCATGAATGTCTCAGAGCTTCCCTGCTGACTTGGACAATTCAGTGTTTGTGCTGCACGTCTGCAGAAATGATTCAGGAAGACAGTGGTCAACTCATGTAAACAAACGGCTCAGCGTGGCGCACAGACTGTTGAAAAATGAAGCAAATCTACCCCAGCAATGCTGAAAAAAAGGATAAAGCAAGAGTATACTAAAAGATAATACCTACTCTATTCAGTGCCTGTTCACCCTAATGCCATCTGGCAGGAGATACAGAAGTATCCGGTGCCGCTTCTTTCCTCAGGCTGTGAGATTGCTTAATTCATCCTCTGCACTCTACCATGAATAACAGTTTATTTTTATGACTTACTATGCAAGGATTAAAAAATGGCAAGAACAAGGGATGTGGAGGGCCCAGTGCCTATGAGTGCTGCAGATTAAATCTGCCCTGGACTCGCTGAGAATGAACAGTGTTCACGCTAGTTGATTCAGGAAATGAAGGGAAATGAATTGATTCATGGCACACGTTTTAAATAACACACTTTGTAACCTTTGGGCTTGGTGTAAGGTATCAAGTATTTTTTCAAGTCAAAAGGCACAAGCCTAAGTGAGCTCATGAGTTATGGGTATTAAAGTACAAGTCAAGTCGCAAGTCTGATTTGTCAAGTTGATTCTAAAATCAAATTTGTGACTCCAGTCAGACTCCATACCTCTAAAGTCATAGCATGAAGGAAATAAAGATGCAATATTCTGCAGGATTTTTGCTCAATTTTCCACCACAGCACTTTCCATGTGACTATACAAGTCATCTAATTATTATCATACAAGTCAGAAAAAATATGTAAACATCAAATGCAGGATAAAGAGAACAGGTGCTGTGTGACATCCATGAACTTCACACATCAGTGATTATCAAAGGAGAGCTACTTTGGAAAACATCTTTGACATGAAGGGCGCATACGTGGCGCACATTCCAGTCGCAGCCTGCTCGCCTCGCGCTGTATTGGAAGTGAGGTGATTGCAGGTTTTTGCAGAGAACACTGTACAGGCATTCTGCAGCTTTCCAGAGATGGAGCACCGTCTGCAGTCGTCCAACATGCCACGTGTCCACCGGGCCAGCCAGCCAGCCAGCACCAGCCAGCCACCATCTGCCTCGAAGACAAGACTGGCACTCTCCCCTCGCTATAAAATGCAGCTGGGGGAATCAACAGCTGTTGAAGAAGAGCTCTTTCCAAATAACAAGGGGTGTGTGTTAAAGGGAGGGTGGGAGGGAGGGTTACTGTACATGAAAAGGAGGATAGTGAGGATGTGAGGCGGGTGAGTGAAAGTACGGTGCTTATGTCTTAAAAGGTAAATCTGTCAGCACATGTGCAGAAGCCTTTGGTAATAGCCGCTTAGTGATTAAGTGCAAAAACAATCCAAAGTGGGTTTTTTTGTGTGTGTGTTTTGAGTAGGTGTGACTTCAGCTCACTGTTAACCTCTTTGTTTGTGCTCTGAGAATCAGCGGAAAAGAAATCTGTCATGCTGGAAAAAAAAGTGAGAACGTAGTGCATGTGGCTCCGTCTTTGGCGGATAAATTTGCATGCTAACATACATGTATACAGCGTGTGGATGCAGACATGGGATGCACACTCACACACACACACATGCACACACATGCTCCGCTGCTTCAATTAACGTGCAAACGATTTCTCTTATCTCTCTCCACACCCTTCCTTTCTCCTCCCTTTGCGCGCATCCTTGAGACACCAGACTCCAGGTGAATTTCAATGTCAAAGACATGAAGGTAACGCAAGCGCTGCAATCTGTTCATTCTGTCAAGTGGTTGTGTGTGTAGGTGTGCGCGTGCACTTGTGTGTACTGTATGTGCAATGTGATTGGTGGGGGGTAGGCCTATTCATCTGTCTGGTGTGATCGTGGCTCTCTCTGTAACTGGGCCTAGGCGTGAGTATGCACTCTGTGATCTCCCAGATAAGAGTCATCCATCTGCTGTGTGTATCTGTCAGGGCCCAGGCAGCTCCGCTTATCGCTGCACTCATCCATTTCCCTCAATCATACTCACTCCATTCTCCATTCTCATCCCTCTCTGTTTTCCCCCTCTGCACAGTTCAAATGCTGCGCTTAATCTTGATTAGCTGACAAGCGGACAATCACGCACACACATGCACACACAATGCCTGTGAAAGGCCGCAAATATGCACGTGGCGTGCAGCTTCTTGATTTGATCTGTTTTGAACATTTAAAAAGAGAAAAAATAAAACAGAAAAACAAAAAACAAAACAAATATTCAACAGACTTTAAATGAGCGACATAAATTAAGAGTCAATGTCCGAAAAGGAGAAGGAAGAAGCAGCATTCTTGTGTAGTGTTACCCCTTTTGTAGTAATTAAGTCAAAGTTTATTATAGCCCGAGATCACAAAGCATGTCTCAAAGGGCTGTACATAAAATAAAACAATAACGGAAATATTTAGAAATTATGGTAAAATATACAAATACACAATATACACATGAAAAACTCATTTATACCTGGACACAAATCAAAACACACATATAAAAATGTGTTATGCTACATATATGTAACCACGCACACGTAAAACTAGATGAGGTTGAAGGCCGAGGCAAAGAAGAAAAGTACCTTGGTAAGAAAAAGCTCCTCCACCGAATGAAGATGATGATGTTGAGTTTATTTATTTTTGGAATTGTCAGGAGACCAGCATCTTGTGATCACAGAGCCCTCGCAGGTATATGTGGACTGACTACGGATGATAAGCAGGATGGTGCAAGTCTGTGTAATATTTTACAGGTTAAAAGTACGCCCTTGAAATTGGATCTAACATGTACAGGGAGCCAGTGCAATGAACTGCATAGAGGGATGATATGATCAAATCATCTGGAAATGGTTAATATTCTAGCAGCAGTTCTTTTGTTATAGTTTGTTAATGGTTGGTTTAGGAAGGCCAGTGAGTAGAGTTTGACTGGAAATATGCAGTATTTGTAATGTTGCTGATATGTTTTTCAAAAGAGAGATTGATCACAAATTCAACACAGAGATTTCTAAAGGTAGGGCTTTGGGAAATTGTTGAACCATCTAATTTAAGAATGAGATCATTGAATTTTTCTCTGATTTGCTTCAGACCAAGAAACATTTAAGAGGAGGAAGTTAGATGACTCCATCAGTTGGTTCCTATTCAGCATTCTTCAAGCTTAACCAGCTGATGGCCGGCGTCAGGATTGATGGAGATGTAGAGCTGAGTATCATCTGCATATGAATGGAAACCTAGATTGTAATCATTGATTAATGTACCAATCCATCGATAAACAATCGATCACTTAAACCTGCTCCACTCTCCACTGTCCGTCCCCACAACAGAACCACCATGTTCATCATCTTTACGTCTAATTAACGGCACTTAAAAATCAAGAATGTTCAAAGGAAAAGAAAAGAAAACCACTAACAACAATATCACAATTGACTTGCTTTACGTTCCCCTTCCTTATTTCTGAACCTCACAAAATTATTGCTTTTTATACTGATGTTTTTACACAGTTCCACAAAATCACCCACAAACTGATATGTACATACTTTAAATAATACGAAAACAACGTAGTACCAAATTAAATTTCCCTCTTTGGTTATAACCCCCTCTCTCAGTCGAAGAACACTTTACAATAAAGCTACATTTATTAACATTAATTAATGCAGTAATAAGCACTAACTAACAGATAACTAATGTGTTTAGCAATAATTCCATATTATTTAATAGTTTATGAAGACACTATTAACATTAGTTAATGCAGTAATAACATTAACTAAAAGTTAATTAACAGTTAATTAATAAGTTTGGTGATCATTTTATATTATTTAATAGTTTATAGCGACACTATTAACATCAATTAATGCCATAATAAGCATTAACTAACACTTAATTAACAATTAACTAATATGTTTTGTAATAATTCCATGTTATTTAATAGCTTAGAAAGACATTAGTTGCTGCAGTAATAAGCATTAACTAATGTTTCTTGTTTACATTTATTAAGGGCTTAGTTAAGGGACTAACTAATGTTAGTTTGTAATTGAAAGATGTTAATTAACAGCCATTTCAATAAGAGAAAAATTTAAGGGTAATGTCTGTCCGCGTCCTCGTCCGTCCTCCTGTAAGGGTTGAGATCAGTGGACACACTCCATGGTCTTCATGTTGCTTAATTTATAGCCAAACCTATAGATTATTGTGCATCTTATATACATCATGTTATATATTGTAACATAAGAATTACTTAACAATAACTGGCCATTTATTAATGCTCTTTGTGACCGTTATTGTAAAGCTGAAAACATCTATTCCTAAAGCTTTTAATAAATGTTACAGAGAGACATTTGTTAACTGTTATGTAATGCTTATCATTGTATTAATTACTGTTAATAGCACCTTTACAAACTATTAAATACTGTATAAATACCTTAGTTAAGGCTACTACAAGGAACTTTTATATTTTGTTGATTTTGGAGGCCTCTGTGGACGAAAGCAGAGGTGTTTCCACCGAAGTAACAAAAGAAAAGATAAGATTATCTAAATAAAAATGTCCTCCTGCTTCCTTTTAATTGGCCAAAGCACCTCTTACTGTAACGTTGCCTGGTAAAATATAAACACAGACTCCCTTCATGTGATTTCAAGGAGAGTCCGACCTTGTGACAGGCATTAAGAACAACTCTGTAGAAACAGACAATCCTCTCGCTGACGGTCTCGTTAACTTATACAGGTCATATAGAGGCATCAGTAATCATAACAACTGAAAAACCCCTTGTAGTAGCTTTACCATTTACCACTGACACATTAGTTAACTGTTAGTTAATAATTATTACTGCATGAATTTATGTTAATTAATGTACCCTTATTGTAAAGTGTTTTTGTAATGTCATCAGGAAGTAAATTATTTCTTACTGCGCACATGCATGCATGGAGGTGCATAAAGAATGCAAGCTTTCACAAACAAGCCTGTAGCATACATGTCTGCATGTGCAGAAACACACACACACACTCATACGCACACTCATACACAGGTAGTTGGTATTCAGGGGCCTTACCTCAAACCTATCAGATTACTCAGTGTAGATGTGCCTCAGAGAGCAGCAGAAGCCCTTTTCTTTTTCACTTTACAGGAGAAAATATGCTTCCCAACATCAATCACACAGATGAAGAATGAGCTGCTGCGAGTTATCTTTTCATTTTTCAGACTACAGTGAATCAGTCTGAGCAGCAGATTCCGCTGAACTACTCTGTGAAACGTGAGAGCATGAAGCAGCATGACAAGATGATTTGTGTACAGTAGCAACACCGGCTCAGCCCAGAGGAGTGTAGTTTACACTGGGGAATCCATTTAGGCCTTTGCCACCCCATACATAACAAAGGCTTCGCAGACAACCCTCAGACCGCAAAGCAGCCCGAGGACGGCTTTGTTGTCCCAGCAATCTGTACTTAGTTTGTCGCGATCAATATTGTAGGAACCAACCGCATTATTAATTCATAGTCATAAAAACATGTTGTGCTCGGAGGGGGGCTGAATAAAGCTGCTTCAAAGAGGAGACAAACACTGCGTTTCACATGGGATCACTTCACGGGGTATAACGTGTTTCCATCATCAGTATTAATAGTATATGTGCCCATCCTAGACTGCATACCCTGGGTGCTGCCGCTGGTGGGCCTACAGCAGGACAGGTTTTTGCTGGTGGAATATTTATAGCTGTGCATTAAAAGGGAATCAAGGGTTTAAGTGTACCATTGCAACACCGCTGCTGCTCCTTTGTCTGGGCCTGTCCAAAAATGTCCTCCCCGGGGCTATTTGCAGTGCTACATTCAAAATGTCAGATATCACACACTGCCGTCACATCAAAGATGGAATACATGAAAGAACAGCTGTATCTCAGTGGGTTTTGTTTGATTCTTCTCTTCAAGAGGAACATGTTGCAGCCAAGCATATCAGAGAGGTGACTTTTATGTAAATAAGTCACACGTGTGTGGTTTGTTGTTGAGAGTTCTGAGGATTTGAGACAGTTGAGTAAAGGAAAGATGTCACCGTTTCTTATTTATGCACATTTAAAAGTTTAAGTACTGGCATCAAAGAGTTGTAGGATAAACTGTGTTCACCCACAACTAACATTAACAACTGCAGTCTAACAAAAGATGTGACAATAATCTGAACTACAGTGCCACCTTGTGGTTCTCTGATGCACAAACTCCAGTTCAGTAAAGCAGAGGTTCTCAATTTTTTCTCAGTCACGGACCCCGCACATGATAGAATATATACTGGGGACCCATGTAAGTTTCTTGGAATAATTTTATGTGGCTTTGCTTTAATGTATTTTAAGTGACTCTGTTATTACATCTGGCCAGGGACGACAGTTGAAGACTGGCCAAGATGGCTAAACTGGAACATTTACAGAAATGTTATATTAATATTAATTATTAATGTGTAATGTCTCTATAACTTTAAACTCAATAAATTAAGAAAAAAGACATCTAATTCTTTTTTTGAACTTAAAAAATGTTTACCTTTATTATGTTAGAAAAGAGAACGCAAGAGAAATGTATTATCAATATATTAGACACACATCAAGAGTTTTTCACTCTTCAGTGAATTACATAAAATAAAATGTGGCTTTTGATTATTTTAAATACTATACAATAAAATATAAGTAATATAAGATATGCTGACTAAAACATATTTAAAAAAAGTAGTAGAACAACAACATGTGTCACCTGGGACTTGAATATGATAGTCAGTTTCTACCATTAATGACTGATGTGTGGGTGATTTGTGCTCGACAGGCAGGAGGAAGATTTATAGAGCTGCAACAATTACGTGATTAATCAAGTGGTCAAACAAAAGAAAATTAGTTACTAACTATATTGATAATTAATTAATAGTTTCTCTAATTTTTTTTTTAGAACTTCCTAAATTCCAGCTGTTGGTTCCAGTTTCCTAAATGTCAGAATTTTCTGCTTTTCTTTGTCATTTATGACAGTAAATGAAGTGTTTTGGTTTTGGACTGCTGTTTGGTCAAAAGAAGCAATTTAAAGACATCACTTGGGGCTCTGGGAAATTGTGATGAGCATTTTCCACGATTTTTTGAAATTTTATAAGCTAAATGATTAATCCTAAATAATATTCTACAGATTGATAATAAAAATAACTCTTACTTGCAGACCTAAAGCATGCGAACTAAAATCAAATTTCAAATATGGTTTACCCATCGACCATATACTTAGCAGTTGTGATGCTTTTCTATATTGCTGGGTTTTTTTAATTAAAAATTTTCACCTTCTCTTCTTTGTTGCCAAAAGAAGAAGATTTGATTATAAAGCTGAGTAAGGGGGGGAATTACGATGTCACACTGGAGTCTGTTCTTTTGAACTGTGAATGTTTTGCAACTGGCCTGGTATTTACCCCATAATTAGTATGTATTTAATTTATGACACTTATTTTCCTATTTACCTTAGAAGTATCAATCTTGTATACATATATGATGCTTATTTTATGGTATGACTTTTTTCTTGTTATCTACTTATTTCACATACTTTGTACTCCATGCTGTGAACGCACATCATTGTGAAATATAAATATAAGTAATAAGTATAAAGAAAAATTATTTAGCAAATATAAAATGCTACTGTACATGTAAAGCACAACAGACAGCGAGGTGAAACAACTGCCTATTTTATTAGGTCTGAGTCAAAAGGTGGACACTTATCTTAAAGCAAACAGAATTAACCAAAGCAACAAACGAGTAGGTATCTTTAAACTACAGTGTTCTATAAAACACAGCACACAAAATATAACTTTCTGATCATGTTTATGAAAAAACCTCCAGATTATTCGATAAATTTATCCATGGATTAAACACGTGTACTTGTCTCGTCCAAAAGACAACGCTGAAATATTATTTACAGTTCATTGCTAAGAAAAGTAAGCAAATACAAATACTAATTTTGTTACAGTGCACCCCATAATGTTGCCGTGAATTGAACATTGACATTTACTGACATTGTGTGCACAGAAAGAGCCTTGTTAAGTAATGCAATCATCCTGTCCTACATTTTTCATGCTCACAGGCATGCCATAATGTGGACGTGTAGAAAAACAACATAATAAATACCAGAAAAACACAAATCTTAGAACACATTACATGAAAACAAATCTTGAATGTTTTAGAAATCAACTTAAGTTAAAATCTAAAAGAAAATACAAAACTCTACTTATTGTAGGAGCGCGTTACAAAAATGTAGGAATTCACAGAAACGTTGGTCAAACTACGCCATGATTTTTTTTTTTTTTTTTTAAACATCAGAGATGGTTTACAGGTTGTTAACAGGGCTGGACGTTGGTGTGGAACAAGACTGAACACAGAGATGAAGAAGGAGAAACACAGGTAGCATATTAAAACAATATTTGTTCCTATTTACTACAGTAGAGTACACGTTTCCTTATACAGCCAACACTAACCAGAGAGTGTAAATGTCTGAAAAATCAGTAATGTTCTTTCAATAAAACTACCACCATGATCATCCCTGAGAACAAATTTTGGTTCAGTACTCAGTGCATCTGAAGTGTACTGTTACAATATCAATTTAGCTCGTGACGTGTTTTATTTTATCACGTCAATTCTAAAAACAGCCAAAACTTTGTCTTTAAATGACCACTAGCAATAATAATAATAATAACAATAATAATAATAATAATTATAATAATGCCACTGAAGGTTTCTGTATTATATGTCTGAAGAATTTGCACTGCAAAATTTTATGCCGACAAGTGGCGGCCATTAAAATCTCACCGACGTATGACGTTCCTCATTTAACAGAAGAACACTACTTGTATGAATTGGTTTAGAAAAAAACACTTTGCAAAAAGTGAATTATAGTACATCAGAATACACAGTACCGACTGTATAAAATAGAGGGGAAAAACATGCTGCCTTGGCTTTATTATAGTTAAACCCTGATTTTTAGATGTTTCTATGTCTTTTTTTTTAGGTATAAAACAACAAAAAACTGATATTCTGTGCATAAAAATGACAATAAATTGCTCTGGTACTCCTCGCCAACATGGGCATCCATCTTCCTCCTCTCCTCTTCCTCCTCTTCCTCGTCGTCGTCCTGGTCTCTGGTCCCTTGATGACTCGCCTTCTTCGTCGATGCTTCTTTTCAGGCCTCCTCCTCCTCCTGCTCACTGTCATCAGAGCCTACAGCACAAAAGACGGCTAGAATTTCAGGGGATCCTTGGTGATATGAAGTATGATTCTGACAACACCCCAAACTCTTTATTTAGTGTTAAAGAAAAGCTTAGTCAGATCTGTAAATTGAAAGCAGCGGAAGTAAAAAGTATAAAATGTGGAATCAAGATGATCTACCAACCCTCCCCCCACCCCACCCCCACACTGATTGTTTGTTGTTGTGTTGTTGTGTCTTACCGTCAATCACAATTTCTCCACCATCATCCTCCTCATCTGGGCTCTCATCTGAGGAGGACATATTTCCTGTCTATTCAGTTTAGCCTGTTTTACCCAGACATTTAAATTACAGCTACAACACAAGCCAGTTGAACTTGATGCTATCAAGCTCTTGGCCTCTAGTTCACAACATGAGCATCAGCAAACACTGTGGATTTTAAACACAAAATCATTTTATAACAGCTATTTGCTGACATCTATTCTACAAAATCTGCCAAAATAAGCTCATGAATACAAATATATTTATATAAAATCTAATTTAAAAGGAGAGTTTGGATTATTTTAAGTGGCATTGTATGATATATGTAGTGGTAGTTAGTGTATCACCTACAGTAGATGATGTTCAACATGCTTGCAGTTTGGAGAAGCAGCAGGAGTGTTGTGTAGGAATAAGTCTTAAAACCCGGAGTTCGCATATTAGCACTTCTGTTTTTCTCATCTCGTCAATGAGTTTATTTGCCTCACATGAGGTCTGAAGTTAACACAAGCTTAGGTTTTCATGTTTTGTTCTACGACATAAAATATGGCAGGTAGTAGCTCATAAAAGTGTTGTACGTTCACCACAGAGTAGCACTCTTAACAGTGCATCATACAGCCCCACTTAAAATAATCTGAACGATCCTTTAATATGAAACGTGTGTCTGTGTTACACTTTATAAATTACTGGTCACTGTAGCCCAACCAGCCGTGTGGACCAGCGGGATTTTAACCATCTCTATAAATTCTACTTTAGCACTGACCAGCGCTTGGCCCCCTTTTCTCCTTCTTCTTCTTCCTCCTCCTCCTCCTCTTCGTCCTCCTCTTCTTCCTCCTCCCTACTGTGGCCCTGTTCAGCCTCACCGGCTTCTTCACCGGGCTCGTCATCTGAGTCGGAGATCACCACACAGTCATCTCCATTACCGTTGTCGGCCGCTCGGGCCCCGCTGCCGCCACTGGAGAAGAGACACACACATACACACACCTGTGTTAACACACACACACCCCTCATTGTTCCGGTATGCATCCCACCTGGTCTTACCAGCTGGGAAAAAAAAAGGAAGAAAAAAAATCAGGAAACTCTTAAATTTTACACATGAACTATAATTTGAAGGCCTTGGGGCTGAGAATATTTCTAGAATTTATAGCTTAATAATAAGTGGTTGTCCGCTGACTACACATTACACACTGTATGTGTCTGTGGCCTAAATACACAAATGTTTTACCTGCCGTTCTCCCTCGGTTCCCAGAGTGGAGTGAGGTAGTATCTCAAGGGGTCTCTGTACAGGTCGTCCTTGAGTATCTAAACACCAGCACAGACATAATTTCAACACATTTCAATTCATGTTCAAGTGTCATGGTTGCATTAATAAAAAATACCTATTACTACTGACAGCAATCAGTCTAATCATAAACTGGGAAAAAGCTGAATGAATGAAGAGGAAATTCCATTTGTTTAAACCATTCAGACTTAAACTCTCTCCTGGCACAGATCTGGCGCATAATGATTATACTTAATGGTTGTCTAGTGGGACAAAATGTTGCAAAGACACAGAAAAACAGATGCTGGTTGGCACATCTGAATTAGAGCTGTTCCCAGAGATTAAACAGAAACTTAAATTTAGACTAGTCAACTTGGTTAAAAGCAATAAAAAGCAGTGAACTATGTCATATTGGTTTGCCAAGTGTGGCTAATGTTAATTTATTCTGACACAGCGTACATGCAATCTTATTTTCATTTTCTAGAGTGAAATGCTGCCAAAGCCCACTGGTTTTATGAGACTTCATCACTACTTTTTTCACCCCACTGGTTCATATCTAGCAATCAGTTTAACTGACTGGTATTTCTGGTGCTGACTAGCCAGGGTGGCAACATTTAATCACTGAGATAACTAATCATGCACATCTCTACTTGACTATATGCCATCTCCAAAGATGGCCACATTAATGCCATGCTCAGCTCGATGAGGGGTGAGGGAAGTACCTGAATCTTAGATGCATCATGATGTGGACATATATTCAGAATTGATTCATGACTGTTAAAAATCAATTTTCTAAATGTTAGTTAACAACGTGATGTCGAGGGAGCGAAAATGGCAGAATTCAGCTGCAGTGCTGCGCAGCACCAGAACAGTCTACAGCACGCACATGCTAGAGTTATCTTGTAAGGGAAGAATGTACTTCATCTTCTTAAAAAGCAGAGGCCGCAAGCATGTTTTGAATTTAAGTGTCTAAATAATTACGTTTGTGAGACAAATGTGAATTGTGTTGTGAATACTTTCCATGCCATCACCTAGAGATTAACATTAAGATGTTAACAGAGCAGAGTTTTGATGAACATGCAACCGCAGATGGACACAATCCAAAAACCATCCCTTGATTTTAAAGCTTAAAATTTCAATGCATCAGAACACATCAAGATGCATCAAACCATTTTCTCATCGCATCGTAGCCCTCTGAATCAAGAATCAAATCCAATCACGAGGCACCAAGAGATTCCCAGCCTTCCTATAAACACAAGACTTTGTCAGTATGAAGATACCTGTGCTACATCATCTTGTCCTGGGTTGCTATGGTCACTGAACCAGCTGAAAAAGGTCTGGTAGACCCCACGCGACGACTTCCTGGGTTCGCTGTGGGCCGTCAGGTTGTGTCCACGGTGCCACAGGATGGGGTTGGAGAATGACATGGGAGATCCTGAAACATGAGAGTGCCACATTTTAGGCAGCCTCAGAATAAGATCAACACTCATATTTATATGAAATGTCTGTCAGTTTGACAGATAAAGATTTCTTTGAACCACTCAAAACATAAACAACCCCTGAACCTTCTGATATTACAAACAGGTGCTTGACATGTTTGTGTGATAAAAATCTTTCCTTGGCACAACAAGTGTTCATTTACATAATGTGATGCAACAGCCCTGCCAAACTAAATTTGTTAAACATTACAATACAACATTTTTGGAGCAACTGTGCGAAACTGATTATCTCTATATATGTCTTGTGGTGGTGTATTAAACTCCAGTGTTATGAAAGGTGTTAAAGTCCGTCCATACATTTTACATACATAAGGAACACAACAATAACAATACCTTTGCACTTGATTGTAGCATTAACTGCACGGCTGCAGTGTTTTGTCATTGTGAGTGTGAAGTTCACAAATTTAGTTGCACTCTGTCTGTGTTTTTCTGGCTATGTACTCGTTACTCTCGGCACTTTTTGGCAGTCGTTCAGAGAACATGCTGTTCTTTGTCTTTTTATTACACAATATGACTGAATGTTTTAGATGAGTTTGCCAATATCTCGAAACAAATGGAAAAGAAAATGTACTTGAACAGTAACTAAAACATGTGGTTTTAGTATATATTCAATCTTATACAGCAACTGAGGTCTGCAGTATTTCAAGTCAATGTATTTAGAAAACATATTTAATGGATTTTGTGTATTTTGTATTTTGCCGGGCAGAAAAAATAAAATGTAATTTGCAACAAAATACTTTAAGACATTGTATTTGAAACACTTACAACAAATTATATTATGTCTATTTATTCTCAAATAATACACATCTTTCAATCAATTACCAAAATAGTTGGCAATAAATTTAATTATCGATTAATATAATTTTTTGATTAATCATTTGATTTGCAACTAGATATTTTTCGATGTATTGTACCCATTTCTGTATACCAGTGTTATATACTGTATATTATCACCTGGCTCTACAGTAAATACGACTTTAAAGCACTATTACGCAAAGTAGACTCTTCGCATGACACTGTGCATTCATTATGTGTGACAACTTTGCCTTGACTTGACCACCACATGTGTAATATTACCTCCCATCCCGAGGTGCAGCTCCTTCATGATGATGTTGTTCTGGAAATATGGGTTCCGTCTGAAGTGGAAACGGATCCTGTAGCCTAGTTTGTTATTCTTGAAAGACTCAATCTGGAAAAACATGAGGGAACGTGTGAAATTTGCTACTCGGCATATACAATAGCCAGACTTTGTAAGAACACGCCAACTCTTCCTACCTCAAGATCAGTCATGTAACTAAGAGCATCTTCATCAGTCTCGTCGATGTGAGACGAGAGATGAGGATGGTTCAACAGCTGGAACATCACAGTTAAGAAAAGACCACACATTTATGTATTTAAAACACTCAAACACAACACTGGAATGGAAAAACTGGGATTTTTTTTCATTTTAAGGATACAGCTGTCACCCAGAAGCCAGGGATGGTTTTAGCAATGGAGCTGCGCTGATCCAGATGTGGGCGCCGTGACGACTGATCTTCAGCTCCAGCCGTTGGTGAAGCCGGGCGCTTTTCTTCTCAAGAGCTTCCAGCCTCATTTGTACCTGCGCCAGGAGAGCCACCGACTGCCTCATCTCAGGGGCCATCTTAACTGACACAATGGCACACTCCCCATCATCATTGTCCTCATTGTCTGATGGGAAGGAGGAGCTCGGAGTAGACGATGATCCAGATATGGATTCATCACCTTCTTCTCCTTCTGGCATCTCATCTGCATCTTCTCTGTCAGTACTGTGCACAGATGTGGAGCTGTCTGCAGCAGCTGCCTGCGTTTTAGAGCCCGCTTTTGAGGACTGATGGTGGGCCCCGCGTTGTTTGAATCTGCTCCCCTGTTTCACCTGTTTAGCCTTTTCAGATGAGCAAGGAGTCTCTTGACTGTCCTCCCCGTCTCCTCCTGTGAGACTGGCAAGTGCCTCAGCAGCTGCTATGGCTGCAGAGTCAGACTGGTCCAGAGGAGTTGAGGAACGCTGCTTTGCTCCAGCTGTTTTCTCTGTATCTTCCTTAGCATCAGCACATCCCTGTGCATCTGAAGACTGTGGTCTCTCACTGTTGCTGGCATCGCTGGAGTTGTTGTTGACAGGCGGTGCACTGCTGGAACCATCCGTACTGTCTGAACCCTGAGCAGCTGGTTCTTTCTCACCATCTTTTGCCTGGCCTTCGCTCCCAGCTATGTCTTTACTCTCCGCTTCGCTGTTTTTACAACTTTCCGCAGTCACCCCCGCATCGTTTGACGCATCACTTACTTTCATGGACTTCTTGGGGATCGTGCCGCCTTCATCGTGGTCGGGTGATGGACACCGTTTCCTCGATGCGGAGTCAGCGGACTGTTTGCAGTCCGTCACTTCACTCATGCTAGCTAGCTAGCCGGATAGCTAACAAGCTAGGTAGCCCGCGAGCTCAACTAAAATAAACTTAACTGCAATCGATCACACCGCTGAACTATCGACTAACACGACCGTTGTGATGTTGTAACTCGCACCGCGATGTAACCTACATTCTCAATGAAAGCTACGACAGGAAGCAGCTCTTGTAATTTCTCCGCGGCCTTGCGGAACGTTGAGAATTAGCGGCTTAATGCTAATGCTGGTTAGCTCGCGTTACCCGATTCGCGCGTCCTCGCCGTGATGGCTGCACCACATCTTCACCAATGAAAGCGCAACGAGAGGGGTTCGGTCCAAATATGCAAACCTTTCCGGGCTACACGGCCTTTAGCGACAATCCGCGTTCTTTATATTAGTTTATGTTTGCATTATTCGTTAGCTTACTATCCGTGCACCGACGCGACAGAAAAACAATCCTCTGATTGGCTGCGGCACGCCGCGCTAAAATCTCTCCACCAATCACTTGCAAGGGTGTGTTTACATGGTAATCCATCTGCGAACAGAGAGAAGGGAACCCCAGATGCGCGAAAGATATCGCGAGAGTGATCGTTTTAACCCGCTCCATGATCTTTCTCAATAACCCTGACCAATTTTTCGCTAATCAGAATGTGACAACAGCATTCTCACATTACAAAACGCAATTAGCATGTTCAAGGGGCATGATGAAAAGGCAACACGTATGAATCTCGCGAGATTTTAAATCTAGGGTTCCCTTCCAGACAGGACCGAACTGCGCAGCTGGCGAGTGCAGCAGTTGACGGTTGTCGTGAGACAATTGTAACGTCAATGAAAGTGAAATATGTGAATAGACTGTACGTTACATGACTTCATCACAACTTTTAATTTTCTGTTTGTGTGATTGCCCCTTGAACATTTTATATTAAAATGTAGGAAATGTTTAATTAATCACACATAGTGTCAAGCAAAAATGTAAACAAGGACTTCAGTGGAAATGGGAGGCCTAAACAGATGCCATGGTGCGTTCAAATGAGGTCGTTATTATTACATTTAATTTAAAAAAATTTAATGCTTATTTTCAAATTAAATTACTTATTAACCTAATTTATTAACTATAAGTTGTTACAATGATTGGCACTAGGCCTAGGCCGATACAAAACAGGAATGTTAACTACTGCATTTTAGTTGTAAATGCTTAGGTTACACTTAAACTGGTTATATACCATTACACATAGCTGGATCCTCTTGCATCATGCAATCACTCAAATGTTGGAATGATAAATAGATAAACATAAACAGCTCCTACCAGGTACAGAATGAGTATTATCTCTTTTATGCAACTACCTATGCAACGGCCATGGGACATTATTCAACATTTAATAATCGGTAGGCCTATAAACACTACTATAAACACACTGTGAATTAGAAAATGGTCAGCCGCCCACTAATCCTACACGGGCCTTCCTACTGCTTGAAGTGGTCCTTGAACAGTACAGTGCCTTGTAGCTGTAGGCTCAGTAGGGAAATTTTGAAATGACATATTTTAGAAGTGATTAAATTAAATTAAATTAAATTCCTTGCCTTGCCTGATTCCTTGCCTTATGCGGATGAGGTACTTCATGTATAAAAATATGTCTGGCAATAAAATGAAGCCCTATGAAATGGACATTTTCTCACAGCAGCCATTTTGACATAAAATAGTTGTGTAAACTCAGGTGTTATCAATAATACTAATTAAGGTTCCGTTCCATTCAGGTCAAACAGAGTCAGGTTGATGCTATTGTGCATGATGGCTCACTGGAAAGGTTCTGCTACACTAAATGGAACAGGACCTTAATTAGTATAATTGGCAATCCCTTACTACTTCATGTCAATGACCCTTTTTTTGTTTTTTTAGATTTGATTTTCACCATGTAAAAAATAAATTATACAAGCAAGAAAAAAAAAAAACATACTTAACAGCAAGTTCAGCAGATTCACAATAATATATTTTATCAATAAACTCTGTATCAAACATTAATTCCAACTTTTTGCCCCAGTTTTTCCATTACACAACTCAGTCACATCAAACAAAAGTAAACATCCATAAAAACACAGTATACAGTACACAGCAAATAAGCCCTGGTTTTGTTGTGTTTCTACACCCCATTTTTTTCTTTTTGATTCTTTTTCTTTTTAATTCATAGACCTTGTCATTATTTTTAGACGTGTTTATATCAATTTGTTGAATAAAGGTTTGAAAAATACATTTATATATTAATTGTATGTATGCATCTATTTAAAATGTGTCAAACCTTAGTATATTAAGAATAATTCTAATTTATATTATTTTGTTTTGTTCTTTTTGATTTATGTTGCTTTGAAGTATTCTTAGGTGTATTTAAAAATGAGACTGCATGTTTGTTATTTGAAGATGTTGAATAAAGGTTTTAAAAATGTGTCATATGACTGACAGCAGTTGACCAGCACGATATTGCTTTAATATCTGGTTTCCAGTAGTGGGCGTTTAGCCAGCCCGAACCAAACGGAACTCAGGGGGGGATCTGAGGATTATACCAACTTAAAAGACACATTTGGAGCATGGAGAGTCCGGTAGGTCAGTGCTATAATTAGAGGCTGCTCCTTCCGCGACAGCAGCCAAATTGCGATGCATAAAGTCATGTAAACCGGGGGGATACACTATCACAAGGGCTGGCAGTAAAGGCACGTTTTCCATGGCTGACATTTAACGCCACACGTTGAGCTGAGCTGAGGAGGCTGTGCGTAACGCTGCTGGATCTACACTGGCTATTATTTAGTGGTGTTTTTGGAGACGCCATATGTACTCCATGAGTGTACACTCCTGCAGAAATGTCTTTTCTAACCATCCCGAGCCAAGAGGGCCTTTTTACCACGATTAAATCAGGCAAATCAGCCGAGCAGGCAGAGAGCAAGTCCCCACTGGACGACGAGGACAATAATGATGATGATGATGAAGACGATGACACCGACGTGCATCTCATCCCGAGATGCTCCCCGGTGCCCAGGAAGCGCGGCGCGTCCATCTTCGATGAGACGGCCGAGTACATGCGCATCCACCAGGCGCTGTCCGCCGGGAAGAGGGTGTCGTTCGCGGACGCAACAGGTGGAGATCTGGTGGACGTGAAGACATTTGTTGCATTTGACTCGGACGATGAAGAGAGTAACGCCAGGTGGGAGGAAGAGGAGGCAAAGTATCGAAAGCAGCAGAGAGAGCCGATCTATCAGGTGAACCCAGAGTTCAACGCGCCCGGCGGCAGTGCGCTGCTGCAGGCTGTGCGCTCCAACAAGGTGGAGGTTGAGCTCCTGTCTCCAATAGAGAATGAGCCTCTTGCTTTTAATGGGGTGGTAAGAGTCCTGAACATCTCCTTCAATAAAGCAGTGTACATCAGATCCACCATGGACAACTGGGCCACTTACTTTGACCACCCAGCAGAGTATGTCCAGGGGTCCAACGATGGGGACACTGACAAGTTCTCCTTCAAGCTGTCTTTTGCACCACCTTACATCACACACGGCTCTCGCATTGAGTTTGTCGTTCGCTATGAGACCTCAGATGGTGATTACTGGGCTAATAACTCCTCTAAGAATTATGTGGTGACTCTGCTGCTGTCCTATGAAGATGATTCGGCTCAGACAACCAGCAGCATCCAGCAAATGAGAGGTATCCTGAAACCTCCAAAAGCTTACAGGTAAATCTCCTGTCACATGTTTGTCAGACACAGATGGAGGGACACAAATTTAACAGAGCATTTGTGGAATATTCTGTCTGCCTGAGATTCATTTGACCTCCACAGACTGATCTGCTCATTGCTCACCGTTGTTGGCAAAATCTCATTCTGCTTAAAGGACCAGTGTGTAAGATTTAATGGCATCTAGCAGTGAGCTTGAAAATCAAAAACATACCAGGGGCAGGCCTAAGACAAACACGGGCATGGGGCCCTTCACACCATTTGTTCTCCCCTCTTTTCTACCTGTGATTAAATAATAAGTCACAAAAATAAATTTTATATATGGTGGCGTGCTGAGGATAATTAAGAAGTGTCACAACCTGAGGAAAGAAGCTGCTCTGCAGTGGTAGGGCACCGGATACTTCTGTATCTCTTGCCACACAGCAGCAGGTTGAACAGGCTGTGCAGACTATCTTTCTTTTTTCAGTACCGCTGGGAGTAGCTTTGCCTTATTTTTCGACAGCCTGCACACCATGTCAAGCTGTTTGTTTACACGAGTTGGCTGCTGTCGTCCTGAATCATTTCCGCAGATGCAGAGTAAAATCACGGAACAGTCCAATGTTGTAGGGAGGCCGTGAACTGCAAACAAGGTCAGTTATGACTCTTTCTATGATGAATTTTGATCCTCTGAGGTTTTATATTTGTAAAAGTGTCCAAGAGCCAAGAAAAGCGATTTTAAAAACTGCGACATCATCACAATGTCAAAGGCCCAATGGGGGAAACACTACTGAACATACTCAGTGGGCCACATACTATGGAAGTAAGCCTAGAAGCTAGAAAACTTATTTGGCATATGCGCTAGATGAGCAATTCCCGCTGGACTGAATGAGGGCCATCTTTGCATCCGATGTCTAAGTTCATATAATAGTTTCTGTGTTTACCCTCCCCTTCCAAGTGTGTCATGGCTTGACTCCACCAGGTGCTGCTGCATTGCGTTGCGGCTGCGCGACATCTGCTGGAGCTGATCGCTGCCATTCTTTACAGTGCTTGTGATTCTGCCAGAAGCGGCTCCTCACTCTGATTCGCTTCAAATACGCGGTGAATCTATTTTTGATGGATGACACGTCAGTCTGCACAGAGCAGATCGAGGGGGCAGGATGTCAGACACAGAATAACTACAAAGACTGCGGTCAATTTTCAAAATAAAAGACCCTGTTCAAACTCGCCATTATAAAAACAGCCAAAAAAATGAACTAGCCTATTTATACATGGCAGAAGCAAAAAAAAGCAAAGAAAGAGGACCAAACCAACATAATCTCAGCAAATGCTCCTGAAATCCTGCTGGTGGGACGTGCAGCCAGGCGGAGGATGGATCAAAACTGTGGCGTAAATATGCCATGCCCACTGGGATTAACAGGGTTAGAGACACTACAGTGGCCGTGAAACTTGCAAAAACACGAAAGGCCCAATCTAGAACCAGTTTTTGGTTCAACTGTTCTGGGCTACTGTGTAAAAAAGTGGTGCAACATGGCAGCCAACATGGAGGAGGACTCAACCCATCTGTAGATGTAAATGGATCCCTCTTGGCAACAGTAAATCTTACACACTGGACCTTTAAAGGCAGGTTTTCAAGGTATCCAACCCTCCAACCAAAGGCAAAATTAAGATGCTCCAAGCCACAGTAATATTTAAGTAGTAAAACATGTTTAGACCCAAGTGAGCAATAAATAGCCTAACTTTGGCAAAGGGCTTCCCCACAGAAGCAGTTGGAATAAGGCGTACACTGCTTTTTTTTACTTGGCTTAGTTGTGGATGTCTATGAGATCATGGTTATTTGATCCCATAGATACTCAACAATTGAGCCAAAACAGCCTAATATTGCTGTCTGACATAACTTGAGACTAAAAAAAGGTCTGTCCAAAGGCATTTATTAGTTTTTGACTCTGAGAAAGTGGGAAAAAACAGCAAAATTCCCCCAAACTACTGTACCTCTCACACATTTAGGCTATTCCATGTGACCTCCTTTTGATAACTACTGTAATATTTTTTCACTTCAATTCACTGAGCCTCCCCTGAAACTGTTTGGAGCCCCCCCTCGGGGAGACCCACCTCCTGCTTTGAAAACCTCTGGCAGAAGTTTCACATTAGTCATCAAATTATAAGTAGATAGATGTAAACAAAGTCACAAAATCACCAGACATTGGAGTTGTGCAACAGCTGCAGAGCTCCTGTTGCCTACTAATTCCCTTTGAGGTTTTGTGCAACGGGCATACAGCTTTATTCACCAGCTCTGCCTGGAGACTGCATTCAGCACAGCAAGAACTCAAGTCTGAAGTAAAGCAGGATGTTAACAACCACAGTTACACAGTTTGCTGCATAACGAGAGCACAAGATCAGAGCTACCTCATAAAGTTTGTTTAAGGCTGGTTTTAAGCCTGCGCTTTATACTCTGGCGTCTTCGCTCCGCAGTAAGACATGGCCTAGAAAGAGTTGTGGACAGACGGACAGGGTACACACCCCCTCAGAATGCCAATCATCCAGTGGTGTGCGAGGACGATCAAAATAGGCAAAGGGCAGGTGTCGTTTTCAGGCCTGGCGTTTCCCTGCATTAAATTTACCTCTTGACCTTTTCTATCAGGTCATAGGGGAGCAGAGCAATTTCAATGGAGCAGATTGGCCTCTTTTTCCCTTGTGTAAGTAGTTAGAAATGAGCGCACAAGTCCCCTTCTCTTCCTTCTATTCCTGCATTAAAGTCAGCCAGTCCCTGAGAGGAATATTCAAATGCCCGGTTTATTGTTTCATCAACATGAAAGCCGGTGATGAATCTCATGACGGAGACAGATAGCAGCGGGGAAGATCCCCAAAGCTTATGAGGACCCATAAAAGGAGCAAACCGGGTGTAAACTGATGTAGTTGTCATGTAGGTCGTCTCTGCTGGAGCTGTTTGGAAGTAGGAAGGGGCCAGATGGGCTGTTAGGGATGGATGAGTCACTGATTGAAAAGGAGGAGTTTGGGGAGCAGAAAGTGTACCGGCACTCCCACCATAGCAACCATTATAGATTCATTAGGTGCTTTGAAGTTCGCTAATAATTGGATTTTAACGCATTAACAAGGCAGGCAGTGGGAGGGAAGGTCACTATGAAACAAGTCTAGACACCAGAATGTTTTACTGTATGTTAATATCGGTTGCACACATACAGTAGGTTTGCAGTGTAAGCCTACTGCCAGTTTAGTTTATATTTAACTGAAGCGTCTCCACCTCTGGTAAATATAGATATTTCACTGTAGTGTGATGGAGCTGATAGTGAGTACTGAGAGCAGAGCGGGAACAATGCTGTTTTTCTGTTTGTCTGTCTCGATCGCAGAGTGTTTGCTGAGGTTTTTCTCAATCTTAATCTTTTTTGCATCTAAAGTCAACTATTAAAATTTATTGACACTATTTGAGGGCCATTTTTCAAGAGAAAATGTCTCCAATATCTCAAATTTCAGCTTCTCAGATGTGAATATTTTCTGGTTTATTTGCTCCTCTGTGGCAGTAAGCTGAATATCTTTGGGTTGTGGACAAAACAAGACATTTGAGGACGTCATCTCGGCCTCTGGGAAACCGTTATTCAAATTTTCACCATATTCTGACATTTTATGAACCAAATGATCAGACAGATTAATCCATAATGAAAATGATTGTTGCAGCCCTGTGTGCATGAACGGCTGCTGAGATTTTTGCAACATGACCTGGACCAAACGGAGCCTCGTCTCCACATCTCAGGCTGGAGTAGGGCTATGAAAATTTAAAAAAATCTAAATTTTTAGCAAGTCCTTAGATCATTTATAATAAACAAAGACCCACACACACACTGCCCACACAATCGCACCAAACCCTGTTTTTCTTTCTACAATTTCTAATTTTAGATCAGTTTTTCTAAAGATTTGGAATAGACCCAGCTGGAAATTGTACTGTACGTTCCCAGAACGTTCTGAGAATGTCCTCGCCAGTCTAAAGGAAGTCACGTGGGAATGTTCTCAGAATGTTCTCGAAGGTCACGATGCGGCGCTCTTTAAATGGTTGGGGGGCATTATTTGGCGGACTTTCCGGGAACATTCAGGAAATAAATTTAGGCGATCACCACGATTGGATGTTCCCTCTAGATGTCTGCACCATGTTCCCATAACCTTTGCAGAATTTTTTGTGACATTATAGAACCCTTAAAGGGACCAACCTGTAATGTTGAGTTGAGTTTATTTATATTCATGCTCGCAGTTGACAACTGAAAAAAACAGAGTTTACATTTAAATAAAAATATCTATTTAAGTCCACATATACACACACAGGCACTGACATATTCATGCTCAGTACAGTTTTAACTTATATACATATAGACTATAACAACGCAAACCTATTAAAATACCATAAAAGCATCAATTCACAACACAAACACACAGAACTTTTGCAGAACCTTCAAGGGACCTAAAAATAGTTAACTGGAAACATGCAAAGTCCACACAGAACAGCTCGGCCTATTTCAGTTCTTATAAATTCTTTTATTGAACCTGATGCGAAATGTTGCTGTTGTAGACATTGCAGGTTGCTGGATAGCACATCTGGCTTGATCGACAATTTAAAATGAAATGTAGCATTCCTGTTTATACTGCTGGACTTGATTTCCCCAAAGAGCCAGAAGTAGCATAACTTTAGTTTGGATTTTACCAACACAAATATTGATTTCTATTCAGTCTTTCTTTTCTTCTTTTCTTTTTCTTTTGTGCATTTTCCTTAACTGATAGGTGAACATATTAACAATCAATATTAAATCAACCATTAATAGATAAAACAATACAAATTGCACGTATTTTTCTCAGTTTAAGATTCATTCAAACAATTCTCGAGGCATGTTAGTTGTGTGAAATATTAATTTAAGAAACACAGACAGTTTAAACAAACAGAATTAAAAACAACCAGGCTCTCGCTCGAAATACTTGCTATTGTCCTCCTGTCCTTACTCAAGAGATGTTTCAAAAAATGTCCAATGGGGTGCAATCAATACTGTCTCTAGACTATCAAGGCAGACATGTTAACATGTTTTTAATCGGCTAAATTCTGAACAGATTAATCGATTAATGATTAAACATTAACATCCTTAGTTTCTGTAATGTCATGAAATTGCAAATAGGCACATGTAATGTGTTCTATATTCTCATAGGATGTGACTAAGGGGGAACCATATGGGAATGTTCTCTTAACATCTTAAATGTCCTCTTAGTAATGTTGCAGTGTGACCATAAAATAACCAAAATGGAACGTCCCCTCTAAAGTCATAAAGGAAACTTCCAGCTGCAGCACTTTCATTTTGAGGAAACGTCCTGGATGTTCTATAAATGTTCAGGACATGTGTCACCTTTTTAAAATCTCTTAGGGAACAGTAATGCAGGATCCCCAGAAGCCTCCTCCCATGTGGGGCCGTGTGCCTGAGTGTCTTGAGCCACAGTAAAATCTCAAATGTAACCTTCAAACCGCATAATTAAAAGTTTTATGTCTGCTTTTTTCAGAAATCAGGAGTTAATTTTTTCCAAAAATTGGTTTTGTAATCATGAAGATTCTGCCCTCGCCATAATAGAGTCTGAAAACTTGTTGAAAAAGTTAACAGCACGTGCAGAGTGTAGCGATTAATGATGACTTCACATCAGCAGACATGTATAATGCAAAGATCTCCGTCAGATCTCTATCAGAGTTTAAATATGCGCCGCTGATATTAAACCTAAAGTGCAATAAGAACGAGGAACAGGAGCAGCTTGCCAGGCTATCTGCTCTCTATTTGTGCAGCTCCTGTCACATGCTCATCTCACTTGTTGACCTTTATTTCATTTGGCATCTTCTGCAGTGAGTCTTGGCAATGTTGCACCTTACTCTTTCAACGCAAGTGTCTTCTTATAGAAAGCATTTCTGCTTCATTATTTAGCAGAGGATTTTAAAACGAATCATGCCTACACTTTATTGATATGAATGTAAATTTAGAAATATTTAAGATCTGATGTAACCACATATGAAAGCACCTAGCGTGGGTCTTAGAAGGACATGGATTATACTCGTAATACATTAACTCTGAAATAGCCCAATGTCTCCTTCTGTAAGTGCTGTCACCCCAGTCACATTTGATATATCAGAATAATTGGGGTGACTTCTACAACTTCAACTACCTTATTATATCTTTGCACTTTTCGGCGACCTTTCCCCTCCATCCACAGTGTCACACTCAGTAATTTACCACCTCGCCATCTATTTTAACAAACAGTCTAACGAGATGGGTCATCGCTGAGGCTTTTTTGGCTTTAAAACGCCCTGCTTAGCTGGTTTAGCAGCTCAGAAACAGAAATGTGCAGTAAAATACAGTACATGATAAGTTAAAACAGCTAATTCAGCACATTTGGCTGAAATGCATCAGCAAATATTAAGCCTAATTATCCAGAACGGGTGTTGATGATGGCGTATGAACCCCTTCTTCTGCCTGTTTGAATGTGTCTTCTTCATACATCAAGTAACAGTCAATCTTGGGGTCCTTTCATTTCATACATGGCTGCTGCATTTGTCAGCTGGTTCAGATTCTGAATTTGCAGCCCAAGATGAGCTGTCAATACAACTTTCAAAAGTGTCTGAGTAATCTTGAGGATACAAAGCCACAGCACACAATGGACATTTTCTTTTCTTGGTGTCCGTCCTCTGCTGTGTAACCAAATCTTTTTATTTCAAAGGTCTCACCTTTCAATCAGTGCACTGTGTAAGGACAACTCTATACACTGTCTGCGGTCTATGGTGTTTTGCATTAATACAGTGCTGTTTTTAGGCACTAGATGTGTGTGTAAAGTGAACAATCATGTAGATATTTGCTGTGTATTTTAAATTGTGTACTACTGAATAGTTTTGTCTTGTTTTTAAGTTGTCTTATAACCCAAATGTCTCTCTTTTCTTTCAGTATGAATGATGATTTTGATTCAGAGGATGAGCAGGAAAAGGAAGAAGGTACAGTATGAATGCTGTCAACACTATTGACATAAATAATTGAACCATAATACATTGGATAATTATATATGGTGGAAAAATGTAGAATGGATCATTTTACTTAAAGTATAATCTGCATTTATTGCATTTCCATAAAGTTGGGGCATTCACAAAAGACAGAAAAAAAATTAGCAGTGAAAAACTGATAAAGCAGAATCTGAGATGTTCTTACTTTAAAGGGATAGTTCAGATTTTTTGATTTGGAGTTATATGAGGTACTTACTAGAGTCAGTGTATTACCTACAGTCGACACACACCCAGTTTGGAGAAGCAGCAGGTGTAGGAAGCTAAGCAATGAACTGTTGTGGACAGAGTCGGCAGCAAAATGTATTTTAGACACCTAGACAAGGTACACCAAAAAAAAAATTTTTTAAAATCTGTATCAGCTTAAAGCGATATTCCATTTTGCCAGAATAAGCCACTCAGTATGTACTCACCCCTATGCCGATGTGATGATGGATGAAGATCTTCAGTTCACAAAACAATCCTGGAGTTTTTTGGAGAAACAGGGTAGCAGCCTCATCCAGTACAATGGCAGTGAATGGAGACCACGGATAAAACGTTAAAAAAAGAACACAAAACAAACACAAAATGTCTCCATCCTGCTTGTGTGGTGTAATCCAAGTGTCCGCGAGCCGCGCGTTAAAAATTAACCGCAAAAGACGCCATTTACGCCATGTTTTTAGCCGAAATGTCAACTGTAGCATGTAGCCGGTAGGATGCAAACATGGCGTCGATCTCGCAAGACTTGTATATCTCTTAATGGACACACGTGTGAAAATATTGCTTTTATATTGCTTGTTTTCTGAACTGAAGATCTTCACCCATCATCACATCGGCATAGGGGTGAGTACATACTGAGTGGCTTATTATGGCAAACTGGAATATCGCTTTAAGTGTACACTATATTTAGAATATTTTCACCACTTTATCTTGCCATCAGACAGCCTTTTCCAACGGGAATTCGCCTTCACATAAGCCAAATATCGCTCTCTCCAAAGCAGCCAGACTCCATTGGCAAAATCAGTAATTTTACCTCACAGAACATGGAAGCTGCTGGTCTACTGCTGCCTCGATCGGTTAGTATGTTTGTGTTATTGTGTGACTTCGGTGTTTTAAAGGGTTTGTTCTGAGGCCAGTAGGCCAGCAACTCCCGTGTTCTGCAAGGTAAATTTTTGTCAAAGGAGTCTGGTGGTGGGGAAGGAGCGATATAAGTGAAGTGATATAACTTCAGTTTCCTGTTTGAAAAGACTGTTTGACAGCAAGGTAAGGCAGTGCAAATACTCTAAATGTAGCATACGCTTAAACTGATAATAATGTTGTAAGTGGCTAAAGTGCTTTTCCTGCTGACCCTGTCCACAGCAGTACATCGCTTAGCTTCCTGCACCTGTGCTCCTGCTGTTTCTCCAAACTGGTAGCATGCCGATTGCCATCTACTAGAGGTAATACACTAACAATGGATACGTGCCATTTACAACCCCACTTGAAAATTCCAAACTATCCCTTTAAGTCTAATGTGAGTCCAGCTTCAAATATGCTTGATCCTACATTTCCCATAGTGCATTTCAGTACTGTAAGCAGCTGTCTCCAACTTAGACACCCATGCTTATACCTTCAGTATGTAATGCAGCCTTTCTGTGTCTCAAACCCAAACTGAGATTACTCTGATGACATCAGGATTACTTTTCCAAACTTCAGTAAGATCCGATCTGTGGCACGGAAGTCATTTACACAAATATTTACATCAGTGGAGTGCCTCTTAAATAGCTTATGTAATGTACATAAAAACACTGATTAAAGATTAAGATTAGTGCTTTCTCTATTCAGACTAATCAGGCTCTCACTGTGTAATTATTTGTTTTACGTCAACAGAAGAAGCAGGGACCTCCACGTCAGGACTTGTCAGGCCTACACCTGTGTGCCCGGTCATCGTACAGCCGGAGATCGACATAGAGGTAAGAGTAAAACAAGAAGAATGAGAAATCAAGGAAGAGCTTTTAAAGGAAATAAACTGTTAACCAACAGAAGGGTTTGTCAGGGCTGTTCTCTTTATGAACTTTCTATGACCTGCAAAACTCAAAATAGTCCATCACATTTACTTGCTTGCCAACAGAGGACACACACTTAGCAAATTACTTGTCGGATTATGTTCAAAGTATCAGGATTTGCATGCAGTTGTTGACACTTTCCCATTTAACAGGTAAGCAGGCTAAGTGCTTTATGCAAGTCAGTGTTGTGAAGAAGCTGAACTATAGAAAAGCTACCGCAATTAGAAATCTAATTTGGTTAATCAAAGAAAAAGTAGTTCAAACTGCTTTGTGAAGAATGAGCAAATTGACAATGTACATGTGATATGAAATGATAACGAAATATGATACAAAAACTCACAAAAATGCCACTCAATTGAGATTATTGCAAAAAGAACCCACTTCCTGTTTGACATCTTTGCAGTGGAAAGTGCATTTACCCTCAGCTAGCTCACATTTGTCAGTGGAGTTATGCTGCTTTGCCAAAAAATGGCAAAAACTGTCATTTAACTACTTAAATCAACATGCAAATATGAGTATAGTTGCAATACTACAAGCTATCATAAATGTAGTTGAATTACAAATTTAATTCCATGAAGTTCACTGCTCCCCAGCACTGCTAATAAAACATAACATTTCCGTTCCACTTTTAAAGCTCATCATCAATGGCTTGGTTGTTTATATTGTTCACAGCTCATTGAAGCTTCAGCCACAACTTAGGTAACGTGTCGCTTCTCGCCGCTGTAGCACGAGTACTGTATGTTAGTCTCCTTGTCAGCTTCCTATTGTACTGTATTGTATTGTATGTTCATACCGTGATGCATGCATGCTCCTCTTGTTTTCGCACCTTTTGATTTCGTCCGCATTCATTTTGATTCCGTGTCTTTTTCAGTTGTTGGTGATTCAGAGCACTAATACTCCTTCAGACCATGTGGAATCATGTCTGATGCTTTGCTTTCCGTCCGAGGGTGTGAGGTCCGATCGTCACTGCTCGCAGATTTTAATTTGTTTCGAAATGTTACCGAAACTCATTTTAGACCAAACACAGTGATGCACAGCCACTGAGACCCGGTGTTATCTTAAAGGAACAGTTTGACATTTTGGGAAAAGCGCTTACTTGCTTTCTTGTTGAGATTTAGATGAGAAGACTGATACCACTCGCTAAATATGGAGCAAAGCAGGAGGAACAGCAAGCCTGGCTCGGTCCAAAGGTAAAAACAGACACATTTTCAGACTAGAGGTGCACAGAGACATCATTATTTGTCTGTATTTTGATAGGAGACAGGAAGTGGCTGTGCATACTCATTATTGATTGGCAATGCAATTGTTGTGCATACCAAACATCAAAATGATTTAATATTGGCATATGATTGATTATGAAATATATTTCCTTATACTGTACTTTTAATCTATCTCTCTGTCTCTTCTTATTTATTGCTAAGATAAGTTTTTAAGAACTGGGGGATATTGAAAAATGAGAAACTGACAAAAATGTTCTTTAAATCAAAAGACTCATTTTTCATCTAAATAGAAACTCAACAGTAAAGTTATACAAGCATATAAAAATATCCTGCAGTTGAAAGTAATAATCTTGGTGCATATAATCAGTGACTGATTAAGGTAGATGCAGAAGTAATCATAGAGCTGACTTTTTCTGAATAATAATCAGCGACTTCAGACAGAAGAAATACCTGTTTCTCCATTTGTTTCTCCATACGTTATCTCATTTGTTTAATATTTACATTTCACATCATTTCTCTACAGGGGGTTTTGTGCCAGACTATTTCTTGGCTGATACTTCCTGGAGTCTCGTCTTTCAGGCTTTCGTGCTGCTGTAAATCAGTTTAAACCGGTTTGGCTTAAAAACTGTCCGTTCCTCTGCTCCCGTAAAAACACGAGTTAACTGAACTTAGGTTGAATAATTAGTGCAAAGTAGTTTCATCAGTTTTTTGAGTTAACTGAACTTGATACCATACATAACTCTTAACCAAAGCTATCTGGGCTAATATGTTGATCATGTTTTTATAAACTTAAATTAATGAGCTGAAGGAACTCTGCAGTTCCTTCAGCTCATTAAATTAAGTTTATTAACAGAGTTTGGATCCACTTGTGGCTCACTTCCAAGAGTCTACAATAATTACAAATTATGCCTTTCTTGCAATGATATGGCTCTGACGGTGATACTGAAACAAATAACTGAAAATGTGGGTTACTTAGACAAATGATGTTATTGAAGCAAATACCCAAATACCAATTATTTACTAATTATTTAAGACAATAGTCCCAGACCTTCATTCTTTGATTTTTATTCCATATTCTTTATTGGCATCCATATCATAACCTTGCAAATGATGTAAGAGAATAAACTAGTTTCAATAAACTAAACAAAATAGCAAAATCTGCATTGTAACAAGCCTAAAATTTGTTATTCTCCTATTTTTCACCGATAAGGAGTGATTTTACCACACCAATGACCTTTCCATTAGATTCCTGGTGTCAGTATTATATGAAAAAGTGGGTTCACAAACCCCCCAGGGACATTAGTTGACCTCGGCAACATCAAAAATTCTCAACTAGAAACCATTAGGTCTAAAAAAAGTTTGCATGGGAATCCATTTTGTCCTGCCAGTCTAATTACACTGTTTACTATTACCTCCCCAGTTGAAGGTGTCCCTCTGACAGAACAACTTTACCCAGTCTGGCCCTTAAGTAAAGGTGGTCTAGAACCACTGCTGGTTATCATAATGAGAAACTGAAGAGGCAAATAAACTTGTTTCCCAAAATATCAAACTGTTCCTCAAAACGTGGAGTTACCACATGTGAATATATTGCAGCGATGCTTGATGCCACGTGTAGACAACTTTTTATCTTGTTTTTTTTTTTTTTTTTTGACAGTAAAATGGTGGAAGAGAGAGTTTTTGAGCTGCTTAAAACTAAGGATTACCAGGGGGCTTACATTAGCATTTTGGTAAACAGAAGTTGATATTGGAACAGTTCCATTAATAAAACATATCATACTGGAAGACATTTATATTTCAGGAGAAAAGGAAGCTACACTGACGCTGATGAAACTACCTCATACACAGAACAATCTAACAGAATAACATGTAGGCATGTACTCATCCAGCTCATCTTAATGTTCACATGCATGCTGTTTCCCTCTCGTAGAGCATTAAAATTAAAATTAAACCAGTCGACTACTGTATTAACATCAGCTCCTCCCGAGTGGTAAATGTTTTCTTTCTCCACACATCATCCAGTGTGTTTTTAGAATCTAATTCAGGAGTATTCAGGGGGTTAAACATTCAAATTTTATCATTTGTGACAAATTAATTCTTCAAGTTTTGTATAATAACTCTCAAGTTAAATGTTGTCAGTGTAATTGCCAGAATCCACTGTTTTAATTAAATTCATTTGTGTGCAAAAGTTTGGTTTCCCTTCAGCTTTTTCTTTTGCTCATTTTGTGGTGCAATTAAGTCATTTCTTAATAGAGTTTTCTCTGAGATTTACACAAAGTGCTCTCTCGAGACAAGCTGCACACCTGAGAAGTGTTTGCCGTAAATTTATGAAGCGTAGAGTTTCAGTGACAAAAATTGCAGCATTCATCACTGTGATGTTTTGCCCCGAAAAAGGATACGAGGTCACCGCTGGATTTTCATCTGGAAACGTGAGAATAACATGATGTTAAATCTTAAGATGCTCCTCTCTGTCTAACACATGCTCAGTCACAGCCGTCTGTTATCTGTGTTTCATGTGTCTTGCTCTTGCATTTGCTCCTCTGGGTGCTGCTGTTATTAAATGTCTTTTGGGTTCATATTGTTCTGTTGATTGTTGATTTCAACTCAATTTGACATTGGATGTTTATCAGACAGCAGGCTAAACTCTTTTCTAGATTATTAGCTGTTGTCCTTCTTGAATAAAATCAAGTGAAAATGAAAACAAAGTCCGTGAGGATTCAAAAGAAAAAACAATCACCACCAAATTCAGAATGTTAAAATATGTACATTGGCTAAACTTGAGGATAAAATAATTTACCCTGAGCTCTGTGCCCCAGTAATAGTTTAGCAAGCTGGGTAACAACTTTCAGCTTTCTCCTTTCCTATTTCCTGTTCTTCGACGTGCTATGTGTTAGCCTCATCTATTTAGAAAAGAAAACCAAATTTTGAAAATGGTTAAAAGATGTTGCTGTGGGACTCTGTAAAAGCAACATATGTATACACATCTTAAGTTAGCTTATGCTAGCAAAATTCTAGCTAACTAGCTAGAGAATGACTGCTGCAAACTAGCTAGATAGTGAGTGTTTTGCTAAAATTATATGTAATTTATGAATGTTTTGTTTGCTTTAATTTATTTAATTTCTAAATTCGCGTGTGCCAGAAAACACTCTTGTTCCCAACAGGAATTCACAACTTCAGAAATTTAAAAATGTGTTAAAACCCTTCAAAATCTAAAATTGGCAATACCTACTGATAACATAGCTACACCCTAAAGACCCCTGTCTCAATTTATGGTTTTAAAAAAGTATAGGTATACTGCTTAAGTAATGGTAAACTTCATATTTTTATTATTTTAATCATTATTTTTAATTCAGAAAACAACATTGCTATCAGATATATTGCAGCCAAAACATGTCAACTCCATAGGCCTTTCAAAGCAAAGCTAAATAAGAATTATGATTTAAAAAATGGGTAATTTTGATTATCATGAGAACTCTTAGCAACTTTTAAAAATAAAATGGCCACTCACTACGACTATGCTGTGAAATGAAAAATAATGTAACATTTTGACAACTCTGTAAGATGACAACTCCATCAGATATTCATCTGACAGAGGCGACATAACACGCAGTTCTCTGTCATAATGGAATAATGCGTTTGGAAATAGTTATTTTTTCAGTGTAATAATAAAAAGAAAGAAAGAAACAATGCCCCTCTTGGGCCACTGATTCAGAAAAGTCTGGCCACGCCCCTGTATGTGACATCAACTGCGTCTGTTCATAATGATTTATAAAACGAGTTCATGTCAAGAAAAAAAATGTCATGGTATGCCTAATATGTGTTCTTTGTGTTACAAATAATTTTGTGCGTCTGACAGAGTTGACCAAATTCAAGTCCTCAGCTGCAAAAAACGCTGTTCAATAAAAAATTAGATCAATCGGACATTGGGCCATTACAAGGTTTAATAGCCAAGAGTTTGACCTTTTAAAATGTATTTTTCCAGCACAATCGAAGAGGAAGAATCAAACCCCACTTAAAAAAAAAGTTTCTGTCCCAATTCTCAAGAAGTAGAAGTTTTATATAGTGTGTATCACTTTTTCCAGCAATGTCTTTCAACCATCCACAAAATTTTGCACGTAGTGTATCTAAGTAGGAAATGACTAATGTATCTAAATAGGAAATGACTCATTTAAAAAGTGCTAACTGTGAAAAATTGCATTGAACTCTTGTTCCTCTTCCTTGGATGCCCTTATTCTGTGTTTAAGTATTTTTGTACTGTCTCTTTACACCGTTTATACTCATGACAAGAAAGTCACAGCATCAGAAAGTACATTTTTGCCAATCATCATACTGCTCCTGTTTTGTTTGCCTTCCCTCACAATTACAATGTCAGCATGGGTTCCATCTCTCAGAAAAGCATTAGTATGCAGTAAAATGCTTTTCTGCTCTCTGTGTGTGCAATGTTAATGTGGAATACAAATCTTTCCTCTTTGTCTTTATACTCTCCTCGCTGTCACTGTTGTCTCACTGTTTTACTTTAACAGATTGCAGTTCACCCATCTGGTCCCTCTGTCCCACCCAACCAAGAGCTTCCATCTGCTGATGGCACGCTGTCCGCTCACACGGTATCCCCAGGTGAACGATTCCCTTGTATGTCATCCGAAACCACACTTCAAACTAATTCATCCTTTGTACTCTGTGCCAGCGAATCAGTCCAGCCAAATAAGTCACAGCCTTTACCCAGACTCCACTGTGAATTAGGCAACCAAACGTCAGAGCAGCCCATAGACAGTAGTCCCTCTGCACTGCTGCCTGCTTCAACTCCTTCCCTACAAGAAGAGTCAAGGCAGAGATCAGACAGCTCCCAGGCTGGCGGAGAGGAAATCCCTCCCTCAGAGGCCTCGGGCATGCATCTTCAACCGCAGAGACGAATCTTTCAACCACAGAGGCGAATCTGTGGCCAGAAACAGGCGAGGACAGGTCGACCAAAGGCCCAGACAGTCGTCGTCCTTGTCTCGAACTCACTGCTTCAACTCCTTACTTGCAACAAGAGTCAAGGCCGAGATCAGACAGCTCCCCAGCTGGTGGTGAGGAAATCCTTCCCGCAGAGGCTTGGTGCATGCATCTTCCAACCGCAGAGGTGAATCTTCCGACCGCAGGGATGGATCTGTGGCCAGAAACAGGAGAGGATGGATCCACCATCAGCCCAGACAGCTGTCCTTCTCTTGAACTGCCTGCTTCAACTCCTTCCTTGCAACAAGAGTCAAGGCCAAGATCAGACAGCGCCCCGGCCGGCGGAGAGGAAATCACTCCCTCAGAGGCCTCGTACAGGCATCTTCCAACTGCCGTGACGAATCTTCTGACTGCAGAGACGAATCTGTGGCCAGAAACAGGAGGAGGCAGATCAACCGACAGCCCAGCCAGTCATCCCTGTCTTGAACTGCCTGCTTCAATTCCGTCCCTGCAACGAGAGTTAAGGCAGAGATCAGACAGCTCCCAGGCTGGCGGAAAAGAAATCCCTGCCTCAGAGGCCTTGCGTGCGCATCTTCGAGCCGCTGAGACGAATCTGTGGCCAGAAACAGGAGAGGACAGATCGACCGACGACCCAGCCGGTCGTCCTTGCCTTGAACTGCCTGCTGAGCGCATCTCTGCTCCCAGTGTGACTCAGGGCTTTGAGCGAGAGGTTGCAGAGGGATTGAGTGAACTTGTTGCGGGATTATCAGAAGGTTCCTCCAGGTCTGCAGCAGCACATCATAAAGGCACTACGCCCGCACTCTCGTCTGCCTCGGCAGAGAGTCAGGCATCTGTGGGAGCAGAAGGTGAAGCTCCACCATCACCTGAACTCGCAGAGAACCCCTCGGTGAGTGCAGGTGTCACTGAGGTGAGCCAAAACTCGGCTCTCCTTCAGTCTGTCTCAGCATGGGAAGAGGAGGAAGATGCTGCCCAGATTTCCCCTGACACATTATTAGAGAATCTACCAAACACACAGTCAGAGGTCTCCGAGCTCCAGTCTGAGCATGACGTAAGCAGGAATCTGATGCCATCCGTCGTCTTTGTGAGTGGAGTTGTCTCGCTCTCGATAGTGCTGCAGGAACCCAGTGCTCTCTTCTTCATTGGACTGCTGATGGTCTTGCACCGTTTGTGATTAAGCCAGAAAAGCTCATTATGCTCTAAAGTTAAGTGCCTTTTTGTGATTCCAAAATAAGCCAACAAGATAAAAAAAAAAACCATACACACACAAGTCTCCTGTTGAAGTTGTGTATCACTGTGTGAGTTTGTTAGATTAATATATATTTTCATCTAATGAAAGATATATTGGGTACAATTTATGGGTATTCCCATGTAAAATCTGATTCGAGTAGAAAGTAATTATACAAATACTGGTGATATTTTCATGCATTTTGTCAAACGTGTTAAAGTCGAAACAGACAACTTATCAGCCCACTAGTATTTCCATTTTCTGCTATAACTAACCATAACTGGTAGGGGTAATGTTCAGCTACAGGAAACACTATCCAAACACGCTTAGACAGACACAGCATCAGATCGCTCTACGTTTCCTCAGAGTCAGAGCTGAGCTCTGTGAAGAAATTATGAAAAATACTTTAAAAATAAGAAAGAAGCATGTTCACTGAAGAGGTAAATTGAAATTGTCACAAATTTATATTGAATTTGGGAACAGCCATCAGCTATCATAATGATGCGTATTGCATAGTAATAATATAGTTTGAGTGACATTATTGCTTTGCACCAACAGAGGTTGGTGTCGTGATGGAGGGTGGAGTAACATAAGAGGACGACATTAGGAGAATAAGTATGAATTTGTTCAATAATGTAGACCCTGGAGACCCTGGAAACTATTTCAAACTTTTCAAACTGGCTTCATTTAGTGTTTTTTTTTAAATTAAATAAATTAATTCAAAGGCATACAATTGAAATAAAAATACTTAAACTATGAAATTGCTTAAATGTATCAGCCTGCGATGTAGTAGTCCCTTTAATGCACGTAGCTCATGCATACGTCATCCATGGTTAGTCAGGAGCTAATCTGTGATGGCAGTGTGGCTGATAACAGTCAACAATATATAATCTTTTTATTTGGAATAACCCAAGAGTGGAGTCAAGTCACGTCACGTCACGTCAACAGGCAATTCTGCTCCTCTGCTGTTTAAACATCACTCATAGAGCTGATCTTTAAAATAACCTCATAAATTTAAAGATTACTTTGTGTTCCTGGATAAAAAACAGGCCATCATCCTGTATGATGATCTGCAAGGAGGGGCTTCCTCTGTAAACACAACTGACACAAATATGTGGAATAAATATGTAATTTCAAAGAACACGACCACCAACAGCACTGGTAATATATTTAATATTTCTACTAACTATAGAGGATAGGCCGATTTCGACAATTCATGATGTGGACAAAAAATGTCAACAGAACTGAACCTCCAGGAGAACAGCAGAGAGAGGACAAGAAATGAAAAGAGCTGGAAAGCTTGGGATGCATATTTCATCATTTATTACAATCAGATCATTTATATCAGATATAACATATCATTTATAGAATTCATAGTAAATTATTAGTGTATTAAATGACAGATTTGCTCACAGAGCACAAAACAAAAAAACGTGAACTGTCTGCATCAGAATAGGGTAGGTAGGCCTCTGCTACTGTACTTCAACGTGGGTCATAATGGTTGCACTTGGAGTCTAATATTTTCTGAGGTTGCACGTGGTGTAAAAAGTTTGAGTAAAACTGATTTAGTCTGTAATGGAGACATAATTTTACCAGGAAAAATCATGCCTGGAGGCCGACGATTTGCATAGTGAAAGCGAGGCTTACAGGGAACCAATCTAAATGTGGATGGTGTCATTATTCTATAGCTGTTACACTGACTGTGCCATCAAAATTTACTTCATAATGAAAAGTTAAACCAAAAAGTTGTCTATTTCCACTTTAAGTAATAGGATAGTTGTCAATTATTATCCCATTTCTACCTTAACATTATGATCGCTCGAATACTGGAGCACAGTATGTTATCAGAGATGTTTTGTAAGTGGTCTGTGATTACTTTTCTCTTGTCTGGTGGAGATGTGTGTATGTGGTGTTATATTCTGATTTATTCAATCAGTACTATAATGCATTTGTTGTTTTTGATTGTTTTTGTCGATGTAGCTGAGGTTGTTGTCTAACCACACTGCCATGAGTTGAACTTTTGTGAATTCCATGTGTTATGATGTCTTTTAAAAAAAAGGACAAAAAAAACATTACTGTAGAGGGAAACTAAAGAGATTTATTACACAAATGGTATTTTGTTTACAAAATGCAAAAGCAAGAAATGGGTATGTGAAGTATTTTTGCCTTGATGCCTGAAAAAAATAAAAAACCTGATGACCTGTAGTGAACATCAGTTGGAAACAGATGCTGCTTAAGGGACAAAACAAATAGATACAGAAAGCGATATTTATCATGAGAGAACACCAGCGTCCTCAACGTCTCCTCACTATTGCACATATGTCTTCATAAGTCTTCCTGTTTGATCTTTGATAGTGATCCCATGTTGTTGTTGCACAACACAAAGTTTTATAGCACTACTTTGACAACCTCACAGACAGACTGAAGCGCTGAATGATATGTTTGAAGTGATGAAAGTTTTTGCAGTGTATTGCCATTAAACATGGTCTTATGCCCTGTACCGCCATGTGTCTGTGCTCATTTCTTTGTCTTTTCATCCACTCTGAAACAATGTGTGCATGACAGCTTCATGCACAGTAATGACACTGCAGCAGAGAGCAGAAAATTTGGGAGAGACTGACTGACACGCCACAAAAATAACATCAGAGCCTTTAGCGCTTCTGTCTCTGGAGCGCGTTCAGCTTAGTTTGAAGTGGAAATACACAGAGAGCAACCTGAGCTGCAGATAGGAGCCAAAGGTCACGCATTGCACTGAAGTCACGTGTCATACTGGAACACAGCGCACGCAGGCCATTGTAAGCTGAGATCAGTGTTTGAAGGTTGACAATTCTCAGGAAAGCCCCATCCGTTGCTACAAGATGAGATGTCACAGACTATAACTGATTGTGATACGCTGATAGCTTAAAGAGACAGATCACCCCTGAATCAAAATATTTTTCACCTTACCTGCAGTGCTGTTTATCCATCTAGATTGTTTTGATGTGAGCCGTTGAGTTTTGGAGATGTCTGCCTTTTCTTGAATATAATAGAACTAGATGGCGCTCAGCTTGTGCTCAAACAGTCAAAAAGTACATTTGAAAAACTCAACAGCAGTGTCTCTTTTCCAAAACGATGACCCAGTTACTCAACCCTAATCCACAGACCTTGTTGTGAGCAGTTTCATGTAGGAACTACTTTCTTTCAATCGAACTACACCCACCAGCTGTATTACTGTGCTAGCTAGCTCAGTGGTGCTTACACTACAGCCGAGGAGGACACCATTAAAGTAGTCTGACTCACTAGATGTAGTCTGCAGATATAAACCTGCCATTGAATGCTTGGTTTCAGGCACCATGGCAGTATTCGCTATCTGCATTTTCAAAGTCCCCAGGGAACAACGATAACCTCTGACCGAGCAACAAACACCCTGAAAATAGCAAATTAGCACCTTGGTCACAAAAGATATGAATGTAAACAAGCTAAGCTAGCAGCTAGCTTTTCTTTTGCCATAATTTAGACATTTTAATGCCAGAGCTCACCTCCCAATGTGCAAATGAAAATGAAAACAAGTTCCCCTTAAGCACTATTTTGCAGGACCGCCATTGCTGCATCCTGGGTTTAGCCCCACCCAGGATTATTATGATTGTTTGATTGGTTTAGAGAAATACAAACATGCCAGAGCGTTGTTTCCCAGAATGATCATGTGTGGAGCCAGACTGGTGGAGATAGTCTGACTGTATGAGACTACCATTAAAGTGTAACTTCACCTCCAGGTCTGAGCCTAACTCCATTCACCACATAATTTTGAAAAATGCACCAAAAAAAGTGGGCACAGGGACTGAGGAGAGGGCCAGGTGAGAGTTCACCGGACAACTACTGTAGGGGGCGTGGCCACACTGATCACCGCCCAGTTTAGCATTCAGAGCTAACCAACCTCAGCCAGCTGGTGTCCGACTCTCCCTGTCTGTGGAGAAACACTGGAAACACAAGAGTCCGCTGGAATTTTGACAGTCACCAGAAGCACGTTTGTAGCCCTTTTTAAGAAGCTCTCTTGTTTTGTACTTGTGTTGTCGTTAGCTAAGCTAATGCTAGCAGCTCAGAGAGGCTGAGAGTACGTGTGGGTCAGCACAGAGCCGAGGTCCTGCTGTTTATCATGGGAACATAAATCGAGTTCAGAGGGTAATAAATCGAGTTCAGAGGGTAATAAATCGAGTTCAGAGAAAGAAAGCAGCCTAGAGGAGCTTCTACAGCCGTCAAAAGGGGGTCAGCAAAAACAAAAGCAAACTCCTGTGAATGATGAGTCTCTGACAGAATATATTTGAAAATGAGCGCTGGGAGGTCTGATTAAAAGGTGTTAACTTTCTTTTCTTTTCTTTTTAAATAATATAAATTTCATGACATAGATTAGTCCCAGACAGTCAACTCTGACGAATCATTGGCTTTGCAAGTTTCAGGATGATTTTGAAATGTACATGGCACTTTTCTAAACAATTTTAAACCCATGAAATGTCAGTGTGCGGTACCTCTTTAGTGCTGCACACTTAGACTCGTTTTTAGTAGTTAGACTAATTTTTTTTACCTTGTAATTTTCATTTTTGGGTGAACTATCCCTTTAATGTTTACATCCCGCACTGTCATGAGTACAACTCTCTGCGAGGTGAAACAGTTGGTGGGTGAAACTGATCAAGGCCCATTATATTAAAGAGGAGGCAGAAATCTCTACTTCAGATATCTCCAAAAATCAATCAATAAATAAATAGCACTACAGGCCAGGGGGGAAATATGCACTTTTAATTTTGGGGTGAACTGTCCCTTTAAAGATGTCATCTTTTACTCTTTAACCATTAGATGTTTAATGAGTTACATAAACTACTTCATGTTTCCCTGCTGAATCAATCCACTGTATCTCATATTAACTTTATTAACTTCAAACCCACAAACGTCCTTGGATGTCAGGTATCATTTGGATTATGTGGATTATCTATTAGGCCTTAAAACAAAATTATTAACCAGAGCACACTTGGATTTCATAGGCTTGTGCAGGGAGAAGGGTGGGGGTGACTAATTTGTGTGATGGTCACATAGCTCGAGTGTGGAATGTATTAAAAATTTAAGCGGACTTAAAACTGACCCAAGGAGGATAATCAGTGTGAATTCCACCACAGACGTTCACTTTGAAATAATTAACGCCTTTTTAAGCAACACGCCACTGAAAGCCGTGTAAAGCAGTGGTTTCAAAAGAGGCTCTTCTGTGAGTGTTGTGACATTATTACCAAACAGCAGTTAAAGGGGCTATTTTCTAACTCTTTATTTCTTACCCGGTGTGATATCACTCTATTTCATCACAAGACGCAGCGGAAACAGTGAGGAGTACCAGCTTTCACTTAAATAACATCTTTGACAGCAAAAAAAGACAAGACAAGACAAATCTTGTTTTCCATAATACCCCTCCTTCAACATGTCGCTGTTCTCAAAAAGAATTAACACCTGTGGTTCATGGATGTTCAGTGGCTTTATTTGGTCCGTCAGAGAGTCATTTTACCGTTTTGTACATTTGTTTCACTCCAGATTTTGTCCAAGGCAGACATCTCTTCAGTCCATTCATTCAAGATTTTCTTAAAACGCTCCACTTTAAGTGTTTAATAAAGCTTTAAAACCCTTGAATATTACTTTTTAAAGAAATGCAAAGACATCTTTTCAACATTTATCCAAGGACCAAACTGAAACTGCTTATCAGACAAGCTGTCTCGTCAGTGGTAATCAGTTTAGGGCATAAGGGTTTAGCTAGTTATATTGCTTTTTCTCAGATGCTTGTTTTTGGACTGTAATCCAAAGGAAATGTTGCTGATAATTACCTATAAGAAGGCTAATGTTCTTGGCTTTTACATGAATATTGTAAACAACACTTTAAAGCTCATTTGTACAGGGACTCGTAGCATAAAACAATGCCACACACTGAAGCAATTACAGCCTGAGCTAATTTGTGATGCCCGTCTCCAGACAAGCCTTTAAAATACATAAAACTCAACCATAAATAGACAAGAGACAGCCCTACAACACAAACTCAACAATAATACATATGTTAATAACACAAAACTCAGAACATTTGATCCTGTTGGCCTGGGGTGTGTGAACGTCCCTGCTCCTCGTCAATTTAAATTTCTGTAAGACCACTGGGTGTGTTTCATGGAGTTGGAGGGGAATCAGACAATTATGAGTTTTGTCATTTAACAAATGTCCATCTCCAGAGAACAAGATAAAATTCTATTAATCCTGAAAAAGAAATTTAGACCTCAAATGCTTGGTATATACACTGAAATAACTGTCATATAATAATCCTCAGTAGGTGATTTGAGGCAGGAGCCCCTTGTTAGAAAACTTACCAAAATGCTGTGCAATAACCTGCCTTACCCCTCTCCATCACCCAGCAGCAGAAAGAGTGCAGGGGTAGAGGGGTTGTGTAGCCTCATTGATCCTTTATCTGACTGCGATTTGTGCAGTTAGGATCTATGACCCCGACCACGGCTCTGAAATATCAGTCTGACTGTGCCGTGTGCTGATAAATCCATGGAGCTGTTCGTGGTGCTGAAGCAGCAGACAGATTTGTAATTGTAACTTTTTCTCTGAGTCGTGCCCTGTTGTTTGTTTTTGTCTTAAAAAATACAGAACCGAAAGAATTGCTCATAACAGTTTGCTAGTCGCAGGTGAACAAAACAATTGCCAACTGCCTAAAGGTAATGCATTTGATTATAACCGATCAGAAGGTTTTTGATTTTGCATCAACATTGTAAAAAAAACAAACACTTTGGGATGTCCTGTGGGTCTGCTGTCTGTGAACGTCTCTGCAACTTGCCAGTTTAACTTAACATAAGGCCTCTGGGTGTTTTACATGAGTTTGAGGGTGAATCTGCAAGTAAGATCAGTTTTGTAATTTAGAAAAAAATGCCCACCCCAAGGGATAAGATAGAACTGGTTTAATCCTGATGAAAAATGTTATACCCCAAATCCTTGGTAGACATAGAGAAATAACTGCATTTCATAACACATACGTGACTAGAAGAGGTCCCTCGCCAGGCAACAGATGATGAAGCACCTGCTGCAATGACACCACAACTGCCAGATGCAACCAGCTGAGATTTGCAAAGTTCTGCCAATATTAACATGACCCCCAAGTACATTGTGCCAAGCGGAAACAACATTTCAAACTGAAGCGGTTATTGATCACTTGTGGCTAGTTAAGAGTGAGAAGTCAGCTGTCGAAGGTCCTATAAAACAGAGCAGTCAGAAAATAGAATTGCTGCCTCACAGTTGTTTGTCTTCACCAACCAGTCAAGTTTCAGTTTACATCCATGTCTGCCCAGATTTGAAAGAATTTAATATGTATCTCACCATTATATTGACCTATAACTTTTAAAGAAATTCAATGGATGGATTATTTTTTTGGCTAAAGGTAATTTCTCCCTTCATGACAGCTGTACCGGGGGTGAAGTTTTATAGGGCGTGCCTACTTTGAATGACCAGTGGGTACCCTAACAGGCTAGTGAATGAAAACATAACAATTCTTATTTTCAGGTGATTATAAGCTAATGAAAACATACTTATTATGTTCCATTTCAGTCATATTCTGCTAATAGATCTGCTCAAATCCTTCACACTGGTCATTTAAATAAAATAGGATGAAGTAAAGGTCGAAAAAATAAAATGAAGGGAGGAGCAAGGTTCAAGTGATGATGCAATATGAAGGAAATATGATGCGTTACTATCTTATTATGAATTATGACAATATAAAGCATAAAAGTATAAAATAAAAACACAACTCTGTATGAGATGATGATTTGGGTGATGATGGAACCATAGAAACCATAGAAATTATTATTTTATCCTGAAAAATAAGGCCCGATATTCTACCAGAGGACCCAGAATTCCTTGCTGCTGCCCTGCCAGGCCTGTCTGTATCATTTTGGAGGTCCAGTCAGCTCAGTCTGGCACCATTAAAGGGATAGTTCACCCAAATATGAAAATTCAGTCATTATCTACTAACCCTCATGCCAATTTTACAGTGCTGAATAAACAACTTAAGTGAATGGTGACCAGTTTTCAAATGTGAAAAAACAACCAAAAAGAAAAACATAAAAAGCCTCCGTGCTGCTTGTCCTGAAGCCCTGATATGCCAAGTTGACTTGAAAGACATTATTTGCACCATGTTTTTAGCCTAAATCCTCACTGTTGATTCTTAGCTTGAAGCCACGTTCACCTGTACGTGCACACTGTCTGAACTGGGTGTGTGCGGTGTGACGGTGTGCACGGCATGTTGGTGTTTTAGGAGACTTGTATTACAACAGATGAGCAGTATGGAGGCATTTTATGTTTTTCTTGTTTTTTTTTTTTTCATTTGAAAAATTCTGCAACGCTGTTTTCCTGTGAAACTCCAGCGCTGTTTCGTGGACTAAAAAAAAACATAAAACCCGACCTTCAATCTGCACGAGGGTGAGCAAATAATGACTGAATTTTCATTTTTTTGAGTGAACTATCCCTTTAAGGCTAGATGACCAGTAAAAGACACAGTTTGTTGACAACCCGAAGCTCCACTTTGTCCACAATGGAGACAACAACACACGAAGCCTGAGAGAGACGGTTAGAATAAAACATCACTCTCAAGTTATTATGGCTCACAATAATACTGCACAGGTCTCTCTCCCTTTCTGTGTGTGTGTGTGTGTGTGTGTGTATGTGTGCGCGTGCGCTTGTGTGTGTGTGTGTGTGTGTGTGTGTCCCTCTCTCTCTCTCTCTCTCCCCCTCCCTCCCTCCCTCCCTCCCTCTCTCTCCGTTTCCGAATAAAACCGACGGTTTTTCCGCGAATGTGCGAGCTGCCTCCTTGCAAGCAGCCATAATTGGGATTATTCAGGAATAATTCGCCTAATCCAGCCGCGTTGTTTTTTTTTTGTTTCCCTTTATATATATATATACACATATATTTTATTTATTTTATCACACATGTGCACGCGTAAACATGATCGAATCGTGATCTCGGGCGCGTCGGCGATGTGAATTTCTTCGTGACATCGCTGGATTTTGTCAAAAGAAAAATGTATCTGTTCTGTCATGGAGGCTTTTTATTGTGGACTATTGAGATGTAGTCCACCACCGCCGCCGCCGCCGCCGCCACCAACACCACCTTCGCTGGACAGCAAAACAAAGACTGCATATTAACAGCTGAGGGTAAATACATCGACCGAAAGATGGAAAAGAGAGACGTGTCGAGGCTGTTGTCTGTGTGGACTAATTGTTCTGCTGCCACCAGCCAATATACATGCCAAGACGATTCATTTAGGGGATGCGCGATCTTTTTTTTTTCTGCCTCTCTATCGTTTGTGGGTGGGTTATTATAAGAAGCATTGAAAATCTGACATCATTTGGATTATATGAGCAAGATCTATATGTTTTAATCGCGTCTGTTTCTAGGCTCCTGGATCTTCGACGTGATGCAACACAAAATCTGTTTTCTCGGATGATATTCAGACCAAAATGAACACATCCCTCTCCTTCTCCTCCATGAAACTGTAAAAAGGAAAAAGGGTGGCAGTGGATTTTCATTTTTCTTTATTTAAAAAAAAAAAAACACACACACACATATCTCCTAAATGTGGCCTCATCCTGGACTGTTTGATCAGCTGTTGATTATTAGATATAGCCTCCATCGTCTTTATGTTTATTATATGTGGATGGATTTATGCATAACAGGTGTTGTTTGAGCCCGAGAAGCACAGCAGCAGCAGCAGCAGCAGCAGCAGCATCATCACAGCAGCAGCAGCAAGAAGAGGAGCATGAGGCTTTATTATGTGTTTTTTCTCTCCATTTGACAACCAGTGAGACAAAGCGACTGGGAGAATTTCTCTGCTTTTTTGGACGTGAGAGAAGAAGACGAGAGACCCCAAAAAATGAGAAAGGGATGAAAGGTAGGTTGGCATCTTTCTATTTCCTCCTCACATACACACACACCACATGCACGCACAAACACGCATATATACACACACACACACAGGCGAGGTGATTTTGACACCTGTTCATCTGTTTTTTGTTGTTTTTTTATTTCACTCCAGCAGCCTGTGTTTTCAGGCCTAGCTGACATGGCAGCCGTCTAATCAGGTGAAATGATATTTGTCAAGGTGGCAGAGGGAAAATAAGCCCACAGTTACAGCAGAAATACAGCAAATCATGTTGTGTTTCATGGCCTACATAGACAAGGCCCACCCAGACGAGCACAGCTATGTTTTATTATCAGCCTCTGCCTGGAAGTGAGGGGGCTGCATCTCGAATTTTTGTTGTTGTTAATTCAATTTTCATTTTTTTTTTTTGGATCATAACAAGGCTTTTTCTTTACTGAAACACTGAGGCCGGACTATGAATATCACTATAAGTTAAGAGCTGCAACGATTAGTCGATTAGTTGGCAACTATTACATTAATCGCCAGCTATTTTGATAATTGAAATTTTCTCTGATTTTAGCATTTTTAATATGAATATTTTCTGGTTTCCATCAGTCCCTCTGCCTATAAATGATGTTTTTAGGAGAGGCTGAATCATGATTTTTTGTTATTTTTAATTCAGTTTTCATATTTTTAATCATAACAAGGCTGGTTCTTTTGACTGTAAATTACAATGATAAAGCTGGAACTGCAATGATTAGTCGATTAGTTGGTGACTGTTACATTAATCGCCAACTGTTTTGACAACTGAAATCAAAAGAAATGTCCATATTCTCTGATTTTGGCTTCCCAAATGTAAATAGTTTCTGGTTTCTTTAGTCCTTATATCTGTAAATGATGTTTTTAGGAGAGGCTGAATCATTTTTTTGTTATTTTTAGTTCAATGTTCATGGTTTTAATCATAACAAGGCTGATTCTTTGCTAAAACACTGAGGCATGACCATTAAAATCACAATAATAATTTCAGAGCTGCAACAAGTAGTCGATAAGTCGTCAACTATTACATTAATCCCACCTATTTTGATATTCAAAATTGCAAAAAAAAAATGTCAACATTCTCTGATTTCATCTTCTCAAATGTGAATATTTTCTGGTCTCTTCAGTCCTCTATGTCAGTAAATCTGAATATCTCTGGGTTGTGGACAAAACAAGACATTTGAGGACGTCACAGGATCAACATTCTTCACCATTTTCTGTCATTTCATGGACCAAACAACTAAATGACTAATCAAAAGAATGACAGATTAATCGATAATGAAAATAATTATTAGTTACAGCCCTAAAATCAATAAATGTCAATTACATTAATCAACAACTATTTTGATAATCGATTAATTGTTTTGAGTCTTTTTTTTAAACATAAAATGTCTAAATTCTCTGATCTCTTTTGTACTCTGACAGTAAAATGATTTTCATGGCGTGGACAAAGCAAGACATCTGAGCATGTCATCTTGGTCAACATTTTTCAGCATTGTTGGACATTTTATAGACCAAACAATCGACTGATTTCAGCTTCTTAAATGTGAATATTTTCTGGTTTCTTTAAACCTCTATGACGGTGAACTGAATATCTTCAGGTTGTAGACAAAAGAAGACCATTGAGGACGTCATATTGGGCTTTTGAAAGCACATTTTTCACAGTTTGTGGACATGTTATGGATCAAAACAACCAATCAATTAAACAAGAAAACAATTTCAACAGATTGACAACGGAAATAATCATTAGTTGCAGCCCTACTATGACATTAAATATCTTCAGATTGTGAGCAAAACGAGACATTTGAGGACATCATCTTGGGCTTTTAGAAACAATGATCGATATTTTTCAGCATTTTCTAACATTTTATGGACCAAACAACTAGTCAATTAATTGAGAAAATGATCGAGAGATGACTCATGATGAAAATAATTGTTGCAGCCCTATAATCAATTCGTTGTCAGCTTTTTAAAAAAAAATGTTTTGAGTCATTTAGCTCCTTAAACTTGAATATTTTCTGGTTTCTGTAGTCCTCTGTGACAGTAAACTGAATGTCTCTGGGCTGTGGACAAAACAAGAACACTCGAGGACGTCACAGTGATCAACATTTTTCACCATTTTCTGTAATTTTATGGACCAAACAAGTAATCTATTAATGGAGAAAATGATCGACAGATTAATCGATGCTGAAAATAATTGCCCTAGATAAGTTTCTCCTGCTGATGAGTAAAATTTCACATGTAGGCTTACAGTAAAAAAAAAACAAAAAAAAACACTAATGGCTGCCTGCTCTGCTCCATTCTGTTCTCATATTTGTTATGTGCTGTGAATGGTACAGATTACACCCTCTTTAACTGACTGTCACGCACACACAGACACACACACACAGCACACACGCACACACACAGCAGCAGCAGAGAGAAAGAAAGCATAAAATGTTCTTTGCTCATTTACAACATCTCTGTTTGTTGGACATGCCCAGTGTTGGTTGTACTGTGTCTGCTCCATCCCCCTGTACACCCCCATGCATTCACTCAAACACCCACACTTGCACAAAGTATGTGAGCTGTTGTATCTTAGCAACGGGCAAGGTAATTACTGAGAGAGCCAAGGAGCTGGCATGCTGTAGAGCTGCTGATCTGATCCCAGCCATAGAGAAACAGGAAGGCAGAGATTTCCACTGTGTTGCCCAACACAGCACTTCTACATCAATGCTGCTAAATGTAAGTTTTGTTTCCGTTTAGCCGACTGACAAGCATGTCAGACATCTTGTTTCTCCATCCCTCAAAATGTGTGTCTCTGTTCACAGGTGGTGAGGTTGTGGACAAAGAGGAAAGATGAGTCTGTCATGTAGAAAAGATCCTCACGGCCTCTCCTTGTAAAGACGAGAGAGAGAGCCGCGGGAGACGGCGGCTGTGCGAGGAGGATCGGTAGCGTTTATAAAGGGCCCCGAACCAGGCAGGCTCTCGTGGAAGGTGATAGAATGGCTAACCAGAGCTTTGCCATCGACGGCCCCGGCAGTCTGCTGGCCGTGCTGGCCTCGCAGAGTGGACTGGCTCGAGGCGGCGGCAGCAGCAGCAGCAGCAGTGACAGCAGCAGCAACAGTGGAGGAATCTCCGCCACAGATGTGTCCGCCTACTTTAAGCTGGTCTTCTTGGGTCTGATCATCTGTGTCAGCCTCGTAGGCAACCTCCTGGTGTCCCTGCTGGTCCTACGAGACAGGACACTCCACAAGGCCCCTTACTTCTTTCTCCTGGACCTGTGCCTGGCCGATGCAGTCCGCTCCGCTGCCTGCTTCCCCTTCGTGCTGGTTTCCGTCCACAACAGCTCGGCCTGGACTTACAGTGCCTTGAGTTGTAAAGTTGTGGCGTTCATGGCCGTGCTGTTTTGTTTTCACGCTGCCTTCATGCTGTTTTGGTGGGCCGTCACCCGCTACCTTGCCATCGCCCACCACCGATTCTACGCCAAGCGCATGACCATCTGGACCTGCGCCGCCATCATTTGCATGGTGTGGACTCTGGCTGTCGCCATGGCGTTCCCGCCGTCTTCGACGTGGGGACGTACAAGTTCATCCGTGATGAGGATCAGTGCATTTTTGAACACCGCTACCTGAAGACCAACGACACCCTGGGCTTCATGCTCATGCTGGCTGTTGTGGTGCTCGCCACCCACGGTTTCTACGCCAAGCTGCTGCTGTTTGAGTACCGGCACCGCAAGATGAAACCGGTCCAGCTGGTGCCGGCCATCAGCCAGAACTGGACCTTCCACGGTCCTGGGGCCACTGGTCAAGCCGCAGCTAACTGGATTGCAGGGTTCGGTCGTGGCCCCATGCCACCCACTCTGTTGGGCATCAGGCAAAATTTACACAATCAACACCGGCGGCTGCTCGGGATGGAGGAGGTGAGGTCAGAGCGGAGGCTGGGCAGGATGTTCTACACCATCACCCTGCTCTTCCTGGTCCTCTGGGCTCCCTACATCGTGGCGTGCTTCTGGAGGGTGTTCGTCAAGTCCTGCACCATCCCCCACAGGTACCTCTCCATCACGGTGTGGATGAGCTTCGCCCAGGCCGGGGTCAACCCCATCTTCTGTCTCCTGCTCAACGAGGACCTGAGGAAAGTGCTGCGAGCTCACCTGCCCACCTACTGGAGGACTAAACAACACCTGCCCCAGGACGAGGCCTACTGCATCATGTGATAAGACAGGAGCTTAACGAAGAGAATGTTTCAGGTCTTAAAGGGAAATCTGGAGAGTAGACGCGATGTAATGCACCTTTGTTAAGTGTCTGTTTTGTTGTTTTTGCACAACAAAATCCAATTTTTGCCAACAAATGCAGGCACAGTGCCATTTCATTAAGAATGTTGATATTTGAGTAAATGTGTCAGGTGCAAAGGTTTTTGAACGGGGCGGCTGAAAAAAAGCCCTGGTTTGTATTTCCGATGATGTACTGTATGATTAATAAGTAGGAAAGATCACAACAATCACCACTCCAACTAAGTGTGACAGATGCCATTTTAAAATAATGTTGCCTTATTTCAGTGGGACACGCCCCAGAGCTTTCAACCGAGAATTAGTTTCTGTGTCACGAAAGGCACAAAACAGACACGCAGAGGGTTGAAATCGTTGAAGAAGAAAAAAATAAAAGTGCTGCGGACTGTGAATAGAAAGTGTTGATCAGAGCGTTACTAACTCTGAAACACATCAAGGAACTCAAAGGGTCTGAACGGATTGATAGACCACCCCGGACGCCTTTTCATGTAATTCAAAGGAGACTGCAGAATATCGAATGGACCCGATAACCTTGGATACATTTAAATAGCTGTTGTGAACCCAAGAAGCCCCTAACATGCTTGATTTTTTGGACTTGATTTAGGGCGTGTCAGGTTTCTTTGTATCATAAAAAAAAAAATTGCCTGTTTTCCTTTATTTGTAAACTATACATGTTAAGCAGATGACACTATTTTGAAATATGACTTGATTTCATATTGTATAGACTGTACAGGAATGTACATTCCTGCTTGTGTGTTTTTATATAGCAAAATTGTGTGTATGTGTGCGTGAGAGGAAGAGGTAGACAGAGAGGAGAGAGGAGGAAGATGAGAGAAATAACGATGATAGAATAGGTTCCAGTAATATTGAGTCAGTATGAAAGCAGCCTCATCTTGGTGTCTCAAAAATCATGCAAAAATTGAACAATCATCATATGGAAATTTATCCTTTAAATGGATTTCCGTAACTGAAAATGTAGTCTGATTTTTAATGGTAATGTACGAGCAAATGTGAACTGTAGACGGATAATGAAAAAGGGGGAGGGAATAATTAGAAAACAACACTTGTACATTGCAAACAGGCCATAGGATTTAATGACTTGAATGATGATGTGAATTGCGTCGTTTTAAAAAAAAAAAAAATCATTAGCAAATGAACATTTATTTGCAAATGATGATCTTGGGAATGTTTTTAAAGTACTGTTATGCTCTCACCAGAATACAAAAAAAAAAAGTGAAGAAAATGAAGTGGCACTTAATGTGAAGGAAACTTGAATGTTACAAGGCCCTCTTATTATTTTTTTCCCCTCAACATCAAATGTCACCATTTGAGAGTCACAAAATCTAAACGTCTTCGGGGCTGAGATGTTTGGTGTATGGAAAAAAAAAAACGGCTTAGACTACATTAAGTTGTCTCTCCAAATTAAGATTCATGTAATACAAAATGTCAGACCTACAGTATGTTAGGCATAGATATATTTGTGCAGTCAATTTTCTAAATGTGGACACTTGCACAGCATACTGTATTAGCATGCATTCCACTGCATTTCATAGATTCAAGACTGTGGATTACAACTTGTACAGATGTTGATACGGAAAGACGAAGCGAAAAGTGAACCGAGGTCCATAATTTTTACGTCTGGCATTCCTTTGCGAGATGATGATGATGATGATGATGATATTCTGTAACTGTACAGTTAAACTGAGGTGGTTCTTTTTGCCCACTCATCAATAAAGACTCTACTTTTGATGCATTTCTGAGTCATGACCTGCCTGGATGTTGACATGGCTGGATCCCCTGTGGAGAACACTTCACAGCAAACAGGCCACTTTTACACTATCTATAGCACAAACTACATACTGTGTGCGTTTTTGGTTTCTGAACATGAACAACAACAACAACAACAAAAAAAGGTGACATATTGGTCTAGCTTTTGTACACTTCAAAACATGAAATGAAAAAAATGATCTTGACACTTTGTTCTCCACTGAGCACTGACCAACAAGCGCTGTAGTACCAACCCTTAAAAATTTGTGGAGACGGGTGTATAAATTCCAGGGTTGGAGGACTCGAGTCGGTCCTCAAATTTATTACGACCTCTTGAGACTTGCTTGACTAAATTTAAAGACTCACCTGGACTTTGACTTAATTAATTACTTGAGACCTGGGGCCTCATTTAGGATCAATTTTGAGCTTAGGTAGGCCTTACTAAAACCTGATTTTGGCATGGAAATGATCTTATCGCTAAGCAAACTCTTGATTGATTTTCCTGCTGGCTGTGTCAAGGTACTGCAGCCTGCACTGAACTTTGCACCCTGCTGTATGAACAATACAACAGGAATTATCAATTAAAAATGTGAGGAATTAGTTGTGACACACTCCCAAGTGACGTATTTGTCTTTGTTTGTCAACCCACTGTTTTGCCCACAGAATAATACATGCTGTCTGGCTTCAGTCTCTTCTACCGTTACTGAGATCTCTTCTTCCAAACAGTTTGCTTTTCTCTTTTGGTTCATGGTTATTCTGATTAAACCTTCATTTGTGGCGCATTGTACAAAGGGAAAATCACAGAGTGTAAAATCGGAAGTTAATTTGAGATTTGCAGATCTTTTATGAATCAAAGTTAAGCACATCTTCGGAAATGATCTGACGACTAAGTTCAAGTAAAAATCGAAGAACATTTTAATGAATGAGGCCCCTGACTTAGACTGGAGACTTGACTATTTCACCTCTCATTGAAGCATTGAGAGGTGAGAATTTCAAAGTGCAGTGTGCACAAACCTGACAACCTACTAGAAGGTGGTAGACCAGTAGAGGCCAATGCATGAGGCAGCAATCATGGAGGGGTTAGAGAGCCAATGTTAAATATAAGCTATATTAGCATTAGCTTCAAATCGATTGTGCATTTTTTTTTTTTGCGGGGGGCTTTTTTTATGCCTTTAATTGATAAGACAGCTGAAGATATGACAGGAAAAAGGGGAGAGAGAGTCGGGGAATGACACGCAGCAAAGGGCCACAGGCAGGAGTCGAACCCACCCCGCTGTAGAAGACTCACAGCCTCCATACATGGGGCGCATGTTCTACCAGTTGAGGTACCCAGGCACCCCTGATTGCGCATTTTTATTGAGAAGACATATTGTACTGTCATTTAACTAATTTAAATGTGGATACTGGCGGGGATCATTACAGTCCCATATAACTTGACTTGTGACTTGCTCGTCCTGAGCGATGATTCTCACCGCTGTTCTTTGGAACATGCTTGAGACTTCAAGGTTAAGACTTGAGGCTCGTGACTTGCTTCCACCTCTAATAAATACACAAAAACCTTAACAGGTATCTACGAATAAGAATTGTTATACAAGGCCTGATTGGAATAATTGTGTGAGAACAAAAATGTGGCTGGATTTAACAAGTAAGTTTCTTAAGTATGGAAGCTGAGAAGAGCCATATTTGTGATTTTTTTTTTTTTTTTTTTTTTTTTTGCTGTTATCTTGAGATCACAAGTAAATTATTTCATTATACTTAGATAAGAAAGGGCAAGTATCTTTAGATAACAAGATAAATTTATCATCACCATAATGGAGAACTCAAAAATGAGTGTCTGGTTCATTTGAACACATCTGATTTCAGCCTTCAAGATCACTGTCATGATTATCGAGAACGATTTAAAACGGGACAGTGGGACAGTCTGATCCAGCGCCTGAATTCCCAAATTCTGCACAACCCTAACCCTAACCCTGACATTTGAGCTTTTTAAAAAAATATATATATACCTATTTTGAGGGGACCTTTAATTTGATAGGACAGAAAGGGGGCGAGAGGGTGGGGGGACAGGCATGCAGCAAAGGGCCACATGTGAGAGTCAAACCCACGGCCGCTGCAGAGGAGTCTCAGCATCGCTACCACTGAACATTTTTAGAGCTGTTAAACCGCTATGTGTTTAAACTGATAAACGTTAAATATGTACATCTTTATTTTATGGTTTTGTTTGCACAAGCATAATATTTTGGATGGAATTTTAGATGGAAATGAATCTCAAACAGTACAGAAATGTAAGCACAGTGTGTTATACAATAATATATTTATACAATAATGCTATTATTATACTATAATTGTGCAAGGTGTTTGCATTGTTCTTAAAGTGAGCCTATAAGTTTCACCATAAATACCAAAGAACATATCTCTGTGGGCGATCAGGTCAGTTAATGTTCATATTGAGCTGCACAGGGACATGATGCTGACTGGTCACAGAAATGACGATGACTGATCCGAATGTTGTTTCTAACAGAAAGACAAAATGTTATTTCTGCCCGTGTTAGACCTTGACTGAAGTCTGATGTGTTGATCAATAATGGGTAATGCTTGATTTGACATTTTCAGCTCAAATCAGTTGCCACAGTTGTCAAGATGCCTGCTGTGCTGTGCACGCTGGCCTGGCACCACTGATCTCTGATAAACATCACAGGAGGAAGCAAACTTTCACAAGAGGAATGTAACTTTTGTTTGCTCATGATAACGGGTTGATTATTTCTTTGCCAGCTGAAATTTAAAACTCTTTTGAGCTTTTAGGAGAAAAGACGGACGGGATATTTACTAAGTCTGACACAAGTCACTGTCAGGGGAGCATGTTGCCCCTGTCTGGAGAGTAATGGAGTGCAAAAGTGATTTTTGCTGCTGAACTTTGAATATAAGTTGAACTCAGAGTGCAAACAGCCCAGTTTAAATTAGTCCAGAGAGATTTTTTTGAAATGCTTTTGCAGACTGAACGACTACAAGCTACGGTTACATTAGCTAAACATGGCAGCTTTGAGCATTTAGCCATTACAAACGTTGCGGAAGATCGTTGGCTCCACAGCAATGCCAGCTGTCTCAAACAAAAATAATGGTAATGTCTAACATTATTCGCTAAATGAATTGAAACTCACTTATCATCTTGATGTCGGTCTTTGAGGTGCTTCGCTAAGTTGGAAGTGTTTCTTCCTTTCACCTGAAAATGTTTGATGGCGCCGTTTGCATACTGGTTTTTGCAAATTTATTATTAATCCCTGAAGGTCTGCCTCGAGTGCAAAGTACTTCCAGACGCTGCTTCTCGTTTTGATGAATTGAGGTGGAGCTATTGCTCAGCTGCACTTGTTGCTCCTCATGTGTTGTGACACAACTACAGCGCTTTTCCTCCTCCAGGTGCCTACAGTATTGTTAAAGAAAAAAAAACACACAATTTGGCATTGACTTGGTACTGAAATATCAGTTGTCATGACATCCCTAATCTTGATATAGCAAAGCTTGTTTTCTCAAAATAACTGCATTAAAAAAGAAATTGCAAGCATGGTCGTTCTTGACTTCTGTACTTAACCCTCTAAGGTGCGGCGTTGCCTCTGGGTAACACACAATACATCCTCAACTATGGTGCAATACATGCTAGATGCAGCTCCCTAAGGAAACCAATAGCAGTGTTTTAATTTGTCACATGACTCTCTGGAGCTCATGTTGAATCCCTTTTTTGTGGCCTTTGTCACATGGTTCAACTCCATCATCTCTTGCTTACCCTAAAAAATTATTTTTATTTTATGACAAAAAAAAAAACAAAAAAACAAACAGTTTTGCCACGGCATCTTATGCATGCATAGTGTTAACTAGTGGTCTAATATAAGTAGCACTTTTAGTATGTAGTAGACTATGTAACTAACCAGTATGGCTACGAATGAAAATGACATGATAATTATAGATGCTAACACATTTGCACAAATAGAGAAAAGTCACAAAGTCAAGGATATAATTATGTTAGTGTTGGTTCTAGTCCAGATTTACTTGGAGGCCAGTTGTTTCGATCTGGGACAAAAGAGACAAAGACTGACATTGTTCAAACTTTCAAAATGTTTTAGCTCAGTTTATAATGTAATAGCACACAAAAAACAACATAAACACCATGATCGTTATTCGTGTCACTAACATGGTTTCAGCACCATAACACTGCAAGAAAGTGATCATTTTATTTATCAAAACCGCCCCAGTGACCAGGCACTGTTGTACAATATAATACAGCAACACTTATCTAAAGTTTGCTAACATTAGCTAAAATTAACCACCATAAGCTATTGGTCACATTAGACCAAGTGAGGCTGTAGCGTCAAACCTCCTGACAGGAGCAAGGCTGCAATTTTACACTTTTCATGAAATCAACTTTTCATTTGCAAGAGAAAGAATTTGTTATTTTCTCCCTGGAAAAGTCAAGTAGTTCCACTTACTTCTCACAGCAAAAACAAATATCTTTCAAGGTCCTTGAAATGAGTTATAAAATCAGACAAAAGAATGAGATGACTCAAGCATAAACATAAACATACTGAAGGACATGCGCTCAGTCATAAACAAATCCAAGGATGGTGTTCATTAACATTGAGACTTAGAACATTTAGATGTTTTTTTAAGTCACATCATATGGCATATGAAGGAAGAGAACATTTAACACAACATAAAATCCAAAAATGGTGGCTGTAAAATAATGTAAATCCTCTGTACCAGGCTTTTTATGTGGCAGCTGTGGAGTCTTTTGTGTAAACCGAGAAATGGGTTTAAGGCAGCATCCAATTGCTCAACAGACCAGAAAAACAAAATTCAGTCTTTAAAGGCAGAGTGAGTGGATTTGTCCGAACTGTTCCTAAACGCGTCAGGATGACAGATAGCAGTGTTTTGGGCTGGTGAAACGTCCCGAACGCAGCAAAAATAATGATGAAAAAGAAGGAAATACAAGCAGAGGCCAGGGTTTTTGCAGATAAAGCCACCACCACATACTTCTATAATAATTATAATAATAATCTTTATTTATAGAGAACTTTTCAAAATTCACATTACAAAGTGCTTCACAAAGGGCAGCAAAATAAAACAGACAGGTTCGAAAGTCAGATAAAAACAGATAAACAGATGAAATAATTCAATGTAAAATGGCAAAAAAAAAATAGGAAAATAAAAAATTTTAAGATATAAAAACAGTTCAAAACAGTTCAAAACTCAGCAGCAGTTAATCATCGATTATTTCATTCCTGTTAAGAATTTAACCAATTAAAAATGTATTCATGGATATTTAATCAGTAGACGTGGTGGTAATTTGTACCTCATTTGATGTTGTATTGTCTGACGGAGCCATTTGTTTAAAATAAAGAAAAAAATTGTTTTGTATCTTATAAATTATTAATGATTAATCAATTGTTAGCGTTTTGGTTCAGGAAAATGCACAAAGTTTGCAACCCTAGTTCGGAGAGGTGACGTGACATCAGTGGTTAAAAGTAACTAATACTCTTTTAGTTTTTGCAATGAATACTTTGTACTTTTACTTAAGTATGTTTCTGACACCAGTACTTTTACTTTTAATTGAGTATTACTTTAGCAATGTAACAGTAGGCTACTTGAGTACAGATTTTCAGTACTCTTTCAACATCTAGTAAAATCTTAAAATCTATTCTAAAACATACTGAGAGGCAGTGTAAAGAGCGATGTGATCATGTTTCTTATTTCTGGTTAAAAGCCTTCTAAGGCGTCATAAGTGATGATTCTTACATATATGCTCACGGTGAGATATCTGGATTAGTCGCAGTTAATTTCTCAAATAAAAAAATACTACTGCTGAGCTGTAATAGAAAGCATTTTAAATGTCATCGACCAAGGTAACATAAGTAGCATAAATCACATAAAATAAAATACTTCATGCACTGAATCTCTCTCTGCTCTAGTGGTGAAATAAATCATACAGTCTCCACATCCGCAGCAAACCTTATGCAACCAGCCATACCACATAATTATGCCTCTGACATTATGAAATAAAATGAAAAGGGTGGGGAGGGAATAATATTTTCAATTCTTAATTAGGGCCCGATTGAAATCCAGCTATTGTATGATCATGTATTCTCGATAAACAATTCCTCTATATTTTGAATTTGAATGAGAGATAATTTCCATTGTCTTTATTTCTGCACTCAGTCTGATGGAAAAGATGTTTCCATAGTGAGCAGCATCAGCTGTGTGAACATCCTCTAAATAGTGCAGGTTTAACAGGTTGCATCCGACTGTGCCTCTCCGTCTCACCAGAACTGATGTTGAAGCTTCATCTAAAGCTCTTATTTTTAGTTTTCTTCCCACTTCTCTCCAAGATACACCACAACAAAGGCTGTCTTACTCATTTGTGAAAACTTATCCTCGCCCACTGTATGTTCTGAAGATGCACAGTTGTACAGGGGCCTTGTTGCGTTGTCCTATCAGAGCACTCGGGTTCACATGGGAACTTTCCTCTCGGATAAGAGTTCCTGTTTTTTTGTTGGTTTTTTTTTGTTCTTTTTTTTGTAATCTGCACCCATCCTGCCTGTTTCAAACAAAGCCCCGTCCTGACCTTCCCAGACAGCAGCCATTCATTGTGCTTTCACTCCCACACAGCCACATTTATACATCACAATACCCTCACCAACCTTGAGAGGGAAAATGATCAAGTCTAAGAGCCTGTATTTGTGCATAAATCATACATAGTGTGTTTGAAACGCTGAAGCACAGATTTCTATGCACGCTGTGATTCACAGTGACTTTTTTTCCAACCTGTTTCCACAATTTTTAGTCAGACATTTATTTCTTTCACTGAGAAAGTACAAATAGTGAGTGTGGAGATTGTCACACATTAACATCGTACATTAGTTTGACAATGCAACAATAATGCATAATCTTCATAGCTTTCTAAACACAGAAAATAGATTTTTTTAGATGTGCACAAGCTTGAATATGTGGTTCCCAAACTGTGTAACTAAGGACCCATCAAAGGGTGCCAATAAATATTTAGGGGGTCACCAAACACCTCAGCTAAACAAAATAATATTTTTTTTTCAGGTTATGGTGTTTTTCTTATGTAATACTGGATACTTTCACCTCTTTGGCCTCTAAAAAACCTTTAAATGAAACAATACCAAGCGTCACGAGTTGCCATTACACTATTTCAAATGGATTAGTTTCACCAAAATATGAATTTTCAGTCTTATTTACTCACCTCATGTCGTCTGGAAGATCAGGTTTAGTTTTTCAGTACCCAAAACATGTGGAGTTTCACAGGAAAAACGTGGTTGCAGAATTCCTAAACAATGTAAGTGAATGTGACTAAAACGTAAAAAACCAACTTAAAAAGAAACTAAAGTGCCTCAATACTGCTCATCTGGTGTAATCCAAGTCTCTGAAAGCCCAGACACGCCAAGTGGATTTGAAAGACGTCATTTACACCATGTTTTTTAGGCTAAAATATTCACTGTAGATCCTTAGCATGGAGCCACATTTGCAGGCGCATGCACACTGACTGAACTGGGTGTCTGTGGTGTGACGATGTGCACGAGCATGCTGGGGCTTTAGGAGACTTGGATTACACCAGACGAGCAGTATAGGGGCATTTTATGTTTCTTTTTTTCAATAGTGTTGTCTGTTTGAAAACTGGTCCCCATTCAACACTGTTTTCCTGTGAAACTCCAGCAGTGTTTTGTAGATTAAAAAAAACTAAACCCGACCTTCAATCGGCATGCAGGTGAGTAGTTTGTGTATATTTCACGTATAGCCTACTAAGTTAAGGCGACCCAGTGTCACACATGCTCACAGTACACATTGGTACAGTACATAAGTCATGTCAGCAGCCATGTTGAAAAAAATAGGCCCATCAGCTGCCTTTGTAACAGTGAAATAAAACATCTTTAACTGAAGATTCTCCAGGGTATTTTCATGAGTGAGATAATATGTTAATTGGAGAAACAAACCTTATAATTTAAACACTGACAAGTCGAGAATAAAATGAACCGTGTGTTGATTGTTAGGAAATCATTTAAAGTGAGGAAAGTCAAACAAGGTGAAGCTCTGAAGATGAGCTCAGCGCTCCACCACACGCTGTAAAACTGATTATATATCCTATGATTTTTGAAAATTATACAATTTGTTAGATGAACGCTTAACAAAACCAATTTAAGTCTAGTAAGTTCAACCACACTCATGCCATATCACAAAATATAAAACGATATCTAGTGTCACATCACTACATTGATTGAGTATTATTATATATTTAATAGAAACCTTAATATTTATCATGTGAGGGCATTTTGGGGTTTGATTGTCTCTTAACTTACACATAAGAAATCACTGAACAAGACCTCAGGACAGCATTGGCTAAATGCTAATGTCAGCAAGCTAACATGCTCACACTGTTAATGTGTAGATGTCCACTATTTTAGTTGAGTGTGTTAGCATGCTAATATTTGCTAATTGACACCAAACAAAGTTCAGCTGAGGATGCTGTAGGCAAAGTGTCAATATTTTACAGGTACTGCATTTGGTCATGATCATCAACAGATAATTTGCAACCATATTGTTTTTGTAACAGTGAAATGAGAACACATTTATCCGTAGATTCCCGGGGGCATTTCCAATCATGTGTGAGATTCCTCTGTTAATTGGAAACACAAACTTTAAAATGTTCACACTGACAAACCTTGAAAAAAAAAATTAACAGCTTAGGAAATGACTAAAAGTGAGAGAAGTCAAATAAGGTGAAGTTCTGAGGTTGAGCTGAGTCAAATATTTCTGCTCTCATTTCCACAACACGCTGTATAACTGATTTGTCCTATGATTTTTTCATTGATTTTATTTAACACCCGGTAAATTCATGAAAAAAAAAATACTTTGCTGTAATGCAGCCTTTAAAACCAGGAAAAGACAACGCCTATGTCAGGATATAATGATATCCAAAATCAAAGATGATATAGCCTCATATCACGATATCAGTATAATAATGATATGTACCCAGCCCCACATAATCATGTTTTATGATATATGTAACTGACAACCTCAACATTGACAATTTGAGGACATATTGGAGATTGAAATGTTGTTGCAAGAGATACACACAATAAATTGTTGTGCAAGACTACACAGCAGTGCTTTGGGTTAAATGTGATGTTCACCATCTGGGTTTAGTGTGTTAGCATGCTAATATTAGCACCAAACTAAGCACAGCTGAGGTTGATGTCATTAGTTTTGCAGGTACAGTATTTAGTGTAATCATAGATATATCTATGGTCATAATGTCAGCAACCATGTTGTAAAATACCAGTTGGTTTCATAAAGTGAAATGACAACACATCTTTATCCAAAGACTCTCACTCTCTCGTGGGTGTTTTCACGATTGAGATTCCTCCGTTAATTGGAGAAACAACTTTATAATTTAAAACCTGACAAGCCTTGAATAAAATTAACAGGTTATTCTTAGGAAATAATCAATAGTGAGGAAAGTCAAATAAGATGAAGCCCCGAGGTTGAGTGGAGTCAAATATTATTAGTGCTCTCATCTCCACAATGTGCTGTATAACCATAACCTATTATATATTATACAATTTTAGAAAATTCCACAACCATTTATAGATGAATGTTATACAAAACCAATTCAGAAAATTACAGCGCTTAACTGTAACGCAGCTTTTAAAACTAGAAAAGACAATACTTATGACATCATAATATCCAAAGACCAAATCAAATCTCATATCATGATATTGATGTAATATTGACCAACCCTACAAATCAAGTATTATGATATATTTGACTGAAAATATCAATATTGATAATACTGAATAAGCACATTTTGGACAATACGAGCAGTGCTTTGGGCTAAATGCTAACATCAGCATGCTAACATGCTCATAGTGACAATGCTAACATGCTGATATTCAGCCACCTTAGTTTAGCATGTTAGCATGCTAATATTAGCTAATTAGCTCCAAACAAAGAACAGCCGAGGTTGTAATTTCATAATTTTGCAGGTGCAGTATTTAGTCGTAATCATAGATATATCTGTGGTCATATAATGTCAGCAGCCATGAGTAAAATATGAGTTTCTTTTGTAACAGTGAAATGACAACACATCTTTAACTGAAGGGTGTTGTATGAGTGAGATTCATGTGAATGGAGACACCAAAACTTGTTATTTAAACACTCACAAATTCTTAGGAAATAATTCAAGGTGAGGAAAGTGAAGTAAGGTGAAACTCTGAGGTGAGATGGAGTCAAAAATGACTTCTCTGTATATCCTCGACTCAGGAAACCCTTTAAATGAATGCTTTACAAAACCAGTTTAACACAGCATTATGCTATGTCATGATACAACAGTAGATATCAACTCTCATAGGATAATATTGATATAATCGATATATTTCCCAGCTCCATAAAATCAAGTATCAAGTATTAACCTCAAAGACAAAAACATTTTGAGACTGATTGTCAGTACTTTTTTTAAACACAATAAATCATTGATAAAATGCTGGACTGTATTAAAATGCTCACAGTGCTAACATCCTGATTTTTAACCATCATAGTTTAACACGTTAGCATGCTAATATTTGCTAATTAGCACTAAGGATACGTGAGGACATTTTGGGGTTTGTTGGTGCTTTAGAGAAACTTATACACAAGAAATCGTTGAACAAGACTACATGGCAGTTGGGCTAAATGCTAACATCAGCATGCTAAGATGCTCATATGTAACAATGGTAACATGTTGATGTTCATATCTTAGTTTAACATGGTAGTATGCTGATATTTGCCAGTTAGCACCAAACAAAGGAGGATGATGTGATTACACGTAGGCCTACTGTGGTCAAAATGTCAGTGGCCATGTTGCAAAAAACAAACAAACAAACAAACAAACACAACAAACAGCTGGTTTTCTATGAGTGAAATGGCAATACATTTATCCAAAGACTCTCTGGGGTATTTTCATGACTGAGATTCCTGTTAATTTGAAACGCAGCCCTTATCATTTAAACACCGACAAGCCTTGAATAAAATTAACATTTTGGGAAATGATTAAAAGTGAGGAAAGTCAAATTAGGTGAAGCTCTGAGGTCAAGTCAGATATTACTGCTCTCATCTCCAGAACACGCTGTATAACTTATTATATGATTTTTTAATTGATTTGATTTAACGGCAAATTACTTGACTTGTTGTCCTTAAAAGCAGGAACAGTAGTAGCAGCAGTAATGTGAAGTCATGTAGGGGTTCATTGTTGTGTTTTAGAGACCTAACACACAATAAATCACTGAACGAGACCACAGTGTTTTGGGCTAAATGCTAACGTCAGCATGCTAACATACTGATAATCATCATCATCTTAATTTAGCATGTTAGCATGCTAATATTTGGTAATTAGTGCTATACATAAAGTGCAGAGGTTTATGTGAATGTCAGTTGAAATACCAATTGTTTTTGTAAAAGCACATCTTCAACTGAAGATGCTGAGGGGCATGTTTTTCATGACTAAGATACTGAGTGAGAAACTTGTTAATTGGAGAGAATTAATTTAAACACAGCGAGCCCTGAATAAAATTAAAAGTTGATTGTCTGAAAATAATCAAAGGTGAAGAAAGTCAAATAAGGTGAAGCTCTGAGGTAGAGCTGTGTCAAATATTCATGCTGGGGAACTGATTATATCCTATGATTTTTGAAAATTCCACAACCCTTTGATAGATTAATGCTTTGCAAAACCAATTTAACTTAACAGTCTGGTAAATTAAGATATTTCATCACTTTACTGCAGCCTTTATCCTTTATCCAAATATCCAAAATCTGACATGATACCTAGTCTGATATGCTGTCGATAAAATATTGATATAATGTCCAGCCCTACAAAATAACTAACATGACATTCCAGATGATTTATTACACATAATAATCAGGGAAGTAGTCCTGAGAAACAGTTTGGAAAAGGGCAGGTACTTTTCAAAAACTTCAACCAATCAGATAAAACTCTTGAAAAACTCTTGAAAACATCTTTTCCTTTGAGAAAAGCCATCAGTGCCATTCTTTGCTCTTCTTTAAATGAAGAAGCACTATCACAGTATCTACGCTAACGCCTAATTTAATGATACTCATTATCCATGAGCCACCATTGTTTGTTCAAGAAGAGTCACTTCCATGGACGCTTCTCGCTGCTGTCAAACCTAAAACCACGCCTGTAGCCGCCAGTAGTCCCTACTAGAACGCTGACTGGCTGCACAACTACACAAACAGATGACTTGAAGCCCGGCAAAATGGATTCTCGCGTGATCTTGCGAATTCAGCTGCCTTGCAAGGTAACAAAATAACACTGATAATATGAGGACTTTTTGGGGTTTGATTGCTGGTGTTTTAGAAATACTTCAATGCAAAAATCAGTGAAGATTAGACAGCAGTGCTTTAGGATAAATGCTAACATGCATCTTAGTTTGGCAGGTTAGCATGCTAATATTTACTAAATAGCAGTATAGACCCTTTTATAGTCCGTAAACAATGAGCAAGCTCCGCATGCAGTTTGGCAACATAAGTATGGCGGACCACAACAGCTTGTCAATGTGCGGTGTAAACACATTTAAGAGCTTTAAGTCATAAAGGCCACCGATTGCTCTGCAACTGTCGTGATCCTTTCGGAATTCTGTACGACTTGAGGCGACCAATAGAAGATCGATTCTGATGTACCATATACGCAACAACCAGACATTTTGGCGATTTTGACTCTGATAAAATGTTTAATTCATCATTTGCAGCTTGATAACTCATCTGATGACTGGGGGACATCGCTACTTTTTGCCGAAAAGCGTTTGCAGCTTTTCGATGATGTCAGCTGTAAAAGGGTCTATAAAAAGCACAGCTGAGGATGATCTGAATTAGTTGTGCAGATATTTGCTCATAAATTAATATTTACTAACAGACCGACTGTCTGACCATGTAATGCTGCCATCTATAAGGCCCCGCTGCTAGCGTGGCCATCATCAATGCGTTATCATGATTGGTGGCCAAACAAGCAACAGAATTTGTAATTTTTTTTCTCAGCTAGAACAGACTGAGAAGGTGAAATATTATTGAAAATATATTTAGTTTGAAAGATGTTAAAAAAAACAACAACATATAAGCTCTTTCACAAAACTAAATCCAAAAAACACCTTACATCATAACACAATATTGTAGATATATCACCCAGCTCCAAATGCAACAGCACATTTTAACACATATTTTAGTCACTGATGTAGGGGGGAATCCTGTGTAAACCTCGAAGACCCACACAATGACTAACGCACTCCTACACTGTAGATTTGACCACCCTACATTGAGCTCCTCTGTTCTTACTATTTCCGTTTTTCTGTTGTTTCACATACATTTTGTGGGAAAAAAAAAGACACAAAGACTGTTGACAGTTACAGTAGTTTATTCTGCATGTGTGTTAAATAAATTATATGAATCTGCAACCAGCATGAACACACACACACACACACACGCACACACACACACAGATAGAAGTACAAACACATACTTAAAAACACACTTGTTTGTCTTTTGTGATGATCAGCTCGATATCCCTACCGACTGATTCGGAGTTCAATGTCATGCACAGGGTCTCGAATGCAAACAGGCAATTGCAGAACTGACAGCAAATAAGGCGGTTTTACTACACTTGATTACACTGCTTGAATAACAGTTACATAAATAGTGAACTAGATCTATGCCAGAGGGACTGTCAGTGTGATACAAAGTGTTGGATGTGGTTTCTCTGGAAGATTACGTCGGATCCTCTGCACATAAATTCAGTTGTATCCATACAAGTCAGAGGTAAGCCATGACACATGCATGGGAGTAGTGCTCTTTCTTTCTTTGTTTGAAAAGCAATTTCTCAGTGTAGGAGTACACACGCACGCACGCACGCACACACACACAACCCATCCCCCTACCCCTTGAATTTCTAAGACATCCCTACCACCTACACAACATGGTGTTCTATCTGATTGCACTTGAGTATCATTAAATTAAACGTTTAATGCAGCCTGTTACAATCCAGTGAAGATCTACAGACTTGTTATTGGACGGTTACGGAGCGGCAGGCCTTTTGTATGCGGTGGATGGAAGCTTTTTTTTTTTTTTTATTGGTGGATCAGTCACTTTTGCTCCCGCCTCCAGATGATGACCATGCCGTGGAATCGGCAGATGCCAGTAAACTCTCGTCACAGTTGAAGCTGACATCCAGCACTGGTCCCCCGTGACCCTGCAACTTGTTCACTATCGCCTTGGTGTTGCGCTCAACGTCGAAGAAGTAGACACAGGCATCCTCGCTGCCAGTCACTGTGTCAGAGGGAAAATGAAGGATCAAGAAGTTCAAATTAAATAGGTAGGAATCTGAAGCAACTTAAACATGTATTAATCACTTTGTATTGCTTGTGGGAACAGACTGTAATGTAATTTTAAAAAAGGAGACCCCCCTTGACTTTGCCAGTTGCTTTGAACAGCCTGCGGACTGTGATGTTTATGCAAGCTTCTGAGTACCTTCTCTTCAGCTCCCCTATACAGCACCAACAGTATGCAACACTACCTAACGTTAGCTTAGAAATGGAGTCTGCTAACATCAATAAATGACCAGCACCCACCACAACATTAAGTCTAAGCTATTATTACTGCAAAGCATGTGAAATATATTGTGATATTTAGGTTTTAGCTGGCTAATGTTAGCTAATGTTAGCTTGCTTGCTGTGAGGATGAGTTGCTAGCTAGTTAACATAACAAAATTCTGTCAGCCTGCAGACTGATTTTTATTTAACTCTGAATAATTTTCTGGGAAAATCCAAAGGATGTGATGTTTATGCATGCTGAGTACCTACTCTTCAGCTCCCCTATACAGCGCCAACAGTGTGCAACACGAACTAACGTTAGCTTAGCAATGGAGTCCACTAATGTCAATAAATGATCAGCGCCCACCACAACACAGCATAAAACACAAAGCCCAAAGACAAACGCTTCCATTACTGCAATGCATGTGAAATATATTGTGATATTTGGATCTAGGCTGGTTAGGCTGTCAGCAAATGTCAGCTTTTTGCTGACATGGATGAATTACTCGCTAGCTAATGTAGCAAAATATTATTTGGAGTGGATAACGTCAGATAATTAATCCAGACTCCACCTGGGGGTGATCTGGCTGGCTTATTGTTTGCAGGTTGCTTTGTTGGCTGGCTGGATCCATGCAGCATGGCTAGGTTGCAGCTAGATGGCTAACCTTAGCATGCCTTCTTGCTAATGTTATCACTAGCAATATACTGTCTGAGTGGATGTTAGTTGACTAGCTTGCCAAAATAGCCCACTAGCCAACATGATCCATGATAAAATCTTAATGTATTAGGACAAACAATGTTAATTTTAGCTGAGATTAAATGATGAGCAAGAGCAAAAGTGTGTAACTAATGATTGCTTTGTATTAGCCAAGAGCGGTGCACTCTGTGACCCAAGCTAAGGTGATTTTGGTCAGCTGGCTGTGGTTTGCTGGCACAGCATGCACAGCTCATGCCTATGGAGTGTGAGCGCAAGCAACAGGATCCTGACACTCAGTGGCCACTGGTGTCATTAATAACAACATTTTTGTTAAAGTTGCATACAGAAACTTAAAAGGTCCTGTGTGTAGGATTTGGTGGCATCTAGCAGAGAGGTTGCAGCTTATAAACACCTTGTCTTATTCTCCCTTTCCAAGAGTGTAGGAGACTCTATAGTGACCGCGCACAAAAAGCACGAGGTCGTATCTAGAGCCAATGTTTGGTTTTGTCCGTTCTGGGCTTCCATAGAAACATGGCAATACAACATGGCAGCCTCGATGGAAGAGGACCCAGGCCCTCTGCAGATATATAAATGTCTCATTCTTATGTAATGAAAACACATCACTTCCTATTTTCAGGTAATTATACACCAATGAAAGCATACTTGTGAATATTATATAGAATTTCTGCCAATAAATCCCCATAAATCTTACTCACTGGATCTTTAAATGGTGCAGAGAAATTACAATGACATCTAGATAAATAAATAATAGATGGCTCATTAAAACAATCCAATCTGGATTGAAAATGAGCGCCTCATAGTCTCACAGAGAAGCAGTATTAAAATAACTTGTGTGCACAATACACTTAAAATTTCTAGAAGGAAAAAAAAACACTTGTAGATGCCACTCAACACTTCAGAGATACAGACATGAGGGCAGGCTTGCCACAAACACTTCAGTCAGTCAGTCAGTTGAGTTCAAGTCAGGCCATGTCCTCTTTGAAATAATGCTAGCAACCATGTTGCAAAATATCAGCTGCTTTGGTAACAGTGAAATGACAACACATCCTTAACTGAAGACTCTCAAGAGTATTTTCATGAGTGAGACACGTCTGTCAATCTGATAATTAAACAATGAGTGCTGAATAAAATTAACATTTGATTGTTAAAATAAAAGGTGGGGAAAGTCAAATAAGGTGCAGCTCTGAGGTTGAGCGGGGTCATATTGCTGCTCTCATGTACACAACAAGCTGTATAACTGATTATACACTCTCACAATTTGTGAAAATCCAACAACCCTTTGGTAGATGAACACTTTAGAAAACCAATTTAAATCATTTAACAATACATACAGGCTTTTAAAAGGTTGCTTAATTGCTGAGAGGTTGCTATTTCAGCATTTCTTTTTATCTAAAAGCAGGAATATGCTATTTTTTGTGCATCGTCTTGTCCACATCGGATAGCCTGCAGCATATAATGAACTGTAGTCTAATTTTCTATTCAGACATCGCAGCGGGAACACAGAGAGATGTCTTACCCACACAGGCCCCCTGTCTGAAAGACATGAGGGGGCAGAAGATGCTATGAACGAGCTGGGATCCATGCTGAATAGGGAAGCTTCTCTTCAGCTGTAGTGTGCCATCGTTGTCCACCACCCTGCCAACACGAATGTGCCACAACTGATCAGATTCAGTGTCACAATGTAAATCAACCATTCTTGAGAGCAAGGACATATCAAAGAAACTTTAAAACAACACATTAATTCCAGTGTTTTGGTGAAAATTAAGTTTTCAAGGATTTATGTATGTGGAATATATGTAATTTATGAAATGTTTTGCTTTGTTTTAATTTTTTTTATTGCTAAACTTGCCAAGAAAATAGTCTAATCACTGACAAGAATTCACAACTTCAAATAATTTAGAAATGTCTTAAAAACCTTCCAAATCTAAAACTAACAATACCTACTGATAACAGAGGTGTAAAAATGTGCTATTATAAAAATCTTTGTTAGATTTTTACAAAAACATGATATAATCAAGCATAAAAAGGGTTAGCTATACCCTAAGCTCCCGCCTTTTTTAAACCAGGAAGTGTCCTGGCTTTAAAAAAGAGGGAAAACTGCTCAAGCACTGGTAAGCTTTCTATTTTTTGACACATTCATTAAATAATATCCCTATCAGATGTGTCTTAACCACAACATGTCAACTCCGTAGCCTTTCTGCATCAAAGCTAAATAGAAATTAGCTTAGCAACCTATAAATAAAATGGCTACTCACTACTACTATGCTGTGAAATAAAAAAATTAACATTTTGTCAGCTCCTACTACATTTAATTTAAAAAATTTAATCGCTAGGAGGTTGGCCGTTACAAGGTTTAATCGCAAAGAGTTTGATCCTTTAAAATATATTTTCCTTGCATATTCGAAGAGTAAAAATCAAAACCAGCTCAAAAAGTGAGTGACATACAATACTGGCAATCAATACTGGCAATCACAAAATGTGAGTCAGTATACATTTCTGTATAACACTATATTTTATTACCATAAATATGTTCAAATATATATTCTCATCACAGCCCACATAAACAACAACATAACATGGAAAAAACACTTTTTCTTTCCGTTTCTGAATCAAGTGAGACATGCAACATAGTTAAGTCCATTTATTAGTTGATAATATTTCAGTTTAGGATAACTGGGGTTGGCAATTTCATGTCAAACAATATTCGTTCCTCTATCTATTTTACCAAAAACATGGAACACAGAACATAAAGTCCCCACACTGAACTCTTTATACACTCAATGCACCCTCTTAAGAGCAATCAAGATCACAAACAACCATCTCCACCCAGCCATCACCATCCTTTTCAACATCTCCCCTCTGGCAGAACGTACAGGTCGCTAGAAAGCAATACAGAACGGAGCGTCTTCCCCAAAATACATTTTTGTCCCGATTCTCATTAATGAGTGAAATGCATCTTGCTAAACCAATGACGGCTGCTTTAAATTATATCTCAGCACAGCAGCCATAAAACTGCCTGTTAATAAACAGTGACTTGCCCTCACAGACTGACCTGTACAGCAGCAGCTTATTGACACAGGCGTTGACCAGCAGGGAGGGGTCTCTGGCCTCTCGGCTAATCCAGGACCGAGCAGATATGCTGCAGATGGAGCTGCCTTCACTCACCACCAGACGCTTGGCTTTGGTCAGCTTCCCTGTCGGGGTGGGCAGGCAGAAACAGCAGAGACCGGCAGAGACACATCAACCGCTTTCCCTCTCAAACAGAGACACCATTCAGTGCATGATACAAAAACTAATCATCATTTGTGGTTCAGTAACGGCACACTTTGCTCTCTGCCAAGTGGAAATGTTGTGACTCTACCTGTGGCCATGTCAAAGAGGAAGGAGAAGATGCTCCCTCTGTCATCACCAGCCCAAAGGATCCTCCCCGGAGCATCAAAGGACAGAGACAGCACGCGGCCTGTCAGCTTGCTGGAGCCCCCCTTCACCTTCTTCCCAGTGGAGATGTTCACCACCTGCAGGTGGTGCTTGCTGTTTCCCACCTGCAACACAGAACTGGGAGTGAGGACCTTCATTACTGCCACAGAGCAGTAGACTAGTGAAACTAGACGAATGGATCTCTGTACAATATTAAATATTTCTTTGAGATCTCATACTAGGATTTGTATAATCCAACCGAAATCATTTACTATCCAATTTTGGTCCGCCACATGAGACCAGTACAGGGCTGCTCTGGTAGATAGACCAGTTAAACCAGTAGAAACCGTCCTCTCCTCTAATGTTATTGCTTATTGTTGTTGCTATCAGATAAAAACATCCATCTCCTTCATGTTCCATTTAACAAGGCATAAATGAACACTGCTGTGCACAACTGTTTTCATTTTACACTCATCAATAAACATATTTGCCAGTGAAAAATTAGAGCAAAAACCAAATTATCCAAGACATTTACCACTTTTGTTTTGGAAACAAAAGATGACATTCAGTTGTAAAATTTTAATCAATGTCTGCACAGTGTAAATATGCATGAAGTAATTGGGAAGGAGATGAAAAGCTATTATTAGGAAGTCTGGCCTCTGCCCTGCATGTTGTGAATATACTTATTTTGGGTAAAATAAGATGCATGGTGATTAATTAATTTTACAGCATGTTATGCATGTTGGAGGGGGAATAAAAGCTGACAAAGACACCATCAGTGATTTGGGGTTAGCTTCTGGGTATACTAGGACAAGAGAAGGGCAGATTTTAACCTTTTCCAAAATTCTGAATGTCATATGTCAGAAAAGTGCACTGTGCATTCAAGTATAAAGATAACAGTCAGGGTGTTGCAGTAAATCAGCTGGTTGTGTGGTGACAGATACATGACAAGAAAGATTATGTTTTTTGTTTTTTTTAAGTTTTACTCTTGCCTTGCCTCACATTGCAGCCAGACTAATTCACAAATGCACACAAGTTAGAATATCTCCATTCATTTTTGATTTACAAGTGGTGTTTTAGACGGGTGCAGAACAAAATGCCTCTGGGTGCAACTGGACAGACCTAGAAACCAATCTGAGCAACATAACCTGTGATATGGAGCTGAGAGACACATGGAAGTTGGGGCGATGCCTGGTCAGCTTTCAAGCAGGGAAAAATTGTGGCCTGGTGACAAACTTTCTCAAATTATGGCTAAATCGTAGGTTAAAATCTGTGTCTGAAAACATTTAAGGTGAGAAACAGCCAATGCAATAACAGAATCTCGATCCATATTTCATCAGCGCTGCCTGGTTTGACAGTAGGGTTGGGCAATATATCAATATTATATTATATCGTGATATGAGACTAGTTATCATGATAGATTTTGGATATGATTATATCAGGATATGGCATAAATGTTGTCTTTTCCTGGTTTGAAAGGCTGCATTACAGTAAAATTATGTAATTTTCTGAACTTACCTGCCTGTTCCATTTGTTATTAGTTATTGTATTTGCTATTATTTGCCTTTACCCACTTAGTAATATTCATATTACTGATCAAAAAAATCTCATTGTTTTAATATTTTTTGAAAGAACAAATAGCCATCCCTACAATATTGTTATTGTTACATATAGAAATTATTATGATATTTGATTTTGTCTATATCACCCAGTGATAATATACAGACTTATTTTGTCACCTTTGCCGCTTCCACACTTCAGAGTACACAACATATCAGCAGTCACAACCTACCTAATCAATAATTATACTATCGACTCACTATCGTGATGGATTTTTCAGCTATATCGCCCAGGCCTATTTGACAGTTTTATCTGAGTTTCATGAGCCTGATGTGTGTTGCTCAAAATCTGGACCCAGTCAGTCCTCGTATCAAACCAGCCCCATATACTAAATAAACAGCTGTGATTGGCTGCAGAGATCCATGATGCGATGATAATCTGTTTGAACAGTAATACATGCAGCTATGCTACTAGTTTCAAGACTGTCAAGCAGATTATTAAATATTGCTGAAAATAGATTTAGAATTCTACTCTTCATAAGACATTCTGAATAAACACAGAGTCACTGTGACATCAGATCAAAGTATCACAGCTGGTGCTGAACTGAAACATTTAGTCCAGAAGTACAACTATTGCTAACTGTGTTTGAGCTGACAAAAAAAAAAAAAAAAAAAACACATTAGCAAGGATTTTGTTGTTGGTCCCCTAAAAATAGAACATATGAAACTGCAGGTGAGAAGGAAAACAAACACAAAGTAGTGTACCACTTCACCTCAGTCATAAATGTTAATGGTGAAGGACACAAAAAGATATGTAGGATGAATAAGTAAATCAGTTCATGAAAAAATTAAAAACACAAGCAGGATCTGCACACATTTTTTCTACTCTTGCATTTAGTTCTTAGTTTTTTTTTTCAGTGTAATTACCCATAACTGAATACAAGCCCCTGTGCATGTTTTAGTAGGGAATGAGTAGTAGAGAATACAAAAATGTTACCATGTCTCAAATGGGACTTACCACAGTAAGGTTGTTATTCATGGGCTGGAAGGTGCAGCAGAGCAACTCGCTGGATTCTGGGTCTCTGACCTCTCGGATGCACCGACCATCCTCCGTGTTCCAGATACGCAGAGTCCCATCTAGTGATGTTCGACACAATGATGTCATTACTCAGAGACCAAGCAAAGTCTGTGACGGGACCTCCGTGACCTTTCAGGGTCACTTAACGCTGGGAGGAGACGGGGACAGTGTCATGATGGACAGGGTGCCGTCCAGCGAGCAGCAAGCCAGGAGGTGCTTGTCATCATTGGCAAACTGCAACCGTGGAACTATAAGGACGAGGAGAGGAAGACAGAGTGAAATAAGTGTTGAAGCTCTGTGTATACAAATGAGTTAATATAAAAGAAAAACAATTTACTCACCAGCAGAGTCCACATGTTGGTCAAATATGTGGTGCATGCCAGCAAAAGCATAATTTTCACTCAAAGTTGTGTCTCCTGCCATCGCACGACTGGCCTCTGCCACCGAGGTGGGCACCAAGCTGCCCGGAGGCCTGCAACCAGAAATGAAAACCACCATGTAAGCATATAATCAATACAATACACCTCACGACCCCCACCTACAGCTGACAACTCAATATGAGAGATCTGATCATTACTCAGCGCAACCAAACCAGAATTACAGCCAGTAAATCCAACAAAAGGCATCAGCTCAAAGGCTAACTAAATCAAAGAGAATTCAATGGCTCGAGGCGGTGAGACAAGTTGCTGGATGTAAGCTGAGGATCTCTGTGTGGGTACCTCTCATCGTAGACGGCTCTGTTCATCTGGGCCTGTAGCTGGTAAGAGCCTCTGCTGACGGACCGGCGGTGACCACGAGCCCCTTGTGCGCGGGGGTCCTCCTCGAAGTCCTGTCCAAGAGGAGAGGAGAGGGAGGGGAGCCATGGAGGAGACAGAACCTCATAGGAGTAAGTGCAAGTACACGTGACCACAAGTAATCATTAATTAACTATGAATAATTCTTGAAAACTTATTAAAATTACCATGCATTCTTAAGTTAATGATTTGCTCATATACAAGGGCAATGCCAGCCATTTCAACCAAGCTGCTCAGCTTAATATGCATGGGCAACCAAAGTGTTGTTTGGCTATGTTGCTGATGGATGAAAACCAAGGTCTAGCCAACCAGATGGCTCTCATATGCTGTATCCTATATTTTCATTCCAACTCTAAGATATTTTTATCTCTCCTTTTCCCAATTAGTACAAACACCCCCACCCTCCTATTCTTCCTCTTCTACTTTCCCTGCCCTTTCTGTTTCTTTGGGTCTGACCTCCATGCGGTCCAGTGTGGTGCGGGAGCTGCGCACACTGCTGGCCCTGAAGCTGCTCTGCTCAGACAGGGGCCCGTAGCGCAGGGCCAGCAGCTGACTGCGCAGCCTCAGGTACTGCCTGCGCAGCCCCGGCTCAAAGCCACACTTGGCGTTCTCTCTGAGCAGCTGGCTGCGTCGGCGGATGTACTGAGTTCGGAACTGTGGGAACGTAGGCGTGCGGTAAGCATTGTACCTGGAGGGAGAGAGAGAGAAGTGACACAGCACACACAATAACTCACAACTGATCCATAAGCAATTACACGTCTGAATAGCTCCTTCATCAGTTTAGACTATTAAAGGCAGCTGCATGATTGAGTCTCACCTTGCGTCCACTGCCAAAACCTGCTGCCAAACTGCTGCCATTCCACAAGCACTCTGGGTAGAGAGGAATCCACTGCCAGGGCAGACTCCTATCAAAATACACAACACCCTGCTCATACTTTAGATACTTTCACTAAAATTTGACATGCATGCACTAAATGAGAGTGTAGCTTTGCTAACATCAAGTGTTACATTGATAGGACTGAATTATCACCCCCCCACCCTCTCGTCCATTGAATCAAGTGATGATGCAGATGTAATGGCACCACAGGGAAAAGGCAGACTGTAGACTAGGAAAAGACCTTGTTATTGAACAGCGTTTTACTGTGTCAGTCTGACAACCGAACGCAATTGTTTAAGTCAGCTGCAACAACTAAATAATGAATGGTTTGGGCATTTTTATCAAGCAGCATCATGAGCAGGAGAGCCTCTTGACAGCTAACGTCGCAAAGCTAACGCTAGCTAGCAATTAGCAAGTTAGCCACAACATCATCTGCGATGTTCTCACGTAAAAGTCAGTTTTACGTTCATTCCTCAATATATACAGACGGTCTATCAGTTAGCAATTTTATTCAGAGTATAAGGCATTGCATTGTGATGATATGTCAAAGATATACAGAGAAATACATTAGAAAACGGCTCACCTTCCTTAGCTTTTCTCCATCGCTGCTCTCTCTATCAAGTCACATGACCCGGTCGAACCAGCCCACTTGCTCGTGTCTAGAAGGGAACCCTGGATTTGCCAAACTCTCGCGAGATACGTACGCGCGTTGTTACTTCTTTAAACTAATTATGTTTTGTTATGTAACAACTTTCTAGTGATATTCGGGATAGCACTACAGACAGTGAGCACTTGGTTAAGATTATGAAAATATCATGCTTCGGATTACAATGCCAAATCTCGCGAGACCTTTCGCGGGTCTGGGGTTCCGATCTAGTCACGACCCTTTTTGGTGTGGAGTTACATGAGTCTGGATGATTCAGATCATTTACATGAGAAACCCACAGATGGTTGGATTTCAATGAGCAGCAAATGCACACACTTGATATAAAACATAATGGTTTCAAATTATATTTTTATTTAGCCTCTATAACATTTTGAAACATCATGAATTTCTTCTGTTTACCATCATCCCCTCACTCCTACACACAAACACAAAGGAATAATAACAATGGTACTACTATTATTTGCATATTTGGAGTGGTGCCTTCAGGGACCACAGGAGCCCTCGAGGGCCAAATCATCATTTGCTTAATATCAGCAATATTTCACCAGGCTGCATGGAAGTCCACACAGTGAAGAATGCATTGGATGGCAAAACTGAGCCTCACTTAATGATCCCTGCTATTCTGCCCTTCAAAGACAGAGAGCAGTAACTCCAGAAAAGCTGAGGTGGAGAAAATAAGGGTTTAAGCAGACTGGGAGAACTGTAAGGGGTGGATATCGATGTAATTTCTTCATGTTATATCTTTTTGAACATATTATTTTATTTAAAAAAAAAAAGATGTAAATCTTTGGAGAAACTTAAGGGAATACGATGGAGAGGAAAACTGTATCAACAAACAAAATTGGTTCTTTAAGCTTTCCATCTCTTTGTTTTATTATTATTATTGATAATAATTTTAAATTAATATAATACAGTACATCAGTTTACAACAAAGTGATTTAAAAGTAAACCACACAAATTTTGAATTCCACTAGAGCCTGGCAGTTACTGCTACTCGACCAAGCTAAAGTTAGGCTAGTTAGCTTTTAGCAAGATTAGTTTAACGCTTTTTATTGCTCCATGACTGGATTAGTTTCTGCCTTATTTATGTAGGATAACAAACTAATTTGCCAAGATGTCAGTTCACCGAAATTTTATTTATTCTGCAGTTACGGGGCTTTAGTCAAGGCTAGTTGCATTATCTGTCTAGCTAGCTTTAGCAGGATCTTGCTTTAGCTAGCTGTGTTGTTGTCTGTTTGGTTTGATTTTTAGCTCTGTTTTGTTTTAACTGCACTTTTAACGTGTTGCTGTCTTTGGAATCATGCGTTATTATGGCATAAAATAGGTTATGTGGCAAAATAAATGTCAAGAGGTCAGATTTTGGTCTTAATTTTTTTAACTAAATATGTAGTTACTGCAGTTTGCCTTTGTAGGGCAGTATAGCATAGTCATATAACACAAATCTTCTCATTTTAGGACAAAATCCAAATCCTCTGATAAAACATGAAAGAAGTTATCTCCGACCTACTAGACTATTTAAAAAAAAAAACAAACAAAAAAAAACCTCGCTATCACGGTAACATGATGAAAATGCTTTCTTGTCCTGGACAATAGGTGAACACACAGTTCCAGTGGCTTCACAATGGCAGTATTACAAGGTCAGCTCTGAGGTTTCGCCTGGCTCAGCAAAGACCTGCAGAGCTGTGGGGCATGCTGCTCAGCTGACGGGGCTCTTTGCTTGTTCATGGTGCTCTTTCTCGAAGGGGCCCCAGTGACAGACCCATTCACAAGCACGGGCCATAAATGACCGAGTTGAACACCACATTAAGCACTGCATTCTCAGAAATCAGCACCGACTCTGGAGCACAGCCAAAATGCCAGGAACGAAAGGTGAGTGAAGACCAAAAATACAAAATATTTTAGTTTAATTTATCTGGATAAGAGCTGCACGTTCAATGACATATAAAAATTAAATGACAAAAAAATGTCTATTTTCAGGTAATAAGTCGGACAAGAAGTCAGCTACCAAGGTAGGAAAATCATTACTATGCTGGTTCAAAATCCTAATTTTCCTCTAAATCTGTACATTTTTGTTGCCTAACTTAATTCTTAATTGTTTTTAATTTCACAGCAACCTCAGGAGTCCCTAAAGAGCACCGAAGAAAGGTGATCAGAAAGGAGATGATAACAAGAAGCAAGGAGGTAAACATTTATATGAACCTACATTTTCCTATTTTAACCCGTGCACAGACTACATGAATTCCAAGTAGGAAAAAATATATATATGTACAGTTTTGTGCCGGGTTGCTAAAGGCCGTCAGTGGTTTGGGATGTCTGGCACACCGTGTGGAAATGAGATGCTGTGATTGCTGTGTCCCCAGTGAAGGTATCTGTCTGTGTTTCATCCCCTCGCAGGACAGCCGAAGGGAGAGAAGCAATAACTTCCAGGCATTCGTGAAGATGGCTTTGGAGACACTGCTGGGGTCCTGTCGTCGTAAACATGGGGGCCCCCGGGGCAAACAGGGCTGAGTGCACACCACGCTTTCCCCGCCACCACCGCGTCTGCAGACTGGGCTGCTGTGAGCTCCAGTTCCAACACGGCATCTGCTCACCTCTCACAGAGGCAGAAAGTGAACCCGCTCTCCATCCATCACCATCTGTTGTTCGACCTCTGTTCCTCCACCCCCACCTCTCCAACTCTCCAACCTTTGTCTGTCCCCTTCCCCACACTGTCCGCCCTGGCTTATTGGATGCTGAGAAATAGTTTCCAGGTTAAACCGGACCATTGCTTTGAGCTAAAAAAAAAGTTTGTCACCCCTTTCTGATCCTTCCCCTAACTCACCCTCATATCACGATAGACTGTCTAACAGTCTATATTCTTCTTGTAAATAATCAGCAAATAAACAACACTTTCTTACGGCAGTTCATGTGTTTCCAACTTCTTTTTATACCACTTATCATTACACAGGGTTTCCACGGGTTTCAACAAGTTAAATTTTTTGTTATAAGACCTTTTAAAGACAAATTTATTATAATTTATTAGCGTTATTATTTCACTGCTTCTTGATTAATCAGGGACCGAAAAGACAATGGATTGTGAAAATTTGGAGGGACATCAGGCCATTTTTCAAGTGATACAATATATTTGATGACCAATTAGCAACTGTGAGACAACAGCTAATGTTAGCATTCTGTCACTGCCTAGCTAACGTTACTGACATAAGTGCTGACAAATTATTATTTCACTGCTTCCTGATTTATCAGCAACTGAAAAGACAATGGAGGGAAAATGGGTCATAGTTCAACCTAAAACAACACATTTGATAACTGATTAGCTACCGTGGGATCACAGCTAATGTTGGTATTCAGGCACCGCCTAGCTAACATTACAGACATCATTACTAACTAATTGTTATCAGTCTCCCGCTTCCTGTTTAATCAGTAACTGAAAAGACGATGGATATTGAAAATCTGGAGGGACATCGGGTCATTTTTCAAGCTGAATGTATTTGATAACCAATTAGGTACTGTGAGACAAAAGGTAATGTTAGCAGTCAGGCACTGCCCAGCTAACGTTGCTGACACCGTTACTGACAAATTATTTCACGGCTTCCTGATTGATCAGCCACTGAAAAGACAATGGATAGTGAAAATCTTCTTCGCTTTCATTTAAGTGAAAGTGACTAACGGTTAATAATTTAATATTTTCAGGTTCACAGCTCACTATGAAGAATTTTTTTGATAAAGATACAGATATCTAGAGATATATAGTTTCTAAAACTCAAAGACTCAAGTTCAGCTAAAGCAGAAAAGTAAATCATCTCAACAAAAGGTTATAGGTCGGCAAAACTTTTAAAAAAAGTTCAAATCTAGTCAAGACAGTCGCCTTAAAATAACACGGTTCTCAACTTTTTAACAGTGTAACTGCCATATTAATCAATAAAAAGAAAATATAACTTCCAGCCCTATCACTATGTATAAATTTATTTTACTTTATAAACTGAGCATCTTTGAAACAAGAATGTTCCTTTGAGATAAATAAAATAGTGTGTTACAAAACACAGTTTGATTTTGCTCATACTCCAGTCAAATCTTTAAGACTTGTCAAAATTTTGTATTTAAGACATTTGAGACATTTTAGGGCCTAAAATTCAGATTATTGTATTTTAAACTTTTAAGAACATGCGGAAACCCTGCAAACACATCACATCGTTATCCAACAAACAAACAAAGACGGCAATCCAGGTTTCATGTAAAATTTTATAAAAATATCACAGGTGTATCAGTGCCTTCACATTTACAGGGAGAAAAGTTAAAGTAAATATCGGAATAATAGTTAAAATACTGTAGTACTTGTTGGATCGAGTGGTACTAGGTCTGCAGAGACTGAGCACTTGTTCTCAGGCATGAACGAACATTCAGGCTCTAATCTAACACACTACATCTGAGTCAAGAAGCAAAATCCTTTGACGTTCTAGATTTAAGAAAGATAAGATAGACAAAATGTGGACACAATCTGATACAGACGCTTGTTTGATTCTCTCATCAGTTAAATCATTAGTTACATAAATGCATCATTAAAAGCAGCAGTGTGATAAAAATCCATACTTAAGGATAAATATGTATTATAGTGTACTGTCATCATTTCATCTAATAGGAAACTGGAAGAGTTTAAACATGTTTTCCTCTACAGTAACACGTGTGGAATACCCTGATTCTAAACTTTTATTCTCAATACTGAAGAGTTTTTCAAATGTTCACAAATACTAATGAGATCATATCTAAGAAAAAACCAAATAATTCAAGTTAAAGGAAATTGTCAAAATAACACAAAATAATACAAACACCATTAGGAAATTTCACCACAAAAAAATTAATTCATAGACTTGCTGATTATTTTTCTAAAATTCACAAAAGGGGAAGTAATTGTTGGCGACATTATAATTGCTGCCTGTGCTCTTTTCATTCAGAAGTAAACTCTTTGTTGTCTTTCACATGCTCTGTTAAAGGAGAAGCTGGTGGGTCAGTCAGTGTTTCTTCTGGTCTTTTGATTTGCATTTCCAAAACAGGTATTGAAAAAACAAAAAGTGGTGATTATTTGACTTTCGTTTTGTAATACAAAATTAAAATTGAAATACAAGGCATTTTTCGAGTCCATCCATCCATCCATCCATCTTCTTCCGCTTATCCGGGACCTGGTCGCGGGGGCAGCAGTCTAAGCAGGGATACCCAGACTTCCCTCTCCCCAGACACTTCCTCCAGCTCTTCCGGGGGGATCCTGAGGCGTTCCCAGGCCAGCCGAGCAACATAGTCCCTCCAGCGTGTCCTGGGTCTTCCCCGGGGCCTCCTCCCGGTGGGGCATGCCCAGAACACCTTCCCGGAAGGCGTCCAGGAGGCATCCGATATAGATGCCCGAGCCACCTCCCAGCGGGGTGACATTCCATGTCCCCATAGCCGGATTCTGTGTCCAGGGATTGGGCTGTCGGGGCCCCTGCCCACAACTGCCACCCAAACCACAACGCATCAGCCCCTTCTGAACCCTCCCTGGGTGATTGGCCTACGGGAAGGCGGGCCCATGTCGCTCCTTCGGGCTGTGCCCGGCTGGGTCCCGTGGGCAAAGACCCTGCCACCAGGCGCTCGCCTGCAAGCCCCAACCCCAGGCCTGGCCCCGGTGACGCCAATCCGGGCGACGTAAGCTTCCTTGTTTGTTTATCTGTCATCAGGGGCTTTGGAACCGCTCTTAGTCTGACCCGTCACCTAGGACCTGTTTGCCTTGGGAGGCCCTACCAGGGGCAATAAGCCCCAGACAACATAGCTCCTAGGATCATTCAAGTGTGAATGAATGATCCTAGGAGCATTTTTTGAGTAAAATTTCAAAAATGGGTTAATATTAATTTTCCATTTAGTATAAAAAATCACAAGAAAGCAGAATCAAACAAATAAACAAAAAACCCAAAATGTTTTTTTCATATTCTGAGATAGGATGTGGTCATTTATAAAACAAGAACGCCAAATGTAGGATTGCAGTGTTGCTTTAGCCCAGGCTAAAATGTCTTTGTAAACCTACTCTGATAGGATTTTATAGACATGGCAGAAAAAGGCCTGTCATCTGCAGAAATCTCACTGTGGTCAAGTGAAAACGAAATGGTTTCTGAAAAACCTGGTCAAGCAAACCCCCCGCTGTGATTTTGATGTGCGTCTATTCGTGCAGTTACAGTACCAGCGCTTTGAGCAGGCAATTAGGACAAAAGACTTGCATAACAGTAATAATTTCTCACATACACGTCACATGGCATATAATTAAGGGAAAATCAGCTTAAGTTGCATGATATCAGGGCAGGAATTTCTCTTTAGGCCATGAAGACCACGGCTGAAAACTGGGTTATTTGTGACAACAGTTTGATAAATTACGGAACAGATGAGACAAGAAACTCAACATATAATGTTAAACATTGCTCGTAACTTAACTTAACTTAGCTGACCCAGTGGCCTAAGAAGTGTTACAAGCATGACGAGTATTACTGCCTAAAGTCTGGGACATTAATGTCAACAAAAGTAACGTTGGTCCCCCTGACTCTCCATCCCCATATTCAAAGTGACTCTGATGAGTCTCAGGGATAAGTGTGTAAGAACTTCTGACTCAGCTTTTTCTAAATATTGGTAATTTATACATAATGATAAATTATTTTGTGAAATAAGCACATTTATTTAGTCCTATTTCAAATAAAATACATTTCCTTCTTCATCATCCTAAACCTTTTAGTTAAATTAATTATTTCTGTGCATATTCCGTGGATTTATAATTGCTTTATTTGATGCCCTTGTATCTCAGGCATTTGGCCTTTGTGCTCTCAAAAAATTGACAAAGGCCAAGTGGTCTTGCCCTTAAAACTATGAAATTCCATGCTTGCATTACACCATTAATAACTCCCTCTTATTTGGACTGTTGGACTGTTTAACAGAGTTGCCTAAATTTTCAGTACAGTCCTGCTCACGATGACGACTCTATCAGTGTGGAATCTGAAGATATTTTACTGTTCAGTTTTTGGGAAAATTTATTAACGGTGTAATATAATTTGAGCTGACTTTCGCTTTAATTTTCCCAGAAAGTGAACAGTAAAATAACAGATCTGAGAAAACTAAAGCTTTTTCCATTTCTGCTTTCTAGTGATTTTATGTTTTGTTATACAAAATAGAAAAACAAAAAGTTAAAGTCATTTGTTACATAACCCTCTCTGACCATGAAAAAGAAAAATGCCTTTTAGTTCAATTTTAATCTTTGCTTTTTAAAACGAAAATCAAATCACCACTCAGTTTTTGTTTTTTACTACCCATTTCTGAAAAGAAAATCAAATGACTAATAGATACACTGGCCCAGGTGATATTCTATATTTTTCTTTTGCTTACTCATGAAAAGACAATCGATCTGATTGATTCTATTAATAAGTTTTGTCTCTGCAGCTGAAGGCTGTTATATCTGATTATATTCTTGTGTGCCACAGACTTCATTGGTGTCCAGAATGTATCAATGAGTTGCACCGTTAAACTGGGTGACATGTTCCTTCATTACAATGAACGTGGGCACTGTAGTTTATTTTGAGCCAGTCCCACATACACCATCCATCCTGCTTCTGTAGCTTTATGCTCACCAAAGCCAAAATGCATATTAACCCTGCTGCTTAAAATAGTTTCAACGAATGTTTGCTACAAACTACAGTGCCCAGCAATTATTCAGCCGTTTTAAAAACGTTAAGCAAACAGAATGAGTTTGGCTGAGAGCCACAACATGAAGGAAAAGAATTGAGAGATGGACTAATGCATTGTTGCTTTTGGGTCTTTTAGGATGTGTTCAAAATAAGAAAAACACGGAATACCACCAGCCTCATCCTTCCATCCTACAAATACAATTGTAAAACACTTGAAGGGGGAAACCACATCTGGAGGGCATCTGCCGCAGTCGATCCTGAAACCTAGATAATGGGCTCTATCATGTGTCCACAGAAAGGAGCAGCCGATCTCCACCATGCTGATAGGTATTGATTGTGACTCGCAGTGAGACATCGGTAACTGCTGTCACGACGTGAGGGCTCGACAACTGCGGCTCAGATAAAAAGGATGCGATACGGAGAGGAGGGGGGAGGGAGGGAGGGAGGAAGGAGGAGGAGGAGCAGGCTTATCATTTCATGGATATCAAAACTAGTCCCCAGCAGGTTATAATGACGGATTACCCAGCCAACATGCGGCGCAACCTGAACACTGCGTGTTGGTTTATTGTTGTGTACAGGTTGATTCAGTTCTCTTCGGTCTGATGCAGGATAAAGTCACAGTGCAGAGGTGGAGAACCAGCCTTGACAAATCTCATTATTGCTTCCTTTACCTTCCCTGTTTCTCTGTCTCCGTTTATTAGAGAATCAGACGGTACAATATCCAGCAGCCGAATGTGACCCAGTGGCTCGTCCAGCTCAGCTCTGACCACTTCTGGATGGTATGATGAGTTATATCGTCCTGTAGGGGGCAGCACATGCAGCACTATGTGAGCCAATGGATTTAACGCATATAAACAAACCTTTGCTTATTTATACCTTTCATTGAAGCCTTTTAAAACACAAAACGGGAATAATCATTTGTTTTTACTTTCTGACAAGATATAAGAACAATCTAAAACCACTTATACACTAAAATAATTACAGTGGAAACAGCGAATGGTGATCAGAGTTACACTGATCAGATGATATGGATCAAAGAGTTTGGGACAGAATCATTCCACTGTTGGTCACAGTGTTCATTTTGAGTTTTACAAACGACAACATATAGAAAAAAATAAAATAAATTTCTAATTCTATTTTTTTTTAGCTTTACTCCCATGATACTTTGCCTCGTGTTAACCCATCTGGCTACCTGTCAGAGCCCCAGAGTTATGAAACGAGCTGCCTGAGGAAATCAGGTCAGCAGAGTCAGTGACTTCTTTTAAATCTCTTCTTAAAACATAGTTTTTATTGGAGAGCCTTTCCTGCCCTGTACTGGTTTTATGTTTTGTTTGCTTTGATTTTTTTTTCAGACTGTCCCTTTTTGCTGGTTTTATCTGTTTTATTTACTTTCATAGACTGTTCTTTAGCAAGTTTTATTTATTTGCTTGGAAATTGTTTTTATGATCTGCAGGTTATGAGGTTGCTGCCTGTGTGAAGCACTTCTTTAGAAAAGTGCTCTGTAAACAGATATTATTATTATTTTATGTATTTATTTATTTTTTAACCTGAGGCTGCTGCTGCATGCACACTGAAATCATGACAGGGAAAAGAAAGTAATTTTTATCAACAAAAATTTTGTCTCCTTGAAGCTCATGACAAACTGACAAAAAGTGAACCAAGGAGATGCAGCAGTGAAACTACAATAAACTATATTTTATATACAGTACCAGACTGTATTACAGTGTAATATGTGTAAATATACACAGCGCAGCAATTTGTGTAATTTGTACAGTAGAGTTTTGAATTTTTCAAAATAACCTAAACAAATTTTTGCTGACCTATATTATTTTGTTGAGGTAATTTACCTTTCTCCTTTAGAAAAAATGAGTCTTTGGGTTTTGGAAACCAAAAAAAAATTTGTATTTCAAAATTTGTTGACAGTGAGCTGCGAACCCGATTCATCATTACTTGGTTGCTTGAAAATTAATGGTTACAGCTGCAAATATTAAATTATTAACCATTATTCACTTTGATTTCAGTGAGTTTGTCTTAAAGCTACGACAGAGTTTTTAAGTTGTTATGAAACAGTCTCAGTTTAATACTGATGAATCTATATGACCTACATAAATTGACAAGGCCATCGGCGAGAGGATTGGCTATTTCTCTATTGTTATTCTCTGTGGGATTCTCTCTGAAATCAGATTAAACAAGCCTGTATTTACATTTTACCAGGCAGAGTTTGGTGAGTAGTACGTTAGCCAGTTAAGGAGAAGCAGGAGGAGATTTTTTGGCCATTATGGTGGAAAAGCTACTGCTTTCGTCCAAAGGGGCCTCCAAAATTAACAAAATATGAAAGTTCTTTGTAGCAGCTTTCAGAAAAAAAAAGTAAATTATCTCAACAAAATATTATTAGTTGGTAAAACTCAATCAAAACAAGACCATGAATTGGGCTTATAACTCAAAAATCTATTTAAGTAAATTGCCTTGAAAGTTTTGAGTTTTCTCAACTTTTTAATTTTTACAGTGTGGTAATCTGCATGAAAGGTAACAAGAAAGAGAAAAAAAATCATTTGTAATAACTATCTATTTATAGCGATCAATTAGACCCGTACATACGTGATCACTGTCAGAAGTTTCCACTGTGTATGACAGTTCACTTTTTTCCCTTTGAACTATAAATACTGCGGCTACGGTTACTTTCCTATATAGCATTTCACATGTTCATAGATCACATAGTGTACGTACATTTTATAGGGTGTCATTTTAAGTGTACACGTGACATCTATTGCATGTCCTGGAAGAGAGATCCCTCCTCTGCTGCTCTTACTGAGGTTTCTTTAATTTTTCCCCCATTAAGGTGGTGTTTTTCCTTCCTGAATCAAGTATTTAAAGATAGACGGTGTTGTGTGCTGTACAGATTGTAAATCCCTTTCAGGCAAATGTGATATATAAATAAAATTGTCTTGACTATGTATAAATATAGTTCCCATATTCTTCTAAACATGTTGTGACCCCACCTCATCCTCCTCCATGTAGTCCACACTGGAGTTGAACACGGAGCCCAGGTACGTCAGGTGGAGTATTGCCAAGGCGCTGAATGCTATGTTAATCATGTACACCCATAGCGCCTGCAGAGGGAGAGACAAGACATCGTGTAAGGAAAAGGAATCAATATTTCAGACATTTTTATCCATTTCTTTTTTATTGTAATATGTGTGGGTTTTTCTCTAAAAGGTTCTATCAGCTTCTCACTCAGTCTTGATGAAGCAGATTAGATGAATATTTGACTATTAAACTCTTAAAAAATAAACCTTCTTCTGTTGCAGATTTAATAATGAGTATTCAGTGTTATGGAGAAATGCTTAAAGGGATTGCTCGGATTATCTGAAGTGGGGTTGTATGAGGTTCTTAGTGTATTAGCTACAGTGGAGAGGCAGCAGGAGCACCAGTGTGGGAAGCTAAGCAATGTACTGCTGTGGAAAGAGTCAGCAGCAAAATGTATTATAGCCATCTATAAAAGCAATATCAATTCAAGTGTACGCTACATTTAGAATATTTTCATCAGTTTGCCATCAGACAGCCCTTTCTGACAGGTAATCATTGTCATATAAGCCAAATATCTCTCTCCAAACCAACCAAACTCCATTGGCAAAATCAGTAATTTTACCTCACAGAACTCGGGATATACTGTGGTGCAACTGCCTCAACTGGTTAGTTTGTTTGTGTTATTGTGTGACTTAAGTGACTCTGAACTAACTCTTTAAAACACAGAGGTCACACAACAACACAAACAAACTAACCATCAAAGCAACGGTAGATGAGCAACTCCCATGTTTTGTGAGGTAAAATTACTGTTTTTTCCAATGGAGTCTGGTTGCTTTGGAGAGAGCTCATGTAACTGTGGTTTCCCATCGGAAAAGGCTGTCTGACATCAAGGCAAAGGGGTGAAAATACTCTAAGTTTAGTGTTCACTTAAAATTATATACTTTTCTTTAGGTGGCTAAAATACATTTTGCTGCTGCCCCTCTCCACATTTACATTTCCAATTTTCCACCCGTCAAACACTCTGATCCTCAAAACTTGGCCCTCTATCCACCCCCCTCTCCAGCTGCAAAACAAACGGTGCTGTTTGCTGTTTTGGCCCCAACCCTCTGGAACATTCTACCCCATTGATCAGACTGGCAGAATCTTCAGTTTGTTTTAAAGCGATATTCCACCACAGAGTAATAGTCCACTCAATATGTACTCACTCCACTTTCAGCAGAAAACAGGGTTGCAGCCAAATCCAGTACAATGGCAGTGATGTTTTCTGCTGAAACTCCAGGATTGTTTTGTGAACTGAAGATCTTCACCCATCCCCACATCGGCATAGGGGTGAGTTCATATTGAGTGGATTATCATTCTGGGGTGGCTTTAAGCAGCTTCTAAAAAACACATCTCTCTAGGCAAGCCTTTTTATAGATCTTTCCCTGTTTTTATTTTGGTTTTGTTAATTTGGTCTGTTTCTTATTATGCTGTGTTCTAAATTGCAATTTATTTATTATTTTTTTAGATTTTCTGTGTCTGTGTGAAGCACTCTGTAACTGTGTGTTTTTAAAAAGTGCTGTGTAAATAAATCTTTACTTACTTACAGCAGCACATTGCTTAGTTTCCAACACCAGTAGTCGTGCTGCTTCTCCAAAACTGGGGGCGTGCCGACCGCCATCTACTGTACTTAATACACTGACTACGGATAAGTACCTCATACAACCCCACTTCAAATAATCCAAACTATCCCTTTAAGATTTTAAACCACATTTTCAGGGGCTTTAACGGATCATTGCTTGAAATACGATGGGAACGATCAGCACTATGTTGCAGTCCATGCAGGCTGCTTCTTCTTGGCATAAATCATTATTCCCCCTCCCCGCTGCTCTTGATGTGTGTAACCAATATAACATAAGGGATTTTTGCTGGGCGACTTGCCAGCTAACTCCCAAAATATATCAACTGACAGCGCAAGGCGGACCAAGGGGGCTGCTGTACCTTAACTGCCGCAGATGTGTTTTTTTTCCACACTACTTTAGTAATACATTAAATGCATCTTTTTTAATGATTAGACTATATGATAGTAACTTTCCCTGCTGAGGAAGTGTATCATTATCATTATTATAGGCTAAATTAAATGCGGAATATTATTAGGGGGGTTTGTTTTCATATTTTTAAATACATTCAGAGTAAAAATAGAGAGCACATTCTCTCTGAATGCTAACTAGGCCAGAAGAGCTACTAGGTAGGCACCCTTTGAGCACCTCCTGCTCTGAAAGGAAGTGCCAGCAATGCCAGTGCAATGGCCAATTGCTCAGATAAAATAGCTGGAAGTAAACCAGAATATGCACAAAACATGTGCAAAACACCACAGGCCTGTGGTCAGGAGAGAGACTTTGATTTGTGCAGAATGAAGCATTAGCTGTACATGTATTTAAAAAAATAAAAACAGAAAAAAAATAAAATTAACTACAACTAAACAGAAATGAAAATAAAAATCCTTCATGCTAAGCTGGGGCAACCCCAATATCAATGCCAAAACTAAGCAAGAACCCAGATATCAATTCTAGAAATTGTCAAGAACCCCATAATCAACGCCAAATCCAAATCCAGATATCAGTGTTAAAAATGATCAAAAACACTAATATCAATGCTAAAAATCATCAATATCTATGCCAAGAATAGTCAAGAACCCAGATATCAATGCTAAAAATTGGAGAGGACAAATATCAACCCTAAAGATTGTGAAGATCCCCAAAATTAACACTAAAAATTGAGAAGAACCCCATTATCAATGGCAAAAATAGCCAAGAGCCCAGATACCAATGGCTAAAATAGTTAAAAACCCAGATATCAAGTCGAAAAAATGTTAAAAACCCAGATATCAGCACTAAATTGCCATGAACTCTGTAGCGATGCTAAAATTTGTGAAGAAGCCCAAATATTAATGCAAAACATCGTCAAGAACCCAGATTTTAATGCTAAAAATAGCTAAGAACCCCAATATCAATGTCACAAATAGTTAAGAACCCAGATATCAAGGTGTAAAATGGTTAAAAAACCCAGATAACAATGCTTAAAATAGTCAAGAACCCTAATATGAACACTAAAAAAAGTTAGGAACCAAGACATCAACACTAAAAATGGTTAAGATCCTCAATGTGATTGCTAGAAAAAGCTAACAGGATCCTGACTCAAGTCTCATGTTCAGCATTTAGTTTACATATCTAGAGACATGTGAGTTGTACTGATCTCATCTAACTCTCTGCAAGAAAGCAATTAAGCCTGTTTTTCAAAATGTCTAACTTTTACTCCTTTAATGTTCACACAAAGCTGAAGAGCCCACGGTTAATCTCAAATGACTGGTAATAAAGACTCCTCTCTTCTCTCAACTTTCAAAAACAGAGAAGGAAAAGAAAGTTGCAGTCTACCTTTTTGTTCTTGTGAGTGCAGTTTGGCTGACATTTCTTTGACAGTACACAGGCATTAAAAATGGCTGCGAGCCTCTTCCGCAACACTGAAACACAAAACAAGACCAAAGCATTAAAGATGAAGCCAGAGGAGGAGTTCCTTTCCTTTTTCCAACCATAAGAGGTAAATTACAGGCTCTGCAGTGAACAGAAACACTGTGTTATAGCGGGGGCAATTAACCATTACTGCAAAGCTAAGCACCTTCTCTAAATGGAAAGGTTCTAATGTGGAAAAGAGACGACATTAGGCAGACGCTCACCGTGCTCAATGTACGTGATGAACCCGAGAGATATGAGTACTGCACCCAGATGAAAACTCAAACCCTGCCAGACACAAGAGTTAGACTCAAAACAATCCACTTGTTCAAAAAGACACACAACAGTATTTTCCTGCTTATGTAAAACTGTCCTCGCGGTACTCACGTGCAGGAGAGCGCTGGCTGTATACGTCACCATGACGGCAGAGAACGTCCCAAATTTGAGGGCACTCTTGAAAACATCTGTGAGACGAGAGCATCAGCTCGCTTTGAGAGTTTAAATGAGCCATTATCGTGTCGTTCATAATGAGATCGAAAAGCAAAGAACAGCTGCTGCCATCGAGCGATCGCTGTTAACGCCGTTAACACTCACAGGTGTGCAGAAAGGAAGACATGGGCAGATTCCACGACGTCACCACCTCCACCATCGACCGGGGAAACTCTATGTTGAGTGGCTTGGATACAGTCATGTCCCTACGAGACAACAGGTAAAGGTGAGGAGGTTAAATGTGATTATAGAGAAAAACACTCTCTGTTAAAGGAGTAGTTCGGATTGTTTGAAGTGGGGTTGTATAAGGTTCTTTTTCATAGCCAGTGTATTACCGGCAGACAGGCACCCCCAGTACACTATATTTAGAATATTTTCACCAATTTATCTTGCAGTCAGATTGTCTTTTGCAAAAGGAATATATGACAAATATCGCTCTCTACACACCAACCAGACTTCACTGACAAGATGAGTAGTTTTACCTTACAGAACACAGGAGCTGCTGGTCAGCACTGCCTTGATTGGTTAGTTTGTTTGTGTTACTGTGTGACTTATGTGTTTTAAAAGGTTAATTCAGACTATTTCATCTTTTATGTTTACACTTTTTCTTGCCTATATCATAGTCATGTCTGCATTTACAGCAGTCCTGTCCTCATTTACTACAGCTACATCTACATTTACAGCAGCACATACATTTACACCTACAGATATCAACGCTACAAATAGTTAAGAACCCAGATATCAACATGAAAATGATCAGGAACCCAGATATCAGTGCTACAAAATTGTCAAGAATCCCAACATTAATGCCAAAAATAGTTAAGAATCCAGATATCGACATAAAAATTGGTCAAAAATCCAGACATCAATGCTAAAATCATGCACTTTTGCACAATTTTTGCAACATTTGCACAGTAGTGAAAGTTTACACTTAAAGCATCTTAAGTATTTCCAACAGTCTTTAAGCTTTGCACTACCTTAGCAATTATCCAGAACATTTGCGTGATCTTGGTCTGTTCCAAGAAGCTTCATCAGTTCATGCCTGTCAGACTAGTCAGAGCTAGTCTAACTAAATGGTGGGAACCCAGGTATTTAACCTCTGTGGATGTGTTCAAATTCATGAGTGCTCAATCAATTGACACGACTGACACTCATACCTGGTTTCGGGTCACACCCAGTGATCAACGACTCCAAACAACTGTTGTCAATCTGATTGGAGCACTCATGAATTTGAACACATCCACAGAGGTTAAATACCTGGGGTTCCCACCATTTAGTTAGACTAGCTCTGACTAGTCTGACGGGCATGAACTGATGAAGCTTCTTGGATGAGAAGCGAAACGTCTTCAATAAGACAAGTCAGTTGCTTTCGTTTTAATCTTTTCCTGAGATATGTTATCTTAGGTTTTGTATAATCTGAGATGGTTCTTTTGTAGCTCTAGGTAGCACCCTGGTCCCTGAGGAGTGTTGTTTCATTTGTATATAGTTGAAATGACAAATAAAGACAGTCTGCAGTCCATCTACAGACCAGCAACTCCCATGGTCCCTTTTTGCCAATGGAATACGATGGCTTTGGACAAAGTGACATTTGGCTCAGAAAAGGCTGTCTGACAGCAAAGTAAAGCAGTGTACATACAGCACACACTTAAACTGATACTGACTCTTTTAGGTGCCATTTTGCTGCTGACCCTGTCCACAACAGTATATAGCTTAGCTTCCTACACCAGTGCTCCCACTGCTTCTCCAAAGTGAGGGCTTGCTGACCGCCATCTGCTGTAGGTAACCCACTGACTGTAGAGAAGTACCTCATACAACTCCACTTCAAATAATCTGAACTATCCCTTTAATACTGCACATGAAATACTGACCATTTGAGGTTTTCTTTCTCCTCGGTGAAGCCTGCTCCAGCCAGAGTCGTAGTGGTCTCGCTCAAATAACCAACAAAATAATTGCTAAAGTGGAAAGACATTGTGTTCTCATACGCCAGCAACCACCTAAAGACATTAACAGAGGAAGAAACAGACGGATATTACATTCTAATTTTAGGTTAAAATCAAGCGTAACGAATTAATTAATAATAATACAATGATAAAAGACATACTTTGCTGGTGTACCTCTGAGAAGCAACAGAACAAAGAGAGAAGGTGCAGCAGTTAATTTGACTGATACATTAAATTCATATAAATTCTTTTTTGACTTGCCATGTGATGAACTACGTCACGCCACGTTTGTCAAGATGGTGAAACAGTTGTGGTAAATGAGAAGGTGAGACGGGGGTCCTGGCACACATGTGGCTGCACAGAGAGGGGGAATGATGGGGACACATGTGTGCAGGTAAAGGTATCGCACAAATGGTAAATGCATTAAAGGGTAACTTTGGTATTCTTCAACCTGGACCCTATGTTCCCATGTTTTTGTGTCCGAGTGGTCCAGTACTTGTGAGATCACTGCAGCCTTCAGCTGCAAAACAGGCTGCAATGTAATACTTACTGGCAACTGCAAACTGCCAAAGTATGTTAATTAAGTGCTTGTTTTTGCCGACAGGCTCTGATTGTTAATCTAAGTGTCTGACAACATTATGGTTAGGATGCCTACAGGGATAAACCTTCTTTAAAGCAGCAGATTTATCGTTTTCCTAAAGCCACCAGACTCCTTTTACAGAAACAGTCATTTTATCATCGTCATCATCGTTCAAACTCGACATAAACAAAATGAAACTCACCAAAAACATCTAAGCTCGTCTTTCCACTGCTCCAACAATCACAAAACCTCTGGTTTGGTTGAGATAAGCCCTTAATTCACCGGGTATGTGTGAAAATATCGCAAGAGGAAGGTGCAAAGTAGTGGGGAGAAACGGTGTGTAGAGCCAGAATATTTTCACATCTAACACAATAATATAGTTAGGGTGAGTTCTGTCGAGTTTGAATGAAGTATGTTTTAGGGATGATATAATTACTGTTTCTGTAAATGGAGTCTCATGGCTTTGGTGAGAGGGATAAATCGTCTGTTTTCCAGCTGACAGCTGCTCTTGCTTTATACATAAGCAAAAAAAAAAAATTTGATCCAAAGGAGGTATTCACACATCTATCTATCTCAGATGCAGGCGTGTAGAAAAACGTCACTTCAGTCTTATGAGACGAAAAGAAAATCCCACACACTGCTCTTGCTCAGCATCATGATTGATCACACTAACGTTTCGGTCCCTCTGGATGTCTCTCTCAAACAATTCATACAACATTGATATTCACTAGACAATGTTCTGACCACTCTGTGTGCACATGTGTGATGACAATAGACTCAATTGAGATGAACTGCGCCTCTCATGGAAAGTAAGCGAGATCAGGCGGCTGCAGCAGGAGGGGGTGATAAAAAGCTGCAGTCAAGTCAGAAAGTTTCTAGCAGCCTATGCAGAATAGACAGGAAGTGAAACAGAAAATTTAAAATTTATTATTATCATTATTATTATTATTTTCAACCACACAATGATATGTCTGTTAACAGACTAAACATTGATTGCACAACATAAGACTAATAAATCTAGCGTTAAATATTACAATTACACATGAAATTAGGAATTTCTGCAATATGTCGTGTTTGTTGTCAAAACTCTGAACCTGCCAGCTCATCGATCAGGCGACAGCTACACACTTGCAGTCGGAGGAGAGCAACTGTGGTTGGCGCCTGTCTCTATGCACGTGTGCAAGTTAGAGTCAAGTTGGGGCACAAATCTAACCGGCATGCTTTGTACTGCGATTGCCAGTGATCATTTCTGCGCGAGACCTGGTTCATCTCAAACAAGCCTAATTTTTCTCCTGTGGGACTGTTCACAATCATTGACAGCCACCTTTGTACAATCTGTCACACTGTGTTTCACATACAAGACAAAGAAGAGAAAAACAGCTACCAGAGAGACACCACAACACCTGAGCCTGACGTGTGCATTTACGTGTGCACACAGAATGGGCGGGGAATTACCTTGCTAAGATCAATATTGTACCTACGGGGTCCCACTGTCAGATCAGGAATTTGACTGTCTCTTTCCAGGGTTCATTCCTGCTCAAGACAGGCTTTAATACAGTTCAAAGTGCTAAACAGGCTTCACTTCTCAAAAACTAAACATGCAAGAAAATTCCCAAACTTGAGTGCTATGTGTGACAAGTGTTACAGACCCCAGTGACAGTCTATCACGTGTTGTGTTCTTTCACAGTACTTGCATATTTCTGGTCATCATTTTTTGACACTATTTCCAAGGCATGTGGTTGTAATATTATGCCTTGTCCTATTTCCGGTGTGCTTTTATGCATTCTCAGTTCCATGTGATTTCAATCTCCCTGCTCCCCTACTGAAGGTCTTTGTTTTTTCCTCTTTACAGTATTAGCTTGACGTTCAGTTTTGTTTAAATGGAAGGATGCAACCCCTCCATCACATAGCCAGTGGATCAAGGATGTGATGTGAAGTTGGATAAAATTGATTCCGAGATTTTACGAAACCTGGGACCCATTAATAAACTACGTGAACTGCTTGGAACTATGAACAATGAACTGCCATGTCTATGCTTGAATGCACTATGATGCACAATACATTTTTTTTGTTTTCTTTCTTGCACATGTGTGTTTTTTTGTGTTTTGTTTTGTCATCTGTTTGTTTTGTTTGTTGTTATTGGTTTTACTTCTTGCTACCTTCCAGTATCCTTTCTCTTTTTGCACATATCTGTAACTTAAGATGGCAACTTATGTTAATGTCTTGTATGATGAATGGGAAAAATCTCTATAAATAACATGTTAAAAAAAGATCAATGTTGTATGCATTGTTTGAAACACTCTTGATGAAGGTCCAGAGGGACCAAAACATTGGTGTGATCAATATATTAGGTTGTTGAGCAAGAGAAGTGTGTGGAATTTTCTTTTCTATTCATAAAAAATGTTGCCCTCATTAGTCACTTAGACACAAAAGATGGCTCCAGGTAGAAAAATACCAAAGTGGCCCTTTAAAGAACACAACATTTATGGAGGGGGTGTCAGCAATGTTAAGTTTGTTCAGATTCACTGATGTGGAAAATTAATTACCTGATCTTCCTCCTCTTTTTGCTGCAAACAAAGCAGATAAAAAGAAGATGAGAATTAAGCTGTAAGCGATCCAAGCCCGAGGATAAACAGGGATTTTGATTTGTTTACGAGTACGTCTGTGTTCCACTCACCTTCGTAGTAGCTTGTCTCCGTAGACGGGTATGAAATAAGGGAAGAGGTAGGGAGCCACACAGTTGGAAATAACAAGGCAGACCTGGCTCTTCACCCAGCTAACAGACACTTTTAAAAGCCACGAAAAGCTCTGAGGAGAAGAAAGAGCCAAAAAATTTGAACAGTTAGCGGCTCATCTCCGGATAAATCTTTTAAATAATCCTCACCCCCCACCTTCTTCAGCACTTAACAGATACAGTATCACACTTACCAGCTTACGTCCCTCTAAAGCTTCTTTGTAGCTGTTAAAGCTGATCCAGGGACCAAAGATGACTGTGCCCACAAAGTAAATGTAGCCCATGAACTCGATGGGCGAGGGGACGCTGGTCACGACACCTCTGTCCAGATCGAAGGCCAGAGAGATGGCTTTCATGGCAACCACCATCTGTGAACCTGGACAACAGCACCAGCACTAAAGGGATGGTTCGGGTTTTATGAAGCTGGGTTGCATGAGGCACTTATACATAGTCAGTGTTTTATCTACAGTAGATGGTGGTCAGCCATACTATTTTCCCAGGAGACTTTTTCATTGCCCTCTCCTGGATTTTTTTTTCACACCTTTTTTTTTTCCTATTCTTTATCACAACCTTTTTCTGGCACAGTACAGCGTGTACTGTTTCCACCTGGACAATGATACAGCTGCATGTGACGCGGAATAGAGCTGCGTCCAGTTCGCCTCTATTACATCGATGTTCACACCTCCTCCTCCTCAGTGAGTAAGAGACGAAGAGAGAAGTGGAAGGTAGTAAGAAAAATACTCTTGTTCCTTACAGGAAGCTTTAAAGAAAAGTGGCAATTTTTTTGCAAGAGCAGCCTAACTAAAATACTCTTTGAAAAACATTTGGAAAATATCCAATTTCTGTGTTTTTGTAACCAAATTTGAAAGTGGACTAGATAAGTCTTAATGCTGTGGTCCCATTGAGTTTTCCTGCTAACATGTATCTGTTATAGGTGATCTGCAACAGAGTGCAGGAAACAAAGTTTATGAAACGCAATTTTTTGCTTGAAGAGGACACCCAGACCCCCCGCTTTAGTTTCAAAATACTCCCTATTTTTGAGGTCTCAAGGTTGGCATGTATGCAGTCGACACGTCCCCCACTTTGGACAGGGTCAACAGCAAAACGAAGTTCAGCCTACAGTCTTATCTCAAGTCAGGTCTCGAGATGGATGAATTGAACAAATTCCCCATGATCAAAACTTTCCTTGAGTCAGTACTCCAACACCATCCAGTGCGTCTTTGGAGCAGCTTTTTAGATGTGGAAATCTCTTCAGAGGAACTGATACATATTTTGAAAAACTTCAGTTGCATTATAAAAGAGTAAACAACAGAGAACTTGGGTTAGGTGAGTATACGTGATCTGAAAAGTCTGTGCACTTTTATAGTTTGTATGTAGGCATGCGTTTTAGAAGCTAACTGGTTCATTAGTATGATTGTCAGATCGTCAGATCGTCAGGACAATAACATGCACAAGAAATCACAGTAATTTTAACACATAACCAGTCTAATGACTTGCTTTTCTCAGTAGGCAATGTTGTAATGTAACAAGTAACTTTTTAATGGCGGTAATCTTGTAATGTAACAAGTTACTTTTAAAAGTAAAATTCCCTAACACTGACAAAAAACAGATAAGCTAGCAGATTGAGACAGCAGAAGAGCAGCAACTTCTGTGTGGAAAAAAAATCACTGATTTTACCAAAAAAGTTGGCTGAGCAGAGAAAGTAATATTTTGCTTATATAACGGCAGTTTCCCATCAGAAAAGGCTGTCTGATGACAAGGTAAAGTGGCGAAATTATTCACATATAGTGACTTATTTAAACTAATTCTTTTTTTAGGTGGCTAAAATGAGTTTTGCTAGTGACCATGTCCATAGCCATGTACTTTGCTTAGCTTCTGTGCTACTGTTTCTTCAAACTGGGTGGATGTTGACTGCCATCTACTGTAGGTAATACACTGATGATGAATCAGTACCTCATACAACCCCACTTCAAAAAATCCAAACCCTTTAAACAGTCACTAGAGTCCAACATAAGAAAATTAGCGATGCAGAATATAAAGATAAACCTAGAACAGTCACTTTTTACTTTTATCCAGCAGAAATGTGTCAAATGTTGCTGGCTCCAGAAAAGATGCTTCCTGGCCTACCTCTCATCTTGTGCCAGTTGGTGGTGTCCATCATGTGCAGCTCTCTGATGAAATTGGATAAGAATAGTTTCAGTTTTGATGTGCATCTCACCGCAAATTCAACTTCAATGCAACGACTGACTTTAAGAAACTTCAAACACAGACTTGACATGTGCCGCTGAGCTGTCAGGCTTCAGAGGGAGGACTCTCTTACCCCAGCAGCAGGTAGATGAGCACAGTGATAGAGAGGAAGGTGCCTCGGATGGTTGAGTGGCGGCACAGGAAGAGGAAGAGGTAGCAGAGAAGGCTGAGGAGGACCACCCAGATCATGTGAAGCTCAAAAACAGGTAGAGGGTGTAGAAACCTCCTGCCACTGTGCCCAGGTGTTTCACAAAGGAGGGGAGGCCTGACAGAGCAAGAAAAAAAAGAAGAAATAAAGGATAGTACAGGTGATTATGATGACGCAAGGGTGAATAACACCGAGCGGGCAGAAAAAAATAACTGGACTCTCACCCAACATCCAGAGGAGTCGACACAGCAGGCAGATAACCAGCAGCTGCCATACCTGCTCCAGGCCCTGCTGAGCTGTAGGCAGCAGGCAGCCGTGAGCGAGCTCCTGGAAAAACTTCTGCCGGCTGAACGCTCCCATCACTAGACTGGAAAAGCAGAGGGAAGCCAAACACACTGCGCTCATACAGCAAGAAATAAATGGAGTCTGTATCACTAGAGTCAGGGACATATCTGATTAGTCTATGGCTATAATTACGACATAGTGCTCAGGTACTGCACTTAAAGGGACAGCTCACCTCACACTCAAAACTGCCTATTCTTACCTGTATGCTATTTATCCATCCTCACGTTTTGGTGTGAGTTGCAGACTTTTGGCTGTAGAAATGTCTGCCTTCTCTTGAATATAACGGAACTAGATGGCACTCGGCTTGTGGAATCTTTTTTCTCCTTTTTGTTTTTACATTTTGTGCTTTTCTTTTTCCTATTTGATTTTATGTATTATTTCTCTTTCCCTTTTTCTGTTTTTTTTCTCCTTTCCTTTTTTTTCATTTTGATGATGTATCACTGGTGTTTGACCAATAGGCTTGCACCTTGACAGGGATCTACCCTCCCACTCAACTCATTAGTGTAACACAGCACAGGTGAGCAAGTTCTCTGGGAGTGTTTCTGAAGGAGTTTTTTTTACTGATACTGTTTCACCCATGCAATGAGCTCTTCACCTGAAGAATAAGCAGGATATACCTTAAGAATCGAAAGAGCACCTGTATGTGACCAATAGAAAGACCCAGCAGTGCTTCCTCTCTGTTGTCTTCATGTCAAAAAAAAGACATTTGAAAAACTCAAAAGCAATGTCTCTTTGCAGAAAACGTGACTGGGTTACTCAAGACAATCCGCAGATCTTGTTGAGAGCAAGAGTTTCATTTAGAAACTCTTTTCTTTCTACTAGGGTTGTTTCAATACCAGTATCAGAAAATGCCTCAGATGTTGCCTAAATGCTGGTATCATATTGGCAAGTATGTAAGTCTATGCACCGATCTGATACCACGAAATTTATTAACACCGAAACAGGACTTTGCTATTTCCTATATGCCAGTTTATTTCCCAGAGGCTTGTGAAGTTATGTTTTAGGCATTCATTCTCTGTATGTATTTGTTCAAGCTTTATAAAGGGTTTAACCTGAGCCAGGCCATACAACAATAAGAGCAATTATATCACATCCATTCAGAAGTTAGTAGTTTAAAGCTGTTAAAATATATGTAATAATACGTTTTGTTTTTTTTTAAAAAGCACTGGTATCGAATCAGTACTCGATATTGGCTACGCAGGTTCAGGCACTGGAATTCGAGATCAGGAAGTAAAAAACTGTTAACGGAACATCTTTAATTTCATGCAGGAACCGTTTTCTCTCTATGGAACTACACCCGGCAACCATATCACCACTCAGAAGGAAGTGTGCATCTATCTAATGGATGAGAGGTTAAATCTCAGCCAAGGAGGGTCCATTAATGTTTACATCCTGTGCTGTCCTGTCATGCCAAGTTGGCTTGAAAGACGTCATTTACACCAGTGTGCACACTGGGTATGTGCGGTGTGATGGTGTGCGCACGCAAGTAAACAGCATGTTGAGGCTTTAGGAGACTTGGATTACGCCAGACAAGCAGTATGTAGGCATTTTAGGTTTTTTTTTTTTGTTTGAAAACTGGTCACGATTCACTTTAATTGTTTGGGAGATTCTGGAATGCTCTTTTTCCTGTAAAACTCCACTAGTGTTTTGTGGACTAAAGAAACTAAACCTGACCTTCGATCAGCATGAGGCTGAGTAGCTAATGACTGAATTTTCATCTTTGGGTGAACTATACCTTTAACATAAGTCGAGTGGCACCTAGTTCCATTACACTGACAGACATTTCTATGACAGATATCTCCAAAACTTACCAACGTGCACCAAAATAATCTATGTGAATGAACAGTACAACAGGCCAGAAGAAGCTGCATTTTTGGGGTGAACTGTCCCATAAAAGGGAAAATTCAACACTTTTCATGTGAATGTCCAGTCAATAACTCGGTGCTGCTATGTTAAATAAGAAAAGTGAGTTCTCCTGCTCACAATGCCTACATGTACCAGGATGCATTGCAGGCTAGTTTCCGACATGTAGTCAGTCATGTAAAGTGTCACCACCCAAGCCTATAGCTATTACTTTGTTGGCTAAAACACAGCATTAGGTGATAAAAAATAATAAATATTCGTTATAAAAACCTGAAATAGTCTGTAGTTCTTCCTTACCCCCAGTGACATCACTGGATGCAGGAAGAACAACAGATTTTGCAGCAGGAGAGCTCAACCATCTCGGTAAATACAGCAGCAGTGAGGAATTTATTGCTTCACTTCACTACATTTTAGTAACGATTATTTTCATAGTTGATTAATCATTTGATTATTTTCTTGATTAATAAATTGATAGTTGTTTGTTTTAAAATGTCAGAATATGGTGACAATGCTGATCTGTGTTTCCCAAAGTCTAAGATGACGTCCTCACGTGTCTTTTTTTTTAGTGACAGCCCAATAATATTCAGTTTCTTGTGACAGAGAAGTAAAGACACCCCAAAATATTCACATTTAACAGGCTGAAATGAGAGATTTTTTACTTTTTTCTTCAAAAATGACTAGAATCAATTAATCACTTACCAAAATAGTTAGCAATTAATTTAATAATTGATTGCAATTGATTAATTGTCGCAGCTCTACTACATTTACCATCAACACTGACTGGACATCCACATAAAAAGTGCCCAAGTGTCCCTTTAAGCACACATATGAAAACTTGCAATCACTCACTCACTGTCAACAGACACACACCACCTTAAACTTCATATCCCAGCATGCATAGCACCTTCCTACAAATCTGTGCAAATCCATGCAATAGCTGTTACATTTTAAGTGATGAAAATTAAATATCTTTGTGCTCATTTCTGGGGATTTAAATATACAATAAGTAACGTTTTAATTTTGTAATAAATGCATCAAATTGGATTTAGGGGAATGGTGATGCCTCAGAATGAAATGTCAGGATGTGTAAAAGCATGAAGACCTTACTATAATAAAATCAATATTGGTGTATTACGACTTATGCACTGAGCTGAAGAATAGTAGACACATGCTATTCTGCAAGGCATGCTCTCTCCGCAATGCAGTCGACCAGAGGGATGAGTTGACTCACAGCTGCCTTCCTTCCTACAACCGCTGCATTAACATTAACAGCACAGCCTGTCCAGTTCTGCGCGACTTGCCATCTTAGATTTGCGCAGGAATTTAAGGTCGTAAAGGTCGCTAACCTTGCTTCACCTCGCCGGCAGGATTTACAGTTTTGCTCCCCGACGTACTTGAGAGCTGCTCCCCCTGCCCCCCACCACGCAGGAAACAGCTAACTGCTCGCCCCGGGCATGTCAGTTTGTTTCCAGGGGTAAACTCACCCTCTCAGAGCAGCAGCTGGAGCCTCTTCCTCCCCGTGTGTTTTTTTTTTTTTAAAAACCGGCTGCCTTCCCCGTTTCCTCCACAGTCAGCTGAGCGTGTGTGTGTGTGTGTGATGTGTGTGTGAGTGTGTGAGTGCTCCCGGCCGCTGTGTCTAAACACACTCGGTCCAGATGCTGCTGCTGATCTGGATGACTCCCATTGTCACAGCATCAGCACCACTCGGCTGTCATCTAAGCTGCCAGGCGGAGACACCATCAGCCAATCTGCTGCTCAGGTCCGGCCACGTCAGCCAATCATAGCTGCCGTACCTTAGAGTGACAGCCACAGCGGCCAATCAGAGCCACCGCCCACCATTACCGGTGTGCTCTGACCAATAGGATGTGTACAGCGTGCAGATGGACCCAGACAGCAGACAGTGAAGCCTCATCTGGCTTCTGGAGATGTGGTACAGGAGGTTGAGGAGGGATGAACTGTGGGTATGACTAATAAAATCAATAAACACTTAACCTACTTTTATTTCTGGGAATATTCCTTAGCCACAAATCCAAATTAAAGAACAGAAACTGGTTGATATTAATGTCTCAGTGAGATTAAAAGCTATAAAACCTCAAGACAAAAACAAATAGTGTTTCTTGGAAATATGAATGTTTTTTGTATTTTAACTGGAGGCATATATTTATTTTTTCTACTTTTTATTTTAGCTGATTATTATTGATTATTTATTGTTCAATTATGCAGCTGCTTTGACTCAAAGTGCTCACCTTAATCCTTATTTATATTTTTAGTACTTTATTTGTTTTTTTAATTTTATTTTTTGAAGATTATTTAACATAGAAATCAAGAAACAAAGAGAGAGGGTAAAGAAGGAGAAGAATAAATAAAACAAAGGCAACCAAGAAAACATCAGGAAATAAATAATAATCTAATAATAATAAAGATGAGAATTTAAAAAAGAAGCTAATTACTTATACATTATTTCATAGGATATAATTAAACAAATAGATTAAGGTTTAGGTTGGAGGAACATTATCTAACAACTGAATACCATAGGTACACATGAATATACACACATGATACCCACATATTTATTTGCATGTGCATGCATACATGAGTGTGTGTACCAAAACATGAACACGTACTTACACACACTTTCATGTGAATGATGATCAATATCTCATTACTTCAAAATTAATTTGTCATCTAGTTGTTATTGATGTCTTCTTATTGCATATGGGGAATATCACTGGTTGCAGAGCTACAACAACTCCGTATGTTGTCTACTGCCTGATGGTCCAGTACTGAAACCTCATAAACAGATGTAACATTGCAAGTTAGACAGTGTATGTGAGTTTACTCGCAACTTTTTGGGGCACTCGTCCATCTCCTACGCACCTGTCTCATCAAATAGACGTGGGAAGTGTTCTTATGTTCTGACTTAGTATTTGTCCAGATGCTAGTGTAGTGTAAAAATATCTTCCAGAGATTTAAACCTGGAAGTTGTGTTTAAGTTCTTCTTAAACCTTGTAAATGATGTGTTAAGAATTGGTACGTTATGTTTTAACCATCCAGTGGAACATATAGTTTCACTGTGCAATCATCCTGTGCAATTATACCTGTTCATACTGTGAAATTATCCTGTGAAACACCTGCAGTGCAATCAAAGCTCTGCGCAATTATCCATTTTACAGGGCTTTTTTTTTTCTTAATGTTATGCTTGACACCATGCATGTAACAATATATGTGCAATTGTTCTGTACATTCATCCATGTAACTGTCTAGGTGAAAGGTGCCTATAGTTTTTGTCTTATTTGTATTTTTATTTATCCTTCACTCTTTTCTACCTCTATTTCTGACTGTTGAGCTGCTGTAAAAAGTGATTTCCCGAGTGTGGGATCAATGAATTTTATCTTATCTTAATCACAATGAAGTTTATAAAAGGTGCCTTTTTAGAAAGTGATACAGTAGCTGAAGAAAGCATAAGACAACTCTAAAATAATCATTATGACGTGTGCAACCAAATAAACCTTTTACTAAACACATTGCTCATAAGTAGGTTGTATGGAGCAACAGCCTTTTTCAGTCTTACTTCTAAACCATGGTGCACTATTTAAAGTAAAAGTATCTTTTAGGAACCACAACCAAATTCAGAAAAAAGCCCAGCGAATGAAGGCGTGAAGGCACTTTATTGTTATTGTACTGTGAGCTTTTTTTTTTCTGCAATAGGATTGCATCGCAGCTCACAGAACAAGCTGGCCATTTTAATGCAATATGACACTGATAAGAGGTCGGCGCAAGACACACAATCAGACAGTTTGGGGTCAGTTTAACAATCCCTCTAGTGCCACCATCAGGACAAATCTGACGAATCTTTTTGGCCTGCAAATCTTCGACCTTTTGGTCAAAGAACCACCCCCACAGCCCTGCGCTCCTTATGTCAAAAAAGTCCAGTAAATATAGAGTGGACATTTTATCTCTGAATGTGCTGTTATGGACAGAATATGTTTCAGTTTAGGCACATTGCAATTCAAGTGAGAATCTGATATGGACATAATGCCGTTTGTATAGACTGAGTTACAACTGCAAATACAATGACTTATGAGTAAAAAGTCAATTTTAAGTGTCTTCAACTCCAGTGCATCTATTAAAGCCAACAGCACTTTACTTGTTTGGTTTAAATCGAGTTTTAAAGCCAGTGTATCAAATCCCAAACCAAATGACAGTGACAAAGGCATGAGGCAAAAAAAAGATTTTGAAAACATTTATTATTATAAAATCGTTATCCTTTAAATGTAGTAACTGAATCTGATATAAAGTTGATTTAAAAAATACACAAAAACAAGATTAGTAACAAGCTCAAATGTTAACAACCATTTCAAGCCAGTAGCTTCAGAGTCAGTGAGTGTGTTACATCCAACAATGCACACAGTAAAGTGAATATAATGCAAAATGTTTGATTCGTGTCCCCACACACACAGAGTCTCTGGAGTCAGTGTCAGCTACAGAGCAGCAAGCCTGCATCAGGTAGGGAGGTAGTGTCGTAGGTTTAGCAGGTGTTTGCTGTTATGAAAAGAAGTAGATGACAGTTTCCTCGCTCAGTACACAACTCCGCTTTCTGCCAATCCCACATTTAAGTACACACAAATAAAAAATGTTATACTTGTGGGGCTGCAATGATTAGTCGATTAGCTGTCAACTGTTGCAAAAAATCGCCCCCTATTAATCGATAAATTGTTTTCATTTTGAAGAAAAAAATATTCAAATTTTCTGATTTCAGCCTCTCAAACGTGAATATTTTCTGGTTTCTTTAGTCCTCTAAGACAGTGAACTGAATATCTTTGGGTTGTGGACAAAACAGGACATTTCAGGACGTTGGATTGGACTTTGGGAAACTGTGATCAACATTCTTCACAATTTTTCAACATTTTATGAACCAAACAAGTAACTGATCAATCGGAAAAATGATCAACGGATCAATTTATAGTTGCAACCCTAAATATCTGAGTCTCAACAGTATATTTGCACATATACTGTATATATTTATATTTGGGTAAAAAAAAACACAACTTCTACAGTATAATATAAAACAACAAACTTGCCTATGTGGTTCCCGGTCGCCGAGGTAGATGGGAAAACTTCAATGACACTTATTTTCAAAGATGCTTGATAATGATATCCCACAAACTGCAGAGAACAGAATAAAGCCTGCGATCCAAATGCTACCTGGTCCAGCTTTACAGTTCAGGTCAGAGTTTCTTCTTAAAGGTCCAGTGTGCAGGATTTATGGGGATTTATTGGCAGGTCTGATTTGTGCATCATTGTGTTTTTGTTACATTAAAATGAGTAATTTATATCTACTGGGTCATCTTTCATTGAGCCCACCATGTTGCACCGTCATGTTTCTGTAGTAGCAAAGAACAGACAAACCAAACACCGGCTCTAGGTACGACCTTTCACAGTTTTTGTAAGTCTCATGGTCACTGTAGTTTCTCCTACACTCCTGGGACGGGAAGGTCAGACAAGGTGCTTGCAATCTGCAAGCTCACCACTAGATGCCACGAAATCCTACACACTGGTCCTTTAATTACATTAACGGTGTTATTTACCAAACAGTTGAAAACTAATTCAACCTTGTCAGTGATTAAGAAGTGACAGCATCCTAAAGACATGTTACTGTTAGAAGATAAAAATAGCAGCATTATGAGTTCACTCACTTACATTAAAATATATGTGTGCTGAACCAGATTAGGCCTTACTGACAATTAAAGAAAAGTGTGCAGCAGTACATTCATAGTATACATATATCATAGAAACATTAAACAAAACATGACAACTTGGCAGTAGAATGAACCTATATTAGCTTATATTTTAGCTGCAGTGTCTACAAAACACTAATGTGTTTGTCAGAATGCCCCATTAGTTTTATGACACAAAGCACAAGTCTGGGTATAAGTAGGAGTGACGAGTGAAACATTACGGCTGAGGCAAAGTGAATTAATGTTCAGTATTCATTCACTGTTTGTTTTTAAGTTATACATTCCCCCTCCTCTGTTTGGATCAGAGCACAATCTCCATGTCGTAAGCAGTTTTTTCCATTTTGATGTGCTTAACTGTGTTCTCAATGGAGGAGTAGCGGACGCTCGCACCGCTCCTCCTTCACAATATCCCTTATCTCCTCCTTAATAACTCGTGGTTTGCTTAAAATATATTCATAATTTCTTTTAACCTCAAAGAATGCAGAGGTGAGGTACTGTGGTGAAAACATCTTCATTGAGGATGGAAGTGGGGGCTCAGTGAGGGCTTCAGGGTACTCGTCCCTTGAGTACCTGGGCACTGGCAGGTGTGGACGCAGAGCAGGGAGAGGTTTTATCAACACCGGTACGGGGATTTCTGTTAAGATTCTTGTGTGTGAGGCTGGAGGTAGAGCATTAAGGGGCTTCTGGGGTAAAGGTCCGGGGCTTGTGGTTGCAGGCGAAGCCGTCTGCTCAGTAGTGGTACACAAATGAGTTGTTGTCACGCAGCCCTGAGCATCGTCTTCCAGGTCAACAGTCTGGTTTGTCTCAGGCTGCTCCAGTAGACCGTTTTCTGGCACCGAATTACTGTCTAAATCTTGAGACTCAGTGATGAAGAAATCCTCTTCAGCCTCAGATTCAAACTGTTCAGTCGGTTCAGTCTGTGGCAGGAATAAAATGTGATTATGTTCTCGACAGAAGAGGACGCCACACTTGCTGCACTTCCTTCCATCTTTGACATGCAGGAGTTTATGACGCTTGAGATTATGACTTGTTGTAAAGGATCGATCGCACATGTTGCACGGAAAGGACGGCTCATGGACGGGCTGGTGCTCAGTGAAATCCTCCTCACTCGTGAAGACCTTTTCACAGATTTCATAGCTGAGGGACCTTTTTTCTTCGTGCAGCTGTATGTGTTTTATGAGCTGTGATGTGATGGTGAACTTCTCATTGCACAACTCACACTGATACTCACCTCCTGGTGCAAATATGGGTTTTAGGAGCACAATGGGAAACCTGTTGTCTTGTTCTGTGAAGCCTGCCGGTAATTTAAGTGATGGTGATGCCTTGTTTGGGCTGGATGTTTGTGATTCGATTGTTTTGGTTTCAGTCTTAGCGCCAGCCTCTTCAGTCAATTCTTCTCTTTCCTAGGAAACACCCATAAAAGAGATTCCCTCTGAGTAAAATTTATGCATTTTACATCTTAAAATAAAATAAAAGCAGAAAATAAATGCAGAAATAATGAGTAATGGCTGCTACCTTTGGCGATGATGGACATGATGGTGTCTCTGTTTCTTCCATAACAACAGAGGACTCGGGGTCCACAGAAGATTCATCTCTAGGTGGAGCTGTTTTTTCTTCTGTTTCTATGTTGACTGTGCGGCGCCGCCGTTTTCTACGGCCTAAAAACCTTTGAAAAAAAGTGCAAAAACTAATTGATTCAAACTCAAAATACATTTATATTGACTCAACAAAGTGGATAAAGATAAGGTCACATTTTTCAAACACAGTAAAGATGGTGAGCATTAATAATTTGTGCTGTGAGTGGCATAGGTGCCGCAAAACATCAGCTACTGCACTGCATAATTATACAAGTTTACTGACCAAATGTTTACAATGGCACAATTATAAAGACACATGCACAGCTTGTCAACAGTAACAATGTTTACTTGTTTATATAGAAGAAAACCTCACACTGTACTGTGTAGTGGCCAATTGTACAGTAAATGACTGAGAATGTGCAAGACATTAAGTGCTGTGAAAACAGGGCTGTTACTGTAAATTGGTCTGGCAATTTTTTCTTTACTTTTTCTCATTTTCCTCCCCAGTAAAATGACAGAAGTTGTGAAATACATTTTTTATACTTTCCTATAACAATTTTTAAAATGTGCTTGATTTAGCTACAGCCCAAGCAATACTGGATTTTTGGGGCCAATGCCAATACTGAGATTAGAAACACACAATTTTTTTTTTTTGCAAGGATCCCTCACATGAGGTTATCAAACACACTTGACAAAGACAGTTTACTATGTGATAGAGGCAGGATATATTACAGTACAGTACAGTTCTTATTACAGTTTAGTGATAACCTTTGTCTGTCTGCGGGTACATAGACCTACAGGACATGTCTACTACAAGACACACCGCCAAAAATGGTCAAAGGTTACATTTAGCCAACGCAATTACATGGGCAGATTGAGGCACAAAAAAAAAACATAAACATGTTGAGTGAGTTCAGGCTAGTGCTGACAAAAACATTGATAAATATCAACACTGAATATTTGAAATGCTTTCAACACTCATTTCCACAGTATCAATGCAAGGGCATAACTGTCAATTCATCTGGTGATTATTTTCTCCATTAACTGGACCTATTTCACACGTCTTGTTTTGTCCACAAGTAGACTTGTAGTTCTCGAGACCGGTCTTGGTCTCAAGACCGGTCTCAAGACCACTTTTTTGTGGTCTTGGTCTTGTCACGGCCTCAACAGTCTTTGGTCTCGGTCTTGTCTCGGTCTCGGTCTCTCGGTCTCGCAATGTCTCGGACTGGCCGAGTGGTCTCGAAGGGATTTGTACAATTTGAAGTACAGTTTTTTATTTGTATTTTGCATTTGATTTAATGCATTTTTTGGTGCACCTGCATGTGTATCTATGTATTTAATTACAGTATTGTGCTTATAATGGCCTTGTTTGAATAAATATATGGCATCATTGGCCTTTGAATAATATTTGCATATCGTTGTGATTGATTAAGCATTAGGCCTATGCCATTTCAGTGATGCTGATATTATACAGTGTAATTTGGCTACTATAATGGTAAATAATGCAATTTCAAGTTGATAATTGTGTGTATCTTTAATATTTAAAATTCACGTTTCATCTACAAATTAAGTACAATTTAAATCAGTGACATATTTATCATTCATTAGACTTTTTTTGAGGTGCAGGGTGGTGTTGGAGGCTTGTTATTTTGTTAGATGACTTTGGGACTAGTTAATAGTCATGTCAGTCCTTAATAGCACACTAAGCAGCTGAACCCAGTATGGTGCTTATGTTCTACAACTCATGCAAGATGACAAACAACTAGGTTTTTTTTTTTGTCTCGGTCTCGGTCTCGGTCTTGAGCTGAACTAGTCTTGGTCTTGACTTGGTCTGTCTTGGTCTTGGTCTTGTCTTGGTCTTGATACTCTCTGGTCCTGGTAGTGTCTTGGTCTCGGTTTAGGCGGTCTTGACTACAAGTCTATCCACAAGTCAAAAATATTCAGTTTACTGTCAGAGAGGAGGAGAGAAGCTTCATTATCTAATACTTTATAGTCCTCCGTGGTGAGTCATTTTTTTTCCCCGGTGGTATCGAATATCAATATTTTTCTAATTCCAGTATCGTGACAACGTAAACTACTTGGGTAGGTTTAGGAAAATATAGTGGTTTGGGTTGGAGAGAGTATGTCAATTATTCACGTCATCTCAGGGGGGGTGTTGTGTAGTGAAAGGGGCGTGTCGTGTAATAAAGTGGGCGTGTCTTGCAAGCATGTAGGCGAGACTATGGCCGAGTTGAGTAGTGGGGTAGAAACACCTAATTCTAAAGTAACGAAAACGCAATTATTTTTGTTTTTAGGTGATTGAACACTAATGAAACATACTGCCATATCTTAACATGTAACTCGTACACACCGGACCTTTAAACTTAACAACATTAATAAACATGCCGTACCACTTCGCTCTTTTCTTGGGGTTTCTGTTCCGTTTAGCACGTGAAAACACAGAAGGCACAAAATCAGGACTGCCGGGGTCTATGGACGCTTCGCCTGCAACACGTAGAAAACACACAAAAGTTATTAAACAGCTTTGAAGTTGCTTAACTACACCTCATCGTCCACCCAAACTTTATGTCAGCCAGCCGTTACAGCGTTTAGAACGGTAACCATGGTGATCTTACCTGATATAAAATGAGCGCCACAAACACGAGCGTTCCTCTCGAGGCGCTCGGTGCTGCCGTTCACTCGTTGAATCGCTTCTAACCATGAACGTCTCCTGTTAGCCTGAAACGGTATTCTGTAAAATTTGAGCTCGCTGGTTGGTGACTGTTGATTTGTGCAGCCAGACACGCAGCAGGCCGACATTTTTACTTTAAAAAAAATAGCTCAGATTCTCTGCTTAGCTTCTTATCCAACAGCGCCGCTTCAAGTCGAGGAAGTCACCTCCAACAACAAACTGACTTCCGTTACCAAGACGCGCGCGCAACGCATCCTCGTGAAGTTAGGTTTGTGAATATACGGATTTTGTTAACGGTTAACGTATTCTAGTCTTCTGTCACGTCTTCTTTGTCTAAATCTGTTGCAGTTTTAGTTTTCAGTTAAAAAACAAAGCTCGTTTTAACGGGCAGGCTGGTATCCCTTCAAGCAAAACAACAGTAAAGAATTTGGTGGTCGCGTTTAGAAGGGAACCCCAGACCAGCGAAAGATCTCGCGAGAGTGATCATTTTAATCCAAACTGTGACTTTTTTTTCCAAATCCTAACCAAGTGCGTTTTGTCCGTAAACCTGCCCAGATTTTAAGCACCGCGTTGTCACGTTGTAAAACATAATTAGTTTGCACATTATTCACAATAAAGAAACAAAGCGTACAAATCTCGCGAGAGTTTTGTTGTGCCTGTGTCTCTTTCTACTTGGCACAGCGACCCCCACCACCACACGGCGCATTGAGGCCCCCTGCTGGCCGGTTTCTGTGATTAGGTTCAATGACCTCAATAACTGCAAATGTTTAATCACTCTTAATCAGTAATAACTAACCGATCACTAATTTTGATAGCTGTGATTTCTGCAGTTAGAAATGTTTACAAGGTCACTGATAAAAGTTGAGTGAGTGAGTTTTCCATGATCTAATAAGTCAACCTGGCGACCCAAAAGCTGTTCTTATAAAAGACTTGTAAATAAAACATTATTAAATTATTTATTAACCATCAACAAAACTTAATCACAACAGTGTATAAAGGGTTGCTTGTTATTATTCATTAGCGTGTACATGAACACATGGGAACTGATCACAAAATTAGTGCAACATCTGTAACCTGTAGCCTAGGTTGTTATACTAAAAGAGCAATAACAACTTTACAACAATATTGCAGCAAATGTAGTTCATACATTGTCAAAATTATGATGTTGTTAAAGGTATAATATGCAACATTTTCCTAAAGAAAACAATGTGTAGATATTAACACATCCCTCACTCATCACTTATCATTAGATAAGTGGTGTGGTGGTGTCTGTATCTGTAGAGACCCTGACAGTGGTGTGTAACACCCAGCTAATACAGCGCACAGTTTTTGAGGTGGGGCGACTCAATGATAAATGTGGCGACCACCAGTTACTCTGTACTCACTGTCTCCTTCCTCTGCTGAGAGCCGCAGAGAGAGTTTTACACACATAGGCCGGAGATATCTTGCTTTTTAACCGCACATTTGCATGTAAATATGCACAACCATTGCTTCAAACACAGGATACGTGAGGCAGCCATGTTGCATACGCAAACACAGTTAAAAGCAAGTATATCCCCGGCCATAGACACAAAACTCAGATTTTATGCATATGATGGTGTGTTAAAGCAATATATTAAATTGTAACCCCTATATCATGATACATATATTCCCAGATTCTTGCCAATACACAGCCCTAGATTCTACCTCTCAGTGGTAATGGAAATTGATTTGATTAGTCACTGCCCTACCTACACACATTACGCTGGATTTTAAGTGTGATGCAGGATAGTGATGACAAAATGGAACAAATAAGCATGCTTTTTGTGACAATTTGAACACTAAAACTGTTTTGTAGCACATCAGGAGACACACCTTACTTTAAACAATAACTTCAATTCTGCCATAAGTAGTTTGATGCAATATTTTCAGTTAAAATAGAAAAGTAGAGCCTGAAATGAGTGCCAGAACAGTGTGTGTTTCATTTATCAGCACTCAAGAAGTGAAGTGAAGCGTCCTTGGTTTTCTCAACAAATGTTTTACTGACATAATTTCTTATAATCAGTGAAGTAAATGTAGAGCATCTTCACAAATATAATCAAGGCCACTTTAGAACACGAAGCATTTCAACATTAAAGGGTTTTGTCTGCAGAGCCACACCTAAAACTCACTGCTAATACTCACACAGCTGCAGCAGCCTCCATAGTGACCATTAACAAACCGCGCAGAGGTGGCAGTAATTAGGACAGACGCTCATACTGTGTGAGGTACAGCTTGTAATGCCTTGTCATATGTTAATACTTCCTCTCTGCTGTCCTGGGTGTATTTATGTAGCCTATTATGCTGCAGGTGGTGCTTTATCTCTGTCCAAATATCTGCCAGACATCTTTTACCTGTCTTCTGTTTTTGTACTCCCACGTGCACTATTACATTTATTGCTTTGTCTTTATATTCAGCACATTTATTCCACTTGTTGTCACTCAGACACAAATCAAAAAACTCAATTGCCCTTGAGTTTAATTTAGTTTAAAACACCCTTATGAATGTACAATTACTTTCTGAAGTACGTCCTTTTTTCAGAAACATTAAGGATGCTCCCTTCTTGGTGGTACAAATTGAACTTCTGATACTGGCATTAGGATGCTCTGAGCTTTCTCCTCCTTCTTACCCTCTCATGGTTAATTAATGAGGAATAAACCAGGAATTAATTAGCAAAGAGCTATCAATTATTTCCTGAATTAGTCAGGATGAAGGATCAGAGTAGTGCAGCGAGAAATAATGAATGGTAATCATAAAATAATGACGCTTTTTTAGTAAAATTTCGGCATAATGCACTACCTTAACTGATGGGACAACAAACAAGCAGCTGTACATGATATGAGAGTTAATCAGGAATGATGCATTAAAAACTGGTCATTATGCATATGGACAGATACATGTAGATCTCAAGCCAATCACGTAGTAGCAGCTGGTTTTAGCCACTAGCCCTTAAAGGGACAGTTCACACTAAAATCAAACATACACACAAATACAGTGCTATTTATCCATCCAGTTTAGGTGTTGAGGAGATGCATATATCAGCTGTAAATATGTCTGACTTCTCTGCAATATAATGAAACGAGCAGAAACACAGCTTGTGGAGCTCAAACTTTGAAAAATTCAACGCCAATGTGTCGTTCCTTGTTGTGTCATGTGGGAAATATTTGAAGCGTGGCTCTGCTGATGGACAAGAGGCTCGTTCTCGTGACAGTGCGGGATGTGAATATTAATGGCGTCCTCCTCAGCTGAACTGTAACCACTGGGTTACATTACAGTACTGAGGTCCTTTATGTCCATGAGTGTCCTTTGAAATCACAGCGGTCTTTATGATCCTTATTTATGCAAAGCCAGGGTGTTTTTAAGGTCAGTTATTACCTAATTCTGTTGGACTTATACAGAACAAAATAATATAATCTCTCCAAACAAAATACATATACAGCCCAGTAAAGAAATTACTTCAGGATCAAACAAGATTTCCATTTTTTTTCAGTATTTTTTACATTTTTTTTAGTGGCATGTCAAAAAGTCAATCATTCCATATAATAAATATCCTGAAATATTTCTATCCATTCAGAGATTACTGCGCCATTTCCCGGTTATTGCTTTTTTTTTTTTTTTACTACCTGCTAGTAATATTCGTAATAAATGTCTGTCCTGCCTCTTCATCCCAGTTGGCACGTTTCTCAAAAACATAAAATCTGAATTAAAAATCAAGCTCCAGGCTTATTATTGATCTAGTCTCTGTTACCACGTCTACCCAGAAGAATCTGAAAATGAACAGCAGACATTTTACCGAGCACTCTTCAACGTTACAGTACATTTCTTTAAAAATCAGACATGATACAATTAAACAAGTAAGAATGATCTTTTAATTACTCCCTATATTAAGTAAAGTCAAAAGATAAGTTTTGTTCTTGTCAAGAAATCCCATGAAAATACTAAAACCAAGTTTGTTTTTAATTTCAGTGTGTTTTAGTCCGTCTCTCAGTACTTTGTGACTTCACCAGCTTGTCTTTGGCTCTCAGCCCCAAGCTCATTTGTTTTGTTCCTACAGAAGATGTGAATCTTTAATGATAGTTGTAGTTTAATTTTTAAAAAGGCTCACAAATTTCCCCAAACAGCCAGGGACTTCAGTTTTTAGCAAAAGCTACTCAATCTATTATGGATCTGCGGTTTTGGCACTTTTGTGAGTATTTATGGCAGCAGGATGGTGTATGTGGGACTGACTCAAAATAAATCACAAAGCCCAGGTTTGTGGTAATAAATGTACATGAACATTTATGTGTTTTTAATAGTTTTTGGAGCTGGAAGTTTATGGCACAAAGTAATAAGGTATATCAGGCTTTGGCTGCACAGATCAGTCCATTATTGGTTTTGACCTTTTCATTGAATCTATTGGCAATAAGAAAAATACAGCGGTGGAATGTAATAAAGTGCATTTAACCAAATATATTCAATTGATGCTCCTTGATACTTTCACTCCACTACATTTCAGAGAGAAACACTGTCACTGCATTTGTTTAACTGCTATAGTTAATGGCTACCTTGATTTTAAATATAGGAACATACATGATTGGTTGTTTGGTCCATAAAATGTCAGAAAATGGTGAAAAATGTTGATCAGTGTCCAAGATATTAAGTCAGCTGTCACAATTTGGACATCAAAACAATTAATCGATTATCAAAATAATTGTTGATTAATTTAGTAGTTGACAGTTAATCGATTTGCTGCTATAATGCATTTTTTAATCTTGTTTCACACAATAATAACTTGTGTCTGTACCGGGGCCATTTAATAATTATGTACCTAAAGTAACATTTTGAGTGCATTACTTTTACTAGTAAGTGAGGAGATTTTACACTATGGTGTTGTTACTTCCTCTTTAAGCAGTGTCTATAAGATGAAAAAAGGCTGCATAATTTAATTTAATTTCAGGAAGTATATTTTGCTGGTAACACTTAATAATGTACTTTTACTCAGGTAGGATTCCAAATGCAGGACTTGTGACAGAGTATTTTTACACTGTGGTCTTTTTACTTATTCTTAAGTAAAGGATCTGAGTTCTTCCACCACTTTACTTAAGTATATATAATTTAAGCTACTTGATACTTCTCCACAACATTTCAGAGGGAAATACTGTACTTTTACTTCACTACATTCATTTAACTGCTATGGTTACTACTTACTTTGATTTTAAATATAAAACGTATGATAAACTTATTAAATATGATATGCTGTTAAGGATTAACGGTCCTGCAAATGTTTTTTTTAAATCTTGCCACAAATGATAATAAGTTGTATATAAAAATCATCTTTTGTGACCTTGAAAGCTCCATAATTTTACTTAATTAAGTATATTTTGCTGGTAATACTAATACTGTACTTTTTCTCAAGAAGAATTTCAAACGCAGGACTTCTATTTATAACAGAGTATTTTTACGCTGTGGTATTGTTACCTCTTCCTCCATCACTGGGTTTATCCTTTGAGTCTATATCAGTACTTCACCAACAGATGTCACTGTTGTTTAATGAGGTGAATGGTCTCTCTTGTGGGTTTTCAAATAACAGTAAAATAGAATCAGCACCTGACAACATTTTAATCTCCCATCTAAAACAAAATCTGGAAATTCATGTCAAAATGTGTATTATGTGGCTTAATGAAACTTAACTAATCCATCCCAGTTATATTTCCTGTTCGAGTCCCTCTAATGTATCTCACTGTGGAGCTCAAACCTGAATTATTATCTGTGATAAACAGTAAACACAGGTGAGCGTGAGGGCAGCACTGTTGTGAATAAATGCTACTTCAAGTTCCCATGGTGTGTGCTTACATTCTGGTATGAAAATCAATCTATAAAAGCTGCGTCTGAGCGTTAAATCAATATTATTTCATTTCCACCTGCACCTCCACTGAGAGAAAGAACCAGAGGCTCCGGTGTTTAGTCGCCGCTGAACAGACCGGCCGTGTTTTGTAGCACAAACAGACACTGACACCTGTGAAGCTTTTCTCAGGATTACAGGATTTTCTCTGCTGTTATCATATGTTATAACCTTTTTGTACTTCAGAATACAGCTTAATAGCTCATCAAGTGTGTGTTTCTCCATATCTACCAGCTTATGACCTGAAAAGAAATAAATTGGCATTGCCACTCTGTCCCTTCCCTCCCTCCTTCCCCTCTTCTCCCTCAAGGTGACTCCTCCATCTGCACCTCCCTGGTCTTGCCAATCCCTCTCTCTGCAGTAACCATGATGGTACTCTTACTGGGATCTGGTTCCCCTCTTCTTCTTTTTGTATAAGCTGTCACTGTATCTCACCTGTTTTGTCAGTTTTCCCGGAGGTGTGCACATCATCACAGCTTTGTACTACTGCTTTGTTCCCTGTGTGTGTGTGTGAGAGTGAGAGGTGGGTCAAAGTCAGAAACATTTGATGAAAATAACAATGAAACTATATATTGTTTGCCTATTTCTGCAGCCCTACACACACATACTCAGTCGGTTTTTATTCCATTCATATTTCTATCTCTTCTGCATGAGGTGTGTCTTTGTACCGGCTTCATTTCACCGCACAGCATCCCCATTTTAATTACCCTCTTCTTCACCCCTCCTCATGTCGGTCTAAGTGGAGAGAAGGAGGAGGAAAAGGAGGAGGAGGAGGAGGAGGGGGGATGGAAAATAAAGAGGAGATTGAGGAGAGAATATAAAAAAAAAAATCACTGTAGGAAGGGCGGGGTGGGCTGTGTGAGTGAATGGGTGGCCTGTTTTGGGTGAGGAGGAGAGAGGAGATAGAGGAGACAGTGAGGGGGAGATGCAAGCCAATCTCTCACTGGTTTTGTTCACAAGTGGGCCAAAAATACACTCCTTATCTTCTACCAGCTAAAATAATCAAACATTACACTAACAGTAACGTATAAGTAACAAAAAATAATAGTCCTAAAATAGAAACAACACAGCAGTACCAAAATAAATATACAAATACAAAAAAATGATAAATACATGCTGTCCTGAAAATAAAAGCCCCCCTGCTCTGAAAATACTCTGGAGTTTGAGTTCAGTGACTGCCTGTCTTACTGTCTGTTCAATTTAACTGTTATAAACATCTACATCTTTTACAAGATTATTAATGATTTTACTCATTCAGAGAACATTCTGCATTAATTTGAACTCTGATTAAAGTGAAACAGGCAAACAAAACAGTTATTCCAGCACAGAATCTCTGATCTGATGATCTCTGATGATATATCATGGTCATATTATGATTTATTACTGTAAACATAATACAGATTTCTCCTTTAACTAAACATTTTAATTGCAAGCAATTAGTGCATGAGTTTTCCACAATGTGCTTTTTATTTATTTATTTATTTTATTCACTTTCAAATTTATTTATTTTTTATTTATTTTTGTTTGTTGTCTCCTTTGTCTCTCTCACCTTTCCTGTCTACCTTCATCTGTCTTGTCCAATAAAGGCAAAAGCCCCCAAAAATAATCTGAGAAACTCTTTAAATAGGATCCGTATTAATTATTTTTCATAATCTGAGCAGACGGGTAGAGCGACTCTTTGCACAGGAAGTTAATGGAACTTGGGATCTTAGATTCATTTTGTATCTTAACTATACAAAACATTAGGTGTGTGTGTTTTTAGCTCATGCCTGATCAGCAAGTTTCAGTTTTGGCTCTTAAAGGGAAAAAGTTTGTCCACCCCTGATTTAGATATTACAAACAGTCCATGTTCCCTCACAAACAGCATTGAGCACAAGTTAAACCTGTTTGAAGCCCTGGAGCAGCTCTAATCCTCCATCAATCCAGAACAAGGTAAATATGACTATTGTAAGATAAAACGGTGCAAGTCACTTTGAATTAAAACAGTTTAAAACAGTGTTTTAGTTTAGAACTAGTTATGGGCTTTTTAATGTTTACTTATTTTTTCTGTTAAATAAAGTTATTATTAGTGCTTGTTTATTAACTGGCCCCTAAAATATGAAGATAAAAGATTTACAAGTGAAAAAGAATAATAAAGAATAAAATAATACAACAGAATGATAAAGAAATAAAGTAAAGAAATAAAGGAGAATAAAATATTACTAAAATTTAAAAAATATGTAAAGAAACTTGGATATGTGATATCTGATGTTTGCTTTATTTAAATTCTTTATGAAGAAATGTACTGACGTTTTATTCATTTTCAGTTAATGAGTTCATGAAATTTCTATGAATTACAAACATTTTCTTATCCAGTTTTCTTTTCTTGTCATTTCTTCATGATGCCTCTGTAAAGTTGGTGATATTGGCATGTGACCACGCAAAAGCCTTTTTAAGCAACGTCCACATTTCAAAGCGAACTGTCCCAGATTATCAGGCAGATTTCTTTAGTTAATTTACTTCATTCTTAATTTTCATATTGATTTTAGGTTGCCAACTTTACATCTGGTCAATAAAAACTAGCCTTTTGGCTAATTTGGGTATATTTATAGCCGGTTTTCGAGTAGGCGGCCACGTCTCTTCCTTTGTAATGGAGGTAAAAGGGAAGTGATGGCGTCTGAATGCCGGCGTGGGAAGAACTCAAAGTGAGTCCTCCAAAAAGACCAAATATCTCCGGAACCAGCCAAACAATAATCTCTCTTCACGGCAGGTGAGTTGGCGAAAGCCAGGTCTTCATTTCTCCTTTTTGTCGTTTATTTTCTTCTGTCACAAACTTTTCGCGATTGATTTTCTGTTCGAGCCTGAACTGAACTGAACTACTGTCAAGTCTAGAGAGGAACCCTTGATTTGTGTGACTCTCGCGAGATTTGTGCATTTGTTTCTTCATTCATTGTGCACTTTTTTTTTTTTTAATGTGAGAGCGCTATGGTTTAATAAATGTTGTAGGTTTATGGACAGAAAACACTTGGTTAGGGTTGTGGGAAAATCATGGTTTGGATTAAAAAATATAACTCTCGCGAGATCTTTCGTGCGTCTGGGGTTCTCTTATTTGGGTATACTACCGTGTTTTGATTGTTTGGCATGGAGTTTTTGTGTACTGAAGTGAGATCCACAGATTCTAATTTGATTTGTTTCAGTGAAGAGGTGCTACTCGGGCCAAATGTTGAGATACTGAACAAACTGAGTTCTTTTTGCTGTTTATTGCTGAAGAGCTGAAAAGTTGTGTTTTTATGTTGAACTCTGAAGAGTTTCAGGGAATATTTATTTTGGACTTTCCTGAAAATGACTTTCTCTCTTTTCTCTTCTGTCTCTCTTGTTAAATGTGTTTTTCATTGTTCCATCAATACACTTATTTATACTGAACTGACTTGTGCTGCATTGTGACCCTTATTATTTGCTGTGATTATTTGTGTGCTTGTGTTCTGGTGGTTCAATTTTATGAGTGTATTCATGCATCCATGTTGGGGAATGACCTTTAAAATTTCAAACAGGAAATTGAGATGAACTCTGGTTGGCGCCATTAAAAACAATGATGAAATATTTTACTAACAATCAGTGCATCATAGTGATTTTTGCAAAATGTTGAACAAGGGGGAAGTAATGAATGACAAGTACTCAAACTATCCTGATCTAAACATCTTTTCATAGATGAGGCCTCATTAAACAGTTTTTCCCACAGTTTTAAATCTAGTTACCCACATCCCTTTTTTTTGTACATGTTTTCTTGTATCATTTCAGTCTACTGACCTACAGTTTCTCTTCTTTCAGATGATCTGTGCTGCAGACTGTCGTCACTAACATGGAATCGAACGGCTCAGTTCATCCCTCCAGAATCTTTTGGGCCTCTTCTTTCTGGACTTTTTCAGCAGTTGCCACGGGTAGGTTTTTTTTTTTTTTTTAACACTATGAAACACAAGGTTATGAGACATTTCTGAAAATAATTGCTATTATTGTGGTTGGCATTATTTTCAAACCCTTATGTGCGTTCTGTGTATAGTTGATCTTTATTTCTTAATTCAGGTTTATTATATACATGTTTAGCTCTATTTTCATTTTTTTTAATGCATAGTCATTAAAAACGCTTGTTAAAGTTTATGGTTTCATCGCCCTTTCGTTTGGGACATCAAAGTAAAATATAATGCCTCCATTACTTGTCACAAATGTTAACCACTTTTGAGGGACTATTGCAAAAGTGTATATATGTATGTATGCGTGTGTGTGTACAGAGGTGGGAAAAAAGTTTTCGGACACCCCATGCATTTGTGAAATATTGCATTAAGAATCACTCATAGGTCTTCAAGTGCAATTTCTTTTAGTACAGTCACAGCCAAAATACTAAACAAATCCTAAAAAAGCCATTAAAAACTTAAAATTGATTGGTTCCATAAAAATACATTTTGAGTATTGGGTCATTTTGGTACCAGCGATCCACTAATGAAGGTCGTGCTTTTTATTAAAAGACACAATTTTTGTTGCCGTGCTTTGTGTCTATATAAAGCCAGCACATTTGAAAGTTCTTCAGAGACAAAAATGGCTAAAACAAGGAACCTAACACAGGAAACCCGCCTGAAGATACAGATTCTCAGCCAGGAAGGGTACAGCTGCCGCCAGATAGCCAGGAAGTGCAGATGCAGTCCTTCAGCAGTTGGATACACTCTGCAGAAATACAGGCAAACCAACAGCTTGGAAGACAAACCAAGATCTGGGCGTCCAAGGGTTTCTTCAGCAAGAAATGACCGCATCCTGATCCGCATGTGCAGGGAAGACCGCCGAATGACATCACAGGAGCTTCAGCAGCAGCAGTGGTCAAACCAAACTGGTGTCCAGTGTTCCACCTGCACTGTATGTGGCCGACTTTTAGATCATGCCTTAAGGTCCTACAAGGCTGTCAAGAAGCCCCTGATCAATGAGAGACAGAAGTTAGCCCGGCGTCGTTGGGCCCAAGCACACAAGAACTGGACAGCCAGGAACTGGAAGAAGATTCTGTGGTCAGATGAGTCCAGTTTCCAGGTTTATCTTCCTCCTGCTAACGTGAGGGTACGCAGAAGGCCAGGTGAAGCATTATCTCCAGCATGTACAGTACCTACTGTCAAGCATGGTGGAGGCAGTATCATGGTTTGGGGATGCATGAGTGTTGCTGGTGTTGGTCATCTCACTGTCTGTGATGGCACATTGAACTCTGCCAAGTATTGTGCCATTCTCGAAACCCACATGTTCCCTTCTGCACGTGCACTGTTCCGTCGAGGTCAAAACTGGATGTTTCAACAAGATAATGCCCCTTGCCACACATCCAGGGCCAGCAGAACATGGCTGCAGGAGCACAGTATCCAGGTCTTCGAGTGGCCAGCTCAATCCCGGACATGAGCCCCACTGAAAATCTGTGGTGGATTATCAAAAGGTCTGTTTCAAAGCGTAAACCAAAGAATTTAGAAGAATTAAAAGCAGTAATTCAAGAAGAATGGGACAAGATTACCGCTCAACAGTGTGAAAGGCTCGTGGGGAACATGCCAGCCAGGATTAGAGCTCTACTGCCTGCTAATGGCAGGACTACTAAATATTAATTTGATGATGTGATGGTTTATTTATTTTTTGTTCAGTTTTGAACACATTCTCTGTTATTTGTTGACTTTGATACCGACAATGTTGAGAACTGGTTGAGTTTTGTTAGTTTTTCTTGTTAACAATAAAGAAAAAAAAAAATCATTTGTATTGTTTGTCTGTCTAATGCAGCCACACCTTTTGAAACACAAAAAAGATTTTTCCACAAATATTTCAGGGTAATATTTGACATTGTGTAAAATTTTAAGGGTGTCCGAAAACTTTTTTCCACCACTGCTGCAACTTCACTATCATTTAAGTTTTAGTCTGTACTGCACTATCGGCTTGAATTTATGTATGTTGCTTGGCTTTTGGAAATTTTACTTGAATAGTTATAAATTTTAGCTTCCCTTATATAATTTTATTTTCTATTAACCACCATTGATTTCATGTTTGGTTCTAACTCTGGGCTGTCTAACTGTGCCAGTTGTCCTAATGCTGCTGAACATTTGCGTTTGTGAGGGTCAATTAAAAGTTTCTCTTAATATTCACTAACTTGGTTCTCAGTCTTCATGTTAAAACTAATCAAAGTAAATATTAAGTGCTTCATGGATAAAAAGAAAATGACAAAATGATCAAACATTCTGTTGTCCTTTTAAAACTGAACTAAACAACTGAAACCTGGCCAGAGAGAGTTTGAACTTTGGGGAGTTGATTCACTCTTTGGGGTAAAACATAAACTGAACCACTAAAACTTTCCCACAGATCCTAATTTGATTGTGTTTTGGTGAAGAGGTTTTACTCAGGCCAAACTTTGAGAAGCCGAACAAACAGTTCTTTTTGCTGTTTATTGCTGAAGACCTGAAAAGTGATGTTTTTATGTTTGAACTCCTGAGAGTTACCAGATAATATTTATTTTTGATTTGATTGAAAACAACTTTCTCTCTGGTTAAAAGTTGGTTTTCATTGTTCTGTCAATTCACTGATTTTTATACTGAACTGGAGCAGGGGTGGAAGTAATGAATTACAACTACTCAAACTAACACGATCTAAACATCTTTTCATAGACGAGGCCTCATTCAACAGAGTTTTTCCCACAAGTAGAAATGTAGTTACCCACATTCATCTTTTTTAGACACGTGTTTTCTTATATTTCAGTCTATAACCTACGTTTTTTATTCTTTCAGTTGATCTGTGCTGCAGACTGTCGTCACCGACTTAAACAGCCCGACTCTGAACGCTTCTCTTCATCAGCAGCTGTCACAGGTAGGCTGTTTTTAACACTATGAAACACAGGGTTATTAAACATTTCTGAAAATAATTACTATTATTGTGGTTGGTATTATTTTCAAACCTTAAAATGCATTCTGTGTATAGTCAATTCTTAATTCAGGTTTATTATATACATGTTTTGTTCTCTTTGCATTTTGAAATCATTGTTACTAATGATTATTAAAAATACTAGTTAAAGTTTATGGTTTCATTGCTGTGATATCATTTGGGACAAAGTAAAATATGATGCCTCCATTAGTTGTCATAACCGCTTTTGAGGGATCAAAATATGTGTTAATGTATATATGCTGTTCAAAGAATATCAGCTGATACATTTAATGTAATTATAGAAGACAAAGATGAAATAATGATGTGGAAGGCAGGAATAATTTAAAACCGTATATATATAAAAAATAATATATATTTCCTGCAACTTTACTCACCATCATTTAACTTTTAGACTGTTCTGCACTATTGGCTTGAATTTATTTGTATTGCTTGACTTTTGAATTTTACTTGAATAGTTACACATTTTAGCGTCCTTTACGTAATTTTATTTTCAATTCTTACCCACCACTGATTTAATGTTTAGTTGGAACTTTCTGTGCTATATGTCCTAAAGGAATAGTTCACCCAAAAATGAAAATTCAGTCATTATCTACTCGCCCTCATGCTGATTGAAGGTCAGGTTTAGTTTTTTTTTTAGTTCACAAAACACTGCTGGAGTTTCACAGGAAAACAGTGTTGCAGAATCTCCCAAACAGTTGAAGTCAATGGTGACCAGTTTTCAAATGTAAAAAAACAACAAAATAAAAACATGAAATGCCTCCATACTGCTCGTCTGGTGTAATCAAAGTCTCACAAAGCCCCAACATGCCAAGTTGCCAAGTTGACTAAAAAAAAAAGTTATTTATGCCGTGTTTTTAGCCTAAATCCTCACTGTAGATTCTTGGCTTGGAGCCACGTTCATGTGCACGAGCACACTGTCTGAACTGTGTGTGTGTGTGGCGTGACAATGTGCAAACAGCATGTTGGGACTTCAGAAAACCTTCCTTTTTTTTTTTTTTTTTTTTTTTTTTTTGTCAGTTTTTTTTCCATTTGAAAACTGGTCATCATTCACTTGGATTGTTTTGGACATTCTACATGACTGTTTTCCTATGAAACTCCAGCAGTTTTTTGTGGACTAACAAAATGAGCCCAACCTTCAATCAGCATGAGGGTGACTAGATGATGACTCAATTTTCATTTTTCAGTGAACTCTCCTTTATTGTCACTGAACATTTGCCCTCGGGGCAGTGGGGGTCAATGAAAAGTAGTAATATACACTAACTTTGTTCTCAGTTCTTCATGTTATAGCTAATCAAAGTCAGTAATTATTAATAAAGTGATTCAATGACAAAACAACAAAATAATATATTAATTTTATTGAATAATATTAACTTAATTATTTATATATTAAATATTTTTATATACCTAGCATTCTCTCTTTATCTGTCATTGTAACAAATGTTACCAGTCATAATTATCGAAGGCAACATAATATAAATATATAATAGGCTGTAAATAATCAACATATTACATGATAATCTGTAAATCTGCATATTAATCTCTTTAGGAATGACACTGAACATCTTGTACAGCCTGCGCCTCCTGGGGCCTGCTGCGGGCTGTTGGGCGCCCGACTTTGCTGCAACCAAGGTTGGATGTTGTGGCTGTGGCGTGGTGTGGAATTCTGATGCCTCGCCATGAAACACGAAATTCTTATAACTTTAGTATAATTGATCTGATCTGCACCAAACTTCACATGTTTGATAACACTCCTTCCCTGAACACATCTACATGACAATATTCCACACTAGTCATAGCGCCACCGACTGGCAACAGGAAATGACATGTCTTAGACTTAAATGTTCTCCTCTAAGCGGGTTGACAATATCTAACTCAAATCTGGTCAGAAAGGCCTTAAGACCATGGTAATGTTACATTGTGAAGATCTTGATGGATCGTCAAATGGCGTGGCCATGATGGCATGGCGACGGTCAATGTTTCATCAAAACACAGGAAGTTGCATCAACTTCTGTTTACTTGGTCAAATCTGCCTGAACCTTAACTTGTTCATCAGTAGTCCAGGCCTGAATTATATGATATGAGTTCTGTCGATGGGAGTGACATGTGTGCTGAGCCACTGGATGAGAGCAGCAATTGTCACTCTGCAGACCATTACATTAGCAAAACAAAACAAATGTCGCCCCAAAAATTGGCAAATAAAAACAATTATGGCTTCAGCCCATCAACATAGGTGACATATTCTTCAAGTCGCCCAACCACACTGTGCACTGTGGTTGTGGAATTACAACTGCAGACTGGAGTTGTTCATAAAATAAATTTCACTTTTTCCACATTTTACCAGATAAAACCGGCAATTGCCGACTGTTGGAAACCGTACAGCCTGTCATTTATTACACCACAGAGCTCCAGTATAAAGCCGCTTGCTAAACATTTTATTCTTTATTCTTACCTTGCAGTTCAGTCCACACTGTCCTCTGTCATGGAGTTTGATTAATGCCCAACCGTGGCTGCATAAAATGGTGGACCTCGCAGTGAGTGACAGGCACCTCGCATTTGAAAGAGGTCATGTGTCTTTGCACTTTGCAGAGTAAATTCAACAATAAAATGTTTGTTGCGTGGTTGTACGAAAGAAGATTAGTTGAGATTACATAAATACATATTGTTAAGGAAAAAATGCACAATTTCTTGTATTTTGAAACAAATGCAGATTAAGTCCAGGACTGCATTTTTTTTATGTAGAGATAAAAACAGTTTTCTTGTTAACATCATAGATTTAATAGTGTTACGTTTACATCCTGCCATAATCATTATTTTCAGTGTATGTCCACACTCTTATTGTCTCAAAGGTGATTATGTATATTATTTATGTTGGTGTATCTTTAACTCTTGGATTTCTGAGGAATGTAATAAAAGGCTTCTGTTTCTCAATATGTAAGTGATCTTCTCTCATACCTGTAATACATGTTGCACTTCTGTTAATCCATTCTTTGATCTTTGGTAGGGCTGCATGATCTGATAAAATCAAAAATCATATTATAATTTTTTTGACAGATATTGCAATATGATTCACAATAATCTGGAATGATCATTTTTGCGTTATAGTTTTTGATTTTCTCTTTAAAAAAATGCCCATCAAAATCATGATGGTATGGCATTTATTTGGGTTTGTACCGAAGAAACTTGGAGAACAAGATTTGTAGGCTAGGGCATCTCTGCAGCGCTACAGTACTTCATTATAATGCTGTTTTGTCACAAAAATGACTGCCTCTGCGATCTAGATATTATACTTATCCATTTTGATTAATTGTGCTCAATACTTGGTATATTTGTTTTCTTCCAATAAAGAGCAAAAACCAGTTTAGATTACAAGATACACATCTATAAGTGTATATTCCTTCTTAGTTTTATGTTTTAGGGGTACAAGTTCAGAAAGTAAATCTTAGGTTCTTAGGAGAAGGTGATGGAGTCCATCACATGTTTTACTTCTCTCCAGAATCCATTATTTTATTACATTTACAAATGAATGATACACGTTTCCTTTACAATCACAACACTTAGTACTTGTGTCTGGTATATTGTTGTCAAATTTGTGTAATTTTACTGGAAGGTGACAATATCTGTTACTGTGGTATCACATGGTGACTTCTTTTATTTTAAACCACTGACTGCTGCATTGCTTTGTTTTGCAATTGTACATACAAAATGCAAACATCTATTACCAAAGACAATTTATGCCAACTTTATTGCACATGCTAATGTCATGGCTGGCTAAGTTATAAGGAAAATTTAATTTTCCAAGAGAAAAAAATGCTGTACACATCCAATTTTATATTTAATAGTTTTTAAAGTTGTAATTTTTCTTTGTTTTTTAATATCATGATAAATATTTTATGGACTATTTATTGTGGTATTTTTGTACTTTGAGTTTTTGTTATTGAAACGTCCCCATGCAGTAGTATTAGCTGAGTATTTATAGATCATTTCTGTGCATCTTAACAAAACCATGTTCCAATCCCCTAACGTTATTTCTTCAATCAAATCCTGCCTCCATGCTTCTAATTTTCCCTCTGATGACACTTGTGAACTAGAAATTAAGAAATCATAAAAAGGAGAAACCGGTCTCTGCTGTAACAGTCCTTTTGTTACCTGTTTCTCTCCAGTGGGTTGAGGACTGCAGTTGCATATTTTCAATTTTGACTTGCAAAGATAAAGCTGCGTAGTTTCAGGTACCTAAGGAACTGTTTTCTTTTATCTCCTGAAACGACATTAGTTTCTCCTCTTTGTATAGGCTGACAGTTTTTCTCAGCCTCCTTTCTGCCCATATACAGAAGCCCTCACCGGCTCTTCTAGGTTTATTTATTTATTTATGGTTTATTTGATAGGGACGGACAGTATTCATAGACAAGCTGACAGCAGCCATCTGATGCAAATATAGCGTGTGTAGCGAATGTTCATTTGCACCACCTGTCCCTAGAAAGGCTTTTATGAAAATAAGAAATTGGAACAGTGACGTGCAAAGAAAGTTAAGTACAGAGAGTACAGCAAAATATCATAAAATAAATAAAAACTGAATACAGCAAGTTTAAACTCAGCATTATAGGGCTGCAACTAACGATTGTTTTCATCACTGATTAATTTCTCGATTAATTGATTGGTTGTTTGGTCCATAAAATGTCTTGTTTTGTCCACAACTCAAAGATGTTCCGTTTACTGTCATATAGGATGAAAGAAACCAGAAAATATTCACGTTTGAGAAGCTGGAATCCTCAAATTTGGACATTTCTTTTTAAAAATGAAACAAAACTATTTACAGATTACCAAAATAGCTGTCCAATAGGTCAAGAAATCTTTAAATATTTTTGTGTGTCATACAATACATAATCAATGGCAACATAATGATTATTTTCCATTGTTAATTAATCTATCAGTTATTTTCTTGCTTAATTGATAAGTTGGTTGGTCTATAAAATGTCAGAAAACGGTGAAGAATATAGATCAGTGTGATCAGATGACGTCCTCAAATGTCTTGTTTGGTTCAAAACACAAAGCGATTCAGTTTACTGACAAAGGAATAAAGAAAACAGGAAATATTCACACTGAAGAAAAAATTTTGCACTTCTTTGTTTAAGTACTCAAACCCATTAATTGAAAAAAATCAATATCGAAGTTGGTGATTAATTTAAAGGAGCAATATGTAAGAATTATGGGTCTAAAAATTAATACTCAAGTCCAAATAGCAAGTTGAAGCTATGAATTAAATAGACTGAAATCCTATGTAACATATGATGTATGGCTGAAGCGAGTTCTTTCCCCCTGCCCCCTCCTCCCCAGACTTGAGGAAGCTCAGGCAGGCTGCGGGAACATTGCAGGAGACAAGCGCAATATTACAATTTGACAACAGCAAGCTACGACAAGTCCTACACTGTGACCTGATCAGATGTTCATAGCTACCAAAGACCATTAACATATTGGTCAATTTAACTGTAGATCTACTTCTTCTAAAAGATTATTAATGTTTTTTTAATGATGCATAAACAGACTCATTTGGCAAACATTTGGCATTAATTTAATTTAACTCTATTAAACGTGAAACAGACAAAAACATTGTGGTGCAGAATAGAAATTTTTAAGGACTGCAGCATTGTGGCTGCAGCATTGTTTCCAGAGTATTTAAACTTAGCATTAATTTATGGTTCGTTATTTTGGTTATTTTATGATGTATTACAGTAGATCATGGACTATTTATTGTGGTTATGTCATACTTTGAATTTTTGGTGTTGTTACATCCTTTTAAAAATACACATTGTAGTTTAAAAAAAAAAACCCTTTCTCTACACTTTTCCTTTCACCAATCAAATGACCAGTATTCATGCTGCCTTCAAACCTTCCTGACCCGTGTAATCTCATCACTTGCCATGTCTGACACTTTGGAGTCGAGTATGGGCGTGTTGCTACCTGCCGGTGTTGCTGCCTGCACACTGATGCTGACAACCTTCTTCTGTTTACCCACCAGTGCAGCAGCCCACAGGCTCATCCACTTCCACCGCCGGGGAGTGTTGTGGCTGTCGCTCCTGCCATCACTCAGTTGTCTGGTGAAGGGTTGAGCCACTACAACGCAATTACACATTCATTTCACCCACACAGCCAGCCAGCCAGCCGGTGAGGCTCCCCTCCCCCTCATACTCCCCATCTCCTTTCTCCTTCCCTTCATAATCCTGCCTCACCCGCCATCTCCATCTCTACCTGATGTGGCTCAAATTCCTCCCGTACACCTTTAACCTCCCCTCCCATCTCTCCCATTTTTACCCCCTCTTTTCCACACTTTCTTCAGTTCAGAGAAATACACAAAGGACGGAGGGAGAGCTGGAGCGAGAGCGGGGAGGTGGAGGCCAAAGGGCTGAAGATGAGAGAGGAGGTAAAGGGAGAAAAACAGCATGAAATAGTGTGAAATGTGAGGGTAGGACAGAGTAAGAGCGGAGCGGGAGGGAGGGAGGCGAGGTTTTCTGGGTGGGGGTGAGTGGAGAGACTGGCTAATGATATATTGATTTGGCTGAGCCTGGGGGCAAATAAGTAGGAGTGTGTGGGTGGAGGAGAGCCGCAGCTTGCAGATGTCTTAAAACACCTGGGTGGGATAAGTTTTGTTTATTATGTGCTTATAGTGAGAGGCAGAGAGGCAACATCAAGTATCTGAGCGAGGATTCTGAATGTTTACACAACAACAACATTTATATTTCAGTGTTGTACTGCAGCATTGCATCTGAAGAGCAATTTGAGGGGATTTTTAATTGGTTTTTATGTTGGAAAAATGATAGCTCAGCTGTCAGACAGAATAATATCAAAGCTTCTGGCCGTAAAAGCAGCATTTAGACAGCAGAGACTCGCTGGGGATCGCATTAGGTGAGATCACCAAGGGGGGAGAAGGAAGGATGGAGGGGAATTAATGGGATTTTTGTACGTTCTCTCTTCATAATGCATCAAGGTGTGCATGTGTGTGCCCATACATACACATGTGTCCCTGTGGGCAAGTGGGTGAAAGATGCTCATATTGATCATTAAATACATTTCTGGGTGAATGATACAGTCTGTATTGATCTGAAGAGTCATTGAAGATCATGAGTGGAAAACTGCCTGCAAATAATCTGGAATCCCACAGCTGGAGCCACCACACATCCGGCAGATTTAACAGATTAAAATTTGATAATGTATTAATTAAGAAAATTAATTTAGCTCTCACTGAGCCTTTATTAATCCAATATCTACCTGGCTGATGATCCACATTAGTGCAACGCCAGGTTATCTGTCAGTGCTGTTGTATATGAATTCATGTATTAGTATTGAGCCACCTGAGACAGCGGTTAGAGCTATGGCTTTAACAATATCAGATTTTCACGACATGATGGCTGAAAGAATATACTTTATGTTAATGATACTATTGCAATATCTATAGAGAATTAAAAGAAAAACTAATGCTTTCAGTCAAATTAATCTTTAATCTTGTTTATTACTTCCTTGGCGAATGATTTACACTCAAAATACGAGTGCAGGGAGGTGGAGAGAGAGTCTGTAACCGTACCTTCACAAAAGTGTACAAAATGTGCAATTACACTTTCAGGACTATTGTGTAGGATTTAGTGGCATCTAGCTGTGACCTTCCAGATTGCAAACACCTAATCTCTCCCTCCTGTTCCAAGCATCAGGTCCTGTGTGTGAAATAATTTAAGAGCATATGATGTGTTTAAGAGGCACTGGATTATTTATACCAGTGGCTCCCAAATGGTATGGCACACTGGTGTGCCGTGAGACCAGTCCAGGTATGACAACCATACATCATTCTTACAATTTACCACTAAAAGATATGAATACATTTTTAATTTACTATATTATACTTTGTATACACACATTTCCCAGTACATAGGCAAATTCTATACCCTAAAAAAAATTCCAAAAAACCTTTCATCAAAGCAAACCTCAGTTTTTGCCATTTGCACAGTTGCCAGATGGTGGAAATGATTAGATTGAGAAACATCAAAAGCCTGATTGATTGGCGCCTTATTTTTTTTTCCCCCCACCTGCACTCTGGGAACTCTGCCTCTGACTGGCTATTACTCATTGTCTCTGTTCGTTAGATTGCTTATACAACTGTAGAACAGAGGCTATTCTGCACTGAAATTAATCAGGTGTGCCTTGAGATTTTGGCTTGCCCTTTGGTGTGCCTTGAGTAGAAAAAGTCTGAAAACCACTAATTTACACAATATTATTATTAACATGACATCAGTATTTCATTTTTCACGGTTATCATCAATACCTGTGTATCATGACAGTGATAGTTAGAGTCAGCAGTCATCCAAGTGTAGAGGATGCCGACTCCATCTTATGGTCTGTCACAACCTTCTAGGGAAACACAGGGAATAACAAAATTTACCCAAAGTTTACCCAAAAATCTTTGTCAAAATTTAACCAGAATGACAAGAAAAGGGCCGCTTGAACACATAAAATGTAACAATGAATGACATTTATTTTACAAAAACATGATTAAGAAAGATATACCAACTAAAATTACAGAAATTATGCATATAAAGCGTCAGTGTCATTGGTAACACAAGTGTAACACAAGTGTATCATTGGTAACACAAGCATTACCAATGATACTAATTAAGGTCTTGTTCCATTTAGTGTAGAATAGCCTTTGATTTGGGGTATATTTTGTTTTTGGATGGGTTGAGTGCCCCCATTAAGAGAGATGCAATGTGTGCATTTACGCACGAGGCACAGCAGCACAGCAGCACAGCAGCACAACTTCATTGACTACTTAATTGTTTCCTCTGGAGAGATTCCCCAATCTTAGCTGCTGAAAAGAGCTTAAAATGACACACCTGTCACCTGTACGTAATCATTCATGTATTTTGTAAATCATCCTCAGAATCTGTTACTGATCTTCATAATATCAATAACAAATGTTTTTACTCTAAATTATTCTGTTTTAATCCTCCTGGTGTGACACGCCCACCCCTAACTCCCTGTCTCAAACATTCTCATCTGGTGGTCACCCTGGTGGCAGGTGGATGATATATGTGTACATGCCGATTTGGACGAATTCAGAGCCAATATTTGGCTTAGCTCAAATGCTTAAAAATAGTTAAGTTGTATCATTAAAAACTGGGGGTGCAAAAAGACATTTTGCTTCACCAAGTCTAATAGTGGAGATGCAGCTGCTCTGTTTGCTCCACTGGTCAGGTGCATATGGTTGCGACACTCCTCTACTTCCAGTGCTGCTGAGTGAGAGAGACCGCTCTCCTCCAAAAAGAGGCCAGAGGAAAGTACGTGGACGTAGCATATGGTCTCTCTATTAGCACTCTAATTAATTAGACTACTCTCACTAAGCCTTCCTCCTCCCCTACGGCACCGCGGTAATCACCTTTCCCTTTGGAAAAGTCGACGCCCACTGCACTTGTTTTGTGTTTCCTGTCTCAAATCCCTTTGTTTCTCAACCTGCTGCTCCAGTCGAATCCTCTCCTCCTCCACCCAAATTTCTCTCATGCTCTCTTCACCCTCACTTCACACTCCCTCCGCTTCCAAACTGTTAAAGTATCTCCCGCTCTCTCCTCTTTCTCAGTCCCTCGCCTCCCTCCCTCCTTTAACCGTGCCGTCCCCTTGACTCCCCTCTGCTCCTGTCTCTGTCCCGTCCCATGCTCTGTGTTAACTCTGTTGTGACACGCTGGCAAAGCGAGATGAGAATTGGGAATAGAGGCTATAGAGTTGTGATGAGTGAAGATTTGAGAACAGTGATGGGTTGACATTGGGGAATAATGCCCCTCCCATCACTGCCCCATCCCTCCGACTGCCATGAAAAGCCATTAATTTGTGCAAGAGGACTTACATGTCCCTCTTGCCAGTCAGCCTCTTATGATAGACAGATAATTCAATTCTTTATACTGCTCAACAACCCTCAAGTGTGCCGCTGCTGCTTGTCTCTGTCTCGTTTCTTTCCCCTTTCATTATGTTATTTACATGAAGTTACAACATCCCTCTTTTTTTTGGCAGGAGCGCTCTTTAAACATGATGCTTAAAGTCAAAATCTTCACTGTGTGGTTTCTTCTTTCTTACACTAGTTAGTTAAGCCTGATATACTCAGGAAATGTTTCTGAGATCAAGGTTGTTGTTTTTTTTTTTGCAGGGGAACAGAGAACAAAAGATCACAAGACGATAACTCAGTCACACAAAGTAATCGTCACATCCACACTGACACACTCGTAAAAACAATCACAGATACTATTAAAAAAGATAAGTCAGTAGAAGGATTAGCCTGACTCTGATGAAGAGCAGTAGTGTTGAAACGTTCGTCTGTTGCACTATTAAAGCTGTGCATTTATCAGTTGTGCACCAGCCCCCTTTAAGTTTGATATTTCAGGCTGAGAAGCAGCTGATTTCAGCTGGAAAATGTGTGGAGAACCCCATTTCTATAAGTCAGTAGAACTTTCAAATGACTTCAGTTTGTTTTGTAGTTCATTCCAGTAATAAGGTGCAGACTGTAGTTAGTGATATAATGTAAATAAGTGTATTTCCACATGTGCATTACTTAAAAAATAATAGTTCATCCCAAAAAAGTCATTATCTATTCACCCTCATGCTAATATAGATCAGGTTTAGTTTTTTTAGTCCACAAAACACTGCTGGAGTTTCACAGCAAAACAGCGTTGCGGATTCTCCCAAACAATGTAATGAAAGCCTCCATACTGCTCGTCTGGTGTAATCCAAGTCCCTTAAAGTCCTGACATGCCAAGATGTCATTTAACCATGTTTTTGGCCTAAATCTTCGTTGTAGATCCTTAGCTTGGAGCCACAATTGCATGCATGTGCACACCGTCTATACTGGTGTGTGTGGTGTGACAGTGCACAAGTGAGTGGTAGATGAACAGTATGGAAGCATTTTAGTTTTTTTTTTCTGGTTATTTTCTGTTTGAAAACTGGTCACAGTTCTCTTAAATTGTTTGAGAAATTCCTCAAGCTGCTTTCCTGTGAAACCCCAGCAGTGATTTGAAGACTGAAAAACTAAACCTGACTTTCTATTGGCACAGCTGATGCAAGGAATTTTAAAGCTAAACTATTCTGTCATCTGACTTGATGGTTGTTCACTTTGAACTCAGCTAGGAAGTTAAATAACTTAGATATAAAGATGTAGCTGTAGTATAGCTTGTGTAATCGCTAACTTGAATAATGAATCACATGACTCTCTGGTCAGTGGTGTGCAGTGTTTTAAGGGTCATGGCAGCAGCGTGAGCATAGACAATTTAGCCATAATCCAGTGTAGATAGTATTGTGAACTGATTCAAGATTCAGAAAACGTAATTTTCTATCACATACTGATAGAAAATTGCCTTTGGTTATGGGCTCACAATTAAACAACATAAAATCATACACCCATGAAAGACCCATGAAAATGCAAATTACATTAAAACACAAATATGCTGTAAATAAATAAATAAGAGAAGGTGTGCAAAGCTTCATTAAAAAGTGGTGAAAGTCTATTTGGCCTTGTTTAAAATTAAAATGGCAGTATAATTTAATGCCTGTTTTGAAGGGAGAAACAAGATTTTTTTTGTGAGAATCCAATATGAATTTTTTACTTTTTGTTTGACACTGGTTTTGCAGGCCAATCGCTATCTATCCAAATTCCTAACTACTTACTTACAGTGCTGTACTTCATTAGATTTCCATTGATGGAATGAATTTGAGTAGCAACATCATGGTCTTATCTTTTTGGAGATCAGAACAAACTTTAAATTAGTAAAAGAGGACTAGAGGTCAAACGCACCCTAATATAGAGAGAAAGCTTGATTCAAACACAGCAAACGGTATATAGCATGGTATTGGTAGCATAAATATAAGCATTTCTGTGCTCAGTTGGAAA